>OW240916.1:235060361-235125467 GCA_933207985.1 Pelobates cultripes
CTGCTGGTTCCATTCTGTTGCTGTCAGGGTCGCTGTACTGAGACATGCGTTTCCCTCAAATTGTAAAATCCACAGAATGGTGTCTCCTGTAGCTGTCCTTCTGGTTGTAGGAACGATCCCACCGCTTGCCACCAATTGTAACGGACCGTTTTGCACACAAGGGGTAAAAACCGTTTAGGCGATCGGCCCCCTTTCCAGAGATACAGGCACAGCTACTGCAGAACACCAAAACTCCCGAACTGGATACAAAATAGCACTCCAACTCCCGAACTGGAACCTCCCAAATAGCTGCTAGCAGACGAACAGGAAAAGCAGACAATCAGCTTACACTCCTGGCAATCAGTCTCTAACAGCATACAGTGAATCCCCCAAAGAACGAGACAAGGCTCCGTGTTGAGGGTCAAGCAGTGGTCTGAGGTGCTGGCACACCCAGCCTGGTTTTTATTACAGTCTTGCAAATACAGGACCGCCCACAGGGAGGTATAAAACAACCAATCACATCACAGTTACATCCCACATATTCCCTCCCCTTATCCTGAGAGGAAACTCAATTACACATACAGTTAAAACATACTTTCTACCCAACTTTCATAACTCTAAAACCATACATCACATTCACATAAAATTACATATTCACAATCAATCCATTCAGGGGAACAACATATTAAAAAATGGCATGAATCAGACCAGGGGTTCAAAAGTTAGTAAAAGTCCTTTGTGACTAAATGAAGCATGGCTTTCTGGCCCAAACCAGTTTCAGAGTCTTCTATCCTGGAGAGTAATTCAATTATCTCCCAGGACAGACACAAGACTCCATTAAGCACATGGTTGCAAAAAGACACAAAACACTTTAAAATACATAAAGTCACATTTATTACATAAAACACAGACATGTAACATATCCCCAGATAGCTCAGGTCTGAGCGCACATTATTAAGCGAATGGCGCTCAGACCACACGAATACAGTTTAATCGCCATGGAGCCAAGGTCTTTACAGTCAGTTTCATACGAATGTGCTCCATGGGATTCCTATCTGGGGTATAACACATTCAAACAAATCTACCGAACCCCAGGCAGAAAAGCACGAATGAAGCTTTTCTGCAGGTAAAAAAAGATGTCTTTTAACAGGGGGCCATAGTCCAAAGGCAGCAGGCGAGCAACCAGGCTTCTCCAATGCAATGTGGCGAGATTGGTCTCGTCACAGCAATGATTCCAGCGTCTGTTAAATGCGCATATATGGAAGAAGAAACCACCAAGGGTTTCTACAGCAAGCACAACCCTGGTCATGGGGGGTGGGGGACTGGATGTACCAAACATTTCCAAATACTATATAGCCACAAACCTATCCCAAACAGCACGGTTTGTCTGATACCAGCAAAGTTTATTGTATGTGCAGAAGCCCTATAAAGGGTTAAATGTGAAAGGGTTTATAAAACACCCCTTCATGTCTCATTAGAGATGTTTACACAAGGGTTTATAAAATACCCCTTCCTGTATTTCTGGAGATTCTTGGCTGATAGCATATCTAATGGCTAGTGTAGGACTCACCTATTGAGGCTTGCCTTGACGTGACAGGTGAGCTTATATATTCAAATGGCCATTGGAATAAAACTAAAGAGCCTCCATTTTGTTTAAATGTACGTGGGGATTTAGGCCAGAGCGCAGGTAACGTTTTCTTTGTTTTTACTATCTCGGAATATGCCATGGAATTTCGTACCCTAGCTTCCAAGGTAGACTGGACTAATAGTGGATTAATCTCTGCATTTAAAAAGGGATTATCTGAAACTCTGCTAGATGAGATTGGCGCCAAAGACTTACCCGAAAAGCTTAATGAATTTATCACTTTTGTCATGCAGATTGATAATAGATTAAGAACCAGAGAAGCTACTAGAAACAAGACCAGACGCATGAGTATGCATTTACCACCCCTATCAATCCTGTTGCGTACTCTCTGGCCCTTCCGGCCTCCTTGAAAATTCCTAATACCTTTCATGTGTCCTTGCTCAAACCTCTTGTTTGCAATAAATATACTGTCTCCGGTGTCCCTCCTCCTCCCTTAGTTGTTTCTGGACAGGAAGAGTATGTAGGTCTCCTGCATAATTGATTCCAGGTTTTTTCAGGGCACTTTACAGTACTTGGTGGATTGGAAAGGTTATGGACCAGCCGATCGTTCTTGGGTTCCAGCATCTGATATACATGCTGGCCGCAAGATCCGCTATTTTCATGCCAAATTTTCTCTCAAGCCTGGTCCTGCCCGCCTGGTGGGCGTTCTTCGGGTGGGGGGTAATGTCACGTATTCATCCACTTATACAAATGCGGTTAATGGCATTTACTGTCCACACAGGAAAAGTTGTGCTGAGCAGCAACCAAATCCACAGAAGGGTTAATGCTGAGCAGAAATTATGCAAATGGGAACCTGGTAACTGCCTTTGAGGTCAAAGGCTGGTTACAGCCTATCAGATCTACAGGAGGGGTATTTAGGCCCAGTTCTCATCCTGCTCAGTGCCCTGTCGTGGTTTCCCTTGTGGTTGTCTGAGAGCGCGTTATTGATTCTGGTTATTCTGGTTATTTGACTTTGGCATTGTTTTTGACTTCCCTGTTTTCTGGCATCCCTGACTCCTGGCTTTTCCTTATCGTTGTGTCTCTTTCTGTATCCCTTGACCTCGGCTATTCCTGACTATTCTTTAGTACGTTAGTCCGGCCATTCTAAGGTTCAAAGCATATTTCCAGTATTCCTAGGGATAGGACAGTGGTTGGTTAGTGTGTTCCCCTGGAGGGTGTGGAATAGATAAGAAGAAGCAGATAAATGTGAAAAAAAAATCATATTCATAAATCATAAAATCATGTTTACCTGCTTTGTTTCAGCCTGCAGAGTGAGGCAAGAGCTAAAACTTTTGAATGAGACAGTTGTCGCAATGTGATGCATGCCCCTTTAACAGAAAAAGGCCTATACCTGATGAATCCAGCTGCCCTTGGAGTGATCTTCACACTTCCTAATCACACTCATTCAAGATGGAAAAG
Source organism: Pelobates cultripes (assembly GCA_933207985.1). NCBI lineage: Eukaryota > Metazoa > Chordata > Amphibia > Anura > Pelobatidae > Pelobates > Pelobates cultripes. The sequence continues at coordinate 235,063,384 of OW240916.1, forward strand.
CACTTCTCACATTGTGATGCACTCTGGGGGGGTTGTAGTTTAACGCTTCCAGTTATCACTGCAATATATTGCACTAAACATAGCTTTTAACATCAACTACCATGCAGCTCACCATTTTGTCAGCAAGTCAATGTAGGTTTGAGTCAAATGTGAGCCATCACCTGTATTAACAAGATATTGCCCAATTTAACCATTACTGGTGCTGGGGCATGTTAGGCATGCCCATGTTAGGGTTAACCAACTTAACATAGCTTTCAGCAAGAGATATACTGAGTGCTGCTCTGTGATCTGCGTGGGTAGACCCAGTGATGATTTAGACAAGCTTAGAAATTTGTTTGAGTGAGTATTGGGAGTTTAGCACTGGTTAGTCTTTATTGTGGGACGCAGAATAGTTTTTATTTTATTTTATGTCCCATATATTTCTGTGGGTGAAAGTGAGAATTCAAAGTGCATATTCAGAGTGAATTTAAATTGAAGTAGCTGAACTGAGAGGTTTTTTTTTTTTTAACGTTTTATCTATTTTGACCTTGAATTTGAAATTCAATTTTAATTTTCACTTTAGTAAATAACTCTGTTAGTGCTTTTGGTGGGTTTAGTTTTTTTGTTTGTTTTTTCTAACTGATAGTAAGTGAGTAACATTAAAAAAAAAAAAAACTTAAACAAAACAAACGTTTTGCTTGTTCGTTTGTTTGTTTTGTTTTTGTTTGTGGTACGGTAGCACTAACTGATCCTGCCGGTCTGAGGGAGACAGTAGAATAACTAAAATCTTATCAAAGTCTATCAGTTCAGTCCTTTACATAGAACTCATATAAAACAACACAAAGACACTATATTACTGGGCCAAACAGTCAGAGGGAAGATGTATTTTATTGCAATAGTCAGTGTTTGTATTTAAGTAGTGTCACACTGCCATTAGCTGCCATTTCACTAACCTTTGAAATGGAGAACACATCTATTGTCCTGTCTTCATAGTCAGCAGTAGAGAGCTGTGTGTGTGTTTTCCTTGCTAGTCTGAGTATTGTACATTTCTAAATAGCTGAAATAACTTTCTTTTGGAAAGCTGTAAGAAACCACAGATTAGAAAGAGCTTAATTTATACAGATACATTGTAATAATGTAGGTTCTAACCTGAAACTTAAGTGAGCTTTTTTTTTATTACCATCTAATTACCATCCAGATGAACCATTGCTGTAATATTAAACAGTTAGGCTGTAAGCTAGTTTAAGCAGAGTCTTAATCAACCGATTGTTACTATAACATATTGTTATTGTCTCATTTATTGTTAAATTTCCCCTTTTTTATAACATTGTAAAGCGCTAACAGAGTACGTTGGCACTATATAAATGCCAATAATAATAATACAATTAGCCTACTGCGTATAGGGCTTGCAGTGATTCTCACACTGTGCAAGACATTGGACGGATAATCAGAATGTTAGATTTCCCTATCATTATGTTCCTTTGGGTGCTGCTGATTCACGCAGCTTTCATTAAGCAGTTTCATGCAGTCTGTGTCAGTCATAGCCAGGGGAGGTGTGCCTAGGGCTGCATAAATAGAAGCAAAAGTGATTTAACCCTATAGACTGTAAGCCAGTGGTGTATCCTGGTTTTGTGCTGCCCTTAAAATCTGATGCGTCAAATAAATGATTTATTAAGAGAATTGACCCTGAATAAATTCCTTAGCATTTCCTGAGCTATTCAAGACCAATTCTAGAGGCTCCAAAACTAATTTTCAGCAATGCTTAAGTGTTCACGCTCAGTTAAAAAGATGAAACATTTCACAAATAACCTGTACATTGTTTACTCCAGGGATTGCTTTGAATTGCTCACAATAACTTTCTCAAAATTTTGTCCCATCAATTATGGCTATGGGGAAGAGCCACAATTGTGGCATAGTTATTAGATGTACAGGGTTATTCACAAAAGTAAGAATTCAAAGTGAATCAAGAGAGAATATAAAATGTAAAGCCAGAGTAGCCAAATCAAATGTATAGGTGACTTAGAGAATTTTTCCATTTGAGCAATTTTGACTTTAAATTTGAAATTCACTTTGAACTCACCTTGAATACTTACTTTAGTGAATAACCCTGATAAGTAAACAGTCCTTTAACTCCTTAAGGATCACGGACATACGAGGTACATCCGACAAAAATGGTGCCGGCAATCGGTGTTGTTCCCGGTCTGGGTGGACTGCCTGACAGACCAGACAGTCCCCACTTGGCAGATTAGGCCCCGCAGGCCATGTGATCACTCTGAAAGAGCAATAGGCGTCCACAGTGCTGCCTGCAGGATGACTGCCTACACTGACAGACAGTCTCACTGCTTCTGTTAAAATAAAATAAAAATATGTTAATAAATAAAATAATATAAAAATATATATGTATATATAGGAGATATATATACGTATATTATATCTATATATAATATGTATACATATATATATATATATAATGTCATATTAAGTGTATTTTTTTATTAATATATACTTGATGTATTCTTTTTAATTTATACTTTATGTATTTTTATACATATATTAATATAAAAATACACTTATAATTAAATTACACATGTATATAAATATATATATATATAATATATATAATAACTATATATATTGTGTATATATATTATTATAAAATATAAATAATAAGTAAATTTAAATAAATTTAAAAATGTAAAAATAATGAAAAAATGTTTTACAAAATTATATATATGTAATTTTATTCTAATTGTATTTTGATATTAACCCCTTCAGGACGGAGTCAATAGTACACGTTCTGATCAAAACAAAATGTAAACAAAAACTGGAATTTGCGCTATATGTCTGTTCAGCCGTAATTCACCTCTTTCATATTAAGTGCACCCACACTTATTAAATATCATTTTGTTCAAGAGAAACTGGGCTTTAATTTCTCATGAACTATTCATAATTGAAACATAATTTATTATGAATAAATTTTAAAAAACTGTGAGAAATTAAGATTAAAAAAAATTGTAGACATTTAAGCTGTAAATGTTATAATACTGTTAGCTTTAACTGCAAAAAAACACATATTTGGATTCAGCAAAGTGTCACGAGTACAACAGTACCCCCCATGTACAGGTTTTATGGTGTCTTGGAAAGATACAGGGTTAAATATAGTGCGTGCAAATTAAATTCTCTGCACTTTCTGCCTAAGTTATCAGGCACGTCAATCAAATTCTAATTAATTAAATCACATAATTATGTTAAAAGATTACTTAAATATACACGTAGAATTTTATTATATATACATATATATCTATTTAAATTCTACGTGTATACTTATGTAGTTATTTATGTAGTTATGTAAATTTATTTATCTATATATAAATATTTGCAGTTATTTATATTTTATTTAAAGATAGATATAGAATGTCATTCTAAGTGTATTTTGTTACCAATATATTAATAACAAAATACAGTTAGAATGAGATTACATATGTATATATAATTTATTTTATTTATTTTTTTAAATATTTTATTTATTTATTTTATTATTTTATTTATTTATTATTGTAATTATATGTGTATATATAAATATAAAATATATATAGATGTATTCTATATATAATATATATATCTTGTATATATGTAACGTCATTCTAAGTGTATTTTAATACTAATATATGTACTTATATTAACATTAAAATACACTACATATAACGTTACATATATATAAGATGTGTATATATATAATATATATTTTATATATATATATATATATATACATATATATATATATATATATATATATATTTATTTGTAATTTATTTTAAACATGTTTAATTCGTTTATTTTTTTATACTTCCCACCAGCAGGGGGACTGTCTGACATTTCAGACAGTCCCCCTGCTGGCAGATCCACAGCCAGCTATAGGTGGCCATATGATCGCTCTTTGAGAGCGATCACATGGCCCCCGGGGGCCTCATTTGCTGGGGGAGGGCTGCCTGGGCTGTCAGGCAGTCCTCTCGAAGAGTATCGCGGCAGAGGTGAGTAGCTGGAGGCTCCTGGGGCTGCAAGCCGTTACGGCATTCTATGCAGCCGCAACGGCTTTAAAGCCCATTTAATGCGGGATGGCATAGAACGCCGTAACGGCGTTAAGGGGTTAATATATATATATATATTTATAGCAAAATATAATATATATATATATATATATATATATATATTTATATAAAAATACACTTCGAATTAAATTATATCTATCTATGTCTATATAAATAAATAAAAATAATATGAAATAAATAAATATATATATATGCACATATACCTAATTACATAAATAATTTCATAAATATACACGTAGACTTCAAATATATAAATATGTATATATATTTAAATTCTACATGCATATTTATTTAATATTTTTACATAATTAAGTAATTTTATTCATTGCAATTTGAGGGACCTGCCTGACAACCCAGGCCAAAAGTTCAGAGAATTTAATTTGCTAGCATTTAACCCTGTAACTTTCCATGACACCCTAAAACCTGTGCATGGGGTACTGTTTTACTCGGGAGACTTTGTTGAAAACAAATATTAGTGTTTATATTCAGCGATGATATTGTCAGTGAAAGTGAATTTTTTTCACATTTTTCACACACAAACGGCACTTTCACTGATGATATAATTGTTGTGATACGTTTTACTGTTTTGAAACACTAATATTTGTATTCAGCGAAGTCTCCGAGTATAACAGTACCACCCATGTACAGGCTTTATGGTGTTTTGGAAAGTTACAGGGTCAAATATAAGGTTTGATTTTCCATTTTTTCACATTAAATTTTGCCAGATTGGTTATGTTGCCTTTGAGAGCGTATGGAAGCCCAGGAATAAGAATTGCACCCATGATGGCATACAATTTGCAAAAGAAGACAACCCAAGGTATTGCAAAAGGGGAATATTCTATCTTTTTAGAAGCCACTTAGTCACAAACACTGGCCAAAGTTAGTGTTCATAATTATTTTTTGCATTCTTAACACACAAGCAAACATAAATGCTCACTTTAGCCAGTGTTTGTGACTAAGTGGCTACTAAAAAGACTGGACATACCCCATATTGAATACCCTGGCTTGTCTACTTTAAAAAACTATGGATATGTGAGGTGTGATTCAGAGATTTATGAAAGAGTTACAATGTCAACATTGATAAATTTTAAAAATATATGTTTTGAAACATGTCCTACTTGTACTTATAGCCCTATAACTTGCAAAAAACTCAGGACAAAATTTAGAAACTATTTAGCACGGGTGTTTTTTTTGTGGTTGTAGATGCGTAACAGATTTTGGTGGTCAAAGTTAGAAAAAGTGTGTTTGTTTACATTTTTTCATCATATTTTATAATGTTTTTTTTATAGTAAATTATATGATATGATTAAAATAATGGTATCTTTAGAAAGACCATTTAATGGCGAGAAAAACATTTATATAATATGCGTGGGGACAGTAAATGAGTAAGAGGAAAATTACAGTTAAACACAAACACTGCAGAAATGTAAAAAGAGCCCTGGTCCTTAGCGGAAAGAAAATTGAAAAAGAGGTTAAATACATTTTTTAAAAATAGGCAGAACATAAACTTCAAGGGAAAAAAAACAAGTATAATGCTTGTTGGTGTGATGACGTGTCTCATTAAAATATAGGTTCAAATCAAAATTTAGGTTCACTTTATTAACCATCACCGTTATACTAAACACTGTTTTCTCTACTAATACATCAATCACTTGGTTAACTCCAGTTTCATTTCCACAAACTGCATTTTTTACAACAATAAAACTGTAAAAACAATAAAATGATATGATATTTTCATTTTATGCATTAGCTACTTCTAATGTTTGTTTGTCTACAGAATTCAAATAGTTGCATAAAATAAATGACTCTTCATTGTCTACCAGCCCACGTTAAGGACCATTGAAAATGAACATTTAATTCAGAGATGATAACAGGTAGGCTATTATAAAACTTGAAGCTTGTTTACGATAAATGTAACGGCACAACATGTTCTGAGACTGACCTTTTTATTTTCAGGAGCAATGCTGTTCTTCAGACCACATTAGAGATACTATAAACGTCAAAGTCATAGGAAAGGTTAATATTTATCTGACATTTTCATAAATCAATATAAATGTATCCCTTATTTTGGGTCAAGTCTTAAACCTATTTGGTATGAAGTAAGGGCATCTTATTTTATTAGCTTCAATAAGCCCAAAAAAACTAATTTAATAAAACCAAGGCTTCCATTTTTTTCTGGTACTAAGACATAATAGTGGTGATAAAATATTGTTTTTGCATATTGTTTACACCCATCCATGTCCCTACATCCTGATTTCTAATTATTGGTCAGTGTGACCCAAGGACTGTATTAACCTTTGAGGTGCAAAACATATTGTAATTATCTCTGGCACGTTAATCAGTTCAACTGTTTCATAGTGAGCTGTGAAAATTTGTAGTGAACATAACAAAGCAGAAAATAGCAGGCTATTTCAGGAGGAAATAAAACTTCAATTTGAAGCACTACACAAGTTGTGCATGTCTTAATATCATTGAAATAGTTATGGTGTCTGGGGATCCCTGGTGCTGTATCCTGTAATTCAGTGTTAAGTCATTTACTTACTGAGGCACCTGAGCTGCCTAAATCCTGGCTCCCACCGGATAAATGGCTAAGGATGACTTGCATTCCGCCTTAGCCATACAGTTACAATTATATATAGCGCCAACATATTCTGCAGTGCTGTGCAATAGGTATGACATCACAGGATCACAACAGTCTGCTGAAGCTCTCAGCCAATGACTGCCATTCATTGCTGTTCTGACTAATACAGAAGCATTAGCCCAAGCAGCAGTGGGTGGTTTGGCAGCAGAAGCCCCAATGACCCTCAATCAGTGTTAATCCATTTAAAAAAGGTTTAACACTAAATTGTGAGCTTCATGCATCAAGTGGATATGTTGCCTAGAGTATCCCTTTAATAGTGGTGTTTATGCAGTACATGTACTTTATAAAAAAAAATATAAAAAGATTTTATAAATAGGTGCAGAATGTATCAAGTGATTTAAAAATAATGTAAACTTTTTTACTTAAAAGAACGTATAATATTGAAGAAAGGATGCATTAATAGTATACCTGTATTGCAGTATCCAGGATAAACAGGTTATTTCCTGCAATATTCAATGAATAGGACCATACCTGGAGCATGATTATTAATACTGTATATATAAAATTTTGCATTGATAGCTCCCAGTATATCATTCTGTATACATTACTGAATTTCCAGCATGCTCTGGATATGTCTTTCTATCTATGGCCTGGATTTAATTTTGTTGGACAAATTTTTTAAAATTTTGAATATTTTAGCTAAACTTTTAAAATGATTTTTAAGCATATTAAAATATCAAAAAATACAACATATATATATATATATATATATATATATATATATATCAAAATATTACAATTATTGTCAGCCTTTTACACAACACTTTAAGGACACATGACATGTGTGACACGTCATGATTCCCTTTTATTCCAGAAGTTTGGTCCTTAAGGGGTTAAGCTCCCTTTGCCAAAATATTTTCCTCTAATGCTTGATGAGGTTGGAGAATACATGGAAAGAGATCTGAGATGATTCCTCCATATAGAATATCTCAAGATCCTTCAAATTTCATGGTCGACACTGGTGGACTCTCCTCTTCAGTTCAGTTCAGATTTTCTATAGGGTTTAAGTCAGGGGACTGGGATGGCCATGGCATGACCTTGATTTTGTGGTCAGTAAACTATTTTTATATTCATTTTGAAGTATGTTTTTGATAATTGTCCTGCTGAAAGATCCAACAACAGCTCAACCAAGGATTTCCGTGTATGTTTTGAGCAAAACAATTCAACAATAAAGACAATTTTCATTGCCTTCTTTGCTTACATATGTCATACTTAAGCTACTTACAATTCAGCTTTGTTGTGATATCCTATAAAAAAGCTGCCCTGTGCAAAAAAAAATACTCTCTGTTAATCTATTGCTTTACTGGAGTGATGCTTTAGATGGTAGATGTTAGTGAGAGGCTCGGAAATAATGTTCAATCAATGATGAAGCTTTCACACTCTTTATGGGTGTATACTGGATTCCAGGGTCCCTGTTTATCCTAGTTAGGGTAGAAATAAATTAAACATTATTGCACCACATTTGTCGGCATATCTATTCTACAAGAGTGAAAACTTAACAAAGAACCCAACTGATGGTCCAAACTTTACCATGTAATACTCTGAAGTTGTAATGAAGAGACTGACCAAGGAGTTCTGGAGTTGCTTCATATATTTTGACTTTTTATAAACTAAAGCATATTTATCTTGTTCGTATTTGAATTATTTATTTGAAAACCTATTAGAACGTCTTAGTTCAGGTATTCTGGGAATTCACAGAGTAGTTTACAATAGTGGATTGTGCATTAACAGTTATACGTCTTCTGACCAACCATAGATATAACCATGCATCATCCTCAACATTGCATTTTACCTTATGATTATTGATTTTGGGTGTAATTGAACTTTCATTCATTTTAAATTATTAAATATTTTCCAGTAAGACTGAAGAACTAGAAGGCAGTGTTCAGGCTTAAGTAGTGGCATAACACATATTGTGGGATCCTCTTTTAACCCCTTAAGGACACATGACATGTGTGACATGTCATTATTCCCTTTTATTCCAGAAGTTTGGTCCTTAAGGAGTTAAGCTCTGTTGAAGATTGTCCTGTGCTTTTATTCTTGACATAGACCTTGCAATTTTATTTATTTTCTCCTCCTTAGACTTTTCTTGACCCTTCTATCTAGTCTTACAATATGTCTACTTGTTAAGTGTTCTTGCATAGCAAGACCACTTAATGTTATCTCACATATATATTATTATTCTTATTATAGCCAAATTTACCACCCTAACTCCTCCCACAGTTTTTACACTACATAGACAGTAATATAGCGAAACATGCGGATTGTTCCCGATCGGATTGCTATTACTTTGTGGAACGTTTCGCCAAATGGTTCACGGAATATCGTCATTCTTGTGGCGAAATTGGTCCCATAGGAATGAATGGCAAAATGTTCAAAACTAGAGTGGGAGCTGGCAAAAGCAGAAAAGACAGGACATGATTTCTAAATTGCCACCACTCCCTCATTTTCAAGCCCACCTACACAAATCTTATATCAAAATGTTCAGCTGTCCCTGCTGCCACTAAAAATGTCCACGGCTAAGCCATAGTCCTGATAGTTTTCACAATATAATAATTTGTTTGCAACTCATGCCGTCCATTGACATTCATTGAAACTCCACTCCAGCCAGCTTAAATATGAAGGGCAATTTCTAAACTGCGACTGTGCCTTCATTTTCAAAATGTAGGTCTGGGTCTTGTGATTCTCACAATATAAAGCTCTTCGCTGTAGGATTTGTAGTTTTTAAAATCCGACCATTTGAAGATGGCAATCACCAAAATACTCTGACCTGTGCCAGGCTGCAGCAGCAAGTGATGTCATAGACAGGGCCTTTTGAACACCTGCTAATGTTTTTATAAATGTATGGTTTAATGTAACTGTGAAGCACTTTGGGCATCAACGTTGCAATTAAATGTGCTATATAAATGATAACAGTTACTCCGACCACTCCAGTTGTACACTACTGGTGGAGGCAAGAACACTTCACACAATTTCCCCAGAAATTGTAGCTTTTCTAGTTTCAATTACTTTGCATTTGGTGTGTTTAATTGCTGTATTTTTTAATTTACTTGTTATTTTAGTTTTAGTCTGATTGACGTTCTAAAGAAGAAATCATGCTAAAATCCAAACCTGACAAAAGGGTAATTATGTATTCTCTCTAACAGAATAAACCGACCTTGCCCTATGATCTAGGAACTGTAGCCTTGCTGTTCATGTGCATGCTCTTCTTGTTTCTTAGGATAATTTGTCCTGTAGGACGTAATATCTTAATTGTAGGCCCTGTTATCCTTTGATTATTTACAAATTCTGCAATAATGTTCCATCCATTTTTACATTGTATCCAAGTACCTACTCAGGAACACCCTAGTCATTCTTATTTCATCCTGACCCTTGGAAGATGCCGTGTTACCTTCTTGAACCTCTTGCTTACTATGCTGAATGCTGAGTCAATGGTAAGTGAATGTCCGATGCGTTTGCTCCCGTAACAGGCTTGTGGAAGTATAGTGACAGACAGGGGCATTTTGTATAGATAGGAATCAAAAAAGGTCAGGGGAAAGGTGTTTTTTCTTACTCTATAGTTATTATGGGTACCAAATGGTGCTTACAGTGGAAGTCCTGCCAATCAAAGTTAATCCCAGAAAACACGTGTAGGGTCTTCTAGGTAGACTCTACAAGTTGGGAATTATTCTTTTCTTTAATTTGGTACTTTATACATTGCATCATTGATTGTTTTCACAGCTACCATAGAGAAACATCAGATATTAAATTCTGTAGAACTGAATTCTGCTTTTTGATATTCTTTTAATATGCCTTTCTGTGTGTTTCTGTTGTTAGTATTAAGGCTTATTGTATGATTTATTTAAGATTCTTACCTTTTGCATTTACCTAGAAAATGTTTTTATCTCTTCGTTCTCTGTACCTGTAATTCTTCCTGCCACCAGTTAAAACATCACTTGCACCTCACTTGCGTTCATGTTAACTAATTTCTGTTTCTTTCCCCCCAGCTATCTGTCGTGACTATACAATTCCCAGGTTTGTGACATATAAGCTAGAACCTAACTGTGAAGAACAGGAGAAGTATATCCGACCTTTAAGGTGGCTAGACGTGACAAAACACCTTCAAACAGAAGGGGAAAAAAGTTGTAAACCGGCAAATGTGGTAAAATACAGAAGACAAAATTGATATGTCAGTGGTGCATAGTCTTGAGGGACATGCCACATCTAAGGTTTAAAAGCACAGAATAATTTGAGACAAACTGTGACAAAACCATAAAGTCACTGAGAAAAGTTTCTTCCCGAAGCTAAGTGACAGTGGTCACTGTCAACAGCATCAGAGATGAGGAAAGCATTAAAATGTAAAAAAAAAAAACATTTTACGTCATTCAAGGTGACAATTCACCTCTTATTTAGGACAACACAGAAACACTGTTCATTTTACTGACTCTGACTGAGATACAGTTAGAATGTAACATTCTCTTAACTCCTTGTCTGTGTTCGCATTTTCCCATGACATTGAGGATGAGAAAGTATCTTTCTAACTATTCACAATTAAATGTTCTATGAACAAACATGTCTATTTTTAAGACCGGTGATGAAAAGACCCTCTGGGACTTTGATTTAAGTTTACATGCTGTCCGTAAAGCATTTACTAATAGAATTTCTTGGACATCATTAATCACTCTCAGTAAACCTGTTCTCTTCAGCAGAGCTATATTTGAAACATTAGCACAAGTTAACCTTTTGATTTATAGATAACATCTGTAAAAGGGATGTGTTGTTAAAAATAGTCTCTGTTCTGCACATAATATTAATCCATACAATATTAATGTTTTCAAAGCAACAAGTTTTACTTAAGTGCATCTTCAACAAATAAGTAATGAGATGGCATTACCACTTGAGGGGTAATAAAGGATGTAAGATCTTTTAATCCTCAACATATTTCATGTCAGACAGACTAAGCCACCAATGCAGTTATTGATCTGGCATTTGAAAACAGCGTAATTAACTCTTTCTTGCGCAAGGGTTTTTAAGATATATTTTGCACTCCCGAATTGGTTTAAAAGTGTCTGGACAGAGCTCACTGTAAGATGATGATTCGGGATATCAACTGTATCTTTTTATAATGCTATGGTTTTTTTTTTTTTTTAATTATTTGAAATGCACTTTCTACTTAGAGCATTACACAAAAAGGTAATCAAAAATGGTTCCAAAGAATAGAAACAGTGAGACTTATAGAAGAATTTAATCCTCCCTGCCCCCAATTGTAGGTAAAGCTATTAGATATATGTTGATTTATGAAATGGAAATCAACTAAAATTAATTGATTGTTCTTTGTGTATCGGCCCCTGGCCAAATTAAGAAACAATGCGTGCACGCTCCCTGAAGTAATTCACACCAGACACAGGTTTCAGGTTGATGAATAAGTTGAGGAATGTTTATTCAGAGGGGACGGCAGGTCCCTTTTAAAGCAAAATTACATCATAAGCATTGTCAGAGATAACATGAAATAATACATCATTAATTGGTTAGGTGTTAAGTGGTTTCCCTAATGTTCTGCCTACTAAGGGTGGTGTCACTGAGACCATGAGGGTCTCCCCCAGATTCCAGCGCCATCTTGTTACACGAGGTAGTTAGTCGGTGTTATAGGGAGGGAGGGGTTAGAAGCGTCTAGTGGCCATTTTGTCTAAATATGTGTTAATAGCTTATGCACTGATTTCAGTTAAATTAGTAAATAGGCATTTTACTAACTAGAAAATATGTCAATATCTCATTTCCACAACAATTTAATGTTCATATGCTTGTATAATGTTTGTTTTGTGTGATGAACAAATGTGTGGGAAATAATGGTGTGCATTTACTATAGTACAAACATTTTTATTTTGCGTTTGTTTGCAAAATTTTGTTTAGTATTTGAAGATATATGTGACGAAAACGACTTACTTTGGTTCACAAACGTTAATGTTTTGGTTCAGTAGATAACTCTACCAAACACCGACCACCCCCCTGGCTCATTAAGTTCACAGAAAACCACAGGAATTAGTGCTCTCCCAGTGTGGCCGCCATTTGTGTAACCAAACAACACGTGCTGTCACGCGAAAAGAGGCAGAGGGACTTGGTCGTCGAGTGTTTGGAACTCCAAGTCGGACACTTGACTCCGCGAACACTGGTCAACTTAGCGAACATCTGCTTCTTTTCACAGGCAACCCAGGAGAGCGGTGTTTGGTAGGTTTGTTCACACAAACCCGATGAACAAATGTTACCAATGAGCCAGGGGAACCATTTGTGATTTTGTTCGGCTTGGGACTTCTGAAATTGACCGACCGCTACCCATGAAACTATGGAACTGTTTTGGGCAAGTGCCTCATGAGCGGTTGGTCAAATCTTTACCCCGGTGGCGAGTCAGCTGTGTTTGTGAGATCTGAGAGCTATTTGGACAACCTGGATGCTCAGATCCAGGCTATCCAGGAATATGGCTTTTATGGGGGTCCCTAAAAGATTTATGCGTATTCTTATGTACTTTTCATATTTTGTAATTTATGTTGTCATTGTGACTCAGTAATTTAGTGGGCATGTTGTGGGAGTTTCTGTGGGGGTGTGTATTGTACCCTTGACTTGCATAAAAGCCGGCAATCTAGCCTGAATAAAACATTCCTGTTGTACCCTTCATCTAGTCTAGGCTGTTGTTTAGGTATGCGTCTGACTACCCGCTGGATTTATTTGTATGCTGTATTTTATTCTGGAGAAGTACAAATAAGCACCTGAAACACCTCAGCAGCAGACCCTCCCACCTCCTGGACAGCATCCATTTTACATTCATTATGAAGCTGCATTTTTAGTGAGCTGTCCAGGAGGTGGGACGGTCTGGGAGGGAGGGTCTGCTGCTGATTGACTGGAATGTGTCTGCTGACTGTGAGGTACAGGGTCAAAGTTTACTCAATGATGAGTCCGTGGCGAACCGTTCGCGAACCGTTCGGCGAACCGTTCGGGACATCACTAGCTGAGAGCAGTTGCCTGATGCAACAGGCGTGGCCTCCTGGCTTCTGCAAAATAACCAGGGAGCAATGGTGGTTCTGCAGATGCCAGGAGGCAATGGAGACTGGCAGGGACCCAACTAAGGGGACATTCCATTGCTGAGTGGTTTGCCACATTACTGGGGTACTGGGCCAGGGTATTCCTGGCATCATAACCACTACAAAGGGTTTACGTTTAGTAATTATTTAAATTCTTGTTAGTTTATTACTACAACTAGCATCTGTAATTTTATAAAAGTCAAAATATTTTTCCAAGATTAAATTGTAATTTCCATGCGAGAGAAAACGTGAATTATGGTTTAGTACTTTTTAGGTAAATTTTAATTCATACCTTAAAGAGATAAACATAATTAAAATAGTTTTAAAAAATGCAAGAAATGTTCCTTTGTTCTTAATAAACATGTTTCCAACATGTTTGATATTTCATTCCAGAGCAATGAGTGGTCCAGTATAGTTAAAGAATTTGTTGCATATAAAGATTAAACCAATGTGCAAGCAGGGACAAGTACAAACTCCAGTCCAGAGACAAAAGGTCAAACTAGGCAGCCTGGAATTTGCTCATTTTTTTTTAAAATAAATTGTCATTTTGAGATCTGCTCTAAAATGACAGTAAAAGAGTAGGTATTTCCACATAATCGCTATCTACTTAACCTCGTTCTACATTCGAATATTGCAGTATTCTCTGCATGAGCAGGGTCCTTTCTATGTAATCGACTTGTTGCAATAAATTTTCATTATTGCAAAAATGAATTATTGTATTGTGTATTTTTTGTTATGAGAAAGATATTGAAAAATGCAAATGAAAAGATTTTACAATTTTTTAGCTAGGCCCCATTTTGTGTTTTTTATTATACATAATTGTAAAATGTAATTCTGTGTTGCTATGGATGTTTTATAGATCGAAATCATAATGAAACCCGAAACAGACTGTTCTGGACATAACGTACTATTTGTGTGAGGTATGGGTATTTTCAAGATGTCAGCATTTAAGATCTAATCTTCTAGAGCAAAGCAAAAGACAGCAATAGAATAGGACATATTGTATTATTGACAGACCAAAGGCCTAAGGCTGCAGCTGAGTGAAAAATATTGAAAGTGACTATATATGAAGTGTTGAAACGTGGAGTAGGAATACAAATAATTCTTTGTTGCATTTTTAGGAAATAGATGTTTCTAGAGCTAAATGCAGATTATGTATAGATCTGTCTATAGAGTAAAATGAATACAATGGTTTTTCACCTCAAATCGTTTTAAGGTGGATATTTCACCTGAAAAATTCTTTAGATAAACTCAGTAAGACAATACTTCTAACAAACAAATAATTTAAAATATCCAAACTATAGAACAATTAGCAGTAATTAAACAGATTTTTTTTTTTTTTTTTAGACATAGATCCCTGACTGGGACTTGCATCAACATTTTTCTGATAGTATCAGTAATGGAAGTTTTTTGTATTGCTAAAAAAAGAGTGCATGTATTATTTTACATCAAGGTTATTTACTTAAGTGAGAATTATCTCAAATTTAAAGTGAATTTCAAATTTAAGGGCAAAATAGCCAGACTAGAAGCATAGCTGAATGGGATATTCACCTTTTTTGGAAAGAAATTTCAAATTCACTTTGAAATCCCTACAATTCTCTCTGTAGTGAATTACCTGCGCATTATGTTGTAACGCATATGTGTGAGTAAATACCTCTTTTTCAGTGCATATTCTGTTTTTCATGTGTTTTTCTTAATAAATAGCTCAATTTTAATTTAATGTGCAGATATTTTTTGCTTAAGCAGCCTACTAGAACGGTCGGCAGTATAAAAGCTTCTTCCCATAATATGGTTTATTCATTTTTCTTTCTCCTTGACATATTTTGTTGTATGCAATTCTTAGAAAGTATATTTAACCCCTTAAGGACCAAACTTCTGGAATAAAAGGGAATCATGACATGTCATGTGTCCTTAAGGGGTCCTTAAAGGACCACTACAGGCACCCAGACCACTTTAGCTCAATGAAGTGGTCTGGGTGCGGTCCCCCTAGTTCTAACCCTGCAGCTGAAAACATAGCAGTTTCAGAGAAACTGTTATGTTTACACTGAGGGTTAATCCAGCCTCTAGTGGTGGTCTCAGTGACAGCCACCAGAGGTCGCTTCCATGCTTCTCACTGTGAAAATCACAGTTAGAAGACCCTGGACGTCCATAGGAAAGCATTGAGTGATGCTTTCCAATGGGCAGTTTGAATGCGCACGCGGCTCTTGCCCCACATTTAGAGCTGACGTCGGCGGGGGGGAGGAGAGGTCACCAGCGCCAAGGGAGCCTGGTGCTGGATTAAGGAAAGTGGCTGAAGAAGTTTTAACCCCAGCGGGAGGGGGGCTCCGAGGTAGGGGGGGGACCTAATAACCCTATTGCCAGGAAAACGAGTTTGTGCTCATTTAAGGTTCGCCTACACAGGACTGCTGCCTTTAAGGTGTATGTTCAATATCCATCCCATTTATGTTTGTTTTTGTGCTCACACAAAGATGACAGCTCCATGGAGGTGGCAGCCATCTTTAATCTACTTTGGTCAGAAGCACAGCTAGAAGGAAGAATCTAAGTAGCTATAGTATATATAGTTTTAAGCTCTAATTTCTCTAAAAAAAATGTATATATAAATTAACATTTGTTTTCTAATGCAAAGCAATGCTTCATGACATTTAACCAAACAAACACCATTTACTTTTTGGTACAGCATTGCTTTCGACCGTGTGCAGCAGTGGCAGAACTACTGCTGGTGCTACCAGTGTGGTTGCAATGGGGCCTGCTGGCTCAGGGGGTCCACTGGGTGGCCCATTCACTCACATCCACCAGATGGGTAATATTGTTTAACCGGGGCACGGTCGGACACAGAGCCTGACCGGGCCTCTGTGGCAGGGCCGCCATCAAGGGGTGACAACCATAATGGTTGTCACGGGCCGGGGGGCCCGGCCGCTCGTGGCCCACACACTTAGGGCCACCCGATGTGCCCTATATCTTCAGGGGCCCAGTCAGCGCTGTGGCTGTGGTATAGCGCGACCGGGCCCATTTAAAAAAAATAAATAAATATAAAAAAAAGCGCCCACAACTGCTGTTGGGAGGAAGTGGTCGCTCACTCCGCGCGTGAGGAGTGCGCGCGCCAGTGAAGAGGGAGAGCCAGGCAGTGAAGAGGGAGCCGCGCCGACTGCCATCATCCCCAGCCACCCTCCTGGAAAGAAAAGGTAAGAGACTGGAGGGTGGCTGGAAAATGAGCTGTGTGTATGTATGTAGTCTGTCTGTCTGTCTGTGTATGTATGTATGTATGTAGGTAGTCAAACAGACTACATACATACATACATAGACAGACTACATACATACATACATAGACAGACAGTCTCTGTATGTATGTAGTCTGTCTATGTTTGTAGTCTGTCTGTCTGCATATCATTATGAACGTTTGTGGGTGTCTTTATGTCCTCATGCATGTGTGTCTGTATGTATGTATGGATGTATGTGTCACTATGTATGCCTGCGTGTGTTAGTATGTATGACTGTATGCGTGTGTCTGTCTCAGTATGTGTGTGTCAGTATGCGTGTATGTCTGTTTCAGTATGTGTGTCTGTTAGTATGTATCTGTGTCCTTTTGTATCAGAGTGTGTGTGTATTCCTGTGGGTGATATTTGGAGGCGGACCCAGTGGGCGGTATTTGGAGGCGGGCCCCAGACACTGAGCTGAGTTAGGGACCCACCTAAAATTTCTGGTGGCGGCCCTGCTCTGTGGTATCAGCCAGCTGGGAGTAAGTGACAGACAATCACTTCCTCCCAGCTTCTTACTGTGTGCCGCGTGGGGCGGGAAGAGGCAGCGGCGGAGGAGGCACAGGCAGCATGAGGGGAGAGAGACAGGAGCTGGAGCAGACCCCTACACCCGCTCCCCTCAGCCACCTCTTCAGTAACAGAAAACACTGAGGTTCATAACGAGAAAACATAAAATAACGAAGCAGAAAAACACTTATAAAAACATTTATTAACTCAGGTCCACTTGTCTTGCCACTCCAGGCAAAATATATTAGGAAATTTGTATTTGGGTACAAAAAGTTCCAATTTTTTTTTCCAAGGTTATAAAGCATATAGAGAATAGACAGCAATATGATATAGCATTTAAGGCAAAGTGTGTTACATTTACCTCGTTTATTAGTGCAGTATTCCAGTATTATAGGACTTTTTGCAATCTGTTAAAGGATTGTGTTATATAAAACAGATTATAACAAATACAGAGGTTATCTAACTACAAATATATAGTGGCAAATACAGACAGCAATAAACATGACATTAATTTGGTTAAAGAGAGGATGGGAGCCATTATAGATGCCATTCCATTAACAATAAATTAATCAGCTTATAACTATTTGAAATTTGGAGGAACAAATACTAAAAACTGTAGGTGGAATAGATACGTGAAGTAAAACCTCAACATTTGTGCTGGTAATGTTTAACCCTTTAGGTACCAGGACACGAAGCTCTGGAAGTCAAAAGGTCGTAATGTCTTTTACAAAAAGACCTAGGTTTACAAACCGTTGTCCTCTATTCGTATTCAGGACTTAGGTCCATATGGCTTGCTGTGACTTCATAAAGTCTGCAAATTAAATTTTTGCATCTCATCTGAAAGAAAAAAAAAAAAAATGAAAAAAAAAACAAGAATATGGAACTTTGCTTGTTCTCTGGCTTCTCAGGAGATGTAATTCCACACAGGCTTCCTGTTTACTGCAGCAATGCAAGTAGTGTCTTCATATAATCATACATTCTGATACATGCAGCACCAGACCTGAGATCATGAGCTGTACAATAGCAATCCCCCAAGACTGGAATGAACTGTAAGAGAGCTGTGAAATACATTAAGCCAAGTCAATGCATCATTTAACACCAGGGTTACCATTTGCCATAGTGCAATTGAAGACTGGCATATGGAAGCAGAAGTGGTGTCACTAGTTTGAAAAATGTTTGGTTCATTACAATCACAAGAAGCAGGTATATATTTAGCATGAAGACTTACAGCTATGAAATTTATGGACAAACACACTGTAACATGGATACAAAAAGTATCAACAAGTATCCATTTTGGATTTCCAAAGATTTTCCCCTCTTGATTGACTGTTGATACACCTACCTAAAAATATACAGGTAGAGTATGCTGCATATATCTTATTATAGGAAATGCCAAGTCACTGTAGAATACAAGCTCACATTATTATATGATGTGAAGCAGAGCTGAGCTTTTACGTGTTGTACATATATTAAACAGATCTTCTTTGATTGTACAACAAGACTGATATTTTCCCGGCAGACATTTATTTTCTTTTTACCAACATTCTTTTCTGTTAAAAAAAAAAACAAAAAACAAGCAATCTACGTTCTTTTTTTTCTTAAGTGTTTGGTCTACTTTCAATGCTAGAAAACTGAAATGTGAAAATATTTAATGTCCTGGTGGGTGTTTTCAAAGGACTCTCGGTGGCAGGCGGTGCTTGTACATGCCAGCAAGGGCTTTGGTTGCGCTGTAGATCATCTGTCTTCTGGACATGCCTGTAAATGCCACATGCCAATCAGTCCGGCTGACATGGGGCAAATTTCTCTCCAGCACCTCTCCGACAGTCACCGAGAGACCAGACCACCGAAGGCTATAGTCTTGTGGAGTAAGATTTTGAGCCTGTGTAGAAAAAGAAATACTACAGTTACAGCTTGTCAGATTCTGCAAAGATATTTTTGCAGATTAAAAAAAGCGATTAGAGTACTCACTACAGTTGTTGTGACAGATTCAATAAAACCAAAGCTTAAAGACAATCAAAATTCTGCTGTAAATATACTGCTCAAAAAAGTGTAACAGTTGCAAATAAGGACAAGAAATGATATACAACCTGAAAGGGACCCCCTGCAGAATTTACAAACAGTCTACACATTGTCACAAATCTAGTAAGCAAATAAAAAACACACAAAAAAATAAAATAATAAGCTTTTAAATTGGCGCTACCCAATCAAAAAAGAACAAGCCAATGGTACACTTGTGCAATCCCATTCTCTTTGATTTATATTACATTTCTATAAAGGGTGTATTACTTGGGAGGTGCTGCAGTAATATGTGTTTCATATAATGTTCCTCATCACACACACAATTAAAATCGGAGATGGTCTATTTAAGTTCCAAAATGTTTTTATTCAAAATTGCCTTTTTCACCCAAACATTTGCTATGTGAAGTATGTTAATTTCTTTACTAATGGCAAAGTGGGTTATTTTGTTTATTTGCACTTCCTTCTTATAAGAGAGAGTCTGCTGCCATTCAGCTGAAGAAATTTTTAAAATAATCTTAAAGGGACACTGTAGACAATGTAACTTTTGTTTGTTTGTTTGTTTTTTAATTCTTTATTTTTATAGTGCATTTTCAACATCTCAGATATGCATAGACATGTCACATTTTAACAGTATGGATTGTTAAAGAAGTTTAGCAATACATGTCAAGATTACTGCACTATTTTTAAATTATAGGTTGCAAAAATAAGTCAGCTGCTTATAACTTCATAAAGAAGGAATCGTATAGCATGGTATAAGCTTGTAAGAATTAAACTAAAATATGAACTGAACACATGCCTATGCCCACAGGGTATACATCACTGTCCGGCATGGAGGTGGCTCGCCAGGGGACTACACGCTCACTTGGTGAGTAGGTGCCCGGCCAAAAGAAGCATGAGAAGCGGTTATGAGGTGACTGTAGTGGTCTCTTCATGAAGCTTGTTACTGACTCTCTGTGTACAATGGGACTTGGCACTCCACAACAATGGCAGACAGGACGTCGGTCCACAACTCGCAGTGCGGTTACAGCAACTTACATCGCTTTGGTGTAATTAAATTAGGAGTCATCTCGTGGGTACCGCCATCACAAGTCAGAGGTGCAGAGTTGACGGAGGCACGGTACGTGCCATCCGGATCTCCACAAAAGCTTCCAGGCGACAGGCATGCTTAGACCAAAAGATCTGTCTGTTTTTTCCAGAATTGTGGGTTTTTAGGTCTCGTGGTGTGATTTCACACGTGGAGTCTGCCATTGTGTAGGAGGCAGGAGGGCTGCAGCTGAGAGGGTATTGCTGGAATGCTGTCCCAGGAGCACAGGTAATGATTACTGGGATATCCCTCACCGGTGGGCAGGTTGGGGAGACTCCAAGATGTATTGTTGCCAGTAGGTAGAGGGATCGGTAACTGTTTCAATTGCGTATTTTACTTTATTTCCTTTCACTTGTATGTGTAATATACTTTTCCAATGTCCTTGAAGGTGGACAAATAAGTACTGATATTGTGCTGTACTCCGCTTGTTTGCCAGGGCTAGTTCAGGGAACAGCCCTTCCCAGGCATGGTCAAAAGCCCCTATTTCATTTGGTGTTACATACCCTCTATAGTTACTTATACAATCAGGGCACTTGAACCTCCAGAGTTTAACTGTGGGTATTTTACCTGTGTGCTATACTTTCATGTTTTCAGCCACTAGCACATAGGTTGTATGTTGGAGTTGTTTTAGTTGTGACCCCTTGTGATTAACATGGGGTATTACACATAGGAATTAGTGTGTACATCAATTTATTATTCTTTTTTCTATCTTTTCTATTTTTCCCTTTATCTATTCAGTAGGAATAAAGAAAATGGACAGCGTGGATGGATTATTGGGAGGGGCTGGAGATAATCCAGCTGTCATGGTCCACATTGGTACCAATGGCAAAGTCAGAGAAAATAGTCCTAAAGAATATGTTCAGAGAATTAGGAAGTAAACTTAAGAAGAGGACCTCCAAGGTAGTATTTCCAGAAATATTACCTGTGCCACGCACTACAGTGTAAGGCAGCAGGAGATTAGAGAGGTCAATAAAGTCTTGGTGTAGGAAGGAGGGTTTTTGCTTTTTAGAGCACTGGGCCTGATTTTGTGCTTGGGTACAATCGTTATAGCCGTAATGAACTGCACCTAAACGTAAGAGAGTCTGCAGTGCTGGGAACAGGATGGCTAGAAAGCTGGACGAAATGTTAAACTAGTTGTAAGGGGGGGGAGAGGGACATCGTAATCTACAAAATAGAGATAGGACAGAAAGAAGATGGGCTACAGATCAGCACAAGGAGGGAGGAGATGAGGGGAGGGGTAAAATCAGAACAGAGGAGGTATGTAATAGTAATAAAATTCACATAAAGCACAAGCTACTAATGAGAGTATTAAATGTATGCTTACTCACGCAGAGACAAAATAACAAAAAGTAATTTTACATAACATGCATAACAGAAACATAGTGGGATGAGACACATGACTGGGTAGGTAACTTAAATGATTATGCATTATTTAGGAAAGTTAGAGAAAACAGGAAAGGTAGTGGGAAATGTTTGTATGCCAACCATACATTAAAGCCAAATCTTAAGCAAGTGGAATGTGACGAGGACATGTAGAGCTTTATGGGTAGATAACGGCTTGGGAATATTATTTATTGGTTGGAATATGTTATAAACCACCCAATGTTAATATTGAGGAGGAAGAACGGCTTTTAGAGACAATTGGGAAAGCTGCACATCTGGGTGACAATTTAATTATTGGAGATTTTAATTACCCGGACATAAACTGGGATAGAGGGACTATTAGTTCAGCAAGGGGAATCAGGCTTTTGAATGTTGTAAATGACACCTTCATGTCACAACTAGTACAAGCATCAACTAGAAAGGATGCTTGTCTGGATCTGGTTATAACAAACAATGTTGATATTTTGACTACATTAAAGTCGGGGAGCATTTGCAAAATGGTGATCACAATTTTGTGTCTTTGAAATAAACTCAAAAAAGCAAAAGCACATGGCGTATACTAAAACATCTAATTTTTAAAAGGCCAACTTCAATAGGAAAGTGCATCTTTACAACATATTGACTGGCAAACCGTTTAGTGAAAAAAAAAAAAAAAAACAGAGGATAAATGGAATATATTCAAAGAAATATTAGAAAGGTACTTTTACGAGTATGTACCATTAGGTAATAAATATTAAAAATATATATAATAATAATAATACCAATGTTGTTTAGTGGGAAAGTAAACAGAGATTAACCCCTTAACGACGAGTGACGGACTATCGCAGGGTTGATAGTGCTCCGGTCTGCCTCTGTATTAGAGGCAGACCGGGAGCACCCGATAGTGCTGCCCCAGCCTGTCAGAGCGAGCACATGTGCTCAGTATACTTACCTTCCGCCTCCCTGCACTTCACACAGAACCAGTAAGTGCAGGGAGGCGGAAGGTAAGTATACTGAGCACATGTGCCGGAACAGTGATGATCCTGCCCCCTGTGTAAAAAAAATAAAATAAAGTTAATTTAAAATCCCATCCCCCTTTACCCATTTTAATAAAAAAAATTAACCCCTTCCCTGCCAATTGATCACCGACTACAGTGATCAATTGGCAGGGATTACATTTTATTGTCATCTGATTTTTATTTTTTAACCCCTCAGAGTTAATTTTTTTTTTTTTTTTTTTTTTTACCCTCAGGGGTTAAATTTATTTAATTAATTTAAATATTTTAAAATTATATATTTAGCTAGCTGGGGTGGGTAAGTTAGTGGGGAATTGGGGATTTGGTGTTAGGCTAACTAGGGGTTAACGTTAAAAAAAAGTTTTAAAATAAGCTTTAAAAGTTACAAATTAAGCTAAAAAAAGTTTTAATAACGTTTAAAAAAAACAAAACCCCCTTTACCCAGTCCAAATAAAAATTAACCCCTTCCCTGCCAGTCGATCACTGCCTACAGTGATCAAAATACAGATCACAGTATTATACTGTGATCTCATTTTTTTCACCCCTGAGGATTAACTTTTATTTATTTTTTAACCCTCAGGGGTTCAATTTATTTGATTAATTTAAATATTTTATAAATTATATATTTTACTAGCTGGGGTGGGTGGGAGTTATGGGGAAATGGGGAATTTACTGTTAGTGCCTTACTGCTAGTTAGGGGTTAACGGTAAAAAACGGTAAAATGTTAAATCTGTAAAAAAGTTTAAAAAAATTTATAAGCAAAACAAAAGTTTCAAAAATAGTTTTTAAAAGTAAAAAAATACATTACCACTACACCTGGAACAAACTAGAGAAAAAATTATCCCACGCCAGGGTTCAAAATATGCCTTTTGAATTACCCCAGGGTGTATTCTTTAATAAATAGTATGTGTTTGTGGGGAAGTTTCAATAACCAACCGTCTAAACTACTCCAAATTGGAACATGGACACAGCGTAAAACTTCAAAGTTAGAAAAAAAACTGAATGGCTGAGTCTCAAA
The DNA here is from genome assembly GCA_933207985.1 of Pelobates cultripes. Classification (NCBI taxonomy): domain Eukaryota; kingdom Metazoa; phylum Chordata; class Amphibia; order Anura; family Pelobatidae; genus Pelobates; species Pelobates cultripes. The sequence continues at coordinate 235,087,425 of OW240916.1, forward strand.
TGCGCCCCTATAACATCCACATATACCTGGCAAAGGTACATACGGTGGTATTGCTGTACTCAGACGACATAGCTGAGCAACATATGAAGTATTATACAGTCATAACACACATAAGGTTTGCAAAATATACTGTGCAAACTCACTTTGTGTGTCAAAAAGGCAGAAAAAACGTATTACCACTACACTTGGTACAAGCTAGCGGAAAAATGATCCCACGCTAAGGTTCAAAATATACCTTTTGAAATACCCTGGTGTGTCTACTTTAAGAAATGGTAGGCCTTTGTGGGGTAGTTTGAATTTAAAACCCTGCTAAGATGCTTGGAAATTGCACATAGGCCCAGCGTCAAAATTCAAAGTTCAGTAAAAACTGATATGGTTTGGTCTCCTTTATGGCACTGTAGCTTCACGAAATAGTGCCAAAGACATTCATTGGGGGTGTCTTTTTACTCAGAAAACTTAGCTGAGCATAATTTGGGGGGTTTGAACTTAGTGGCACATATGAAATATACAAAATGCCCAGCAAAAATGCAATCCATGTGTAAAAAAACACGCAAAATTATTTTTTATCACATACTTTAGTATATATTGGTGAAAAAAATGGGGGCATGTTATGACACCATATGCACCTTATGAGATACCCTGGAGTGTCTACTTTTGTGAAAATCACAGTAAGAAGCATGGAAGCGCCTCTAGCGGCTGTCAATGAGACAGCCACTAGAGGCTGGATTAACCCTAAAGTAAACATAGCAGTTTCTCTGAAACTGCTAGGTTTACAGCAGGCAGGGTTAACCCTAGGTGGATCTGGCACCCAGACCACTTCATTAAGCTGAAGTGGTCTGGGTGTCTATAGTGGTCCTTTAATAATAGGAAAAGGGCAAAGTAACATCCCCAGGATGTACTTGGAAACCAGAGTAATCTGAATGTAGCTTTCCTGGTTAAATACTGTGTTGCTATTACTTAAAACATCTAAATCAGACTACCGTATATACTCGAGTATAAGCAGAGTTTTTCGGCACATTTTTTGTGCTGAAAAACCCCAACTCTGCTTATACTCGAGTCAGTCTGTATTATGGCAATTTACATTGCCATAATACAGACTGGGGGCTGGCAGAGCTGTTACTTACCTCTCCTGCAGCTCCTGTCAGCTCCCTCCTCCTCCGCGCCGGTCCGGTCAGCACCTCGGTCAGCTCACACTAAGTCTCGCGAGAGCCGCGGGGTCATAGAGCGGCTCTCGCGAGACTTACAGTGTGAGCTGAGAGAAGAGCTGCACGGACCGGCGCGGAGGAGGAGAGAGCTGACAGGAGCTGCAGGAGAGGTAAGTAACAGCTCTGCCAGACCCCTCCTCTCCCCACTGAACTGCCAATGCCACTGGACCACCAGGGAAGGAGAGCCCCCCTCCCTGCCATGTATCAAGCAGGGAGGGGGGACAACAAAATAAATAAATTGATAATATATACATATAAATAATAATAAATAAATTTATAATATATAAATAATAAAAATAATAAAAAAATAATGAAAAAAAAATAATATAACAAAAAAAAAATTAAAATAATAATTTTTTTTTAATAAAAATGCCCACCCCCCCACCAAGGCTCTGCAACACAAACACACTGCATCACACACACACACACACTGCATTTATACACTCACTGCACACTCATACACACACTGCATTTATGCACACACAGTGCACTCATACACAAACACTGCACTCATGCACACACGCTGCACTCATACACACACGCTGCACTCATACACACACGCTGCACTCATACACACACGCTGCACTCATACACACACGCTGCACTCATACACACACGCTGCACTCATGCACACACGCTGCACTCATGCACACACGCTGCACTCATACACACACGCTGCACTCATACACACACGCTGCATTCATCATATACACACACTGCATTCATCATATACACACACTGCATTCATCATATACACACACTGTAAATAAATATTCAATTAATATAATTTTTTTAGGATCTAATTTTATTTAGAAATTTACCAGTAGCTGCTGCATTTCCCACCCTAGTCTTATACTCGAGTCAGTACGTTTTCCCAGTTTTTTGGGGTAAAATTAGGGGCCTCGGCTTATATTCGGGTCGGCTTATACTCGAGTATATACGGTAATTAGAGGAATGCTATACAAGATGTAAGGGACCCAATAATGCATGCAAAAGGGCAATTGGAATGGCCATAGTAGAAAATGAGAAATTGATAGCCAAAGCAAAACCAACCTCCAATTATTTTTTAGTGCATGAATTCGAAAAAAAAACTATTAAAAAATGAAAGTGTAGGTCAACTGAAAACAGAGATGGGTGTGTAAGTTAATGAAGACCACACCTTCAATATGCTTTGAAATTGTGTTCACCTGTTCTAAAAAAGGATATTATGGCAATAAGTGCAGTGAAAAAAAAAATTGATAAAAAGGAATGGAGCATTTTAGTTATAAGGAGATGTTAACAAATTTACATCACTTTAGTTTATAAAAACGGCACATTAGAGGGGATATGATAACGTTATACAAATATATTTGGGGCCCAATACAAACCATTTTCTGGAAATCTATTTATAAATAGGACACAAGGTCACGCATTTAGACTGAAAGAAAGGAGATTTAGTCTAAGGCAAAGGAAAGGTTTTTTTTACAGTAAGAACAATAAAGATGTGGAATTCTCTGCCTGAAGAGGTGGTTTTATTGGAGTCTATACAGATTTTTAAACAGCAATTGGATAAATATTTGCAAATACATAATATATAGCAATATAATTTTCAATCAGTTTGGTAATGGCGTCTTGATCCAAGGAGATATCTGACTGCCATTCTGGGGTCAATAAGGATTTTTTTTCTAGTTAGTTGCACAATTGGAAGCGCTTCAGACTGGGTTTTTGCCTTCTTTTGGATCAACAGCAAAAATAAATGTGAGGAAGCCTGAACTTGATGAACACATCTCTTTTCAGCTATGCAACTATGAACTTTTTAATAATAGTTAGCAATTTTAGTCTTTTTAAGGATTTCCAATTAAAAAAAAAAAGTTATTTATCTTGCCTGCACATTTACTTTTTTCTTTAGATTTTGATTTTCCCATTCATCTTAACCCCTTGATTCAGTGGACAGTTGTATTATGTTCCGCATTTTTGTGTTCTCGGTCATAAAACAAGGTAAAGAGACCCCCTACAGTCTACCCAGAGAATAGCACGGTCATAAGTTTGCCTTTTTTCAACTGCATATCATATTTTGAGCTTATAAAGAAAAAAATATATGATAATCATAATATCTAAAAATTACATTGCCTGTTAAAAACTTTGGGGTTGTTCCCTAAATGCAAAAGTTCAAATATGTCTTATAATTAAAAAAAAAAAACTGAACAATTAAATAGAAAATTAAAAGATTAAAATCACAAATTTAAAAAAAAATAAAAAAATAAAATAAAAAAAATATCCTAAAATAAATAATCATATAAAACTAATTTTAAAAAAAGCATACAAAAGAAGGGAAATTGAAAATGGTCATTTAAAAAAAAAAAAAAAAAAGTAAAGAAAACGCAACAAAAATATTTGTACAAAAGAAATCGCATATATTTCATTTTGGACAAAGCAATAGCAGAATTATTTGTTGCTCATTTTCTTTAAGTGTTTTGCAGAAAGATTTATCAAATGTGTGGTAATAGTCTGTGGGTTGAAATGCACTCCACCTTCAACAAGTAAAACCTGATTCACTAGTTAGATGAACCTCTAGAAACCTATGGAGATTTTATATCAATATACTGTCAACTGTGTCTACCATTTGCCAAATCTCTAAAAGGGTTAGAGACATAAAGAAGATAGTTGGTCCCATTTAATTATGATATAAAGCTTTCTGACTGAACAAATATGTTGAAAATCAAATGTAAAGAAAGATCAACAGCAAACTATTAAATGAAATCTCATTTTGTCTCATTTTCCATTGAGACACTATTACTAACCTGCTGTACGTATTCCAGAGGCAAAGGAGTAGCTTGTGTGAAGGTCTCCAAGCGTATGCCATGTATAGGATCATCCAAAATTACACAGCCAATGTCAAACCACCTACAAAATATGAGTCACTTATGTTTAGGGGGACAAAAATAGATTATATAACATTTACTTTCTTGAATCATTGATAAAGACGTTGTACAGCCTCTAAAAATCCAGGTTATCACATACAATGAAAGGAAGAGAGGGAGCAGTGTAAGATCAATCAAAGCCACAGGAGGACTCTCCAAGTTTTCCAACACATTCTAGTTGTATTGTTTATTATTATCATCATTTAGATAGCGCCAACAGATTCCATAGCGCTTTACAATATTATGAGAGGGGGATTTAACTATAAATAGGACAATTACAAAAAACCTTTGGGGAACAATAGGTTGAAGAGGACCCTGCTCAATCGAGCTTACATTCTATAGGAGGTGGGGTGTAAAACACATTAGGACAGGAATTTGCAGTCAAATAAGGTGTGCTGCCCTTTAGGAGAGAGCAAGAGACAGCTTTGTGAGGTAGAGGTTAGTCTTGGAGGCCATAAGCTTTCCTAAAGAGATGGGTTTTAAGGCACTTCTTAAAAGATGCAAGACTAGGGGAGAGTCTTATGGCGGTAGGCAGGCTATTCCATAGGATGGGAGCTGCTCGCGAGAAGTCCTGCAAGTGTGAATTGGCCGTACAGGTGCGGACAACGGACGGAAGGTGGTCACGGGCAGAGCGTAGAGACCGAGAAGGGACATACCTATGGATCTGTGAGGAGATATAAGAGGGGCTAGAGTTGTTCAGTGCTTTATAGGTGTGAATAAGTACCTTGAATTGACTCCTATAGCATACAGGAAGCCAATGTAAGGACTGACAGAGGGGTGAGGTGTGAGAGAACCGACTAGAGAGGAAAATCAGTCTGGCAGCAGCATTCATTATGGACTGTAGCGGTGCAGTACGGCTTTTGAGAAGACCAAACAGGAGAGGGTTACAATAATCCATGCGGGAAATTACTAGAGCATGGACAAGCTCATTGGTAGCATCTTGTGTAAGAAAGAGGCGGATGCGGGCTATGTTTTTAAGATGGAATCTACAGGATTTGGCAACATGCTGGATGTGAGGTTCAAAGGTGAGGCCAGAATCAAGTATGACGCCAAGACAGCACGCTTGCAAGGATGGACTGATATGGGTATTGAGGAAATGAGACACACGGCTAAAGACTTTTCCAGAAGCTTTGAGGAAAAAGGGAGCAGGGAAATGGGACGATAGAGGGAGTGGACGGGTCGAGGGATGGTTTTTTTAGTATAGGTACTACGGTGACATGTTTAAGGTCAGCAGGGACAATGCCAGAAGAGAGAGAGCAGTTGAAGATGTGCGTTAAGGAAGGCACGAGACAAGTGGAGAGAGATCTAATAAGGTGAGATGGGACAGGATTGAGTGGGCAAGTGGTGGGGCGAGAGGAAAAGAGAAGAGCAGCCACCTCTTGGTCAGTAGCCGGGGAGAATGTCTGAAGGGTAGGAAAGGCATTATCTATGTGTGGTTTAGAAACAGAATGGCAAGGAGGGGAGAATTATTTCCTTAGCTGTTCAATCTTCTCAGTAAAGTAACATGCAAAGTTATCAGCAGTAAGGTTAGTTTGGGGGGTGGCCACAGCAGGGCGAAGAAGAGAATTAAAGGTGTCAAAGAGATGCCTGGGATTGCAGGAGCATAAATTAATGAGAGAGGAAAAGTAGGACTGTTTGGCAAGGGCAAGGGCTGAGCTGTATGAACACAATATGAATCTATAATGGAGAAAGTCTGACTGGGTGCGAGACTTCCTCCAGGAGCGTTCAGCACAACAGGAGCATCTTTGCAGGTAGCATGTTGATTTAGTCTGCTAAGTCCCAGTTCATAAGTATCTCTGCCAATAGTAAAAATGCAGGTCTTAAATCAGAATTGGCTCTAAAATAGAGCTTTATGGACAATGTACTGTCTAAAAGATAGTTATGTTAGATAATGGGTTCTATTTGACCATGAAAAGTCAAAGCCGTTCCCCCCCCCATTTGTGATTATTTTCATTATAAACAAAATGAAAAGGATCCCTTGAATAGTGGCCAAATTAGATTATACCAGGATTCTACTTGATGAGGCTGAACTTACAGGTACTTTGGCCCAATATATGGTTATTGCCCTCATCAATATTAGTCATGATGACTGAAGATGAAGTATCGAACTAAAACAATTTTTTTATTTTAATATAACAGACAAATCAATCATCCAAACAGTCCATTAATTGCCACTTAGTCTCTGTAGGGTAGAGAGAGTAATTTAATTTCATACACTAACACCAGCAACTGAACAGAAACTAACAGCCAAACCTTTTTTCTCATTTCTCACAACCATTGAAGGGAGCAGCTTATTAATAACAAATCCCATTCAGCACAACACTTGCATAACTACACTGAATCTTATATCACCACACCTTACATTTCACATGTAACTGCAGTGAACAGCCTGTAACTAGCATCCATAAACATAAAACATGTTTAAGTTTGCAACAATTATCCGTGCTGATAACTAGCCAGTGCATGCACAGACAACATTTGAGCAAGGCACAAGCCACCAAAACACAGACAGGCAATTAGCACCTTAGGCAAAAAGCTTTGCCATTATTTTGCAGTCTTCTAGTTTAGCAATACATAAAGACGTGTGTCTTACCGGTCAGGCAAAAGTTCTGCAATGAAATTTTCTACTGATACAGCAGGTTGTTTCTCATGGATCACGCCACTCCTGCGCAAGCCATCTATTCTTTCCTGAGCCCCCTATGGAAACAAACATGATAAAATTATTCCTAGGTTGTTACAAACTTGGAAAACTCTTCAAAATTGTGTTTTTTTTGCTTTATTTCAGATTAACAGCAAAAAGAAAAGCTAAACTTTCATGCAAGTCATTTTTCAGCCTATAGTACAACGTAAAAACACATTTGACATAAAAATTAAAAAAAAACTAGAAAAAACTAAACACAGGAGCAAATTGGATTCCTTTTTCTTTTGTATATAAAATATAATCCAAACAAATAAGCAGATACCTAAGGGACCACCACTTAGGATCTGTGCACCAGTAAAAGACACTCCAGCTGTATCGGCAGGGCTTAACCCTAGAATAAATGAATAGAATGAAAAAACCCCAAAACAAACTGAAGTCACTCAAACCAAAACAGAGTGGGTGAGTGAAAGCTGGATAGTAGGTAAGTATCTTGTTTAAATAACTGTTAAGTTTAGCTGGACCAGCACCAAATATGTGCGCGCGCGCACACACACACACACACACGTGCGCGCGTACACGCGTACACGCGTACACACACACACACACACACGCGCACGTACACACACCTCTCAAAACAGGAAAATGACTAGCCTTATAAGGCTTAACCACTAACTCATAATGGGAGTATAGGGTCATCCAGTAAATTGCTTAAACTAATTTGCCCTGACCCCAATCTTGATTAATGTAAATAGACTGGGGTGAGAGTAAAAACCCTATTGGTGGGGGTGTCCAAGACCAATAGACAATATCTAAGAAGTAATATACAGTCCTAACAAAGGTTAATTAGAAATTGTGTAGGACAGGAAAATAAAAAGCCTCTCCCCTAGCTAGATAGTGGAGACAGAATAAAAAGAATGAACGAATAATTAAAGCAGTGAAAACACTGCATTTACCGTATTTATCGGCGTATAACACGCACCTCATTTTAAGAAGGAAATTTAAAAAAAAAAAAAAAAACCTTACATTTCAAATAAAGAACTTCTTACCCCCCCTTTCTTACTCCCTCCTCCCCTCTTCTTACCCCCCTTCTACCCCCCCCCACTTCTACCTCCCCCTATTTCTTTCTACTCCCTCTTCTACCCCCCTCTCTTCTACTCCCCTTCTTACCCCCCCCCTCATCCTTTTTTCCCTTACTGAAGTGCTGCCCGCGGTAGTGATAGGAAGGTGCACGCTCAGTGTGCACCTTCCTGTCAGTCTGACCGGGTACAGGAAACAGAAACTCCTGTTCCGCGCGGAACAGGAGTTTCTGTTTCCTGTACCCGGTCGGACTGACAGGAAGGTGCACACTGAGCGTGCACCTTCCTATCACTCCGGCCGGGCACCGCGGACAGCAGAGCAGCTCGGCCACGCTACAGGGGAGGGGAGGTGAGAACCAACTGCAGCCGCCTGACCGCTCTTGACAGAGCGCTCAGGCGGCTGCAGCATTTAAAGGTCCGGCGTATAACACGCACCCATAATTTGCCCCCTATTTTCAGGGAGAAAAAGTGCGTGTTATACGCCGATAAATACGGTATATATTAAATAGACATCCCAAGTGCATAGGTGCCCAACACCCACTCAGAACATAATGCCCTACGTGCGTTTTGGTGCACTAGCATGTGCACCTTTGTCAGGTTAATCAAGATTGGGGACAGGGCAAATCCTGGGCTAAAACAAGCAGTCTAATAAAGCTACTATTAGTTTAAGCAATTTACTGAATGACCCTATACTCCCATTATGAGTTAGTGGAGAAGCCTTATAAGGCTAGTCATTCTCATATTTTGTTTCTAGTTTTGAGACACATGTGTGTATATATGTACATTTAGTGCTGGTCCAGCTAAACTTATTTAAACAAGATACATGCCTACTATCCAGCTTTCACTCACCCACTCTGTTGTGGTTTAACCCCTTAAGGACACATGACATGTCTGACATGTCATGATTCCCTTTTATTCCTAAAGTTTGGTCCTTAAGGGGTTAAATGACTTCAGTTTTTTTGTATATAAATTATATTTGGTTTTATTTATTTATTTATTCTTTTTAGCATGGCAGACAGATAACAATACAAAGAAAAAGATAGAAGGGACACTGTACTCACTATAATTATGTAGCTCTTTGAATTGGTTATAGCACCTAGAGTCCCCTTGCACTGTGCCTCCATTCAGGGACCATTTTACATCAGTTTAACACTAAACAAGGGTCTTCTGGGGGTATGGCTAAGGCAGATGTTACACTTCCTTGTAGTCTTACCCTTCATACCATCAGTTAGAACTATAAGCCTAAAAACAGTCAGGTGACATTCACTTTTTTTTTTTTTCCCCAGTTCTTGTAAAGGGAAACGACCCACAAGTAATCCAAGTAGAATTTTCTTTTAAATAGTTATTAGAAATGAAAAGTGAAAATCTTTTAGGGGATCTTGTTTCACATGTAGTCTTCATCGAATTATAAATATATCCTTGTGTATGCACACTGTAACAAGACAATACTGTTTGTTTGGTGCCTTCTTCGCATTCTGCGTCATTATGTAGAGAATAATGCTAAACACAGTTAAAGTGTCTTATAGAAAAGTACTGGATTCAGATTCAACAACCCATCTCCCTCCCCCCCTTTTTTTTTTTTTTACTTTTGATTATTTAAAATTTTGCTTTGTTTTTAGTGAACCCGACAGCTTCACCTGAACGTTTGGCAAAAATGTAAGCATCATTTAGGATCTGTTATATTACTATTCACCTCGTCTCAAATGTGCCAGCACTGCCATGACAGGGATTGAAGAACTGGATTGGCTGAGCACAGCAGTTGCCGCACATGTACCATAGGTTTCTATGAGAGAAGCATCAAGCATAATGAATCCATCATAGGCTGCAGTGCTTATTTTCATTTTAACAAGGAAGCCTAGCACTGTAATGTAAAAACTTTTTTTTATATCAATTAAAAACTACCTTTAATCCAGCAGCATATCCAACAGGTTGTGGAGCAATGTTAGACTGGCCATCTTCTCCTGTAACAAGTGCCATGCCAAATACCTCTTGGAACGCATCTCGAATGGCAGCGACCTTTACCTCTTTGTTAGAGGTTACCACAAGATCCAGCTCTCCTCCTGAACCTAGAAAACAAGGACACAAACTGAATAAAACACTACCTCAACCTTATGTTATACCAATAAAGATGAAGGAAAGTATCTGAGTATGCTTAATCTTACATAAACTCTGAATTTTTCACAGTGAGGCAAAGGTCACTATACCTTCAAAGCAAACTCTCTCTCTTTAATCTTTGTGCTCTATGGGAGCAAAGCACAAGTCAGATCAGATACACGACTGTCGGTTAGAGCATTCACATGCATTAACAAAGTAAAAGAAAACGGTTGGCTCTAATGCATGTTAGTAAATGGTTAAGCGAATGACATACCAAGTAGGACACTACTCTTCTAGTAATCAGTTTGTAACACACAGTGAAATACTGCTTACACAAGAGAGTAAGAAAAAAGAAATACGATCCTCTACTACTTTAAAGACTAGGACAGTGGCTAGGCACCAGAAAAATTAGAATAAGGCACCACTGTTTGTAATGTTTGCACTCCCAAATAAACTAAAACGTAAAGTGTTGGCAAATCATCAGGGAACTGCAGATGTAAGGTGAAAATAACCGATGGAAACTGGAAAAGATTTTCCAAATCTGGCCTTAATGGTGGCCTAAAATTTGGAATTTCGACGGAATTCAGTGTTTGCAGTTCAGTGAGTGACTCTAAAAAGAAAACGAGTGGCTTTATTTACTAAATACCAAATGTGATGAACTGAAAACTGAATATCAAAACTTATACAAGTGCCAAGCCAGAAAACTCTCCATTTCAGATTTTGTTTTTCAAATAGTCTTTTTATGCAAATATATATATATTTTAGAAGGTAAAATATTAATGTACTTCTTACTAAAATTTGCAGGAGTACACAAGACTAGAACGTGAACCCAGCAGGACACATCTTGTAGGGATTATTTATGCCACATATCTGGTACATTTCTGGTCCTAACGTTGTTGGAATATATGAATGAACAGATGTGATAAAACTGCTTACGGATATAAGGTGTCATTCCGGGATCCAGTGTAGTGATCATACTTTCAACTGAATGTTTAGTCTTATCCAAAACCGATTTCACAACCGGGTTTCCAGCAACTCCCTAATGGGTAAAAACCAAACATACAACAACAAAAAAATTTAGTATATATGTATTTGGTTTTAAAAAAAACAAACAAAATAATTAAAAGTAAATGCAAGAATTTACCTCAAAAGTTTTCCTCTATGCACGGTTTAGTGGGTTTGCCTGCTCACACCAGGAAGATAGAGTTTGCGTTTATCCAAACAGTTTATCTGCCAGTAGCAGTTCCACTCATCACTAAAACGTGAGACGAACTGCACTGCAATTTAACAGCAGCATGGCTGCCATCAGCTTACACATAGCCAAGCTCACTGGTTAGCGGAAAAGGCCATTTTAAGCTCTCAGTTAACACTGACTGACAAATGGCAGAGGTGGAGTTACACCTCAGTTAAAACAGCCAAATATCATGGGTCTGGCAGTGTTTGAAGATGAGAATCTGCACAGACTAGGTTCTTCCTCCACAAACGCTTTAGAGAGCTGAAGTTGTTATGGTGCATAGCAACCCATTTTTTGACATTATAAATTAGACTAACAATAACCTGGGAGAAAACCAAAATGCTCAACTACAAAGAAATAGTCTTGAGCTTAAAAATGAACACACGTTTTACAATGCAAGCATATATCGCAGACAACCTGCACATCTGCACTCCATTCCTATACTCCTCTAGCTAATGCTAGACAATGCAAATGGCAGCAAAGACCCATGGCCTAACATAGGTCTTCAGCTACACTATTTTAATAGTGCTTACTTTGTAGCAATTGCCTAATAAAACTAGGGAACAAAAAAAAAAAAAAACACACCTAAAGGGAATGAAACTGGCACTTTGCACTCAAACAGCTGAGCCAGCTTTCCAATATAAAGCAAAAATGTTCTTTATGTATTCACAAACCTTGAGTGAAAAACAAACTGTAACAGCATTTCAAATCATACTACCACGAATACACTGTTTGTTTGACTACTATAGGACTAAAAGCTGCTACAGCTTTCACAAAAACAACCAATAATCTGTTAAACACTTTTGTTGGGGTTAGCAAGCAAAAAAAAGATGCATTATATTTTGAAGCAAAGGCAATACTTACCTTAATGAAACCCCAGATGCCTCCAGCAGGTATTTCTGTGTGTGCAGCGTGTACTCTTGGGTCTTCTGGTTCCTCTGGGAAAGTAATGGAAGATCCACCCCTAGCTAAAGGAGCCGCTTGTTGAGTGACAGGGTTTGGCATAACTTTTAAAAGAGAAAACCAAACATTAAACTCAAGGCAAGTTCAATCACAAAAATATATAACAAAACTATAAAAGACATTCACCAGCTGATACATATATCCAAAATCAGTATATCAATTAAAAATCATGCCATGGCATATTGTAAGCCTTGCCAATGCACAACTAGAAGGATTGTCTGCTTATGTTACCAGTCCTAAGCAAGCACGGATACATATATGAAACCATGTTTAAGTTCTTACAGTAGCCACAGATTGTGTGGCTAACCAAAGTTTAAGCTTGGATCTAAACTTAACGGATGGAGACTGATTGCCAAAACAAAAATACAAGGTGCTTTCAACAGTACAGCTAGGTGTATGGGATCTGTTGCATTGTTCTAAAAAGACACTATATCTAGAAGGGAGAGACAGACACATACATACATACAAACAGTATAAACAACGATGCTCAAGTAAAGACATAGCAGGAAATGGCAGAATACTACACTTGTTGTAAGTATTGAGAACGAAAGTAAAAACAAATAGATTTTTATAAGTCCTGGCATCTGATTGTAAAGCCGTGATCACATTGCATGCTCACCTAATTTCTTACATTTTTAATAAACCCCACATGCAACCAATAAACCAGACAATATAATGTAAAGCACCACTAAAGTATCCCCTATCATGCCATCATAATGAGGTGGTCTGGGTGCAGTGTCCCTTTACAAAACATTGCAGTTTTGTAGAATTTGCAATGTTTACATTGTAGGGTTAAACACACCTTTTTTAGCGGTCTTCCAGACACTATAGGCACTTCCTCTGGAACAACCAAGTAAAACTTGGTCATGTGACCATACACAGCTCATAGGAAAGAAAAGGTGAGGGAGTGGGGACCAAGGTGTTTGGAATACAGTTTTGTATTCCTAATGCTATAGTGTTCATTTAAGCAGATTTTAAATTGACAAATGAACCAGGAAGAATAAAAGGTCTAGACAACAAAACCATTTAATCTTAATGATGTTGTTTTGCTGCCAGACGCTGTCCCTTGTGTGACAATGAGTAAGGGCAATGTTAACAAAGTACAAGTGCTTGCTCACTGGGGCTATTATTTTTAAAAGTCTTCACATTTGGGGACATACATCATCATGCAAGCCTAGGAGAAGCATCCGATTAGCTAAACACAGTAATTGCTGCACATGCCCAGTACTTCTCCATGAGAAGCACTAATCTGGACTAAATATGGATGATATCAAGAAGAAAAGTATCTGCCCACAAGGAACTTCACCGGGCTGGATGAAGTTTGAGGAATGTCTGTTTATGCAAATATAGACGTGCATACGGGTAGATGATAAGTTCATGTGGGGGTGCATGTATGAATGCATGAATACATTTATGCAGTTTGTCAGTGAATGCAAAAATGTCGTTATATGTAAAAAGTTAGTGTACATTGAGTAAAATCCCATTGACGTTATTTGATAGTGGTCCCTGGTAAGAATTAAATGAATCTCAGTATTTTGTATTGGCGATGAATACTTAGTTATATGTGTCCAATTATATTTGTTTTATCTTATCCATGGCTCAATTTTACTTTAAAAGTATTTACTGCTAGATGAATATAATAGAGGGGAAATGGGCATCGCATTTATGGGACAGAATTCTACAGTTGGGACAGATGGACAATATAATAATTTTTAAATGTACAAGTGTAATATCACTTCTAATAAAATGACTTGCAAAACAGCACAGAATGTGTTCTCTAGATATGTAAACATGTATAACTGAGAAAACAGGACGCATCAAAGGGGCACATCAAACACCAAAAATAGTAAAGCTCAAAACAATGGCCACATAGCAAAAAGTCCAGAGACTCCCTTTTCCAGTTTAATTTTTTTTTTTATATATATATATATATATATATATAAAAATAGATTTCTAGAAGCAAGCAGTTTACAATACCCAAAACATAGCTAAAAGTATCTAAATTTCTAACAGTGCACGTAAAGAAGAAAAAAAAAATTCTAGATGTCTAAAATGATGTTAGAAGATTGCTTTCATTTGTAAGACACATGTATTTGTTGCTTTGATTAGGTTATTTACGTTTTACTTTGTAATACTATAGGACTACCTTGTAGCATAAGTGCTTAAAAAGGACACTCAGTATCAAAATCAGCACTTCAACTCATTGCAGTCATGACTGAGCAAAGAGGATTTGGGCACGGTCCCATTTTATGGAAGCCATTGGTGTGGCTTTAAAAAAACACAACAACAGGCATTCAGCAATTCCCATGTCAATTATCCACAATTTCCTGTTTAGTAAATATCCTGCATTGCGTTGTTGGCATTCTAAAAAAGGTATATATTTTGTTACTTAAAAATGCATTGTTCTCATCTTCAAGAATATGAAAAATTAATTGCATCATACACTAACATTGTCCTTTCCATTGGGCAGAAGGTTATGATTATAGGTTGTATGAGTAAGCACCTAACTTCTTTTCGATGTCTAGAAAAATGTTAATACATTTTCAACTCCATGGTAAGAAAAAGCTATATAGATTAACTGTGTGCCATACCATTGCACAGCACCCTATATTTGTTTTATAGTAATGCATGTTATAAGAACAGTTGATGATAAATCTGTCTATATATTTAGGATAAAACCACAGAAAAAAAGAAGGTACAACCTGTGACAGGGGGTGCAGAAAAAGTTGGCATCAGTGGTGTCTGTGGAGCCCGCCCTGCGTGACCTTTAGTGATGTCGTAAGTTGAAGCCATTGAAAATCCAGTGACAGGAGGACCAATAGGTGGTGCAGAAAAGCCAGGAGCAGGGGTAGAGCTGAGAGGAGGAGTAGATGGAAAAATAGAAGGGGAGGACATTACTGGAAGTGGGCTGCTAAAGGCTGCAGGTACAGAGGTATGAAGAGGAAGTCCAAGCCCCCCTGTGACAGGAAGAGGTGAAACAAATGGCAAAGGCTCAGAAGGTACCATGGGTCGGACTGAAGATGGTGGTAGAGGTGTAGAGAATGTAAGAGGTGGGACAGATGGACGCGGTGAAAATGCAGATGTAGCAGCCAAGGGAGTGGATAAAACTGTAAATCAAAGCAAAAAAAAAAAATCATGTTAATTCAATAATATGCATTGTAAAATCCATTTCCATATTATCATGTGTGGTAAATAATTTGAGGATCCAAAAATAACATACAAAACGTATTTAAGTAGATATTTTTTATTGCAATATAGAATCAATGATTATCATGGTCTGCAGGAAACTACTGCTGCTTAGGGATAAAGAATTTACCTGGTGGTATTGGAGTAGCAATGGCTGTAGCAGCTGCTGCACCAGAGGTCCCTAAAGTGCTGGGAGGAGGAGTACCAGGAGGAGTTGTCTCAATGCCACTCTCTTCCATCATTTTCTGAAACCGGGTACTGGAAGAAGAAAAATAATAATGCATATCAAAAGAATTTGACCAGAAATACAGCATCTCATATCAAATATCATGTCAATGTTCTAACCTCTTTTATACAATTATCTGTAGTGAAAATCTGAGCAAAAAGTGCTAGTTTGGAAAAATGCTATGACTTGACTACAGTAACAACTTGTATTTTAACTAACATTTTGCAAATAATGCAAAAGTAAAATATGCTATGGCTCCTTGTTTGTTTATTATTGATCTGCTACAGCTAGCAGGAACCAAACTAGGAAGAGATGCTTCTTTCAACAGTATCTCATTCTGATGTATGTGGTCCAATCTTATAGCAGTGGAACTGATCTCTAAATGGGTTTTAGTCTAACAGTTATGGAGCTAAGCTCGCTCTCATGGGAAGAAAGATAGTGCAGTCAATTCTGTGCATACTCACACACCAGCTAGAAGTTGGACAAATAAAATGGGTACTCCGAAGTGAGTGTTCCAGCTTTCTAGTAGCTCTGACTAGATCTTTTAGAGCTGTAGTGATTTTTACAAATCGATGCTGATCTTAACCATTTTGAGAATGGAGTGTATATGTAGGGTACATTAAGCATAACATTTCCAATTAAGGTATGCTTTGTGGGAAATATTAAGACAAGAATACAGCTATTGTGTAACAAATAACCTAATAAAACATTAAAAACTGTAGACACATTTCATGGTTATTTAGTAAACTGAGAATTGAAAGAATTTAGGCCAGAAAGTCAATCTGAAAACATAATAGCTGTATGAGAATCTTTGCAATCCAGTGAATAACCGTATTTTTTCTGGAGTGCATTTGGCTTAATGGGTTGCAGGATCATTGTGAAGGTACCATTTCTCTAAGAGGAGTCGGCAACCTTAAAAATAAAGCACAAAAAAAAAAAAAATTTCCAGGCCACGTCAAATGCTCCACCCACACAAATTGTAATTCAACATTATAAAGATGCAGGCTTTGCACAGACTATGTAACTACTGCACATTATCATATATATGCATGAGTGCTAGCCAAATTTACCCAGTGTCACTGACAAACCGCAGATACGCTAATGCTAACAAAAGGAAAAAGCTACAGTTCAGCTTATGTCCCTGTCATAGCGATATACTGGAAGAATGGGCACTCTCACCCATGGCAAACGCGAGCAATGTATGGTTCATGTATACAGAGTTACTCTGCTGCAAAGTTCTAACAGTGGAACAGTCTGCGGGAGCATTCCATTGGTTTCCATGGTGACTGCTTCACTTTTAGAGCTTTGCTACAGAATTACTATTTACATATAACCACTTATCTGTCATGTAGGGGCAACCAAAGCCTTTTAAAAGATCAAGTTCATCATCCTTGGGGGAGTATACTGGTACACTGGGGATGAAAGAGGTTGAAATCTAAAAGCAGCCACAGGTTATATCCCTATATATATATATATATATATAAATATATATTCTAAATGTACAAATATATGCATGCAGGTGGCCATACACCGCTTCTGTGACCAATGTTGACCTACTGCCCACTCTCACCTTTGACCTTACCCTGCAGTGAGTTGTTAATGTTGCAGAGTGGTGGTCTCTGTGCGGTAGGTGCCAATATCAGAGCCCGGTAGTAGTGTTGCACTGACCGTTCTCTCACGCCCCTTTACGTTGTCCAACAGGCCGCCCGGCATGAAATATGTCCGCCGAAGTACTGCTGACGGTAGCGCTGCCACGTAACCCGGACTGGGCGGTGACTGAGGCGGACCGAAGTGACTTACTGAGGAAGGTTCGCAATGCTAGCTACTGTACTTTCAATAAAGCAGAACTTCGCAGAGGTGTCTCCAAGGGCACAGCGGGAATCCAGTTAGAGTGGCCATTTTGTCGGAGATCAGCAAGCATGGAAGTCTATGGAGCGGTCTCCGTAAATATGGCTGTACAAATGGAGCCTTAAAAGAGAAGCGTGTTTTTTACTCTAATGTGTACTACTCTACCATCCTAACCTGCCAGGCCTGACTGGAAAAAAAAAAAAAGAAGACAGTGATTTATCTATTAAAAAATAAATATGGCTATTTCTAACAGCATGCACAGTTAACTGTTTTTTTGGTAGCCATCCTATGTACATGTATAAAGATAGTTGTATTGGTTGTGTGCATTAGCTTTAAAAAAGGCACAGTTGTGACTTTTTATTCTAAATGTGACTTGCTTAAATGGATACTATAGGCACTTTAACATCTTTAACATTCATCACATTGAAGTGGTTATATTGTCTAAAGTCCAATTCTGGTGCTGCTAGCGTTGCCACTTTTTTTTTTTTAAATGCTAACTTGCATAATCAATTTTATATATGTGACATCACATGACACAATATCACCTGATGTTATGTAACATCTCAGGGAGAGATAATAAGAGAAAAATAAAAAATAGTTGCAAAGGGATCATTTCCTAAATCACCTATAAATACTTACAATGTGTGCTGCCGCCCAGGAGTGATGGGAGTGAGCGCAGGACTTTTTTTTTTGTATTTTTATTCACTTTTTGTATCACATAGCTAGGTTAAAATGCTGCCGCCCATCCCATGTGTTCCCTATTTAGGGTTAATACGTATTATATAGGGGTGTATTTAAAAAAATACCCCTTTCTGTCTCATTAGAGATATTTTTGCCAGAAGCTCAAGGAAGCAAGGTAAAGGGTTAGAGTAGGACCCATCTAGGGGGAGGGAGCTGCCTTGACGTTGGCAGATGGGCATTCCCTCCAGTGGCCATTGGAGTAACTAAATGACCTCCATTTGTTTAAATATACATAGGGATTAAGGAGAGAGCGCAGGTAGCTTTTTTCCTTTGGTTTTTACTATATGTATTGGAGCTGATGTATACTGTGGTCGTTGCTGCCGCCCAGGAGTGATGGGAGTGAGCGCAGGACTTTTCTTTTTGTATTTACTTACAATGTGTGTACTATGACTGTACGTGTAGCATTGTGTACTTGAAGCAGTCTGTGTGTATACTATCTGAATAAGTGTGTGTATAGTAGTTTGTGTATACCATTGTGTGTGTGTGTCTGTCATTGTCTGTATATATCATCTAAGTGTGGGTATAACATGTGAAAGTATGTATGTATCATCGTTTGCAAACCGCAATGTGAGTACCTTTCATGTATAATAGTGGTGGAACTTTTGGCTCCATTTCTCTCATCAGTTACCCAGAGTCTGATCAGAGAAATATACCGGCCATTACATGGCTGGTATTTTTTGCAATACTGGCACCAACCAGACAGCCTTAAATACTGGCTGTGTAAAATACTAGCAAGGTGGCAACCCTAGTGCTTACATTCCATTCACCTTTTTATAATAATTAAGTGCTAAATGAGAGACATGAGGAAGCAATAGTGCAATCCGCAATGGACAGCGGTGATTAGCTGAGAATGTCACATGATTGTTCATAATCTGTCTATTGCAACCTGCTATTGCTGGCATGAATTGGTATTGATAATGAAGAGTTTAAAGGGTTACTATAGGTATCAAAGCAACTTTAGCTTTAATGAAGCAGTTTGGGTGTACAGGTCATGTCCCTACAGACTCACTGTGCAATTCTCTGCCATTTAGGAATTAAATGAACACTATAGTCACCTAAATTATTTTAGCTAAATAAAGCAGTTTTAGTGTATAGATCATTCCCCTGCAATTTCACTGCTCCATTCTCTGTCATTTAGGAGTTAAATCACTTTGTTTCTGTTTATGCAGCCCTAGCCACACCTCCCCTGGCTATGATTGACAGAGCCTGCATGGAAAAAAAAACTGGTTTCACTTTCAAACAGATGTAATTTACCTTAAATAATTACCTTAAATAATATCTTAATCTCTAAATTGAACTTTAATCACATACAGGAGGCTCTTGCAGGGTCTAGCAAGCTATTAACATAGCAGGGGATAAGAAAATCTTAATTAAACAGAACTTGCAATAAAGAGAGCCTAAATAGGGCTCTCTTTACAGGAAGTGTTTATGGAAGGCTGTGCAAGTCACATGCAGGGAGGTGTGACTAGGGTTCATAAACAAAGGGATTTAACTCCTAAATGGCAGAGGATTGAGCAGTGAGGCTGCAGGGGCATGTTCTATACACCAAAACTGCTTCATTAAGCTAAAGTTGTTCAGGTGATTATAGTGTCCCTTTAAATCTCTTGTTTCTGTTTATGCAGCTCTAGCCACACCTCCACTGCCAGTGAGTGATACAGCCTGCATGAAAACAAAATGGTATCATTTTCAATTAAAGGGACACTATTGTAACCAGAACAACTACAGCTTCATGCAGTAAACTCTGTCCTTTCTGAGAAAATGCAGTGTTTACATTACAGCCTATGGATACCTCCACTGGCCACTCCTCAGATGGCTACTAGATGTGTTTCCTGGGGCAGTGCTGCACAACGTGACTGCTATTCAGTGTCTTCACCCTCTGCATTGAGACACAGAACTTTCCACATAGAGATGCATAGATTCAATGCATGTCTATGAGAAGATGCTGATTGGCCAGGGCTGTGTTTGGCTTGTGCTGCCCCTGATCTGCCTTGATGACATTCTCAGCCAATCCAATGATTTTCAATGCTTTGTGAAAGCATTGCAATTGGCTCAGAACAACTTCTGATGATGTCCGCCAAGCAGGCAGATCAGGGACAGAGTCAGCAGCAGCAGACTGGAATAAAGGTAAGGATAAGATTTTTCTATATTTAGGGAGGAACAGGGGGGCTAGATGGTGGTTTTAACACTATAGGGTCAGGAATATGTTTGTGTTCCTAACCCTATAGCGTTCCTTTAAATTCAATTAATTTTGGTCCCAAATCCCTCTGTTTTCTTTTCTATCCTAATGTCCCTCTTTTTCATGATCTCCATATAGTTTTTGTGTTTGCATGCAGGGCCGGATTAACATAGGGGCTAATAGAACTGAAGCTCCAAACTCATGCCCATGGAATAGGCCCATTAATGGGGAATTTTTTTTATATATTTCTAGTCTTCATGCTTTGTTTAGAGAGAATTAAGAATGGGAACTTGTTTGCATTGGTGCCTATTGACACCTCTGATGGCAACCACTCAGACGGCCACTAGAGGTACTTTTTTCTTTTTTTTTTTTCTTTTTTTATTTTTTTATTTTTTATAATTCTTTATTTTTGTGGTGGGAAGAGTCCCACTGGTTTTGATGGTAGCTTACATACATTCATTACATGTAG
This sequence comes from Pelobates cultripes, assembly GCA_933207985.1. Lineage (NCBI taxonomy): Eukaryota > Metazoa > Chordata > Amphibia > Anura > Pelobatidae > Pelobates > Pelobates cultripes. The sequence continues at coordinate 235,108,184 of OW240916.1, forward strand.
ATAAAAGGAATACAAATAAAACCTCATATTAATAATAATTAATAATAAACATAATAATAAACATGGGTTTTTCTTGGTTGAACATGCTAGCTTCTCTAGTGCACTCAGTGACAAGTACTGGGAGGGGGCTGTAATAAAACAAATCTGTATATCTCACCCGCCGCTTATGTGGACTCATGGTGTGCAGTGCACTGTAACTCTTTGGCATTCCGTGTGGGTTCGAGAATATCGGGTTGGCTTCTCAAGTTAGCAGCTCTAGCGGGCTTAAGGTGTATATTACCGTATAACTTACTTTCGACTCATGAGGGCTTAGGGTTTACTCAGTTAACATGTCTTGCCAGCTGGTAAGCCGGACTCTGGATGTGCAGCTTGGAGTGTCAGGCTATCAGCCCCTTGGGGATTTTGATTATTTGGGTTAACATGCTGGCAGCTTAGGCACACCCAAAGTGGTCCGTATGACACTTCTCGTTTGCCCCCCCCTGTAGGGGTTAAAGCATACTGGCCGCTCGCGTGAGTTCCCAGGACAGAGTGAAAACAGGAATAAGAAAATAAAGGGCTGAGGTTCATCCCATTGGTGACCCTTATAGAGCCTATGGTGTAGTCCTTCAGTTGGGTGTGCTGATCTTATGTGGGGTCTTACTATGGCCACAGGTGTCGTTTGTAAACCGCTCATATAGAGTTAGAATACACACTTTAGCAAACAGCGGCGACGACACCTATAAAATTTGTGTACACTCCTGAATATCCCCTGTTCGTACCTCTAGTGGAGTGAGAGTATTCTAATGCTAGGTCAACAGAATAGAATAGCAGCCTGGTGTTAAATTAATAGTGTAAAATTTATGTCAGAGGAGCACTATATTGTAGGTCGTGGTGCTGAGCCCCGCATTGCTGTGGTTAAATCTGTGGACATTACAGTGACAGTCATTATTAATAATCAGGAGTCCCGACATATAAGGGGGGTGGCATCTAGTCATATGGTTGAAAAGAACCTAAAATATAACAATCTCGATATTAACAGTGTCTGCAGCATCCATGAGCTAGAGGGGCAGTTATTGTGTCTGAGGTGGTACATCCTGCACTTTTGTGGTATTGGTCCCTTCCCTCTGCTCCCTTCCCTCTTCCCCGTCTTTAGGGTGTAAAAGTGTAGAGCCTTAGGCCAGTAGGTATGTGAGTATTTAAAAAAATAAATAAATGAAAAAGCACTTTGGGGTCACTTACATGACCTTCATAGTATAGTTTTGGCAAATCAGTCTGGGCATAGAGCTTGTAGTCTTGGGCAGTTTCTTTGCCTGCCATTATCGTCTGTGTAGTTGGTTTGTAGTGAGTGTCACCTGGTGAGTATCGTGGGTTAGCCTTTTGCCAGTTCAGGTCTGTAGGGGATTGAGTGCTGTTTGCTCCTCTTCCCCTCCGCCCTAGTGTTGCTCTCTCGGTTCTCAGTCTCCTAGTTCTCGGTCTTGCCCGCCCCATCCGTGGGTACTTGTTGCTGCAGCTGGAGGGCCTGGATGAATCCTTCCGGGTTTCCGTCCGCAGACAGTGTGAGGATTGAGTCCTTTTGTGGGACCACTAGCGTGCCTGCTGCTCCCCACCGGTATCTGATGCCCTTGTCTCTCAGTTGGTGGGTGATTGGCATAAATTTTCTCCGCTCCAGCAGGGTTGTGAATGGGATGTCAGTGAAAACTTGCACGTGGTGGTTGTCCACGGTGACGGTGGGGGTCTTCCTGACTGTGACATCTTTGGTAACGGCTATGATGTCTCTCGGTGCGTCCGCTGGGGCAGTCGGGGCTTTCCGGATTCTGAACGCTGCCGTAATCGGCCATGTTTATCCCTCCTTTTTTGCCCCCATTGTCACTGCCACATTGTTTGCATAGGCCAATAAGGCCTCTGGGCCTATGTCTTCAGGAGCTCCGTGTATGCGGACATTTCTTCTGCGGTGGCGTGTCTCCATCGCCGTAACTGAGCGGGTGAGTTTTTGGAGTTGGTGTGTCAGTGTGTCCATTTGCCTTCTGGAGTCGGTCAGTAAGGTGTCTCTTTGGCCTTCTCGGGTTTCCACTGCCTCCAGGTGCCCCTTCATGTCGGTTACTTCTGTCCTCACACCGGCCAAGTCCGATTTCCACATCTCCCGGAGGTCTAGGAGGAGCTTTTTGATGTCGCCCTTTATTGAAGGTGAGTCGTCAGAGTCCGACGTCTCCAACTTGTATAATGCGGTGGCCGGGGTCGCGTTCTGGAAGTTCTCCTCCTCCATAGACGAGTCGGACTCGCTGGCGTTTCGGGGCCTACCCTGCGCCATTTTGGCCTGTGGAGCCTGCTGCGGCTTTTCAAAAGATCGCCTGATGTCAGGTTGGTGTGAGCTCACTAGGCGGGCGGCTTTCCTGTTTTACTTCCCCATCTCTGTAGGGGGTCTAATGCTTGTTACTGCTTGGTTTTTGGGTCTCAGTTTGGTGTATTCGTGGCTTTTTGGGTCAATTGTAGATTAGTGAAGCAGGAGCTCCACATAAAAACATCCTGTGTGCTGCTCTGCTAGCCATGCCCCCTAGAGGTACTTTCTAGTCCAGTGCTGAAAATAGTGCAGCATTGGCATTCACTGTCTATACACTCTGCATGGAGATGCTTGAATGCTCCCTATTGAGATGCTTTGATTCAATGTACCTCTGTGAGGAGATGCTGATTGGTGCAACGTGGCATTTTGAGCGGCATAGGAGAAAAGGTGAGTAAAATCTGACAGTAGTGTTTCTCTAACAAAACCACTAATCAATCCATTAAAAAGGGTGTGTGTGTGTGTGTATATATGTATATGTATATGTGTGTGTGTATGTATATATATATATATGTATATATGTGTGTGTGTGTGTGTCTCTGATTAAGTGACATGTCTGGTCACAAAATGTGTAAGGCAGAGAGTGGCTATGCAAGGAGCATCTGCTCAACGGACCGTTTTTCACCAAAGTGAGACAAGCACTTGTCGGACTGAGTGCTGGAACGCACGCCTGTTTCTGATCGATGGGACTTATTTCTGCACATCATCACCTTCTGTTTTTGGAGCTGCATCTGGACATTTGGAGGGACTTAGTTCCCTGAGAGGCGTTGACTCACCGGTAAATTGTGGGTGTTTTTAATTCACCTTTCAATAAAATAGTTTTTACACACAGAATACACTGTGGAATGTCTGTTTGCATTTTAGATCATACAGATGCTGATTTACTATATCTATATATCACTATCTAGTTTATGGTTTAAAGTGATTCATCTGATTAAGAAGATTTAATGTACTTTATTTACATTTACTTTCAGCTAAGTACTAAAGTATTTGGCAAAGAGTGTTAGATTGTAACCATAGGTGTATCTTTCTTGTAGTACTTAATACACTTTCTTGCTACACTGTTCCTTTTCTGTTACATTGTTGCATGCATATACTGGTTTTTTTTTGTTTGTTTGTTTTTTTTTTTTGGACAGCAGTGACTGATTACTGTCATTTTTTTTTTTTTTTTTATTATCCATGATTTTATGGTACTTCATTTAACTTGATTCTTATTTTTTGTATTGTATGAGTATTCTTTATTTCATTATATTGTATATTTTGATCAGTATTGTGCTCTCATCTATTTTCAGACCTACAACAGATTTATTGGATATCATGGACTTTGGAGATGGAAGGTCACATGGACTGTATATGCATAGATACTAGTATGCTTTGATAGGATAGGTGATGGAATTGCATTATCATTACATTCTTTTTTTTTTTTTTTTTTTTTTTGAGACTCCTGGGTGTCCATAAGGTAGCAGCTTGTTTTTTTTAATATTGTTTGGTCCCTTTGTGATGGGTGATTATTTTGCACATTTTTGGAGTTGTTTTGCACTATGCCATAGGGGTTTCCCCTGGAAGTATCTGTATAGCCTAATTTTTTTATTTTTTTTATTTAAATCTTTCTCTAAGTACTTGAGTGTGCATGGCTCTTCCAGCACTTTATTGTATGCTAAGAATTTTGGGATTGGGACATTCCATGAATCTGATGCACCCCCATGCATAAGTTCCTGGGTTACCTAGTTTTTCTTATATTTAGAAAGTGTGTAAACTGGTTAGCTCTTGCAGTGTTAACTCTTTCAGTTTGCACAATGCATGCGTTCAACACTGCTCGAGAATATTCACATGTGCAAACTCAAGGCACCAATGGACCACAGAGACACTGCAACATGGGAGTGCTGTGCAAGCAAGCTAGTATGTTTTTAAAGTGACTTGCATCTTCATCACTTTACAATTATCTTTTCTTTTTTTTTCAAAGCAACCAAATACTTTTCACATAATAATATACAAGCCAAAATAAAGAAAGACATGGTCAGATTGCATTGTTGGGCACGCCTGTCAACTGAGGGAGTTTCAGCCTCCACTCATTTTCTTCTTCCCACTTATCTCAGTTTCTGACCAGTCCAGTAATGACAGAAATGAGGGCATCACTATACAGCAACAAGAGAGAGAGATACCCGACACCGGGGCTTACACTACATGAATCACACTGATCATACAACTGTCTTCTCACCCCGTCAGATATTGCAAGGTGAATAGATCTTCCAATTGCATATGTGTAAGTGTGCCAGACATGTCCAATGCACTTTTCCAGCATTCCTAGGGATAGGACACTGCTTGGTTAGATCAGTATCCCACTGGAGTGGGTGTGAAGAAGCAGTGTAGTAAGAAGAAGCAGGTAAATGTGGAAAAAAAATCATAATGAACTGCTCTTTTTGGCCTGCAGAGTGAGGTAACTGTCTCATTTACAGCTATCGCTTTTGAATGAGACAATTGTCTCAATGTAATGCATGTTCCTTCAACATACATAAATTTTTACTTACCACCGCTGCATTATTCACCCCAGTAAATGCTGAAATAGTGCTTACTGGCGTAAAGGAACAAGAAAGTGTTACTTCTCTGGGAATGACAGTTCCACTTTAAAGCAATAATTCAAACAGATCTTGAAAATAACAGGGATTCGGCAACCAGCTATAGAAACCTACCAATTAAAATGATTATTCCCTGCGGCTCAGAGCAATTTCCATATTATTTGTAGTAAGTAAACATGTAAAGTACTGCACTTCGCTTAGATGTAACCAATCAGTATACGTATATTGAAGGTATGTATCACACTAACATTTTTAAAGGGTTATTCAAAGCCAGAGTCGCACCTAGGTTACATGGCACCTGGGGTGGAAAAGTATTTATTTAGGCAACCCCCTCAATCGAATTGTAAAAAAACATTTTTTTGGAGGACTCCCTCTGCACCCCCCCAAACTATCTTTTGTTAGAGAAATTACATATACTGACATTCATACATACATACATACATACATACATACATACATACATACATACATACATACATACACACACAGAACCCCAGATACAAACAAAGATACATGCATACACACTGCTTATATAACAGGGTTAAATATGCCTCTTGTTGCTGACATCCTGATGGTCCCTAGAGGCACTTTAACTGTGAGAAGAAGTCAAACTCAGTTCTCTCAGCTCACCTCCATTTCATTGGAGAAGCGCAACACTGGGCGCGGATGTGCTTTTTGTCCCGAATACTCCCTTATGAAGAGTCAGCTTAACATATTGTGAGGTGGCTTAAGCGGCTGCAGGGACAAGCAGAGTTGCTGAACATACAGATTCCTACCACCATAACCACTTCTAAAAGCAAAAGGGGTTATAGTGGTTGAAGTAACTGTTTAAAGACACATTAGTGTGAGTATTAGGGCTGTGGAGCTCTCTTATACACTTATATGGAGCTGCTAGAAAAGAGGAACACTGGGATATATAAGAGGGGAAAACTGGTTGGTGACACATGGGAGGCATGGGGTTTAACATCAGCTTGGAAATGTGCAGGCACCAAAAGTGGGAAATATGATATAAGGCTTTTCCTTGGCACTGATGTTATATATGTAATGTTATAGCCATCCAGGATTGAGTTGACCATTATTTTTTCTCTATTATAGACAATTAAAGGCATGCATAAACAAATTAAATAGAGACTAATCTATGATTATCTAGAATTTGCTCCAAACTAAAGGGTTCACACTGACCAGGAAGTGACTGCATATCTCAGCCAGTCCTGGTGCTTCCATTGTTCTCAGGTTTGATTTCTAATATTCAGAGTCAACCAATCCGCATAGCGACCTACAATATTTGCACATTTGAATAAGAAAAAAATGTCACCCTGTTAGAGTATATTTTAAATCCCTTGCTTTTGTACACCAAAATGGTACCGTGGGAAGTTAAGTAGCGTTTTAGGTGTCAGGATAGCTTTTTAAACTGCTGTCACCATTTCATACGCAGATGCTGAGAAGATTTTCATTAGTAAAAGCTGGTTTATGAACCTGGTTAACGAAAGTAATTGTTCAGTTCTCTAGAGAATGTGTGGCTCAGGTGCACAGGTTTTGCCTGTATGTTCATAGAGCAGGTGGATCTATTTATATCTGTTCTGTACCAAACTATCACATCTGTGTTTTGTACTCTATACTGCAATCATAATGGTGTTAAAATGACATGCCAAGCACCATAACCACTACAGCCCAATATAGTGGTTATGGTGCCAGGAGTACCCTTCAAGGGCCCTGCAAAAGAAGCCAGATTTCTCCCATTCGATATTGGGCTACCATCATTGGCAGAGAGCTCTGAGAGTGTTATTTTTGTGTATGTTAAAGGACCAGTATAGTGCCAGGAAAACATACTAGTTTTCCTGGCACTATAGTGCCCTGAGGGTGCCCACACCCTCAGGGTCCCCCTCCTGCCGGGCTCTGGGGAGAGGAAGGGGTTAAACACTTACCTTACTCCAGCGCCGGGCGGGAAGCTTTCCTCCTCCTCTCCTTCTTCCTAGCGACGTCATCGGCTGAATGCGCATGCGTGGCAGGAGGCGCGCGCGCATTCAGCCAGTCTCATAGGAAAGCATTCATAATGCTTTCCTATAGACGCTGGCATCTTCTCACTGTGATTTTCAGTGAGAAGCACACAAGCGCCTCTAGCGGCTGTCAATGAGACAGCCGCTAGAGGCTTTAGAGGCTGGATTAACCCTCAGTGTAAACATAGCAGTTTCTCTGAAACTGCTATGTTTATTTAAAAAATAAAAAAAATTAAAAAGGGGGGTTAATTCTATCTGGACCTAGCACCCAGACCACTTCTTTAAGCTGAAGTGGTCTGGGTGCCTATAGTGGTCCTTTAATCCTGGGATCTAGATGTTACATAATTGTGAATGCATATGTCACACATGACATGTCAATAGTGAATCTAAAATTGATATTATGTATGTGTATTTATTGCTAAACTTTGACAATTTGTTACGTACCATATTTAAACTGTTGTGCAGTATTCTGTGTAATTTCCCTATATAACCAGTAGAGGGAACCCAATGCATGTAAATAATAATAAATATCACTATCTGCAACAATTGAAAAGTGTTGGATAGCTCAACTCTTGGAATATGTGTTTTGACTATCATGTAAGTGTTGTCAAAAGGTTCTGGTGTGTTTAAAAATATATGTCTCATGGATTGTTTTAATTACATTTATGCAAGTTAATCTTTTCTGTTGTATATTATGTAGAATACATAGAAAATTATATTGACAGTTTTAGCAAAAGAAAGTTTAATCCACATTAAAATCTTATATTTTTCCATATGTATGGCTACTATGGCAAAAGATTTACGCATACCTCCAAATACTCCTGGATTTGGTGGGACAGTCTGTTTTGTGATATTGGCCTGCCCTCCCAGGTTTGTTACCTGTTGTCCCCAGAACAGACAGTGCAAGCAAATTATACACACTGTCGCTGTGAAAAGTAAACTCAGATCAATGAGCCTACATGGTTAGCGCCGGAGTAATGTATTGGAGTAGCATCTCTGTGTCCATGCTTTAAAACAGGCCCAAAGCAGCATCACTCTGTTGTTTTTATTTTTATTCTTAAATAAATTGCTGCCACTTCAGCGGAACTCCACTAACTATGTATTGGAATTGTACAACACTGATGTCTATGGAGGATCCCACGAGACTGCGGGATCCTGCGTAGACAAAACCTTTTCCCCGTCAGTCATCACTAGGTAGCTCTGCCTTTTTTTCAGGCTTAAAGGGAGACTCCAGGCACCCACACCACTTCTGCCCACTGGAGTGGTCGGGGTGCCAACTCCCATCACCCTTAACCCTGCGAGTGTAATTATTGCAGTTTTTATAAACTGCAATAATTACCTTGCAGGGTTAAGTCCTCCTCTAGTGGCTGTCTATTAGACAGCCACTAGAGGGACTTCCGGGTTCTTAATACACGAAGTGTTTTTTAAACTATGCTGGACGTCCTCACGCTTTGCATAAGGACCTCCAGCGTCACCGGAATCCTCATAGGAAAGCATTGAATAATGCTTTCCTATGGGGAGGTCTAATGCGCGTGCAGCCATGGCCGCGCATGCGCATTAGGTCTCCCCCGCCGGCTGACATCGGTGAGTGAGGAGTGTAGGCAGAGCCTGACCCAGCACCGAGTGACATCGGCGCTGGATTCAGGTAGGTCACTGAAGGGGTTTTAACCCCTTCAGCAACATGGGATGGTGGTGGGAGGGAGGGAGGCACTGCAGGATTTTGTAGTGGCCAGAAAACTGATTTGTTTTCCTGGCACTGGAGAACCCTTTAAGAGAAAGTAGTCAACTTTAAAGCCAGGACTGCAACACTGGAGTCACACAAGAGGGAGAATGCAGAGGTCACATGTATACCTCCCAAGTATCACTATTTAGGAGGGACAGTCCCTATTTTAGGCCCATGCCCCTCTGTCCGTCTTTCCTAAAATTAAAGTGTTCCTCTCTATATTTAGGGGATGTATGTATAATCATTAAAAACTACATGTACTCCTTGTATATGCAGGTGATTTCACACCCTATGGATCTATGAAACATGCGCTGTGCATATGTTACTGAAAGGTTAACCAATTTCCATGCTTTTCCTGTTGTGCCTAGCACAGCATACACATTGAAATAAAGATAGTTAGATTTTAAGAATCTTTTATTTAGCTATTCGCTATTTGGCTGTGCACAAATCTCAAAAGTTACAGTGCCCCTTTAAAAATTTAAACAAAAATTTATTTTAATTTTATTTCACTTGAGTTTTTCCGTAGCGTCCCAAAAATAATACAATTACAGTTATTTATATAGCCCCAACATAACCCACAGCGCTGTACAATAGTAATCGAAACAAACATTTCTTTATAACAAAAAAACGTATGACTTATGGCATATTACAAAAATATTCAGTAATATATATACTCTGCAAATAATTTATTTATAGATTCCTTCAAATATTGCATCAACATGCTAATTCAGTGCTTGTCTTTTAGGAACGAAGTAAGTTTTGTTTCATTAATATTCTGTGATATCAGATCTACTTTGCTGAACAAATGTGGCTCCAGACACAAAACATTTGCTGTCAAGAATCTATCAACAGATGTAGAAAATGAAGAGAGATTAGGTCATTCTGGGTTTAAGCTCATATTACAGGTTTTACATTTATTTAATATGGTTTCCTATTACTTAGCATGGTTATCTCATTAATGAGACTATTATTTTCATAGTAACAGTAAAAAAATAGACTACGGTATAGCAAGAGGTTTTGTTACATCACACTGGCAAAATATGCCAGACGTTTCTTAGGTCATATGAGGTTTTGATAAGCTACCAGTCGGGAATGACATTAGTAGTGTGCAAGTAATCTAATAATAAAAACTGTCAGCTATAATTTCAGTTTGGCTACTTTAGATTTAGAGGGACACCTCTATAGGCACCAGACTATTTCATCTCATTGAAGGGATCTGAATGCAGTGTACCTGTCCCTTTAACCCGTCTATGTAAACATTGCCATTTTAGGGAAACTGCATTGTTTACATTGCGGGGTTAAGACTGCCTTTAGTGACGGTCTCCCAGACATCCACTAGAAGCGCTTCCTAACTTTTCACTGAGTTTTACTTGGACGTCCTCACGCTTTGCATTCCATAGTTTTGTATGCCTAACACTAAAAAGTTATTTTAAATTCACTTGGAATTCCCAAGAGTTCTAGTGAATAACCATGTATGAATATGTAAGGATTTAAACAGTGAATTGAACATTAAATTGTAAAGTTCAGCCTCAAGGACACGAGCTGTGACTATGAATGGCTGAGTTGGGAATACATACAGTTAACCTATTTTGGCCTTAATTCAGGTTTCACACTATTGCAATTCACTGTTCTTTGAAAAAAAACCTAAATATTTAATAAAATGTACCTGAAAATGAACTACTGGTAGCAAAACTTTAAAAGTCTAGAATAAGCAAGCATTTTGTGTCTGTGTTCATTCCTACAGATTTAGTTTCTTTGCCAACCTCCAGTAATTGCTAGTTTAAAGCTGTACATCTTACTGGAATCCCATGACTGTTATATTCCACAGGAAAAACAAACAGCTGTCCAGTATCAAAGGAAATAAATCTGTGTATCCACTGCATCCACTCCACACACTGCATTCTTGTCAGGATGGGTCCTGTGGGCGGACTCAGCGGGAGGCCCTGGGGGCCTAGAACCTAAGCTGTGTAAAATTTCTGATGGCAGCCCTGTGCAATTAAAATATGTGTAATATGGCTAACAATCCTACCTGCTTAAAACCTGTCTAAAACACTTGTTAAATGACACATACCTCCAATGTGTCCCTATTTTGGGCCCAATTCCATCGGTCCCTCTTTTCCAGGGCCTCCATATTCTTTGTGTGTCTGAGTGTACAACAGAGCTCCTCAATGTCTTTGAAGGGTTAGTGTACAACAGAGCTCCTCAGTTATAATAATGTGTCTTTAAAGCGTTGGTGTACTACAGAGCTCCTCAGTAATAATACTTAGTAATAATGTGTCTTAAAAGTATTACTCCAACAAGGGCCGGCCCAAGACATTGTGCTGCCTGGGTCCAAAGATGAAATGCTGCCGCCTTACCAAACCACACCCAATAAACCACGCCCACATCCATTATGTTAGGCTCTTTTGTGTGCCCTTCTCTCTTCCCCCGTAAAGATCCTCTACTGCAGCGCTGTCCGCTTGATCACCATAGGCGTGCGCACGGGGTGTGCCGGGTGTGCCTGGGCACACCCTAATCCCCGTGGCACGCCTATGGTTTGAGTCCTGCAGGAAAAGCGTTCCTGCACTTTTTTTGAGCAGGAACGCTATTCCTGCAGGCACTCAGCGCCCCCTGTCTCACCTCTTGCCCCTCCCCCCCCTCTCTCCAGCTCAGCCGCGGTGAGGGAGCTCTCTGCTGTCTGCTCTCTGCTCCCTCTCGCAATTTTTTGTTTGTTAAAATATAATAATTTGTTCGTGTGTGTGTGTGTTTCTGTGAGTGTGTGTGTGTGTGTGTGTGTATATGTATGTATGTGTGTATGTATGTATGTGTGTATGTATGTATGTGTGTATATATATATATATATATGTGTGTATATATATATATATATATATATATATATATATATACGCACGCGCGCAGAGCTGGCGCTATCTGAGTGCTGGCTCTGCTCTAAGCCCCCATGGGCTGGTGGGGAGACCAAAGATCTACCTCACCGGCCCACAACAGCATGGAGGGAGGCAGGAGAGGACCCAGGGAGCTCTAGACAGAAGCTCCGCCAGGTTCCTCTCGCAATATCTGAGCGTTGCTGCGGCAACGCTCAGATCTCGCGAGAGTTAACTCTAGTCCCGCAGGCTAGAGTTCACTCTCCACTGGACCACCAGGGATGGCACATGGCAGCAAGGATTTACTAATCTGCCAAATCCCTCCAAACATACAGCACACACACATACAGCACCTACACACATACTGCTCACACACACACAGTACACTAACCGCACCCTCACAAACACACACAGCACCTTTAAAAAAAACACAACACCCTCACACACAGCATACTAACAGCACCCTCACAAACACACACACAAACAGCACCCTCACAAATACACAACACTCACACAAACAGCACCCTCACAGGACAAACATACACACACAAACACCCTCACACACAAACAGCACAGTCACAAACACACACACAAACACCCTCACATCACACTAACCGCACCCTCACACACACATCACACTAACAGCACACTAACAGCACACACAGCTCTGTGTGTGTGTGTGTATATATATGTGTGTGTATATGTATATGTGTATATATATATATATATATATATATATATATATATATATATATATATATATACACACACACACGCGCGGCGTGTGTTTGTGGTTTAGGGTGCACACCAGTGGCGTACACATGACCCATGGGGCCCTGGTGCAAAAATTGAGCGGTGGGGCCCCCCCCCCCGCGCTTACTTGGCACGGGTCGGGGTCACAACACATGGGGGCGGGCACCTGGTTGCAGGGCTGCGACCCGGCGACCGTGGTATGCACACACACTTAAAGGACCACTACAGACACCCAGATCACATCAGCTCAATGAAGTGGTCTGGGTGCCAAGTCCCTCTAGTTTTAACCCTGCAGCTGAAAACATAGCAGTTTCAGAGAAACGGCTATGTTTCACTGAGGGTTAATCCAACCTCTGGTGGCTGTCTCATTGACAGCTGCTAGAGGAGCTGCCGTGATTCTCACTGTGAAAATCACAGTGAGAAGACACTGAACGTCCATAGGAAAGCATTGAGTAATGCTTTCCTATGGGTGGTTTAAATGCGCGCGCGCGTCTCTTGCCGCGCATGTGCATTTCGGAGCTGAGAGGCGGACACTGGGGAGTCCGACGCTGAAGACACACACACTCTCACGAACAGACGCATACACACTAGCTAACAGACACACACAGTAACACACTCACTAGCAGACACACACTAACACAAACACACACACTAACACTAGCAGACACACACCCAATAACAGACACATTCACTGACACACACACTAACACACACACACACACATTTTTTTTTTCTTCAAATTTAATCCCCCCAGCCTCCTTACCTTTTGGAGTGCTGGGGGCATTCCCTGGGGTCCAGTGGTGCTGCTGGGTGGGTGGCCAGTCGGGCAGGCAGGCGGGAGCGCGAGGGAGCACTCAGTGAGGGAGCTGAAGAGGAAGCACAGAGTGTAAAGTGCTCCCTCGCGCGCCGGCCGCCCAGACAGCCCGCCCGCCGGGGTCAGCAGGGCCAGCCTCGGGGGGCCCTGAGGTGGCCGGCTCCTGAGCCCCCCAGGGGAAGAGGCTGGCCCTGTGGCGTACATACCGGGTCGCAGGGGCGGCCGGACCCCCTGGTGGGCCGGGCCGGTCGCAGCCGCGACCCCTGCGACCCTGGTATGTTCGCCACTGGTGCACACCCTAATGCAATAGGCTGCGCACGCCTATGTTGATCACACTACATGGATTGACCAGCAGGAAGCAGAGCACTAGGCGCTCTCCTCCTGCTGGTAAACCGGAACCCAGATATTGCACGCCTTGGGCTGGGGCACCTTAAAGGACCACTCTAGGCACCCAGACCACTTCAGCTTAATGAAGTGGCCTGGGTGCCAGTTCCAGCTAGGGTTAACCCATTGTTTTATAAACATAGCAGTTTCAGAGAAACTGCTATGTTTATCAATGGGTTAAGCCTTCCCCCATTCCCTCTAGTGGCTGTCTCATTGACAGCCACTAGAGGCGCTTGCGTGATTCTCACTGTGATTTTCACAGTGAGAGCACGCAAGCGTCCATAGGAAAGCATTGATAATGCTTTCCTATGCGACCGGCTGAATGCACGCGCAGCTCTTGCTGCGCGTGCGCATTAAGCCGACGGGGCGGAACAGAGGTGGAGAGGAGGAGGAGAGCTCCCCCCCAGCGCTGGAAAAAGGTAAGTTTTTACCCCTTCCAGAGCCGTGCCAGGAAAACTGACACATGGCTAATAGAAAGGCGAAGGGCCTGGATGCATGGCTAATGAAAAGGGAGTGTAACTACAAACATGGCAAACCGGATACATGGCTAGTAAAAAGGGGAACAAGGGAGGGTCCTGAAAGCATGGCTAATTAAAAGGAAGAGGGGTCTACAAACATGGCAAACTGGTCACATTGCTAATAGAAAGGGAGAGGGAGATGTGGGCTATAAACCCAGTCAACAGAAAGGTAGAAGGGAGCTGTAATCAAAGCTAAATGCTATCCCGAGAATGAAGAGGACTGAGAATCTGAGGTGTATTGGAGAAGGATATGTCTGGATAGGAGACACTTGAGAATTCTGTGCCTACAGGTACTTGTGATGTAAATCCAGCCCTGGCAAAACCTATCCTATACCATTGCCCCCAAGTCTATCACTCGAATGTCTAGGTTCCCCCACCTTCTCTTGGCTTGTTGTATAATGTCAATAATTATCTCCTATCTCATTCCCCCTTTTTCCTAACCTCCTCTATCAGTTTTAATTCCTAACCGCTTCTTTCATGGTGTTATTGCCTTTCAAAGTGGTGCCCAGTGTATATATATATGAATAGGCAACAATCAATTTCCTTGATGATTGTTTTCAAGCACCTGCAAAGGCAACCAACAGTCATTAAACAGCCTACATGATTGTAATGCATGTGTGACTACAATTAGCATGTGAATATGTTTATTCATTTATTTGTTGAATGTTTGAACAGAATCCTTTCAGTGGAATGTTATATTGTTATCTAAAGAAATAACCAATTGACAGGAAATTAGTATGTATTCGGTACAGCAATAGAGAGCTACAAATAATTATGATCTTGATCTAGAATTTTAACACCATTGCAACCAACCAAAACGTTTTTTTACACCTCATTTTAATACTTGGTTTTATTTCTACATTGAAAAAAAAAAAGATTTTACGATTTATAGTTTAAGATCAGTAAAATTACAGCTCATATTGCATTACATATTTTAACTACATCTGCATGTGTAGTGATTATTCACTGACATTCCATCACCGGTAACCGTGCAAAATGAAAAATATTGCTAATTATCTAGAAGAGATATCCATTACCTACCCTTATCAATCCAGACAAGGATATACATTTTGTTAAAAGTATGATTGGTACCTAATTTCCACTTAACTCTGATTAATAAAAGAGTCTGGATATTTCCTGTACTGTACTTATCTACAGACTTGATTGATTATATACATTAAAGGGACACTGTAGTAGTCACCAGAACAACTACAGCTTAAAGGGACACTCCAGGCTGCCAGACCACTCCTGCCCATTGGAGTGGTCTGGGTGCCAACTACCATTACCCTTAACCCTGCAAGTGTAATTAGTGCAGTTTTTCATAAACTGCATTAATTGCCTAACAGGGTTAAATCCTCCTCTAGTGGCTGTCTATGAGACAGTCACTAGAGGAGCTTCACTTTCAGTGTTTTAAGAGATGCTGGACGTCTTCACGCAATGCATGAGGACCTCCAGCTTTGCCGGAATCTCCATAGGAAAGCATTGAATAATGCTCTCCTATGGGGCGGTGTAATGAGCGCCTGTCCGTTGTCGTGCGAGTATGGCAATTGCCGCACATGCGCATTAGGTCTCCCCCGCCGGCTGACGTCGGTGGGGGAGGAGAGTTGGTAGAGCCTGACCCAGCACCGAGGGACATCGGCGCTGGATACAGATAAGTCACTGAAGGGGTTTTATCCCCCTCAACATGGGAGGTGGGAGGGAGAGGGGACCTGCAGTGCCAGGAAAACCATTTGTTTTCCTGGCACAGGAGAGTCCCTTTAATGTAGACATGGTTCTGATGTCTACAGCCTGCTCCTGCTCGCTTTTCAATGTAAACACTGCCTTTTCAGGAAAAAGGCAGTGTTTACATTGGTGCCTAGTAACACCTCAAAAACACCTAACAGCAGTCACTCAGATGGTCACTAGAGTTGCTTCCTGTGTGCAACACTGGCATTCAGACAAATTGATGATCTCAGCCATGGAGGTGGAGCCAGCTGTGGCAAGACCAGTGCAGCATGGGAAAAAAGGTGAGTTTAACGTTTTTACAGAGCGATCTAAGGGGGACCGGTGACCTAAACATTATATCAGAGTTTTGCTTTTTACATTTATTTCCAGATTTATTTTCTTTATCTAAGGTTTAAAGTAGATGTTAGCCTGCTATAGGCACCCAATCTAGTCGCAAGTCCTTCCCAGTGGCTCTGGGAATATATTTTACACTTCATTATCTAACCAGCTGCACTGTTATTACTTGTGTTGAAAATACTCACTAACACAGATCTACCTATAGTATCTTGATACTTCTATGTTATTTCTTTTGTGAGACTTCAACATCACATTTTCAATACAAAACAAAGTTAAATTAAGATTTAAATTAATTGCACCTCCATAGTGCAATTCATATTAGCCCAAAATGATAAGCTACTGAATCCACTACGAACTAGGTGGCATCAGGCATGTTAACATTTATTCTACAATGTACTTATTGGACTAAGTGTGCAAATCCCAGTTCACAAGATTAGTCATACTGTTAATCAAAAATATGTTATTTTAATTTGGAGTCTCAAAAGTCACATGACCCTCACAAAAGACTGGTGGGCGCAGGTATCTTAGACCATTCCTCTTTGTATTTGATCCAAACATTGAAGGAACACTCTAAGCACCATAACCATTGCATTGCCTTGTAGTCGTTATTGTGCCAGGAGTACCTTAGCACTGTTCCAAGGTAAGTGGTCACATCTTTATGAATAGTGTGACACTTACCTGGCTCTTTTGATGGCCTCATTCTGCACAGCTGTGCTAAACCATTAGTTCATGCTAGCAATGCATACGAATTTTGGGCAGATTCATTGAAAGCCCTCCCTAAGTTGCCTTCCAACTCTTGATGGAGACGTTCGATGACTGCATTAGGTATACCTATGTGATATGCATGTGTTGTAAAGGAGTTTGTTATATACAATATTAGTGAACCCTCACACTTCAACAATATATATTTTTTCTAATATTCTTTATTTAGTAAATTACAGAGAATAATAAACAAGACATAAAAAAACAATATAAAACATAAATATAAAAGAGTTGCCATGGTGGCTGTTTGCCGGTACAATGCATACTAAAACAGTTGTGAAATATTGTGTGGAGTATTGAACAAGCAATTCTTGAAGGCCATCATAGTACAATCCAGCAACCAATGCAGCATGTTAAGTAGATTAAGATCAAGGATAAATTCATTGTCTTTCCTCCACAGGAGTGGGTACATCTACAAGGGAAATCTCACAACCCACCACACTACAGCAGTCTTACATGTATTACACATACCAAGTTAATCTAGACCATGGGTCCTCAAACTCCGGCCCCCCAGATGTTGC
>OW240916.1:235125567-235215866 GCA_933207985.1 Pelobates cultripes
TGGCCCAAAGTTATGCTGGCCCACTGGAAAATTTCCAGGTATGCCAGTGGGCCAGTCTGGCTCTTGAGGTTTCCAATCCCATTTGAACCCGGAAGTGCACAGTCAGGTTTAACACCACTTCCCACTGTTATTTTCCATTAGCATCTTGACATTCTGTAGAAATCCTCTCTGTTTAATTGACTTTATACTGAGCACTGGGGGTAAGGCAATCACATTTGTTTGCTGACATATTACTTAGCAACCCCGCACACCACATGGAGCTGCATCGCTCCATAAAGAAGACTATCATATTTATAGCAGGGGGAAAAGATCATCCACTTTTTTGTAAGAAAAGGTCCAGAAATATAAAAAAATGCATTGCAAAAAAATATATAAAAATGGCCCATATTGAATATGGGCAATTGGGGCACAAAAATCAACAAATGAAATTAACCAGACAGATTTAATAAATTGAAAAAACATAAAAACTGATGTTTTAGATAAAAACGTGTTAACAAATATTTGTTATAGATTCTAGTTTATTTATTAAAGGGATTCTCTAGTGACAGGAATTAGACATTTACAATTTGTTTCGTTCCGAATGTACATTCATACGAATTTCATGCGGATGCTGACAAATGTCCGAAGTGCCGAAGTTCCAAAGCGCCGAAGTTCCAAAGAGACGAAGTTCGGTAGTTTGGAAGTGCCAAAACTCTGAAGCGCCAAAGCGATTTGGGTTTCTGGAAAGTGGCAAAACAAGAGAGAGCGGGAAAATTAAATGAATGATGACAGGAATCTTGACCAATAAGCTAATTCCTTTCGTGAAATGTAATGTTTGTGCCCAATACGGTTTCACTGTTCCCTGTCCTATGACATGAGCAAATTTTTGTGATTGCAATTAATGGTGATTTTGTCACTGACACTCGGCCAGTGAAGTCACACAGAGTCATTGAGGTGGGATAGTATATAAATTAGGCTGTCAGGATGTTGGCTTGCATTCATGTGACCAGACTAGCTGTGATAGCACAAGAGACTGAATAAATTACATTACATTTATTGTACTTTACTTGTTGCAAACTTGGGGAGCCAAATTGCTTTTAAGTGTGAGTTCCAGGGAGAGAGAGAGAGCGTGAGAGAGAGTTTTGCCTTTTTTTTCTTCTGAATTTTGTTTCTTTTTTGAAGATGGGGTGGGTGAGAGAGTGTGTGGCTGTGCAAACCAGGTAGTCTGTGTGACAAACACCGCTTTTCACAGACGTTTGCCACGGACTCCTGGAGGAGTGTGGAAGCTGGCCTCTTGCCCACCGACTATGGGCCAGGTCAGCGACTGTAGAGACCCATATTTTATTCCCCCTCATTCTCCTGGTTCAACACTTTCCATTAATGCGCACAGAACCGAACGCTAGCTCCCTGGCGGCCGTTCGCATGGACCGAATAGACTTCGGGGGACTTAGCCGCGAATGCCCTGGAACTTTTTCAGGCATGAAGACTTCGCGGCTCCCAGTCGGTCCCCAGCGGCACTTATCCGTGATTCTATGGAACTATTTTCGGCATGAGATCATGCGTGCGGTCGGTTAAACTATGACTTCCAGGAAATTCCTGAACCGATCTAGGTGATTTTTGGATATGTTGGTCACCCCAACAACCCAACATGTTGGACACCCCAACAAGCTGCGACAGTTTGTGAGGTTTACGGTGGTTATGGTGTCCGGTGCGGTGCTTACGGTACTCAAGGATTACTAGGAAGCAGAAATTGACTGAGGTTACCGGTCAGTCTGATTGCCAGAGTGTCTTTCTGCTGCACTGTGACTTTACTGCAGTGATTAATTTTGTGTTCCAGCCTCTTGCTCTCACTTTGCTCTCTCTCTCACACACACTCTCACTTGCTTGTTCACACACAAATTGCTTTCACTCTGCTCTCATACTCGCCACAAAGATGGTGTCACCGGGGTGGGATTATATAGTGTGCAAAAGTGTTGCATGCTGGTAGTGCTCCCTGATTGGCTGCACTATCTGTGCAGTGAAAATATAATTTTGTAAATTGTATATATTTACTAAAGTAACACCTCTAATTATTAACTAAACCCAGACCACTTTTTTAAGATTAAGTGGTCTGGGTGCTGCTGTGGTCCACAATGCAATGTAAAACACTGCTGATTAAGAAAAAAACACACAAATGTTTATTTTTAAAAACAAACGACATTCCGAACAGTTCAAAGTGCCAAACCGAACCAAATGCCATTGGTCCGAATTGCTGAATCAAACACATTTTTTTATTAACCTGTATTTCCGAACCGAACCAAATTTTTTGCCTATGCACATCCCTACCAGAAATACAAACCTGTTTTCCTGGCATTGTAAAATAACCTTTTTAGGTCCGTAGATTTTTCCAAAAGGCGAATAATCCTGACTCACAATTGAGTAGTATGATGAAATAAGGTTGTCATAGTGTAGAAGTTAAAATAAAATCCATTCTTTGTTTATAGAAGGTATAGTCCACACAGATAATGCAAATGTGTGCAAGTGTCAATTTCAATGAACCATCTAACATGTTTCATGCAAATAAGTGCACTTGGTCACAGGCCTGTCTCATTAGATATTTTCTTTTGCCTTAAAGGACCACTATAGTGCCAGGTAAACATACTCGTTTTCCTGGCACTATAGTGCCCTGAGGGTGCCCCCACCCTCAGGGTCCCCCTCCCGCCCGGCTCTGGAAGGGGGAAAGGGGTTTAAACTTACCTTTTTCCAGCGCTGGGCAGGGAGCTCTCCTCCTCCGATCCTCCTTCTCTCCTCCCCTTCGGCTGAATGCGCACGCGCGGCAAGAGCTGCGCGCGCATTCAGACGGTCACATAGGAAAGCATTCATAATTCATAATGCTTTCCTATGGACGCTGGCGTGCTCTCACTGTGAAAATCACAGTGAGAAGCACGCAAGTGCCTCTAGTGGCTGTCAATGAGACAGCCACTAGAGGAAATAGGGGAAGGCTTAACCCATTCATAAACATAGCAGTTTCTCTGAAACTGCTACGTTTATGAAAAAAATGGGTTAACCCTAGCTGGACCAGGCACCCAGACCACTTCATTAAGCTGAAGTGGTCTGGGTGCCTAGAGTGGTCCTTTAAGCTGAAGGAAACAAGGTGAATTGTTGGTGTAGGGCCCCACCACCTAAGGGGTTTGCCTTGACGTGGCAGGTGGGCTTACATCTAATGGCCATTGGAGTTACCAAATAACCTCCATTTATATTAATTTTGGAATAGATTTGGAATAGAGCGCAAGTAACTTTTTTTTTGTTTTTTATTGTATGTATTGGGGCTGATGTGTACTATGGTCATTTCTGCCGCCCAGGAGTAGTGGGAGTTTAAGTGCGGGATTTATTTTTGTGTATTTGTATGCCCTTATTGTTGCCCACCGATTCTGTGTTCAATTATTTTTTAGGGTCCCCCCCGTGTGCCCACTGCCTGATCCCAATGATCTTATAGTGAAAGTCACATTTCTGCATTAGCAATATCAGTTTTTATCCTTGTCTAAGTAGCATTCCCTGGCTGAACATGTCAACTAATGTATTTATATAGGGAATGCCATCCAAATACAGACATAACTTCTGGGAGACCCTCGGTGTGCATCAAACTGCCTGCAAAATGGCTTGACAGAGAACTAGTGTCTAAACAGAACAGGTGTCTAAACCAGGGGCATGCTGCCGCCATAGCCATTACAGTGGACTGTAGTAGTTATAAACATATATTAACCTTGCACGTCAAAAATCCCTTGCTTACAAGATAGCCTTTGGTAGTAAATGCACAGGCCTTCAAATGATGGTATAATTGTGGGAAAAAAACATTTCCTAATCAAATTTCATTGTCCTTCAATCAGCTTCCCCTGCCAATATAAGATAATATAAAGGGTCACTAATATAAAGGGACATGTATTAATAAAACTGTCATTTATGGAGAACTGGTATGGGGATGTCACATTGTCAGCTACAGTATGTGAGCTAAAAAGATAACTAAATTAAATGTTTCTATTATTCTGTTAATTTGGTTTATTATGACTTTTGGGCACCAATGCTCCATGTTCTTTTATATGGAGGGCCTCAAGAATGTATTCAATCTGTACCAAACCGTAATGAATTGAAAATTGATACTTAAGGCAAAAGTAGCCGACCTGTGACTTTAGTTGATTTTGATAATTTATCCAAATCAGCTATTTTAGTCTACGTTTTTTTGTTTTTTTTTTAAATTTAGCTTTCAGTTCTGCCTCCAAGCCATGGACTCATGCAGTCCCATTTATCGCCAGCAGAGTTCACTGCAGGGCCCGTATTGGCTTCTTATTGAAAAGACTGTGATTTTTAACAAATTCAAAGAACACTAAGTAAAAAACTTTTTTTTAAAAATAATAGCTACCGCGTCTATAAAAAAAAAAAAAAAAAGTGCTTTCTTGCATGTATAATAAGTACCAAGCGCTCTGTAAACTGTTGGTATTTAACTATAATTAACTATATAACTGTTGACTATAAGCAAGATACTGCATTTTTTAGAATGCATGAATTTGTCCCTATTTCAGTATTTTGGACAATATACCGATCTTTCATCTTCTTCTGGTTTATTTATGGGTTACATTTCCCCATGGAATTGCTTATATACCGAGCTGCTATGGGGAAGAAGTGGTTATCTGTGTGTTTCAAATTAAGGGTTAATGGGAAAGTGTCCCGAGGAAGTCTGGCTGAGTGTGATAGGAGTTAGTATACACAACATCGTAAATACAGGTATTCTAGTATACCCACTAAACCTAAACAAGTCCTAGCTAGATCTGCCTTTTTAATGTTGTGACTAAAATGACAGCATTTATCCGTCTGTATTTGTTAATCCGATATTGCAGTAATCTAGATATTTGTTTACAAACTTTACGGAACTTTGTTTCCTCGATAAAGATTGAAACAAATGTTTTTGTTTTTTTTTGAGAAACACAGTAGCACGAAACGTCTGCAAACCGACTACTCGAAGAATCCTCCTCTGGGTGACCCCAGACCTCATTATAATGTTCTCACAAGGTTTGACAATAGAACCATATCGAGCAGCCTGTGAAGAATGTCTATTGGCCTCGCCCCTCGCCAGCCTCAGAGCTGCTGAATGGGGCTGTGATGAGCAATGACAGCAGGCTCTGGCATAGAAGCCCTGACCACAGCACAGTGCCCCAGTGAGGCTGAGAACCAAACACTTCACTAACAGCCAGAGGACTCAGAACATCATCTCCAACAAACACAAGTTCAGCAACTCAGGGGACTTTCTGTTTTGTTTTGTTTTTTTTGTTTGGTTGTTTTTTTTTTTTTGTGTTCTGCTTTTTGAAACCTCTATATGGCAAAGGGTTAATGAATATCAACTCAACACTTTCAGAGGGATCTGCCTGATCTTCACAGTCCCCCAGTGAGGTAAGTGATACAGATACTAAACAAATCAAAGTGTTCTGGAAGTTTAAACTCTCTGCACAGGAGAAATTGCCTGCTTTCTGCTCAGAGTACCTGACACACAACATTCTTATTGTCACAGAGTGCATCACTATGTAACTAGACAGGCATATAGCATAGACTGCAACTCCCATCATTCATGAAAAGAGTTGAGAGTGCCAGTGATTGTATCTCAGCATGATGGGAATTGCAGTCATTAACAGAAGGGATGTCTTTGATTAATTCTGAGTTATTTTCAGTTCTTGGGTTTGAGTCATGATTTGCATACATTGCAGCCTAGCTTGTTATTCCCATGTCTGACGCAGAATAATGGCCCTGTAAGGGAGTTTAAAAAGAACGTTCCAGGAGTCCTGGTACAAAAGATGTGTATGGTCCACAGGAAACTTCTAGAAATTTTGTTTAGGGAGAAACACAAATTCTGTGCAAGACATTAACTTGTAGACCTTCTCTTCAACTGGAAAAGTAGCTCAGTGACCCATTTTACAAAGTTGAACAGAATTAACAATATGCATTTTGGAAACTCATCTCCCAATGCCAGATGGGTGCATTGGGTAAATACCACCACACTTTAACCAGCTGGCTGAATCCTGATAAATTGGACATTGGAAATCTATAGATATATAGAAAATCACGCTATCGCGATTTGTCCATAATGTTTAGCTGAACAGGGCTGATGCATCTGTTTCTCCTTCACTGAAGCAGTAAATGCAAAATATACAGACTGGGTAAACACAATAATTGATTGTTGATTATTTGTATTTTTATTTCTAGAGTGCAGTTGATCATATAGAAAACTAAATTAAAACTAAATTTTGTAACAAATATTTTGATCCATTCCACATTTTAAGTGAGTACTGTGCTGTGTAAAAGGTAATGCTTATCAATGTCTGTTACTCTGCTTGCCTTCCTGTGTGTTCGCCTGTCCATCCATAAATTAATTCATCCATCCATCCATTTAATAAGAGCAAGTCCTAATTATGATTACTGTTATATTAAAAAGTTTGTGATTATACAAATAGCTTACCATGGCTCTCTTTACTAAATGGTTAAAGTGAAGGCCAAATTAACTCTAGCTTTTTAAGTTTAACTCTTTTGCTGCCATACTATCCGTGTTATTGATGGATGTACTTATAGTAATTTATTTTAATACTAAGTATTTACCTTTAACCAGCTGGGTACATTTTGTGGGATCTGTGCATTCTTTAGCACAGAGGTTGGTGATTTGCTTTGCTAATGGTGGTATTTGATTACATGACCTCTTATAACTTTGTAATGCTCACATAAGATATTGTTGTAGTTGGTTACTGGACTTGTTTGGGTTTTTGTTTACACCTGGTGGGAAGCAGCTGCAAATTACATTAGACACACTCTCAGACCCAGCCTCAGCCCACTTATTGAGTTTACGGAAACCCTTACTACTGGCACAGGCATGAGATGTCTTCAGCATAGACATGGAAAACGAATTAGAGACAACCGCTGTGTTCATACAGGTGTAAAAGTCATTAAATCTCATCCAGCTCTGTAATTAGTGCCATGCTGATGACTGTTCGGTGCTATGAGTAAAATAAAAAAAGGTTGCTCTGGAAGAAAATGCATTGGACCTGACCCAAGTATCTGCATTTGAGTGAAGGAAAGGGAAAATGCCCTTTTCACCTTTAACCCCTTAAGGACCAAACTTCTGGAATAAAAGGGAATCATAAATCCTAAAGCGCTACGGAATCTGTTGGCGCTATATAAATGGCAATAATAATAATAATGACATGTCATGTGTCCTTAAGGGGTTAAACACTGAAAGCAATTTTGTGAGGAGTTCTCTGCAAGATCTGTCCTTCAAATCAGCCATCACTGTACATACACGTTTCATTGTACATACACGTTTCATTATCAGACCTGCTCATACTGACTCCCCATACGGTTTAATTAGTCTGCAGTTTTTTGGGTTTTTTTGTCCAGACTTGTGATGTGACAAAATACTAATGAGATCGTACCTCCCATTAGTCCTAGGTCTGGCTGAACAAGGGCATCAATTAATAGGTTCATGGGGCGCAGGCTAATGTAGGCCATTCTGCAGCACTTGACACTAGCAGGGTTAAAACCCTTTTTACATTTACCTGATTCTAATGCTTATCTCCCAGGGCTCTTCTCCCTCTGACATCATCCAACTATAGTGTTCCTTTAAGGTCAGACCATCAGAACTGGAAAAATTAGCTAAGTCTAATGCTTTCAGTTCGGCTACTCTGGCTTTAAATTTGAAATGTACTTTGAATTCTCACTTTAGTAAATAACCCTGATAGATAGCCTTGTGAACCAGGATTGTGCACATATGAATCAGACTGACATGCTCATTTTACAACTGCTGTACGTTCTGGCCGTATTCTGGCTGCCATCTTCCATCCAGGTTTCATGCATCCCATTGTATTCTCTAAAAGTAGAATTGTTGTAGATTTACAAGTGATATCACAAAATAAGTATGTATGCCACATTTCAGAATTTCAAAATAGCTTGAGTTGGAGAATTTTTTAAACTTGACTATTTTTGTCTTTTTTTTTTTTAACTTCACTACAATTCACCTTTGTGACAGAACCCCTGCATGTTCGTGGATTCCTTTTCATTATGTGTATTTGTCTATGTTTTCATGTATTGTGCCCGCTTCTGTTCGGGAGTGCTTCCACGAAGGGAATCCATTCCCCTACCGAACGGTGACCATCCCTATATCTCATTTAGAATGCTAGGTTAGAATGTTCCCACCTTGCAACATACGTGTCAAACAGCAAACTGCAAGGGAAACAATTAATGAGTGCTCCCCTGGGTGGCTGCCAGTTTGTTAGATGAACGCCAGCCAGAGGGTGCATTCGTGGTTGTTTCCCGACTCGTTCGTCTCCCGAACGAGGACCTCCCCGGTGCCCCATTAGAACTTCCACACCAATTAATCAGAACGTTCGCACTCGCAACCTAGGTGTGAACCGCAAGGGAAGTAATTAATGAGTGCTTCCCTGGGTGGCCACCATTTGTACAGGCGAACGCCGGCCAGGGGGAGCATTCATACCCCGAAAGGAGACACTTCCCTTGTCTGGGTTTCACACCAGGATGTTGCCAATGGGGGCTAGTTGATGGAATACCACTGTGAGGGTCCCTGAGATTGGTGTGGGCACTTTTGGAGTGCTGGCAAGTTTGGCGGGCTTTTCTGAGCCTGACCAGCTCTTTTCCCATGGCAGGCTTTTCTGTGCCTGGGAGAGAAAGGACGGTCCCTTTTTCCTGCGCCTGGACTCCCAGGCATAGAGGCTCCTGGGAACAAGACCCCTTGGTGGCTGGGGTGGGAAACCCTGTGTTTTAGTGCCGGGCTTTGGGGACAAAGAGAACAGAGTTCCTTCCTGCCCTAGGGCCTCAGGAAGAGGGAGGATCCAGGGATGGGACCCTGTATGGTTGTGTGGTAAACCCCTTGCATGGGGTTATGCATAAAAGCAGTGTATGGCCAATAAAATTGTGTTTTACATCCAGAACTCAGTGTCGTCCAGTTACTGGAGGGAAATCGGTCTCTTATTATTCTAAGTGGTTCCTGAGTGGCTGAAGTAAAGAATTAGCAGAGGTAACCGGTTGGGATACCCAGGGGTCCGCTACAACCTTTAAATTAAAAGAACACTCCAAGCATCATCATCATTACAGCCTGCTGTAGTGGTTATGGTGCAATGCATGCTCTGGTATTGTCCCAAGTAGTCAAACTTTTTAGTATGGTTTGACAACTTACCGGTTTCCTGTGAATCCCATTTTCTCCTGCAGGAAAATCCAAATTGTTCTTTAGAACATAGCAGGGCATAGAAGGACTGTGCTTATTGGCTGACAATGTCAGTGGAGTGCTCTCAGCCAATGAGCATGGCCCGACATCAGCTGTGCTTTAATCAATAGAAACATCTGTTTCTGCAAGAGAAGGCTAGATGCGGAACAGGTGCCTAGGGCACCTAGGTAACTTGTCAAACCGTATCAAAATGGTTTTTCTACTTACCACGGGACAGAGCTTGGGCACACATGGCACCATAACCACTACAACGGGTGGTAGTGGTTATGGTGCTTGGAGTATTCTTTTAATACATCCATAATCTAAATTTAATATCATAGTTTGAACCCTTGTCTAGACTTTATTAATAGCCTATGATTGGATTGTGACTTTAGAAAGTTTTTAACACTACCAAATATTGGGGGAGATATGGTGTATACATACATTTATACAAATGAATAAAATATAAGCTAGTGATTTTTTAAAAATAAATATTTCTATATTTATTTAAATATAGAATCATTGATGTATGGGTATTGTGTAGTGAGTTTTGATTTTTCTATCAAGACAGATGATTTATTTGTGCATCCGTAATGCTGCAGGAATGTGTCCAGTGAATACACGATGAACACATATAAGTACAAGAGTGGATACTTTTACTAATATTTTAAATAAAAAACGCATTCTAAATCCTTGCTGACATAGGCTTGAGCACCACAGGCCTGAATCAAAACCACATTGACAGTCCAAATGCCAGTGTAGAATCAGATTATCTTTAGGTCCATTAGCATATTGTAAGATACCTCCCTCATTATAAAACATTGGGTCACATTTGATTCAGTCTTCTGAGAGTTAGTTTTAAAACCAATCCCTGACACCCAATGTGTTAATGGTTGTAATTAGCTGTGGTTTGGGAGGGGTGCTTTGTGGATACATTTGTATTCTCTGATCTCTGGGAACTGACATGCAATGACTTACAATTTACTTAATTAGAAGTTAGTTGTTTGTCATGGGATATAGATTTTAGTTTTAAAGTGCAGTCCATATGGAGGGTATCATATGTAATATATGAAGTCGCCCAGGTTTTTGTCTGCCAAAAAAATGATGGAAATGCTTACTGCAGTGAATGTGTTTATAAATAATACATGAAAGCAAACCGAACTGATAAACACGAATGGATAATATATCGTATTAAAACAGTGCCAATTCTGCATTCACTGAGTAGGATATATGAGCTACTTTGTTTAGCAGATACAACTTGGGGTATCTTTCCTCTGTAGGGCTGACCTTTGGCATAATATGACAGAAACAATTCTTTTAAATTACTCTTTGTGGAATTTACATAGGATAGTGAGTGATGCTCTCAAGTGATACCTACCATTACCACCAGATACATCCTTATCTGTGAATACCCCTGTATAGGGATACTCAGACCCCTAAAGCACTTTAGCTTGTTGAACTGCTTTTTGTGTGAAGAGTGTGTACTCATTTTATTAAAATTTTACCAAAAGTACAAGTTTCATTAGAAATTGTCACTTTTTATAAATTAACTTTTAATCAGGCAACAGGTCCTGTCCTCCGATGGCGACTAGAAGTGCTTCCTGGGGCCGTGCTGTACAGTGTGCAGCACTGACATTTAGTGTCTCCACCCTCTGCATGGAGACACTGAACTTTCCTCATAGAGAAGCTGACTGGCCAGGCTGGTGTTTGGCTCTGCTCCCCAGTCCGCCCCCTCGGCTGAGATTATCGGAATTGACAAGCTCAGCCAATTGTGATTGTCACTTCTGATAATGTCAGCCAAGGATGCAGATCGGGACAGAGCCAATACCAGCAGATTGGAATAAATTTAAGATTTTACTATATTTAGAAGGGCAAGGGGGCGGGGAATGGGGGCTAGATATGTTTTTAACACTATAAGGTCAGGAATACATGTTTGTATTACTGACACTTTATTGTTACTTAAATATTTATTTTTTTGCTCTTATTTATGCTGTGTACAAACTTTTATCTTTGCTATGTACATACAATAACTAAAGATGTTTTCATGACAGTGATCACACAGTTAGAACTATATTAATCAAAGTAATACATATCAAAGGAAGATTTAAGTGACACCACTCATTACCTATCATTCTAAATAATGTTCAGACCAGACATTGTTATTCCCATGAGTACAATACTCTCCCAACCTTTTCAAGTAGCTCACAGCTAGTCACAGACAATATGACAATATTTGCTCAAAGCTTTGCAAAGCTATGTGGTTCTATTAATAGAATAGTTGTGATGAGGTGATAACCCACCTGCAATATGTAGAAAAAGTGTAGGAAATCAATTTGAATTAATAGTGTATCTGCTGATATTTTTCTTCAAAATGTTTATTTGTCTAAATTGTTCAGCCAATTTTAACTTTTAACCACAGCTCAATGTTGGATAAATAAACTACCAATGAAACAGTGCTAAGGCATGTGTTGTTAACACCATGTATTATATATTTACATTTACAGGCTTAACATTTTAAAGTCCTATGCTTCTAGCCAGATCATAAAAGTTCACCATGGGAATTTTCACTTGCCAATGGCAGAAATATGTAACTGTGTATGTATGTATGTATATGTGTGCGTATATATATGGGTTCAACATTGTCAAGTGAAAAATTAGCTCTGGTAAGTAGAAAAACTGAAGCTCTTGTATCGTGGTCTGCTCCACTCGGCCACGCTACCAGAATTGTAGGAGACACACCGGGGACGGGGGGAAGGAACACTATGGGACAAGGGCGGAGGTGGGGGGTGGGGGGAGAACACTATGGGACAGAGGAGGGGTGAGGAAAAGAACACTATGGGACAGGGGGGGGAAAGAACACTATGGGATGGGGGAGGAGGAAGAACAGTGGAGTGGGGGGAGGATACTATGGGACAGGGAGGGGGGAGAACATCATGGGACAATGGGAGAACACTATGGGACAGGTGAGGGGAGGGCACAACACTATGGGATAGGAGAGGGGAACAACACAATGGGATAGGGAGGGAGAGGAACACTAATGGAAGGGGGAGGGGAGAACACCATGGGACAGGGGACAAACACACACAAATGGGCATGGGGTGAGAAAGTTCACAGAGGGGCTGGGGATGAAAGCGACACACAGAAGGGCCTGGGGGTGGAAATACAAAGGGGATGGCGGTGAAAGAGACACAGAGGGTCTGGAGAAGAGGGAAAAAAAGTCGCAGGGGTTGGGGGGAGATAAGACGCGCTGGTGGTGAAAGAAAGAGAAACACACAAAGGAGCTGGTAAGAGTAAAAGACAAAGGGACTGGGAGAGAAGGAGGCACACAAAGGGGACGGGGGGAGTAAGACACACAAAGGGGGGTTGTACGAGATACACAAGGGAGGTGTAAGACCCACAATGGGGTAAAATAGGGGATAATATATACTAAATGAGGTAAGGGGATGCTATAGTCACCAGAACAACTACACCTTATTATATTTGTTCTGGTGAGTATAACAAGTCCCTGCAAGCTTTTTGCAGTAAACACTGTCTTTTCAGAGAAAAGGCAGTGTTTACATTACGGCCTAGGAATACGTTCACTGACCACTCCTCAGATGGCTACTAGAGGTGGTTCCTGGGTCAGTGCTGCACCACATTCAGTGTCTCCATCCACTGCAAGGAGACACTGAACGTTCCTCATAGAGATTCATTGATTCAATGCATCTATATGAGGAGATGCTGATTGGCCAGGGCTGTGTTTGGCTTGAGCTGGCTCTGCACCTGATCTGCCTCCTTTACAATATCATCCAGTCCAATGCTTTCCTACAGGAAGCATTGTGATTGGCTGAGAACACCACTTCTGATGATGTCAGCCAAGGAGGCAGACCAGGGGCAGGGTCGGCACCAGTTAACTGAAATAAAGGTACAATTTTACTATACTTAGGGAGGTGGTGGGGTGGGGGAGGAGAAGCATGGGGGGCTAGATGGTTGGTTTTTAACACATTAGAGTGTGTTCCTGACTCTCTAGTTTTCCTTTAAGGCCAGGGATTGGGTATATATTTTACAATCTTTGATGCACAGAAGGATATTTCCTATAGAAGTGTCAGCTTAGTGCAGTACTTTGCTCCTGGCAGGCATCATACAGAAAGCTTAAAGGGTAGGGGAGAATTTAAACAATATTTATATCTCTCTATCTTCATTTGCAGTGTATGCCCTGGCTGTACCTTGTATGCACTGGATTATACTGCAGTTTGCCAAATCTTTAATATAAATTGAAAAGAAAACAAAGCAAGGTTGTCTCAAGTTACAGATGAGTTTCAATGTTTTATTTAATGGGGAAAATCCCAGATAAGTGACACTTTTCCTTTAAGTGTTATTTGGTTGTGCTTCTCTCCTAAGATGAACCTTACCAGCCCCTATATAACCAGTTAACATGGCATTAATAAGAAATATAGAAGAAATTTAACAGGAAGGAAACATTGGATTTTTTTTTTAATGCTATTTCATGTCCTGATATTTGACATGAATAATTTCCTCAAAAAAATGAAACTCCATCCAAGAGGAAAAATACAACTTTAATATGAGTCATGTATGGATCTGTGTGAGCCTCAATGCGTGAGTGGGTTACGATGATTATTCCTATTGCAATTAACACCAGTTGACATATAGATGTTAAAAGTTTGTTGTAATAGGGGAACACTCTGTTTAGTCTTGTCAGGTCAGGAGAAGGAACAGCATGGAATCTTTAGAGAAAGTCGAGCCCTTGGAATTGGAGTTAGAATTTGTACTTGTATTATTATTGCCATTTATATAGCGCCAACAGATTCCGTAACGCTTTACAATATTATGAGAGGGGGGATTTAATTATAAATAGGACAATTACAAGAAAACTTACAGAAACGATAGGTTGAAGAAGGCCCTGCTCAAACGAGCTTACATTCTATAGGAGGTGGGGTACTTGTACCTCCCAGATATAAATGTTGTTGGAAGGGAGAGGTATTTAAATATATTTTTCAATAATAATTCTTTATATTATTTATTGCTAGGGTGAAAGATGCTCTTCTAAGTGGTCAGCCTTTGTGCTTCTGATTTTATTTCTGCATATCCTACCCCCAGCTTCCTGGAGCCAAAATGGATTTAAATGAATATTGCCTTTTCTATATTTCACACACACATGAAGACGTATGATTATGTTCTAGTATGAAAATGACAGGAACCAAATCACTTGATTTACTTGGCATGTAATTGTAAAAGAATGTCGTTTTTCACTTTTGAAAATAAATGGAATTTCATAATTGGAAAGTCTAATGCGCTTCCCCCATCCAGATCATTTTACAAGTAAATTAGTCATGATTTCCGAGGATAGGCCTTGCACACTATTTTGTGCATTTAAAATTACAGAAGCATGACATTTAGACGCAGCCGTGCATGGTAGGTCAATTTAAGTGAGCTTAAAGTTGCTTTGTCAGGAGGCACTTTGAAATAGTGTACATTGGCTCAGCTTTTCCGTCTACAAAATAAAATAAATATGACGCGGATGAGAAGTCTGTGGAAATAAATAAAGTAACATGGAAGTTCAGTTTGGTTATTAGGTCATGAAATGCATAACCCTTTGATAAGTTCACGTTTTACAATGTTTTAAAGGGAAATAGGGCTAAGTAGGGCAGACGGTTTTATAGCAACGTTGATACCACCACTCCAATACTCCCTATAGTGTCAGAGTTATTATCAAAGTAGTCAGCATTAGCTGCAAAGGACTTCTGTGTATGTAGGCAAGTGTAATAGTCTCTGTTTTAAAGGGACACTATAGTCACCAGGACAACTACAGCTTTTTGTATTTGTTCTGGTGAGTAGAATCATTACCTTCAGGCTTTTTGCTGTAAACACTGTCTTTTCAGAGAAAATGCAGTGTTTACATTACAACCTAGTGATAACTTCACTGGCTACTCCTTAGATAGCTGTTAGAGATCCTTCCTGGGTCATGGCTGCCTAAAATGCATCCAAACATTCAGTGACTCCTCCCTCTGCATGCAGACACTGAACTTTCCTCATAGAGATTAATTGATTCAATTCATATCTATGAGGAGATGCTTTTTGGTCAGGGCTGTGTTTAAATCATGCTGGCTCTGCCCCCTATCTACCTCTTTGTCAGTCTCAGCCAATCCTATGGAGAAGCATTGTGATTGGGTCAGGCTACCACTTCTGATGATATCAGCAGACTGCTTGTTTTTTGTTTTGTTTGTTTTTTAGGCAAACAGCATGCAGAGTTACAGCTTCTGGCTTGAATACAATAAGATTTTGCAATTTTTAGGGAGGCATGATGGTGGTTTTAACACTATAGGCTCAGGAATACATGTTTGTGTTCCTGACCCTATAGTGATCCTTTAATTAAGAGACACTATAAGCACTGCTTACATTATGGGTATGGTGCTAGAAAGTGTAGCTGATGACATTTTAAGATGGAAGGCTCCTTGACACCAGCCCAGATAATTATGTCATGTCAGATACTTAAAAAAAAAAAAAACAGAATACAGCAGGTTGAACTATAAATAAAACTAAGGTTTATCTAATCCAGCATATAACAGGTTGTATATTCAGAAAATATGCGATACAGTTAGATATCTAAAATAAGAAATAACAAATAATAGTGCAACACTTTATGATGATTAACAATGCCCCCACTTTTTATGGAACTCATATACTCCAAATAATTAAGCGCCTTAAAGTTGCCGTCCCTTACAAGGGAGGTCTGGATCCTCTATCGACTTCTCGCTCTCCGGATCAAAATCAGGAATCGGGTAAGTAAGTACAAATTGGTTTATTCAGTATAAAAATCCAATAATAAAATTATATAAAAAAAACAGTAGTGGATCACCGGTCCTACACATTTTGTTTCCTTAGAAACTTCCTCAGGGACCACTTTTCATACAATCACAATGATAAAATGTCCTCAGTAACAATAAATCAGGGATCAATGGATTACATAGCAAAGATTTCAGAATAAATTTAGTTAAACAATAAAATAGGGGACAGGTCAGCTGAAAATGTGTTACAGTATAAGCCTATATATTCCTTATCTAGCAATCAAAGAATAAGTTCTATTTTAACCCATTGTTTTCTTTGTGGGCGAATGAACCATAGTTACTGTAACCCAATGTGTGCTGGATCAGGACCAAAGTAACAGTTTATCACAGTCAAAACATAATGCATAGTGTCCTTAGGTTGAGCAGTAGGAGGTTACACAAACTGCACTACATTGTATCTGGTATAGCAGTATGTTTCCCTGTACTCAGAGGTGTCCTTCAGCACTGTGTATCCCTTGGTAATACCCATTATTAGCCATAACTCCAGGAATGTAATAACACAGAGCACTGCTGGAGTGGGTGCTGATGCAGTGTAACATTTGTCTTCTGTGTAGTGACTACCCTGATGTAGTAAGCCAGTGATAGCCCTAGAAGAGAAAGCAATTCACATGGCTCCGATGTCCCAGTGCAAAAAGAATGGGTGACATCACTGACCCCTTCTAGGAACAGACTGGGCAAGTCTAAGGTTTATACTTAAACTAGGTATTTTTCACATATGACCCAAGATATTGCCATGCCTATCGACAGAAAGTCAGGCTGTGCTTTTGCAGAAGATTGGGGAGGCTACAGTACTGTAATCAGTAAAAAGACAGATACACATGTTGAAAATACTTTCTTAAACATTTTGAAAATAAAATTGTATAGAACAATGGTAGAACAATGTCTGAGTGCTCATGTGGATGAATCTACACTGGTGTACTACATATTTGGGTGCAAATTATACATTTTTTCAACAGCTGCAGCATAGGAGCTAGGCTTTGGGTGCCAGGATAGCTTTTAAGTATTCTCAAAACATTTTGTTAAATCAAAGATTTATTTAACCATAACCACTGCATTATGCTGCAGTGGCTGTAGAGTTTAGAGTGTCTCCTTAATAAGAAAATATTTGATGCTGGGTACTTTTGGCTGCCATGTGAAGAAATGTTGAAGAATTGGTAAATGTTCATCTTCTGTTTTATCACTAGTCAAGTATGACCGATACAAATAGCTATTGTTGTCAGGTGACAAACCTGTAATAGAGTTGTCAGGTTAGTAAGGAAGCTTAGATGTACTCATTAAGGAAGGATTGGAAAATGTATACAATAGGATATCGTTGAAATCAATGTATTTGCAAGCATGTCCTCTTCAAAGCAGACTTTGGGTGGCATACATTTAAGGACAGGGCAGTCTGAAAGGGGGTATTGTTTTCCCCTTTTTCCGGTCTCAGAGACATCACATGGGTGTTTGGTACGCTGTTAAACCACAAAAAGGATTAGTGACTTATTTTGTCTGAAACACTAAGCCAGGTTTAATAAGTGCTTCTCGACAAATATCTTGGTGTCAGGGGATGTAGGGTCAGCATTAGGAAGTTTGGTGCCCACTGTGAAAATTGATTGCTGCACTGAATGTATGTCTGGTGCCAAGTAAGCGCAGGGTTTGGCCGCAACCAAGCAATGGGACCTGACTGCTCAAGCCTAGAACAGCTTGGCAAGTATTCAGATGCAGCATCTGGTATGAGTGAGGTACATCATTTCAGAATATGGTCTTATCTGTTGGTATACAGTACAAATAGTTTTGAATGGAACATGCAGTATGTTATCATTTCAACTCCGATAGCATGAAACTTCACAAAACACTGATTCATTGAAATTGTGAGTAGCAGCCTAGAAGCTTACAATCTCAATTTTATAAAAGAAATATAGGTCCATGTTTGTAATGTGTTTACTATACACAAGCATGTGCAATTCTGTATTTCATTATATTCTTCTTGGTTTGTGCGTGTAATGATTAAAACTAGAGGACTTAACAATAGGGACTTCCTTACAACCATCTTCAAAAATGGAATCAGTTTCTGGAAAGTATTTCCTCCGGCCTGAATTGAAAGTGGTAGTACTGGTAACACAATAGTATTCGTGTGAATGCCTTACAAAAGAAGCATTATTAATGGTTGGCTGGCAATACAACATATCCAAGCCACCAAGAAAATACTTGCCCCCAGGAAAGTAATTGTAGGGAGTTTTAGTGTTTTGTAGGTCAAGAAGGATACGTGTTTACTACGGTTTTATCATTGCTGTAAACTAAAATTTTATATACTACAATTGTGGTTAACTGTAAGAATGTAACAAAGTATCTACCATCTAAAGATATGTTCTGATCAGAAGAAAAAATATATTTGAAAGATATATATATATATATATATATATATATATAAAAATATTTCAGCAAATATGTATGTGTGTATATCATATATTTTTTTAAAATTACCATTAAGTTAAGGCGCAATGAGCATTATGGCCCAGTTTACGGACATTGTAAGGAATACACAAAAAATATGTCAATAAAATCATTTTCAAATGAATATTTCTACTGCCCCACAATTATATATACAAATATAAAAATTACACAAGTATATGGGGTCACTAGCTGTTCAGAGATAAAGGCCATGCCATATGGGACCACACTACTACTGTAAGTAGTAGGGTACAACATATGCCTGATATCTAATGTTATATTTAGATTAATGCTTGATTAATAGTAATGATAATCAGTGGTAAAGGGTACTCATTTTTGGTGAAGGTCAAACCTTAAGATATTCAAAACTATAAAAAAACACAAGTTTAAAGACATGTTTATAGAGGTTCTTAAAATATATGCATCCCAGGCATTGTAGCAACACTAGCCAGACAAGAACCAGTGATGCATATAAAGCCACAAAACAAAAAACTAAATAGAAAAAAACCTTGCTGTTGCTTATATGCCAGCAATTGTAATACAATCTGAATTTGTTTTGTTTTTTTAGAGGTCCTGTATGGCCACCATTGGGTGGTGGGCGGTCACCACTGACTCTCACATAAGGAGCCTGCTGTAGATACAAGGAGTCAAAGCAGTTCAAGCTGCAGGTTGTGCTCAGTAGGAAAGTAGGTTATGGAGATATTGGCACCTTTGGCTACTTCTATATTGTATTGACCACCTGGAAAACAAGACTAGGTCTGTGGAGTCCATTCCACAGACTTTTAAACCTTACATAACTGAGACACTAACGTGTATGATATTTCGTTAGTTGGAGGTGCTGGAATAATGCATCTGCCATGCATTGCTTTTCAAACAACATCTTTTAATTATGATTAAAATGACACAGTCTTTCAACAGATATTGAGAAACATGAAAGTGAACAGTTCTTTCTCAGATTGTGGGTCTGATTTGCATGGTTATCAGCATTCCCATGCATTCCTCCAAGTTTTGGTATTTGCTGACGTGGTTGACATAAAGTGTGAAGCTTAAGTCCTGATACCTCACAGATGGTACAGATAGGCCTTTATGCAAAATCGACAGTCATTCCACCAATGACAGCATACTATGCCACACAGTGTCCATGCACAGGCTTATCAAAGGAGAAATGAGTCGATGTATAACCGGGACAGAGTTGAATTAGACACTCTAGTACTTTTACCAGCCAAAAACTCAGTCTATGGAAACTTTTATTACATGTTTCTTGAAAACAGCTTGCTACTGAGCCATGCCAGACAGTGGTTAAAGAGACAGCTCTGCTGTTAATGCCATGATGCAAATGATTCTTGGGGATCTCTATAGGAGTGGAATGTTCATTAGACTGCTGAGTGCAATTATTGCTGCATTGGATTTTAACTATCCATATAATTATATTATATTGTCTATACAAATCCTCTGTGTAAAATGGTTAGCATGTGTTTGTTTTTTGTTGTTTTTTTACCACTAGTCCCTTGAAAGTGTTTTCTATTTTATTTTTAAATGCAAAATACACTTAATTACTACTAAATTAAACAAGCTGCTCTAAAATTAAAGGCTCTAGCGACTCAATTGCATGTCTGAACTTCTTTTTCTGTAGGATATTTTAGGACACTCTCATTTATTAACACGAGTTTTTAAACCTTTTCTTCTAAAGAAAACATGCTTCATGGTATATAGAGTTATAGTTAACCAAAATATATCTTGGACAAATCCTTGAAAAAAACGCATCGAGATCAGTAAACCTTGGTCCCGAAGATCGATGGAAAGTGCCAAGCAGCAGATATGAGCTGTTTAGACCCACAAGGTTCCCTAAAGAGAAAACTCCAAGCACCATAACAATTCCAATTATTACAAAAGCACCAACATATTATGCAGCACAGTCCCATAGGCAAACAAGACAAACATTTAACTTTAACAAAACACATACGACACATGGTACAAGTTGGTGAAGACCACTACAGATCACTTTATGAGAATGCTCAAATGATACATGTGTAGGTTCTAGGGCACTTCTGACACAGGTGGCTATAGTGTAATGTTTCTTGGACTCTTTACATGGAGCATATGGATTGAGGGTGCATTGGACTTAGAAAAGATCACAGCTCCTGCACAAATGTTGAGGTTTCCATCTACAAACGGGTAGCCCAGATTTGTAAATTGCATGTCACAGTGGGGTGCCCAAAACCTGGGGGATCCTTAGTCTACAGCATTTTCCCTGTTATTAACTAGACCACATGCCCCAGAGATTTAGCCTCTTTCTGTTTGCTGGCATGGCAAAGAGACGAAAGATTACAAAACCAAATACAGTATTCCTTGTAGCAAATCTTTACAATCTGGCCTACAGAATCCTTGGTGATTTAACACTTTCTGTTTGCTGTTTTGGGTGCCAGGTTACCAGGTTTCATCATTCTTTAAAATATATTAGAAATTGCTAAAGCATGCTGCAGTCCCATTGCAACTCTACGAAGAATTGTCACTGTCCAAGCTATCTGGAGCACAGTGAGTCTGGGTTTGTGTACATGGAGTGGGTAAAATAACAGATCCCCTAAGAGTATATTAATATCAAAGGTTTAATAATAAGTATATCCTCCATTTGCCTTATCTTTAGTCTTCCCTAGAATGTTGCCAAGCAAGCCTTGAACTGTGTAGTGAATAGACTACCTTCCTGAAGCAAGCTCCTTAAAGTTATAACTATATTTAAATCTGATGATTGGGAAGTGGAAGGCAGTTTGCATTGTCATGATGCTCCTACAAGTACTATTAAGCATCATTAAAGGATTACTCCAACCATCATGACCACTTCTGCTTCTAGAAGTGGTCATGGCGGTAGGAGTCAGTATGAGGAGCATTTGTGCTTGAATTATTTGGCCCACCCCTGGATCTTGACTCCTTTTATATGCACTTCACATTGCCTTATAGTTTCACATCTATTTTTTTGAACTACAGCTACTTTTTTAAATCAGGGAACCTTTGGATTTCTTATTTATTTTATTTACTACCCTTAATCCCTCCATCCCCCTTTTTTATACAACTAAATTTTACTTAACCAAAAATCTTTTCTTTTTTTTTATTTAAGTGTCAGTATCCGCTCTATTCACATTCAAATTTGCTGTTAGAAGTTTGTATAGATCTAATTTCTAATGATATCTTTGAAAACTACTTTCCCACAGGAGAAAGGATGCTATTACAAACTGCTTTCAGTTTAACCACTAACTTTAAAAATGTGCTCTGATACCTTTTTCACTTACAGCAATATTTTGAAAGTGAATAACAGCACTTATCTATTAAATAAAATGTATTAGTTAGAAGCTGCGAGTAAAATAGAAAATATAAACGGTGGTTTACAGAATAGGGATTGTTTGGTCAAAATACCAGTTAGAAAATTCACCATTTCCCTATTTTAATCAATTTTTTTCCAAACACCTACAACCTTAGTGAACTTGCTTCTAAATGCTGGCACATTGTAAGTCATATATGAAAGTAATGTTAAATTAAATACTTGGAGTCAGTGTTACACAAAAAGGAGATGTTAAACAGACTTAGTAACCCTTATTTGGGTTGGTTCAATTTTGGCCCTTGAGTTCTAGTCTGGATTTCTGATATCTACAGTATAGCAATAAAATATCTTCTGAAGTATATTCTAACCATTCTTTATATTACTTTTATGCTGAAACATTAAATGTAGAAGGAAATTTATCAAGACATAACAGGTTCTATTTTGGAGCAAATAGCTAAGTGGTAAGACTTCCATGTGGATTTCCCATTCTTTTGCAATCTGCCCCAGAACAGCACATGCTTTTGCCATAAAATTAACTCTAAGTACCATACAGCTTATTCTAATGGTTGTTGTTCAAGGAAGCTAAGTGTGATGGCCTCCCATCATGTTTTCAAATAGCTTGCCAAACACTATATGATCTCCCAGCACCCTAAGCCAACTCCTTCGGATGTTGATACTGAGAAACGTCACTTCCAAATTATCCATCCAAATATCTGGGATGTTGTGAGCAATCTCAGTACTTGGCTATAACAGAATTTGGCTGCGCCAGATCTCTGCACACCTAGTAAGCCACAGAATAGGCTTGACCAGAATTTTGAACGGCATTTCAGAGTGTCTTGCTGTAGCCCAGAGCTCCCAGCCTGTCATTATGATGTTGCTCTGTATTCAGAATAGCCAACACAATTGTAGATTGTATGCACAAAATCTTTAATCAGCCATTGCACAGAGTGGGTCTTTTTGCTAGCGGTCTGTTCGGCACCATACGCAGATGACCCATGTCACATAACAGAAAGCTTGTTGTGCACTTGAAGAACAGTTGCTTAAAACCAGTAGAGGCAGCTGTTGTATGGCTTGTTAAGAAATAAAGGGAAACTTGATCATTTAATCTCCTTTTTTCTCCTTAGACACAGTTTGCCAGTGACAACTGTGTTAGCATGAAGTGGTATAAACATTGAGGTAAATGGTTTAGGATTTAAGTAAACATTTAAGGGTGTGATATACATAAATGCAGTTTATCAATGAGTGAGTTGTGATCCCCTCGTTACTCTATGAGTTTGCCTCCAATTTACATGTCTTGATTGTACATTGACAGTGAATAAAGTTTGAGGCTTCAAATTAAATCTTTCCTGGAAAAATGTTTAGACGTTTGATGAATTCAGGCAGACATAGGGGCGAGTGGGGGTAAGGGGGTTTCAGCATAATGTATCTGCACCTTTTCTGGGATTTTTATTCTAATGAGAATAATTAATTCTGGCAGTCTCTTCCACAATTTATCACTTTCGCAGCTTTTTTTCCCTTTTTTTTTCCCTTTTCATTACTTTTTGTATAGCACATTCCATTTATTAATAGCATTGCCTTCTTTTACTCATAAAAGTATTTTATTTCCTGTTGTTCTTTAATGCTACGTATACCTTGTTGAGAGCAGGGCAGAATAAAAGTAGTTGCACCTTTTTGTCAAGGCACAACAATCTGTCAGTATATACAAAAGAAAAAAGGAGGCAGTTTTCACACTACTTTAAAAACTTTAATAAACTTGAAAAGATTTCTGACCCCCACACCCCTAAAACAGGACACTTTTCAGAAGCCTTTGAGAATCCCTCCCTTAAATATCATTGTTTTCATGAATCTTTAAATATAATCCCCCTTCAGTTTGAAACCTAGACAGACTTATAACATGGTCATACATTTAACTATTTTTCTTTACTCTGCTTTAATAAAGGTCATAGCATGGTTCAGTTGTGGTTTTTTTTTTAGGCTGGAACAATTCTCCCCTTTTGCGGAAGTGTCACTCAGAACACAATTCTCTTTCTTAGACCATCCCTCCCGACCATCCTAAATCCAGAGGCTCAATCCTGTTTTTTTGCTTGTATCTTGCTTTAGGTGACACTGACAGGGTTATCTATTAAACGTATAGAATTGTAGGGAATTCAAAATTAATTTAATATTTTAGGCCAAAGTAGCTAAACAATTTAGATTTTTTTTTTTTAATTCTCCAAAAATTTAGTTTCAAACTTTTTCGCAGCCATGGTAGTCTCTCCACATTCAGATATTGAATATACAGTGAATGTTAATGAATGCTAGACTGTAGTAAAGTGGCCTAAGTTGTACCCAGTAATGAAGGGAATACTAGCTCATTTTATAAGTGTAATTGTTATGTGTTGGCAAACCTCTGCATATTTTATCAACTGTCCTGGTATACACGGAGCCCTGATGTCAGGGGACTTTGTGGTAGACAGCAGATCCAACGAAAAAGTGGTTTTGATTAGAAGAGGATTTGCTTGTATTCCATATGATGTATGTTTCTTCAAAGGCATCTGCTGTCTTTGAAATGGTTTTTAGATTTGTATTGGGCTAAAACATCCCATTCAATATTTCTTACCAGCTGTGCATCAGACTTTTAAGAGGTTGTAGATTTCAGAAACGGGAAAAACTATAAAGAAGATGAAAAGATAGTTAAAACAAAAAAAAAAAGAGCTTGAACATCCTTGTTTGTTTTTGTAAAACTCCAGTGAATTTATTTAAACCCTAAAACTTTGATAACTAGTTAAAAAATGCTAAAGTCTATAAGATAAACTATCATAGCTTATTCCTTCCATACACTTCAAATATCTCTATCTGTCTGTCTGTCTGTCGTGTTTTTATCTGTCTGTCTATCTCATGTTTGAAATTAGTCAGCTATCTAATTAACAGTATAATATTATTATTATTATTATTTTATTTTTTCAAAGCTTGGGATTTTTAAGTCATAAAATCCTTACATCCCATCACATACAGCCAATTAAAATAAGAAATAACGAGCATTGAGTGAGTAAATTACCCATTGGGATAGTAACACACACTTCTGGGGACATCAGAGAAAAGGCTTCAAATCAAAAGCATGTCTCTGTCCATGTTGTTAATGTCCATGTTCCCCTGGAACTTGCAAAGCCACAGGTGAAACAAATATTTTGGGACCCCTTCACTCACTCACTCATCTCTGGTGTGCTGTAGTGGTTGTGGTGCTTAGTGTTCTTGTAGATTTAAACTATGCTTTATAAGCTAGATGGCAGCTCTGTATAAAAGGTTCAATGCAGTATTTTGGGTATTGTTTTGTTTTATATTAAAAAGATTTGCTGAACATCTAGGGTTGGTTCTAAAGGCAGAATCAGGTTGTATTCTAGGAA
Organism: Pelobates cultripes; assembly: GCA_933207985.1. NCBI lineage: Eukaryota > Metazoa > Chordata > Amphibia > Anura > Pelobatidae > Pelobates > Pelobates cultripes. The sequence goes on from OW240916.1 coordinate 235,150,747, forward strand.
AAAGTAACAGTTTAAAGACAGTCTGTTAGTTAGTTCCCATGGTAATTACTCCCTAGTTAGAACTTTTCTGCGTAAATGGTAGTGTTTTGGCTAGCTAAATATCCTCTTCATATTTAGTGTTATTTTGAGGATTGAGAAGGATTGCTAATTTTAATATGAATTGGTAAATTTAGGTTAAAATCATCAATCTGTGGCTATAATTGTGCTGGATTTATTTACCAGATCTTGCTATTCTATTTTTGGCTTAATTTGGTGTTTAATAATTCAATCCCTATTTGTTTCATTATTTAGATAATTATACCACATGCCCTTCAATTCCTTGTTACTGGGGTAACCTCACTGTTGACTGACAGTAGCCATCAGTAGAGTCAGACAGACTGTGCATTGTATCTAGCACAGGACAGTCCACACTACAGCAATTAAATAATTCCTATTTTTGAAAAGATTTATGAAACAATTATTAAATTGAAATGTGGCAGAATGAAATTTCCTCTTCCTCAAAAGAACCAAATGTTAATCGTAATATTGTTTTTAAGATCATCAAATAAAATGAAACCGAGTAATCAAGCTGGGAAAGTAACACATGGCTTTCATGTTAATATGCCACCTTGGAAACCGGTTTTAATAATAACAATTACAATGAATGAATCTCATATTTCCTGCATCATATGTGCATATTAATGGTTAGTGTAACAGCAAAACACTAGCTTATCTCTAATAGTATCAGTTTTTTTTTCTTTTAAAATGAACTCGCCAGTAGTCTGCTGAATCCATTTATTGATCAGTTACTTCTTATAATATGTTTGGATCCTTCTTTAAAGGATAACTACATTTACCCAGTCCCATTCATATTATTGAAGTGGCCTGGGTGCAGTGGTTCTGTAATTTTGACCCCGCGCTACAATTACCTCTTTAATTGTAGTGTACTGCGGAATGTGTTGGTGATATAAATACTAGTAAAAATAATTATGCAACATTGTGTTTGTTAGTATTTGTCTGCGTGTTTATAGATGCATGTATGGTGTGTGTCAATGGATATCTGTTGCTTTGTGTCTGTGGATGTGTGCTAGTGTTTATGTATATTTGCTAGTGTGTCAATGAGTCCAAGGATGTTTGTTGTGTGTATCTATGGATTTGTGTGTGACTATGTATATGCTAGTGTTTATGTTTGGTGTGTACAACTGAATGTGTTCTATTCTGTGTGTTATGGAAATATCTGTTGATGGATCTGCTAGTGCTTGTCCGTAGACGTGTTCTAGTTTGTTAACGGGTGTCTACTACTGTGTGTCTGGATGTATGTTAGTGTGTGTATCTTTGTATGTATGCTAATGTGTGGTGTATGTTTGTGTGGTAGTGTGTTTATAAGTGTGTGAGCATGTGTCTCTGTGCTAGTTTGTATCTATGGATGGATATCTCTGTGTCTGTGTTATAGTGTGCGGTTGCAGTCATAGATTAGCGGCCTCATTCTTTATAGTCTAGGTCAGGGATAGGCAACCTTCGGCACCCAGATGTTGTGGACTACATCCCCCATAATGCTTTTACACCCATAATGCTGGTAAAGCATCATGGGAGGTGTAGTCCAAAACATCTAGAGTGCCAAAGGTTGCCAGCTATGCCTGATCTAGATTCAAGGAAACTAATTTCTGTGCATTCCCTGAGCACACAGAGAGTAAATCAAATTGTATCCAAATAAAGCATCTTTCATTACTAAGATGTATACATAGCACTGCATCAGATTTGAGCACTGAATACAATCTATGCCGTTGCACAGGGAAGCCTCAATGTCTGTTAACCTCCCTGTATGAAGCAGTTTCAGGGGCCCCAGCCATGCTCCTGGTCTGCCTTTTTTAAATGGAGGATATTGTCATCTTTAATTATTGTTACAATTCTCGTTCTCTTGTTATCACTGTCTTTTTGTATAGCACAAGGAAAGTCTCCATGTCACAAGAAAAGCATTATAATCAATCTGCCACAGATAATGTTATATGTAAACAAGTAAAAGTGGTCAGTGTTGCACAAGAACATGCAGTTGCTGAGAATGGCCTGTGTGGGTGGATGTTTTGGAGATGGTGTAAACCGGGCACTCAAATGTGTCAGCCAGATTCTGAACTGCTGGTGGAGAAGGCAGGAGGGAGGGCTCTGGGCATACGTGCAGGCTAAAATCACTCATTACAATTTGTGCCAAAAAGAAAGGAGGGTTCGTAAACAGACCATAAAAACAGGTTTAGAACAATTATTTAAAGTCTTCTAAATTTTATTTAATTTTATTTTAATTAATAATATTTTAGGTTCAATTGTTGATATATATTTAAAAGAACAGATGTAACCTGGGTGCTAAATAGTTTTCAAAATAGTTTTCAAAATTGCTTCACACTCTGGTGTAATCCCAAAACTCCACCAAAAAGAGAAAGTAATGTGTGCTAGTGAGTGGAGCAATTTATACCATATATAAGACAGAAGAAAGAATATATATATACAAACTGATTTCGATTTTAAGTGTAACTTCCAGCAATAATGGTATATATGTAAAGAAAAAAGGGAAAAAAAGCAATGATAGTGCAGATTGTATAAAAAATATATAAGCATATATACTTATAACAATTCATAAATTGTGAAGTATCACTTTAAGAAATATTTGGTGAAACCCCAATAGGAAAAAGCTGACATAAATTTATTATCTGCCACATGCAGAAAAAGCAGTACATATATACATAAAATAGAATAATAAAAAATGATGATAAAAAATAGGGTGACAAGCCCCTTACTAGATAAGGTGGTGAGTTTGACACATATATGTCAACTCACTATCAGAGTTCAATCATTAGGGTGGTAGGCTGCTCGTCCGGCGTTCTTCCTGTTCGGCTGCTAGAGAATCTCCTCGTGTATTGTCTGCTGCCAGAAAAACAAACGCCTCCGGACTCCGTGGTCTGTAAGCTCCTCCCCCTTTGTATGACGTCAACGCGTTTCGCCAATCGGCTTCCTCAGGACGTGCTCACAACCTTCATCTTGGTTGTGGGCTTAAATAGGGCAACAATCCCTCATGATTGGTTTATCACTAATTCAATTGAAAAAGTCCAATTGTTCAATTAAATTAACTAAATATCTTGACATAAAGTTTAATGGGACTTGGATTCAAATCTACATCTGTCATTAAAGACTCATTTAAGACTCTTTAAAGGATTGTTCATGGCAGAAAAATAAATAACATGGCAAAATTAAACAGCAAAAAGGCATTGATAAAATCACAAAATCACAAAGATACACAGCAGGAAAAAAATTAAAATAAATAACATGGCAAAATTAAACCGCAAAAAGGCATTGATAGAATCACAAAATCACAAAGATACACAGCATATTAATATTGATTAAGATTTAAATTTAGTTATGATTTAAAGCAATATTGCCTAAAAAGGATAAAAAGAGAGAACTATTAATTGGCATATCTCAAGACTTACTCTTATTGTAGTTTTGGCAAACACAATATAATAGATAAAACATGAATAAAATGTAATAATAATTAGAATCAACAGTGGTAATTATTTATTACATTTTATTCATGTTTTATCTATTATATTGTGTTTGCCAAAACTACAATAAGAGTAAGTCTTGAGATATGCCAATTAATAGTTTTGTGATTTTATCAATGCCTTTTTGCTGTTTAATTTTGCCATGTTATTTATTTTTCTGCCATGAACAATCCTTTAAAGAGTCTTAAATGAGTCTTTAATGACAGATGTAGATTTGAATCCAAGTCCCATTAAACTTTATGTCAAGATATTTAGTTAATTTAATTGAACAATTGTACTTTTTCAATTGAATTAGTGATAAACCAATCATGAGGGATTGTTGCCCTATTTAAGCCCACAACCAAGATGAAGGTTGTGAGCACGTCCTGAGGAAGCCGATTGGCGAAACGCGTTGACGTCATACAAAGGGGGAGGAGCTTACAGACCACGGAGTCCGGAGGCGTTTGTTTTCTGGCAGCAGACAATACACGAGGAGATTCTCTAGCAGCCGAACAGGAAGAACGCCGGACGAGCAGCCTACCACCCTAATGATTGAACTCTGATAGTGAGTTGACATATATGTGTCAAACTCACCACCTTATCTAGTAAGGGGCTTGTCATCCTATTTTTTATCATCATTTTTTATTATTCTATTTTATGTATATATGTACTGCTTTTTCTGCATGTGGCAGATAATAAATTTATGTCAGCTTTTTCCTATTGGGGTTTCACCAAATATTTCTTAAAGTGATACTTCACAATTTATGAATTGTTATAAGTATATATGCTTATATATTTTTTATACAATCTGCACTATCATTGCTTTTTTTCCCTTTTTTCTTTACATATATACCATTATTGCTGGAAGTTACACTTAAAATCGAAACCAGTTTGTATATATATATTCTTTCTTCTGTCTTATATATGGTATAAATTGCTCCACTCACTAGCACACATATATTTAAAAGATCCAAATAAAAAATACTTTTAAGGATATATAATACTATAAGTGTATATCTTAGTGATGGTTTAAAGTGAAGATGTACTTTGTCTTTCAGAACCTGGGCTATAAGAACTTAACTCCAGACAGAGTCAAATGCAGAAAGCAGACATTTGGTCTTGCTTATACCAACTCAGAGACGGGTTTTCATTAAATAGCCAGAGCTAGTAAACCTGTCAATGTTGGAGCATTGGTCCTGTTTATCACTGTCTGTCCTCATAAAAGAGTGTTTGTTAGATTGGAGGCTGACAGACACTTAAATCAATCTCTGTCAATGGGGCAAACTGCTTGTGCTACACCCAACTGGAGAATCATATTATAGATATTACACAGGCAAAATTCACTAAAAGGCATATATAGCACATAGTGTGCCTGGAGATCCATAGATTTATTGATTTAACCCGGTTGGTCACTAGACTAGTCTTCTCAATGATTAGCAGATCAATATAAAGGTTGAACAGTACTACAGTTAAATCATATTCTGATCATTAGTTAGAACACTAGGCATCTATAATCAATCTTTTTGTTCTAAGAAAGTACATTGGAGATTATTGTACTATGGGATAATGTCAATGGTCCTTTTCCTCAAGTGTGCAATTCATTGTTCAAGGAGGACTTTCCTGGTAAAGAAATGTTCTTAGCTAACACCTTTTAATTATCCACACAATAACTATATACATAACATCTGGGAAAATGAAAGGGGCACTCTAAGCACCATAACCACTACAGTCCACTGCAAACATGCCACTGAAGCTGTCCCCTGGCTCTGAGTCAAACACTTCCCAAGTGGTTTGACATAGAGAGTCTACCAGGTGCCAGTGGCCTTCACCCACCTTTGGCACATTGCTGAAAGTTACACAACTTCACAAGTGCCAATGACATGCTCAGTCCAAAGTACAATATGACTATATGTTAATAACTTTGTTTTGTTTTAGTTATGGACTAAAATGTTAACATTTCATTACACAGAAAATGTAAGCTCCTGGAAGATGATTTGTTCACAATATTTAATTTGAAGCTCGCTAAGGAATCCTAGTTGACTGTGTTCTTAGGAGCCAGTTCAATAAAGGTGAAATTGGTAGAAAGTTTTGCATCAAACTACTGACTTGAGGAACAGTTTAATATGGGAAGTCCTATTCATCAAACGTTTACATTATTATTATTATTATTATTATTATTATTATCATGGCCATTTATATAGTGCCAACAGATTCCGTAGCGCTTTGCAATATTAATAGAGGGGGTATTTAACTATAAATAGGACAATTATAAGAAAACTTACAGGAACGATGGGTTGAAGAGGACCCTGCTCAAACGAGCTAACAGTCTATAGGATAAAACAAAACCAACTTCATTGTCCTAGACCGAGGTGGTGGTTTTCAGACCTGATTCTCCTGATTTCCTTGAACTGTCAATCAACATATAAACCATTGCAGATAAACATATTAACAATAATAATAAGAAGAAAGAGAATAGCTCCTCCAGCAAGCACCAAAATGAGCATGATCCGCCCTCCTTACGCTTTTATAACCACATACTCAAACTAGAACTTCCTCTACTGCATCTCTAACCCTGACCTCCTAACATCATACCCAACTCTACTACGACTCTAACTCTAATACGATTCCTAAGCATAAACCCTAAAAGGCAAACACTTCTAAAGGCTGACATTTAAACTCAACTTTTTCAAGTCAAGGTTTCAAATACATATCTTTGCCTTATCAGAAGTTCACAGCATGACTGGTAAAAGTTTAATTCACATACAGTGTCTCTGAGCAAAGCAAGGAATGACCTTAGTGACTGTGGAAAGCCCTTAAAGGAATATTCCAAGTATGCTTTTGTGGTTATTGTGCCACAAGTTACTTGGCACCGTCCATATTATAAGGGTCTGACTTCTTATTTGGGGTCCATTGGAAGCCACTCCTCACCTCTCCACAGCTGAAAGTGAGAGCTAGAAGTATCTGTTAGCTCTCCTGAACTAAGCTCTTTGCCAGCTAGCGGTAGCTGATGTGCTTAGCCAATGAGCTAAGGCCTGTAAAGCTGGACCTTGCTCAGTGAATAGAGTGTCCAGCTGTGAGGAGGCCGGGAGAAACTATAACAGTCTAAAAATATCTCATTGGGGGGTGGGCAGGGTACCACGGAAGCACACTGTAGTGGTTATAGGGCTAGGAATGTTTCTTTACAGAGGAAATATGGTTTTCAGTTAGAAATCTTGGAAATTCTGAAAACTGTGTCGTTGTTCCAGAAGGTTCATACTCAAAGAGAAATATGAATTATTTAAGACTTTTGTGTTATATTTGGGTTAAAAGTTAATTGTCATCTGTTATTTTTTCCCAGTTGTAAGAGTTATGTTTAAAATGTCAGTGCCATTATAACATGCAAATGATGTGTTCTGCTTCTAAGTGATGCTATTTCAGATTAACTGGTGTTTTTTTATGAAAGTTATCTAATGACTTAATTTACTGTTTGAAAATCCAATCACAATTTTCACCAGAGGGCTGATGAGAAAAAGTTTAATTTTTCATTAAGTCTTGTCACAAGAAAATGAAGTGTCCGATTAGAAACTGCTGTGTAGCTGGGCTGGTAACGTACTATCACAGGAATTGATATACTGTATTAGAGCAATTCAAATTAGGCCAGCTTTAACCCTTCTATGCCCATGGTCTTATGTATACAAATTGCACTTTCTGTTGCGTCTGCTCCAACACTGCAGAGAAACAGATTTCTCTTCAAATCGTCTCTCTGCCTTCCTCAGAGTGATTGTATTCGCATATATGCCCGATCGATTCACATTATAAATCTGCGCCTGGTGATTGTGGAATTTATGTCTGTGCTTTCCGCTGTGTTAGTTATCCATTTCTTTCCGTTTTTATTAAATAACTGGTTATTTTTGTTACTCATTTCTCTTTATGTTCCTCATCTCTTTTTGTACTTTCTTGGAAAGCTTATTTTATTCTATGTGATAACATTATTGGCTTTTATAAAGGTTTCTCTTACATAACCATCGAGACCAGACAAATGGTTTCATAACTTTCACATCCCTTGTGTGGTGTCCATGTAAATAAATGATGATAATAATAATAATAGAGTTTGGAGACCTACGTGGAAGCCCCTTGCCATTTCCCTGTACTGTAGCATGTGATATAGTAGTAATATGATGGTTTCTTGTCCTGGCATGAATCTCATTTTAGCCAGAAGCATGGCCCTGGACGTCCTCTTGTCATCTTGCCCTGAAACCATTAAAGTAAGGGCATATGCATATGAGGGTCTGTCAGGTTCTCATACCATTAGTATTGCCCATTGTATCCCAAATACACTAAGTTGGATTATTTAGCTCTTGGTTATTAATATTGCTCTATGACTCCCCCCAACATAAAGTGCTGGGACTACCTTGTAGAATGTGAAATCTAAAAAAAATTATTCTACCCTATGACCATAATTCCAGTATAAAAACTTACATGCTGCTATTTTTTTTTCTCAGAACATTGTGTGCTCTAAGATGATGGCTAAAGCTTTGCATAGCTTTGGCCTGTTTCAGATGATTCTTTACCAATGGCTTGGCATGTCATCATCACTGAATCTTGAGGACCCAAACGTGTGCAGTCACTGGGAGAGGTAAGAAGAATTCATACAACTCTTTCTCTCTCTCTCTCTCTCTCTCTCTCTCTCTCTCTCTCTTTTCCTACGAAGTTAATACGTGTGAACGTGTCAGTAAATATAAATATGTGTTCAGATGTCTTTTCCCATATTTTACATTTTTTCTCAACCCCCTCAATTTCCTACAATACTCAAAACTGGACAGTGAAATGCTATCAGACATTTCTTATTTGTTTTCATATAGACAGTAATGCTTTAATTTAAAGCACATACATCACAGAGTAAGATCAACAAATGCAATATCGCATTTTCAAGTAAGCCATTTTATGTACAAGTTAAAACTGAAAATTGTTGGAAAGATTTCATGAAATATATTTACAAGCTGCAGGATATATGCAGCTATTGTTGACCTATAACTCCCATGCATCTTGGGCATCTATTTTTCAGTTGTAAACTGATTGAAGATCATGGAAACTATTGTTCAACAACAGCTTTATCGCTAGGTTTTACTTACCACTGCCACAACGAAAGTTATACACTTAGTTCATACCCTCCAGAGACTATTGCAAGGACTGAATAGTTTGCTGTCCCTGCCATAAAAAGTACATTGTTTACAACGCCAAACCTGCCATCCTGATAAAAGTTCAGTACTGGTTTTTCTATATCCCTTGTATCTCTGACCACGATAAAATGGCGAATTAACATTTAAGTTAATGTTAAGCTGTTTTTGATATATTTTACTTCATTTTCCAGCTACTCTGTCACAGTACAGGAATCATATGCACATCCATTTGACCAGGTCTATTACACAAGCTGCACAGATATTTTGAACTGGTTTAAATGCACCCGGCACAGGTAAGTCTCAAAATTATGTTGGTTCCAAATATATAATTCTTTTTAATGATAATTGTACATGTGGACTGAAAATGCAAACAGGGTAGAGGGGTAATGGGAAAAAGCACTCTCTGTCCTGCTTTTAGTACTTTAGAACAGAATACTTTGATAAATCTCCCATGGCTTATATATTGACACACTATATAAGATACAAACGTCACTGTTATCAATTATAACCATTTTATTGATTAAAACTCAGAACTATATTTCCAAGTGAACCTGAATATATGTTCTAATTTTTCTTATGGTTACTTATAAAGCCTTAATAAATTACACAAGTCGTTGCAACAAGACAAAGCTGAATGTACAGTAACATAATGTGATGAGGGCCTGGCTCATATAAGTTTGCCTTATTTCTGACCATTGATGTTTTAGATTTTTGATAGGAAATAACTCTCTGTAGATTTGCATCCTGTTGAACAGGTTTGCTTTGTCAAATGAATAGTGTCTGGCTCACCATTATGTGATTCTGAAATAGGAGTAAGTATCATGTATTCTTGTGTCAAATCTCCCGATGTATAAGCACATAGGCACACACAAATGCACAGACACACCCAAGTGCACATCTCTAATTCTGTAGGACCCATTTTGCCTTGACGGTAACCTGGATTTTTCACGACATAGAAAACGTCCCTTGGGGAGTTAGCTGTTTTTCTGTTTGTTATGTGGCCAATGGAATAGACTTTAGTCATCAACAGGACTAATGATCACTAAATACTTTTATTTATCACACTTAAACCCTAGAAAATGAAATGTGTGAAAATTCAAGCTGTTTGTGAGATGCTGGCCTTACACAATAATTTTTTGTATGAATTGTTAATTCAGAATTTTACTTCCCTTTCAGTGTGTTATAAATTAAATGAGGTACCCTTAATTAAACCCTTTCATGCTGGAGGTGTGCACATCTTTAATGCTTATAAAATGTTAGAGCAGTGGGTGAGGGTATACACATTTTCTGTTTACCCAGGATGTACTTTAAAGACGAGAGAAATATTAAAGTATTCTTCCTGGTAACATTTTTAAAAATAAATAAATAAATCTGCAATCATGCTCATCCCATGGACTACGGCAGGGGTAAGCAACCTTCGGGACACCCGATGCTATGTACTATATCTCCCATAATGCTCTTAGAGCCTTAATGCTGGCAAAGCATCAGGGGAGATGTAGTTCACAACATCTGGAGTGCTGAAGGTTGCCTAACCATGGACTATGGGATTGAGGCAAATCGTTGAAGAGGGAATCTGCTGAAAATCTTTCCCTGTAATGCTCACACATGTGTGGCAAGTAAGAGGTCAAAAACGAGCAGGTGGCTCACCATGCTGATAACCTATGATCACCTACCTAAGATTGTTACTGTGGTACACTGCCAAGCCCCCCACCCGCCGTAACATTACCCTTCCGAGGGTGCCCATCCATAGACAGCGTGCACTAGTCTTTTTATACTTGTTATGGGTTTTTATATGTTAAAAAAAATAATATATACATCACTCCATTTACTAATGTGTGAGAAAACTAGCAAAAGGCAAGAGTGACTTCACGTCTACTTCTCATTAAAGATCTGTGATGTACTTGCTTACATTTAAAAACTTGGTGCAATTGATTTCCTGTCAGAAAGCTGCTAAACTGATGGCGATATAAGATATGTCTTAATGACAGGCAGTCCTCTGGGAAATAGAGCTACCAAGCAGCAGCACTTAGTAATAAAAAAAAAAAAAGCATTTTAAGGTCTCACAGGTTTTAGCATATCACAATAGAGCACCAATCAGATTCTCACTTTTATTAAACATAAATAATGATGAAATCAAAAAATCAAGAGAGGCCCGGTGAATGGCCTCACCTTTTTCTCCATCCCATGGGTTATGGGATGGAGACTAGATACTAATATTATTTGATATGTCCGGTCTTCTGAGTCTTTTATAAATATATTCTAATGCCCCCCATGGGAGCTCAGGAGGTGTCCAGTATGATGGCCCCAGTGGGTCCTAAAATATGCCCAAGCTCCAAGACCTATTTAAATTTTATTTATTTGTTATTTATTTTAACTTTTTTTTTTTTTTTTACAAAAAAACATAACCATACAAGACATAAAATTCACCATAAACATACAATATTATAGTATTCTTCTCCCCTTCTATAAAACCTCAGATTTATCTGCCGTCACATTCTACGTGATTCGGGTTTCAGAGGTAGTTTAATCTTCAGTGGTAGTTTTAATCGGTTCACTCTTCCACCTATTTAAAAATATTAAAACGATCCCAGTTGGGCCAAGGAGATGTCTTATGGGCTGTTCATAAGTGTATTGTAATGGTCTCCACAGGGCCCTCTAAAATATAATCTCTGGGGCACCCCCTCCCCCCAGGTGGCTAGGTGTCCCACACCCCTAGATTTATCCCTTTACACTAATAACACTGAGAGGGGTCTAATAAAGCTAATGAAATAGCAAATTAAAAAAAACCTTTAAGTAACTTCATTTTTATTTCTCCCTGAAAAAAGCCACGTTGAAAACTCTCTGCTGAACTGGTAAAAGTGAAAAAGAAACCACCCAAACAGCAGAAAAACTATAAAAAAATTAAAATATACATCAAGTGGAAAAGAAAGAGGTGAGCAGCTCATCTGCTGCAGCACTGAAAGGGATAATTTTCTGAGAGCGCTCACCTAGTGAGACCTTATGCCTACTCACTTTAGACCTAGCAATTACACCAAAAATGGTCTTTTTAAAGTCCTTGAAACTGCAGCAATGTCGCAATCAAGGCAGAAACTTAAACTAATTGGCTTTGCAGTAAAAATACACTAGTAGTGCTCAGAATGTGGAAGACTTATACAGTCACTTGCTGAAAGAAATACACTAATATAGCTAAAATATAAAAAATGCACAAAATAATATTTTATCTCTTATATGAACTTCATATCAATTTTTACTGATATCTACAAATATACAAATTTAGAACAACAAATATTTATTTTAAAAAAAGTTGCAAAATGTTTACTCATAACATTTTAAATAGTAAGTCCACAAGTCAAGAAGTTAACAAGTAACATTTGTGAACTGTTTTTTATTTTACAGAATCAGTTATCGCACGGCATACAGACGAGGAGAAAAAACTATGTACAGACGAAAGTCACAGTGCTGTCCTGGGTTTTATGAAAGCAGGGAAATGTGTGTTCGTAAGTATGGAATCTTTATCTGAAATACTCTATTGTTCATATATTTATTTTACAGCATTATTGAAAAGGACACTCTAAGCACCAAAACAACTTTCTACTTAATGAAGTTGTTTTGGTGTATAAAACATGACATGCAGACTTACTGCTCAATGCTCTGTCATTTTGGAGTTCCATCACTTTGTTTATGGAGACCTAGCCACACCTCCACTACACACTTCCTGAAAAGAGAGATCTTATCTTAAAACTTCCCTTTATTGCACATTTTGTTTGATTTAGAATCTTTTATCTCCTGCTCTGTTATTAACAGCCTCCTGTGTATAATTATAACAATCAAGATTAATAGTACAACTAAAACAAATGCGTAATGTAGAGCATTATCGCCGAAATGTGCTTTCTTTAATGCCCTTTGATTCAACGTTGCGTTTTATTTATTTACAAATCAGTATTGGCATATTTGTAATCAGTTATATACCAAGAGTCAAACAGTGCGTCAAATTGAGGCTTGTAAGTGTTTATCTGCGACAAGAATGCAATATAGGTCCCAAGTCCAATGTGCCAGTTTTAAATATCTATAGGTGAGGAGATCTGTATACTGACATTGAATGTTACTGCTGTGTATACGTAAATAGTGTCCATTATGTTTTACTGTATATACGTAGAATTACTTACATAGGTAGATGATGGCCGTTGTATCTTGCTGTATACTTGCAGGCGTTTATATCTGAGTAGTTGATGTCCATTATGGTATATATGCAGAAGTTCATATAAATGTAAATGTGATTCATTGCAATTTCCTGTATATATTTATATGTCTGTATATGAAAGATGATACTGTTTACTGTATAAGAAGGTGACAGACTTTATATCTGTCTGTCTATAGTAAATGCCCACATAAAAGTAGGTGTTGCCCACTGCTATACATAGGTAGATGCCCATATATAGATAGATTATATAATTTGCTGTGCATAGTAGTGGTATTTGTTCATATGTAAGTAGTTGGTGTCTATTACTGTATATAGTTAAGTGTCTGTGTATAAGTAGATTATGTCCTTTATACTGTATAGGTAGGTGTCCATACATAAGTAGATGATGTCCATTACAGTATATATGTAATTGACCACATATCTGTAGATGATGTCCATTGCTGTATATAAGTAAACAATTTCCATTACAGAAGGATGATCAATATTTGCACTTATTTTTACAATAAAAGCAATTACTTCATTCACAGATACACACTGTGTAAATTGGTACATTCCAATCAAAGTGGAATGCAAATCTGTAGGCGCCCTATACACGATTTAATGAGTTGTTGAGCAGACAACCAATTTGCAAAACTAAAGTGGAAATATCTGACTTGCCAGATTTGGTCATTGTTTCCAGTCCAGCTGCTTTGACCTGAATATTGACACCTTGCAGCAACCCACAGTCTAGTAAACATACCCCCTGGTTTATTTCCCATACTTACTTCTAGTAATGATCAGACAGTGTTACTATTGTCTTCATTTCATTTTTGGCCTATTAAATTGTAGTGGATAGAATGACCTAAATTCATCAAGCCACAGGAAAATGTACAGTCATACAACGTGCACACCCTTTGTTACTCTACCGAGCCAAGTGAGCTTAGGGATGTTATTCCACATCTCCATATCCATTGGTGTACTGAGTTGGTTCTCAGTTCTGTTATAGGGGGAGGGAACCCATAAAGTAACTCTCTGTGTGGAGAACAAGAAGGACAAGTAACGTAAGTACTGTTAGATGCAAGTGGAACAGTGGTTATGGCACTTGGGGGTGTTCCTTTAATAAAAGTGATAAATACATTTGTTCAAATAATGACTGATCGGATCATGTGTAAAGATAGTTTAAAGCAAATAGTTTATGGGCATACTTTATTATGGAAAATATTTGTTAAAAAGCCCACGTATTCACGTAGAAGACTTTAGTATACTTTAACCAGTGAATGCATGTTTTTAAATAAATCAATTAAGTTTAGCAATTGCCTGAATAAATTTTTTTTTCTTCTAAAGAACGTGCAGAGGGTTACATCCCAGTGAGACCTTAAGGATATTTTTATTAATGCAGTAAGAGTATTTGGAATAAGAAATTAGAAATATGCCAGAATATTGTAGGTCGGAAATTGAAAGACTAGATGATCGGATCATGTTTTTGTCATTTACTTCTTTATGTCTATTACAATGCATACCTCATGTTAACTGCAGTGGAGTTTTTAATGTAAGGATATCTTTCAGAATTAATGGCTTCTGGAGATGAACAGAAACTAATAAGACATAAAAATCACCTAATATAGCATGCTTCTCGTCTTTCTGGGTCTAATGGTTCCAGTTAAGAACCCCAGTATCATAGGAAATGTAGTCCACAAAATCTGTGCACTGCTTTATTGTGTGTCTGTGTGTGTATTTGTGTGAAGATATTTGTTTTACAGAAATCAGTTTTAAAGCCAAAGGACACAACTTTATTGTATATGTCTATAAACCATATTCCTTTATCACTGTGCATGTATACTTGTATCATTTCCTCTTTGTTTGCAAACAAAAAATAGAAGTCACATTTTATGAACTAATGAAAATCTAAAAATAAGGCAAGCAAGTTCTTCTTTAAAACCATATATCCCTGCAATAAAACTATGTAGTGATTTATAATCCATTTTCACTGGACTTTCCTTGGATTTTCAATACAGTATAGTAAACATACTTCACAAACAGCAATAATAGAAGTAGAAAGTTTTAGACTCTGAAGCCCACATCAATCTTGTAATGTTAATAAGCATTAAATAAGGGCACGGTGGTTTGGATGATATTCTAATTATTCATCAAATTGCTTTGTGGTTTTTACTGTCCATTTTGTGCCAATTGGTGTGGCACTGTGCTGTGATTTTTGGATATCATTCTTAGTTGAGGTTTTCAGTGACTCATTAACCTTAAGTGCTGCCTAGACAGTCAGAAGGTTTAGTTGCAGAACTAATTTTTTCATTTTCCAGAAACTTGGGCATTAGCATGTAAAACCACGCTACAGTATATGACAGCAGTCTTAGAACTTCTTGAGAGGGACATAACTTATGTACATGGCATTAGCTTGGTGTCTCATTCTTAAATTATAATGACACAATATGTAAAATGTATGCCACAAACACGTGTATTGTACTCGTTCCAGAGTAGTCCCCGGGTCTTCTTTCTAACCTAGAACTGCCTATTCCAAGGAATTAAAAATCAATGAAAACCGCACCTCTATTATATCAATAGAACACTAACACAGGAGGGAGGGGGGCGTGTGCTTTGGGTGGCAGTTGACAAGAGTCCATCTCTGCAGATTTCACTTAGCAGACCTCGTGGATGGCAGGGGAGCTGATGAAAAAAATTTTCGTCCTACCTGTACAGCTCCATCACCACCATGTTCTAATGCCAGGAGTTGAGAGGTAACATCACCCCAGCCCTGACATCAGTACAGAGTTACAGGGAGCTGTGCATTCAGTGCACAGATTGATCCCAGCCAAAAACCAATGGATGCCAGCAATGGAAAAAAAAACCTCAAATGTATGTGTAAGTGTTTGAATGTAAGTATATATGTGTATATCAATATGAGTGTGTGCATTTGAATGTCAGTGTGTGCGTATGAATGTTTCTTGTGTGTTTGTGCATTGGTATATAAGTGTGAGCGCATGTGGACAAAACTGTGTTAGGGACCTTAAAGACAGATAATAAAAAAAATCTACAATTCAGGATGGGGGTGCCAATATACATATCCACCCTGGGTGTAAGATAACCTATGTACGCCTCTGGACAACAATGTTTTGTCTGTCAATTATTGGGTGTTACATTTCCACACTGTATTATTACAAAACACTGCTGAATATAACTACTCTACATATATGCTAATTATATTAATGAAATAAGCCAAATTTGTTCTACAGGCCAGGGATTAAAACCTTATAGATAGTGATGTCCCGAATGGTTCGCCGAACGGTTCGCGAACTGTTCGGCGAACCGTTCGGTGAACGGTTCGCTGCGGACTCATCATTGAGTAAACTTTGACCCTGTACCTCACAGTCAGCAGACACATTCCAGCCAATCAGCAGCAGACCCTCCCTCCCAGATCCTCCCACCTCCTGGACAGCTCACTAAGAATGCAGCTTCACAATGAATGTAAAATGGATGCTGTCCAGGAGGTGGGAGGGTCTGGGAGAGAGGGTCTGCTGCTGATTGGATGGAATGTGTCTGCTGACTGTGAGGTCAAAAGTTTACACAATGATGAGTCCGTGGCGAACCGTTCGCGAACTGTTCGGCGAACCGTTCGGTGAACCGTTCGGCACATCACTACTTATAGACACTTGAAAGTTCCAAACTGGCTTTATATATTATCAATATTTGTCATCTTACAAATTAAAACAAAAACATTTTGAATAATCACAGGTGACAGGATCTTAGCTAGGAATTGTGGATCTAGGTACAATGTCCTAACCCATGTATCAGCTTAGGCTCATATATCCTTTATATTTACATGTTACCAACACATTAGACACTGTCAATCTCCCCTCAACTGTCTGAATGCCCTTATAAAGTGCTTTGAAAACCACAATTTTAGGATAAAACACTAGAATCATGCCATAGAGTAAGGTTTTCACCCTTGGCGTTTCAGCTAAACTATACTCCAGCAAGATCGCAAATGAGGGCAGAAATGTCATAGAATCACCTGACTAAATTACAAGCCTGTTTAAATATAAACCTGTGCTGTTCTCAAGGATTTTCTTTAGTGTCCTCTGAAGCAGAAAAATACACAGCCATCAGGGCAGGGTCCAAAAAGTATGACTGTCCTCCTAAATTCAGACTACTAGCAAGTATGCAGCTAGAGCACCACAATAGGATATACCCAAATCATTCCCTTTTCATCTGTAACAATAACAACCTCTCTTTTGCTGCACCTGTAAAACTTCTCTTACTGCTGGCTGGTGTGGTGTCCGGTTGACACTCAAGCCAAAAGAGAATTCCAGGTTGCCAATTTGAAATCGGTTAGTTTTTATTTATATTGTATCCTTTAAATAACATTTTTCCCCAGTGTCAAGGGATTGAATTTTATTTTATTGTTATACATTTCCTTTATTGTTATACTTATTATTATTATTATTATTTTATTATTTATATAGCGCCATCAGATTCCGTAGCGCTGTACAAAGGGTGGACTAACAGACATTTAATTGTAACCAGACAACTCGACGTACAGGAACAGAGAGGTTGAGGGCCCTATATATTGTATATTATTCTTCCATATATTATATATATAGCACCCCAAACAGTTCCATGTAAAAATGTTACTAGTAGAGTTACCATTGTTTTTATTGAAGAATGCCAAGTGATTGACAGGGACAGATGCCTTCACAATATAATCCGTGCATGTTCTCCTGCCAAGATCGAGACAGTAAAGTTTACACAGATAAAGCTTAATATTTGAAGGTTTGAAACAAGTACATTTAAACATTCAAATATCATTGACTTTGAAACCCGACTTACTTTTGCTTAGAAATCACACCAAACTGGTAATAGAAGAGGAGACTTAATATTTTTATAGCTAAAACTGGTATATTAGGTTTGCTGATATTATTTCTTCTTCTCAGAAAACTGTGTGCGGTAAAGAAAAGTAATACAATTTTCATTTGAAAGATAAATAGCTCAGTGTCCTTAAAGTGGCTTAGTCACCGTCTGGGGTCTTTGCATATTTTGCTTTGCTTTATGGGCCATGGGGTGCAGGCAAAGGTGAGTTTTAGTTACCTGGATCTGTCCCTTGCGAATGCTGCCATGGTCTTCCTGATGGTCTTCTTAAGCTCCTTTAACTTAATCTGTCAGTAGTCCAATTTAGCATCCAAGAGTACAACACTGAGGTCTATAGAGTGCCTCGGTGTCCATAGCCATGCCCTTTTCTCTACAACCGTCACTAGTGAGGACTGGGGGAAATGGCAAAACTATGTTCTAGCTCTGCCTTTTGTCACGTATTGTCAAGCGCAGGAAAAATATACCAAGACAAAATAGTCCCTAATTTGTCTTAATATGTCTTTTAACTGCAACTACAGTAATAGGCTGCTAGTGAGGGACAAAATCCAGCATATACATTAAAAATGTATTTTAACTGCATTGGAATTTCAGTGAAATCTCAATACAGTCAATATAAGTATTTCATAAAGATTGTATCCTGACAAAATGACAGAGCCATTTTAAGAAATCCATCATTATTAGAAAACTATGGAGGTAAATTATTTAAGGTCAATTCGCTGTATAACATTTATATATAAAAAGGCATAATTCAGTTCTTTCAATTTGGCCAAAATTCAGCATATTTACTTAGAGCCACATTGGAGACAAATTAAATCTTATTGTACCAAGCTTAAGCCAACCTATACTGGCTCTAAAATATACATTTTAAGGTGGAATAGATGAGAAATAGCTACCAAATACATTTTGGCTCATTTCTTAAACAATACAAAATTCTAATGAATAAGTATGTTGAAGGCTTATTTGAAAATAATCCTAAAATAAAGCTTTGCTTCCGCAGGCACTGTAATAACAGAAAGTAGCAGGGATTTTTATCCTTCATCTCATATGCGAGGTGATGTAAATTCTATGAAGAATTATTCATAAATGCACAGTGGCCTGTCCTTATATAGAATTAGTATAAACAGAAATATAGATGCAAATTAAGGATATGTATTAAATGATCTTAATTATTAAATGTAGTTTTATAATAATATACATTACATAATATAATATTTAATATTCTTTTGCATACCTGTCAACTTTGCTTGCTCACCAGCTGGTACAGAGATGGGCAGGCAAGGGAGCAGGCTGCACAGGGGGTGAGTCCGACCTTTGAGAAGGTAGGACCACCCCTAAAGTACCAGGCTTGGCTGATTGACGCCTCCCCAAGGCAGACATTGCACGAAGCCCAGCTGAAGTGCCTGTGCATGTTACTAGTGCCATGTCCCTCTTTGTATCTTGAAATCTGCCTGGCAAATTGAAATTCTGGGCAGATTTGAGATTGTGAGATAGGTTAATCTGACTATTTTTTCAAACAGTACTGTAAAGTGTGGTATTGTCCTGACAAAATTAGGACTGTTGGCACTTTTATTCTGCAAAGAGTGGCCAATTATGTTAATACTAATATATGGTTATAGAAACACAGTAAACATCTCAGGCACCAGATGTGGCCTTTAAATTTTTTTAGATGACCTGAGCGTAAATGATAACTTATAAGATAAAGCCAATCTGGTTAGCTCTACAGCTGTTAATTTAGCTCCCACGACTCCCATACAAAGGGAGAAGTCGTGATTGTTTTGAAAGTGTCTAACCAGTGAACATGTGAATCTGAAACCATGAAACATTTGGGAAACACTACAGTAGATTAAAGCATAAAATCAGAAGGACCATGGAAGGGGGATAGAGTAGGGAAACAGGATTCTAAATAGCAGCTCTTAACTTAACTAGTTGTCTCGTGATGATAGCATCACCAGTGTACCGCAAGAGAGGTAAGTCAGTATTAATGAACTTATTACAATGTATGTTTTATTAACAAACATTAACTTTTAATTAACAGTTTCGGACATATTCCACATAAGTATTAAAAGTTTAATTACTTCTATATATTTATTTATTTTGTCTTAATACTTGTAGTAGTATTTTTTTACTAGGGGCAGATTTAATTTTATTGATATTGGGGATTTTGTATATAAATCATGTCTTGGATTTAGCCTGGTTCTTACTTTACTCTGTCTGGGAAAAAGTAGGGAACAATAATCAAACAAGTAGATGTGACGGAGAGCATAGAAAGATAATGCAGGACTCTGAGTACAGGAGAAACCGCAGACAAATAGGCGGTTTATGTATCCAAACGCAGCAATATTAGAAACGATTAAATATATAATGGCCGTATATTTTCTGGCTGAAAAGAAGATATTTAAACATATAAGTCTCTGGTTTTCTACTCTCAGCTGTTATTCCGTAGCCATTCTAACTATATGGGGATCCAATGCAGCTTCTCTCAGACATTGTAAGTATAACTAACAGGTTAAGGATTAACCCTTGAGTGCTAGATGAGGCAAATGACTCTTGTTTAATATGGTGATCAAAATGTTCAGCTCCAATTTCAGTGCACATTCCCAGTAAATGTTTCTTTATTCTGACTTTGGCATTGTTAATATTACTGAGTAAGCAGCTGTTCAAACATAACGCTTCACGGTGTGTTATACCCTTAATCTCTCAGTTGTGGTTGGAAAAAAGGCTTTGGTATAACTGTTTTTTAAAGAGACAAACAATATATACGCTACTTGGGGAAAACACATGTAAACACCCAATCTAATTAGGGGAGTTGGCAATTTTGGCCAAACCACTGTTGACAGGTGCATAAAATCAAGCACATGCAATTTCCATAGCCATACAATGGGAGTGGACTGGTGTGGAATAGTGTGCTCCTAGAGTGTCACTTTACAACTTTTCAGTTTGTTGAAGTTCTGCCCTGTTCTGGTCTTTTCTAAGTGCTATGAAAACATATAGGAGCAGGAGCAGTTCAGCTTTGAATTGGTGGGATTCACAAGCTCATAAAACTGAAACTGATGACTGATGAATGTTGAAGCTTGCAGCATATAAAACACATCTGTCTGTATTGGCATCACTCAAACATGGGTTCCCAACTTCTTCTAGATGTGGTGTCATCCCAAGAACTCTTTGTTGGTTTCTTCAAAATGTCACCTGCCTGACAGTGTAGGGCCAACACAGCCTGACTGGGTGGTGTCAACTGTAACACTTCAAGGATCTATATGACCTATAAGTTTCTTGGCACTTGCAATCTGTGCTGGGGTCACTTAGCAAATGGGGCCATGCAAGCCTCCGCTACTTAGTTTTTATAGCCTCAGTTAAACTTGTTGGCAGGCCATGCGGTTGCAGTTATTCTAATGGTTCACATGTGCTTAAGCCACTCCAAGCTAAAAAAAAAGTAAAAAATAAATGTTAATAATTGTGAGATGACCTTCTGTTTACAAGGTGACAATGGCCCTTGTTGGCTACATGATCATCATAAGTATTAGGTAATTTTCAAAATCTAACTCAACCCTTCTTAACAGTCTTAATAAAAAAAATTAAAACAAAGAATACCAGCAAAAGAATACCATCCATCAGGTGCAGTGATAAGATATGTAAACAGGAGGTGGGACTTTAACAGGGGAGAGGAGAGGAGTACATTGATTTGACACAGGGAGGGGAGGGTGGCTTTGATACTGGGAGGGAAGGGGGGACTTTGACACCGGGAGGCGAGTAGGGATGAGATGCATGGAGAGGAAGGATGAGACAAATGGTGGGACTGGGGGGGAGGAGAAATAGAATAGAAACAGATGCTTCTCTATGTGAAGCCTCTGATTGGACAATTCTCTGTAAAGTGACTAAAAGTCACTTCCTGTGAAAAAGGGTAGGGCTTACAAAGACTGCAATAATAAGTGAAAGGGTAAAAGCTGTTCTGGACTCAACTCCCCTCGATTCTCGATCCTCCGGTCACCACATCAATTGATGGGAGTTCTTATTAGCAAATTAAAACACAGACACAAAAGAGTGCTTAACAAGTTCTCAATTAGTATATTTTCAGGGCTAGCATTTATACACAGTTTGTCACGCAAGCAGCGAGATTTATCACTTCCTTAAAGTTAGTAGTACATACTTGTCTGACATTAAAAAGACAAGCATTTGAATAAAGATGGCACAGTAACATCCTGAGGTCGAGCAAGGTCATACATCCTGTAGACGAAAGACCTTGATACAAAATACATCTGCCAAAGTCAGCATAATTATTTCAAACATTATTTTAAAGCATATAAAGTTAACCATTTCATATCCTTACAGTCAGCACTAATGATTATAAACCTTATCTAAGCATAAAATACATATGAACAAGGAAAGTTAACTATTTCATATGCTTTCAATAAGAACTACAGATTTTGCAAGCTATATTAGACTGTACCCCCAATGACTACATACATAAAATATGCATGCATGTATTTATTGAGGGTATATCTACTAAACTGGAGGTTTTTTCATTTTTTTTTCAAGTGTGGAGTGGTCCTTTAAACCAGTGTTCCCCAACCCAGTCCTCATGGACCACCAACACGCTTTAAACAAATCGAATAATCAGAAAAAATACTGAGCTGTCTATGTGCTGATTATATTGCAAACAACTGTCCGATTGAAAAAACAAAGCTAGCATATCTAGCCAGTAATTGATGCTCTTCAATGGTATTTCCTATACCAAGTAAATGACATCTTTATAAATGTAACCAGGCCATTACTGTGCTCTATATTAATGTTGATTATTTAAGCTAGGCCCACGAGACAGCTGTGCTACACACTGTTCTGCTTACCATATACCTTTTTTGATGTCTCTGACAGCTCACTGTGCTGATAAATGCGTCCATGGCCGCTGTATTGCTCCCAACACCTGTCAGTGTGAGCCGGGCTGGGGAGGCCCTAACTGCTCCAGTGGTAAGTTTCCAGCTGCTGTGATTTGTCTCCACATTTCTCTGCTGTTATTGTCTGTTCGGTCTGGTAATGACCAGGAATATGGGGCTTAGACATCAGACTTTTTGCTACAGCGTTTAAGTATGAGTTGGTCATCGTATCATTCGTCCTGGTTATTATATTCAGACTATAGTATATTTACCATTTAAAAATGAGTCAATTTGTATTTACACAGACACAGCTGTTACTTGTCTACAACTACTTCTGGTACCCTTTATTTAATAGGAATATATAGCCTATATATAGCCAATTTTAATCCAGCCATACATTAGAAAAGTGTATCTTTTCTAATGTATGGCTCAGTTTTTATACATATTGTGACTTAAAAGGGAGCCGTCACTTTTCTGGAAATTACATCATTGATAAAATCATTTTAAAATCTTCTATATAACTTTTTATTCATGTAATGCTCTTTTTTAAATTAAATATTTAGCTTTGGATTGGACAATCCTGTTCAGTCTTGGCACAGCCAAGGCACACACAGTGTTGGAGGAGACTAAATAGATACATTGTTCAATGACAATCAAGGGCAGAACTTATAGCAGTGATTAACAGGGAGCCAAAATGGAGATTCTCAGTTACAGTATAGCACAGTGTGGATCTCTTCACTTAATTTTATTTCAGAGAACTCACAATCATTACATGTAAACATAAAATCCTTAAAAATACTGTGAAATGATGGGTCCCACTAATTTGACTGCACTCAGACATCACAGCTGTCTTTTAAAAAAAGGTAGACGACAGGAATCTCACCACAAGCCAACAATGGCATGTCATCCCATTATTAAACCCAGTATCTTTGCGTTTTTTTTATTTGTTATTCAAGTTCGTCTTTGTCACAGTTGTGCATACTGCATCCTTGTATGTTCCTTTGTTTTGTAAAATGTTATTATTCCAGATATTAACTATTTGCAAACAATTTTCTCCTAAAACTACCAAAGGCCCTCAAATCAAGATCTGTTTTCTAAATAGATTGGTTTGCATTGAAATATATCTTTTTCTTTTTATACATAAAAAAAAAAAAAAAACAACTGCACAAAACATTGTTTCTTAATAATTTATCTGTTACGGGTTAGTAAGCCTACATCTCAAATCATGTTATGCTATGTATTAATAGGTAAATGTGTGCATATTGGAAGCGCAATGTTTTTTATGAATAGCACAACATATGTAAATTTAATTGCGGTAAGTGAAAACTATATTTGGTAATAGCTGTGAATGTTGGTCGTAATCAGATTAAAAAGCTTCATCCGGTATTTTGTTTTTAAACACCACCCTTAGAAAGTGATAGTAAACATCTTTAAAAAATAAATCATGGTTTTCAAGCAAGGATATGCATTATAAAATGCTATTCTGGCAGTGCATATACTGACTTCTTTGTGCACTAAATTACTCTAATAAAGATTTATTGAGCAAACACAATGGGAAAGTCGATGCAATTCTACTAGATAGCAGACGTGTTGCATCGTCCCCTCCAGCAATTCTATTAGACTAACCATAAAATGTCATCAGGATTGCTTGGAAAAATACAATACACAGCGTTTCAAGACTTTGACTTGCCCTCTGTCTGTTTCATCAGATGTCAACCGAAAGCAAAGTTCCTTTACACAGGTAACATCAAAGTCTTTGCGCAGTATGATGTTAAAACATGTGTGATGATATATTATTTACAGCAATCCTCCCATGTAATAGGTTCTTAATTTAAAGCCAGGTAAACATTGATTAATCTGGAAAAACATATGTGATTCTTTGCGTGGTTTTGTTAGAGTACACAGTAACCATTGACACCAATGTTTGGGTCAGTAAACCTCCAGGATATTTTACTTTGCATGACGTGTTAATATTGGGTAATGTTTTCATATTAGCATTATTTTTTTTTTTTTAATGATACATTTTTACGTTGATCATTTACGTTTACAGTGAGTAAGAAACAGTTTAAGAAATATAACCATGAAATACAATGCAATAAATCAAACATGGATGGAACAGAAAAGAGGATACAGTGGGTAGATTGAAAATATTTGAGCTAATTTCAAAATTCAGGTTAAAAGAGCCAAGTTGTGACTGTAACTGAGTTAAAGAATTTTTCAAATTATCTCCTTTTTTCCTAAATTTTGCAATAATAATTTTCAACTTGCTGTTTACTCAGTAAACCCCATTGTTAGGACTGAGAGTTCAGCACATGGTCTAAACCCCTTATGCTGCCATGGACTTATGCACTAACAAGTTTCTGCTTTCTGTTATCTCTCTTCAGCGCTGGGAATACTTAAAGAATCACACCAAACAGATATTTTATCAATAAGCATTTCAAAATGTATTGCATGGTACATTATAGATATAGGGCACAGTTGTCTAGGGGTGTCTACATTAACATCATTATCAACCAATAGCAATTAGTACACATACTTAAAACAGAAATAACTGCAATATTTCTGTATTACCCATATGGGTTTCCAGAAGGAAGAACAGACTGCGTCAAGTTTTTATATTGCTCACCGGAAATATTATATTGAATTTTAAAAAGATTTGCATTCTTAGAATGAGGTCACACCTGGAAATACTATGCCCTCTGCCAAGAAGTGATCCAGGAATTGTGCATTTTCTGTGTTATGAATAAATACAGGTTGTCCCCAAAAGCAGAATGACAATTGGAATGCAAATAAATAATGATGCTATTGTTGGAATTATTATTGGTAAATATTTGTGATGATGAGGCATATAATCATCATACAGTGCTCAAGTGGCCTATTTTCAAAAAATCCATGGCCCCAAGGTAATTGTCCTTAGGTAGCTGATTATCTGTTCTGGTAGTCATCTGGGTGAGTCCATCCTAATTCAGTGGTTATGCAGAAGTCGTCCTGTCAAATATACAACATTGCCAATTACATAAATACTCTGTGTTATCATTACAGCATTACGTATTACAGAGCTAAAGATTTTAGTGCAACGCAAAGATACAATTAGGGAGTGATTCACTAGAAAAATATTTTGGTTTAACTTGTTCAAAGCAATTTTGCATAGAACAGTTCTGAAGGTACTATGTGTGCAACTCGCGTAACTTATTAAAATGGTGAGTAGAAACTACTAAAATTGCACATGACGATGATGCTCAATTTAAAATTTACTAATGCTGCACCAAAAAAACAAGCAAACAATTATGTCTTGGACTAGGAGTGTCTGAAAGGTGGATGACCACCCTTAAGTCTAGCAAAGCATAACATCACTTGTTGTTCACTAGTTGGAGGTCTACGTTTCGTGTCCCGCCTTAAGCCATCCACTATAAATGACCCCATCAAGGCAGACATGCTTAGTCTGGTAATATACACCGGTATATGCAACAAATCTTGCAATGAATACTTAACACAGACATGGACTGACTTTGAACCCCAAGCTGCTGTCGAATGCCTTCCTGACCCTTAATGTTCAACCAATTTCTAAAGCTTGCACCATCCATTGTGCTGTTGATACATACACACCCACACAGTGACTAATTTAGCCTTGGTTAAATACATTTTATTCTACAATTGACTGCACCATAGAACAGCAAAACAAAAATTAAACACAAGCCTAACGTTTGCATATTTCCAACTGCCTGTGGCTTTTTGGCATGGCTATTGGAGATACGTAGGTCACCCACTTACAGAAGATGTGTCCCCCAACTTTCCATATTGGTATACTACACAAACTGTAGAACAGGACATGGTATCTACAAGATATATCGGTCTACAAGATATTGCTCTCTCCTGGTGCTCCTCCTACCTCTCCCAGTGCTCTTTCAGTGTTTCTTTCTCTGGCTCTGCTTCTTCTCCCCAACTCCTCTCTGTTGGTGTCCCCCAAGGTTCAGTCCTTGGTCCCCTACTGTTCTCCATCTATACTGCCTCCCTTAGTAAACTCATTAGCTCCTTTGGCTTCCAATATCATTTCTATGTAGATGACATGCAAATCTACCTGTGCTCTCCTGATCTCTCCCTGTCCCTCTTGACTAGTGTCTCTGACTGCCTCTCTGCTGTTTCTAACTGGATGGCTGCCCACTTCCATAAACTAAACTTGACCAAAACTGAAATTCTGGTCTTTCCTCCCTCAAGTGTTGTTACTCCTGTGTCTGTCTCACTCCAAGTCAACGGTGCTACCATCAGCTCCACCACGCAGGCTTGCTGCCTAGGTGATCCCTTTGACTCCGACCTCTCCTTCAAGCCTCATGTTCAATCTATTGCCAAATCCTGTCATTTCCATCTCAAAAACATTGCGCGCATCCGCCCCTACTTAACACCAGATGCGACTAAGGTGTTGGTCCACTCCACTGTCCTCTCTCGCCTTGACTACTGTAATCCACTTCTGAGTGGTCTTACGTGCTCCCAACTTGCACTGTTACAGTCCATAATGAATGCGGCGGCGAGGCTCATCTTCCTGTCCACCCGCACCTCCCATGCCTCACCCTTCTGTCAGTCCCTACATTGGCTTCCTATAAAATATAGAGCTCAAGTTCTGGTTCTTGCTTTCAAATCTCTACATAATGCTGCTCCCACCTATCTATCCTCCCTTATACACAAGTATGTCCCGCCTAGGCCCTTACGATCTGCTGAAGACTTACGTCTATCTTCTGTCCGTACTCCCACCTCTGATGCTCGCCTTCAAGATTTCTCGAGGGCTGCACCATTCCTGTGGAACTCGCTTCCCTCCTCCGTTAGATGCTCACCCAGTCTCCACTCCTTCAAAAAATCTTTAAAAACCCACTTCTTCATAAAAGCATATCAATTAAACTGTTAATAGCTCCTGACTGATTCCTCTTCTGCAACTGTCACTAGTCTAATACTATCCTTACCTTTTTGTGTCATTTTATCCCACTCCCTCTAGCATGTAAGCTCATTGAGCAGGGCCCTCAACCCCTCTGTTCCTGTGTGTCCAACTTGTCTGGTTACAACTACATGTCTGTTCGTCCACCTATTGTAAAGCGCTGCGGAATTTGACGGTGCTCTATAAATATCATAATAATAATAGAGGTGTCAAGCTAAATAATGCACTTGATTCAATAAAACTGTCACAAACCCATTAATTATGAACAGTTCTAGTTTATGACAGATAATTATATCAATTCTCATATCAGAAAGCATTGTCTACTCGGGAAATCTTGAAAATGTGTATTTTGTTGGGTTTTTTTTGGTCATCGTTGATCCCATAATGCTAAGAGGTTTACTAAAAAGGAATAACATTCTGCTTCCTGGTTTCTTTAAAAATAAAGCACATCTGTGACTGAATAATGGAGATTCTACCTCAGGAAATTTGTGGTTCTTGACATTAAAGGATTTTGGAGAGTGCACTAAAGGGAAATAAGTCCGCTGTTCTTCAGAGAGTGAAATCCACTGCAGATTTCTATTGTTTGTCTTCTTCATGGCTCAGAAAGCTTTGACAAAATGACAAAATAGCAGGGCCTCTTGAATAAGGATACGTTTCTTCCACACAGGACATTGTGCTTGAGCGAACAGTTGCCATAGGGGTTAGGAAACGCATTGCGCAGCAAATGAATCTTGGAGAAACAAAAGATTTCAAATAAAATCCACATTTGTTGTTGTTCAACATTTCAAACCTTTGCTAGTTTTTACAGGAGAGGTTGTTACATGATATGTATAAAATATCTTGCTTTTTAACCCTTGTTTTTATGTTGTGGTTCACTTCTCGCAATGACACTGATAGTAATCTAAAGTTGTTGAAAAGCACAAGTGGTTTTGAGGGCATTATCCTTAAATTTGGCGTACTGCGTGCATGTTGCCTATGGTGTGATGCTGCTACATGGCTATAATTTATCACATGGCAATTGTAATTAAACGTGTTCACTTTTTGTTAAAATTAATTAAAATATCGAATTTTCTTTGTATAATTTGTTTTGACTCATGTTTTCCTCTTCTGGCAAAGATATCTCTAATGAGACAGAAAGGGGTATTTTTTATATACATCTCTACATGCTTATGAACCCTTAATAGGGAACACATAGGATGGGCAAGTAACCAAGCTGTGTGATACAAAAGTGAATACAAATACAAAGAAACAAGTCCTGCGCTCAAACTTCCATTACTCCTGGGCTGCAGCAACGACCTTAGTACACATCAGCCCAAATACATACAGTAAAAACCAAAGAAAAAAGTTGCCTGCGATCTTTCCACATCCCTATGTATTTTTAAACAAATGGAGGGTTTTAGTTACCTCCAATGGCCATGAGAGGGCATGCCCACCTGCCACGTCAAGGCAGACCTCTTAGGCTGCGCTCAAACTCCCATTACTCCTGGGTGGCAGCAACGACCATAGTACACATCAGCCCAAATACATACAGTAAAAACCAAAGGAGGTAACTAAAATACACTATACTATACTGTACTACTTTACTATAATACACCCTTTTTTGGGGGGGGGTGGACGGGAGTGAAGATCAGCCAGGCTTCCAACAGCCGGACTGGTGCTCCCACCCAGTGACCACATTGTGTTTTCACTTTCCATTTTAGCACTGTATGTAGGTTCACATAACACAAAACATGGGTGATAAAATAAAAAAAGTTAAAAAAAAATAACAAAATGTTAATAAAACATAGGCTGCAATGTACACAAATGAAAAAGTGAGTGCGCACCAAAATCAATTAAATAACACTTAATAAAAATCACATAGAATGGTACTGAGAAACATGAACACCAATTTTATAAACATACAAACAGAGTAACGAAAAATAATTGTTACAATCAGAAATCAGGGAAATGACAGTTCCTCTTTAAATAACCCCAACAGTCAAACTGCTGTTATTATGTAACAACGTTCAGCTGTTGTTAAATCAGTTTAGTGCAGAGTTTTACTCAGGCAAGCAAATGCAAGTATGTAGTTAGGCGAGTTAGAAGAAAACAAGAAATATTTTTAAAGACATTCATTTTCATCTTTAATCAACTAAGACAAAATTAACTTTTAATTAAAATTTCCCTTTGCAACACAGCTGGGATTGAAGAAATTTGCTGAAAAACAAGCTTATTAAGTAGTTTATTTCAAGAGAAAGCTAGAACTTTTATTCCATGTATGTGGCAGTTAAAATATAAAGTAATACCCGAATTTAAATGACACAAAACAACAAACTTAGTCCTTCTTAAGGCTATGTAGAATAAAATAAAATTATTTAAAACACTACATTTTTTTAAGGCAACATAGATACTTAACATGTCCTTTTAGCCCATTCACTTCCACCCCAACTAAAACTTATGGACAAACCTACATTTACTGTACAATTTGCGGCAGATGTTGATATGTTGGTCAACACAATTTTTTTTTCATTGGTGTTCCAGTCAGTCTCTCTGTCTTGTGCACTGAACCAGCGTCTGTACTACTCATCGTGTACAGTGTTGCTACATGTCTGTCAGAGGGATTGTCTCTTATTTGTCTCTTTCACGTCTCAGCATTTCATGATCTAATCTAATTTTTATGAAATACTGCTGCTGGCTGTTTCATTGAAATTCCAAGGCAATGCAAAGATACCATAAGACAAAGTAGTTACAATTTTGTCTTATTTTAAATCTAAGGTTGACAAAAGACACCGCTCCATCCTCAACTTGTGTCCAATCCAAGAATCTTTTCACCCAATAAGCTTGAACCTAACTTGAACCTACACCATTTCATTGCTGCCCTGTCACCTTGCTTTAATTTGTCTTGGGATTGCGGTATTGCTTTTTGCATGGTGCACCTACTTGGTGAGTTAGCGACGACAAGAGATGAAACCAATGTGCAATGTATTTTGTTGCTTTTGCAATGTAAGCAGCCATCAATTGGGGTTCATTCATGGTCTCGCTCAGTACGAGATGTCATCTATCTACTGTGCTGGTTGCTGAAAAAGACCTTGAAGAAAAAGAAGGCAGTGGCCACGAGGGACAAATTTAGGTAAATAAATCTACCTTCTTCTGCACCCCTCAGCCACCTGAGCCTTACTGGAAGATGTTGCCTTCAGAGTTTTTTGCTAAATATGCAAAGATCCACGAGAGTGACCGATCCACTTTAAGAAGGGCTTTGCAACATCACTTTAGGGTACGCTCTGGAATACAAATGCCTGATGTCTGAAAACCATATTTACTGTGTGTGGGATTATGCTCATATACAGGGAGTGCAGAATTATTAGGCAAATGAGTATTTTGACCACATCATCCTCTTTATGCATGTTGTCTTACTCCAAGCTGTATAGGCTCGAAAGCCTACTACCAATTAAGCATATTAGGTGATGTGCATCTCTGTAATGAGAAGGGGTGTGGTCTAATGACATCAACACCCTATATCAGGTGTGCATAATTATTAGGCAACTTCCTTTCCTTTGGCAAAATGGGTCAAAAGAAGGACTTGACAGGCTCAGAAAAGTCAAAAATAGTGAGATATCTTGCAGAGGGATGCAGCACTCTTAAAATTGCAAAGCTTCTGAAGCGTGATCATCGAACAATCAAGCGTTTCATTCAAAATAGTCAACAGGGTCGCAAGAAGCGTGTGGAAAAACCAAGGCGCAAAATAACTGCCCATGAACTGAGAAAAGTCAAGCGTGCAGCTGCCACGATGCCACTTGCCACCAGTTTGGCCATATTTCAGAGCTGCAACATCACTGGAGTGCCCAAAAGCACAAGGTGTGCAATACTCAGAGACATGGCCAAGGTAAGAAAGGCTGAAAGACGACCACCACTGAACAAGACACACAAGCTGAAACGTCAAGACTGGGCCAAGAAATATCTCAAGACTGATTTTTCTAAGGTTTTATGGACTGATGAAATGAGAGTGAGTCTTGATGGGCCAGATGGATGGGCCCGTGGCTGGATTGGTAAAGGGCAGAGAGCTCCAGTCCAACTCAGACGCCAGCAAGGTGGAGGTGGAGTACTGGTTTGGGCTGGTATCATCAAAGATGAGCTTGTGGGCCTTTTCGGGTTGAGGATGGAGTCAAGCTCAACTCCCAGTCCTACTGCCAGTTCCTGGAAGACACCTTCTTCAAGCAGTGGTACAGGAAGAAGTCTGCATCCTTCAAGAAAAACATGATTTTCATGCAGGACAATGCTCCATCACACGCGTCCAAGTACTCCACAGCGTGGCTGGCAAGAAAGGGTATAAAAGAAGAAAATCTAATGACATGGCCTCCTTGTTCACCTGATCTGAACCCCATTGAGAACCTGTGGTCCATCATCAAATGTGAGATTTACAAGGAGGGAAAACAGTACACCTCTCTGAACAGTGTCTGGGAGGCTGTGGTTGCTGCTGCACGCAATGTTGATGGTGAACAGATCAAAACACTGACAGAATCCATGGATGGCAGGCTTTTGAGTGTCCTTGCAAAGAAAGGTGGCTATATTGGTCACTGATTTGTTTTTGTTTTGTTTTTGAATGTCAGAAATGTATATTTGTGAATGTTGAGATGTTATATTGGTTTCACTGGTAATAATAAATAATTGAAATGGGTATATATTTGTTTTTTGTTAAGTTGCCTAATAATTATGCACAGTAATAGTCACCTGCACACACAGATATCCCCCTAACATAGCTATAACTAAAAACAAACTAAAAACTACTTCCAAAAATATTCAGCTTTGATATTAATGAGTTTTTGGGTTCATTGAGAACATGGTTGTTGTTCAATAATAAAATTAATCCTCAAAAATACAACTTGCCTAATAATTCTGCACTCCCTGTAGAACGTTTTAATATACTGCTGGCCTTTTAAGGACTCTATATTCCAAAAAATAACTACAGGTTCTTGAAAAAACACATTAATTAGGTATCTGGTCAATGTAAATGTTGCTTATCGTTCAGTGTTAGTTTTCTGAACTAGCTAAACTTCAAGAAAACGGACATCATTTAATTATTTCAATACTTTGCCAGCAATTGAGATTTAAAAAAAACAACTTTAAAAATACATATTCTACATATTAAAAAAATGTGTCTTAGCCTTAATGTATTAGCTGTACATTACAATATAGAAATAAATGTTACTCTTATTTTTTTTAAAGAACTCAATATTGAATTTGGTGAATGTCCTACATATGAATAGCAAGCATGTACATAAAATATATTTGTTTTAGCCTTAGGCCACATAAAAATGTTATGTGTAAAATGTAATATAAGGCAAATAAGAATAACATCTCAATCTAAAATAAAGCAAATCCTTGTTTTTTAAATTAGTCTTGTCTCTGTAGAAGGGCAGTACCTTAATGGTAAGGAGGTGCCTGAGGGGGTATTAAATCACCCTGAACCTAATATAATTTAGCTTCAAATTGCACAGGAAGGTTAGGGGCAAATCTGGCACAGACACTTAATGTTGACCTTGAAGATGCTGAACAGACATCAAGCTTCCAAATCAGCGTGGGCTCCATCTGACATTATGTAACTTTAATACAGTCTTTTACTCAGGAAAACAGCTGTTCTCGTTTCTGCTTTTGGCTTCAAATATTTTAAGTCTTGTGAGTTATACCCCATGATATATCCTTAAATAAACATGTATTAGAACACTTTCTTTTCTTCTCTTCTCTCTCTTTCTCCCTTTTCTGGCTTTTCTAATTCAGGTATGTCTAATTCCTTGGTGAATTCCCAACAATTGATTTTTAAGTAAATAACTCCGATTGTTTTCTGTGCCTTTAAATAAAAGTTAATATTATGTTATGTGACTGTGCGGTATTTAAAAGTGAGTAAGACCTAAATGTGCTATTTTATACCTTTTGTATAATTTTATTTAATTCAAATATTTGTTTTAGCCTCATAAACTATTTGAATACTTACAGTTACCCCAATAGTTAATGTCACATTTTGATAAATTTATTGTAGCTATAATGTAAGTATCTGTAGCAGGGGAATGATTTGTGAATTTCATAATAGTGCAACTTGATTTGAGTGCCATTAAAAAAACCACAGCTCATAGGTTTATCATGCAATCTCAAAAACTCAACCATCAGTGAATCATCTCCTGCCCACGAATGGTTTTAATATTATTTTGGAACTGATGATGTTGCCATCCTTTATTGGTGGTCATTTTTAAATTCCTCCGACTGGGCTGGTCACAGAGATATTTCCTGTGTATTGAAGACAGTCAATGAAATTAGTTTTACTGTGAGTACAGATGCAAATGTAATATAGATTAATAAGGAGGTGTGAAGGATAATGGGGTTTGCGTTCTTTAAACTAAGCCCCAGCCCACGGTGGAATCTATCTGTCTGTAGAGTTCACTACACTCCAGTTCAATAAATAGACTGATTTTCATGACCTGCATTAACCGATTTAGAAAGAAGATTAAATTAACTCCACGTCTAGTCAGAATTAATGATCCCTTTGTCACTGCATGATTGTGATTACATATGTGTATCACTCCTAGTTCTTTTTCTATTGGTCTGGAATTTCCGAATGCGTTCTGAGCAATTGGAAAAATAGGAAATAATGAGGTTAATTAAGCATCCTCAGTGCAAACGTGCAATGAGCTATAGTACAAAATACTTAGCCATCTAAACATAATCAGCTATAGGCATGTTATCTCATTTTATAACAAAAGTGTAAAATCTAACAGGGATAATAAGATGGTTACCTGTAGTGTTTTACGTGTCACAGATTAAGACACCACGATAGATCATTCAGTACAATTAAGGGTGATTTATGTTGATATGTATTTATTTTAGATAAGTCCGCTTTATTAGTTATAGTTAGTGACATCTATCCACAATGGTCTGGCTTATCATCTCACTTTCTTCTTCTTGGCATTTATATAGCGCCAACACATTCCGCAGTACTTTATTTTAATATGATTTAGAGGATTTTAACAAAATATGAGACAAACTGTTACAGATTTTGACAGGAACAATCGTCTGATGAAGACCCCCTCAAACAAACTTGTTTAAATCATATGAAAGTTCGTTGAAAACCCTCAGATGAGAATGGCTCAAAGAGGTCTGTTACATTGGTTATCCACCACATAGCTTCTTAATAAAAACCCTGACAGCTGTTTTTCTTAAATGAGCAACTTCTCAGCTTCTGTGTAGAGAGAAAGTTCTCTCATTATTATTCACTTATCCCCTCACTGTATGGGCTTACAGTAATCATTGGGGCAAAGTTTTTCCTCTATATCATGTTTTGTAGTTATAATGTATGCATTCCCTAACGTCCATTATTAATCAAGAGAGTTAATGCACACAGTCTTTACCACCCTTAAAGGAATACTATAGGGACAGGAATACAAATGTATTCCCCCCTCATTGCCCCCTTATATGAGTATACAATTTACCCTTTTTCCAGAGCTTGCTCTGCCCCTGATATAATCAGAATTGATGATCTCAGCCAATGCAATGCTTTTCCATAGGAAAGCATTGGGAGCTACACAGTCTCCCTGCACATTTCCTGCAAAGAGAAATCTAATGTTTACACTTCCTTTATTTCTGTCAGGGTACATTGCATTCTGGCTCCTGGGCCACACTCTCCTGGAGGTCTGCAGACAACTGTAACCTCTCTCATGGTTCTTGTGATTTCCCCAGCAGTCTGAACATCATCTGTTGTGATTCCACCCCCTTATATGACACAACCGATTACGTTACGCAACGTCCCACACATTTTGGGGGCTTGGCTACCTACTTAATGAACCACACTATAAATAGCTGGTTAGGGCTTGGTTCTATTGTTGTGGTTCTATTTTGTTCCCAATAGCCTGTTATATAAATATATATAGTTTATCTATTTTTCTGGTATTGATCTCGGCTATTACTGATTATTCTCCTTTCAGTAATTCGTGACTCTGCTATTGTCTTTTGCTATTCCCTGTATTTGGTTAGTCCTTGAGTATTCTCTATTTGATCATGTAAATCCTGGCCACTCTAATGACTGGTATACTTATACATTCCATAACTTTTTCTCTTCTGCCCTGTTAATAGCCTGCTAGATCATACAACAGCCTGGTTAAAATTTGCTTAACAGAGAAGGAGATATAAACTTCTAAAGTAAACACACTGTGCTCTCACATCTGAATGATTTTTTTTAATGCAACCTGTGTAAGTAACAGCCAGGGAAGTGTGTCTAGGATTGCATGAACAGAAACAAAAGTGATTTAACTCTTAACCCCTTAAGGACCAAACTTCTGGAATAAAAGGGAATCATGACATGTCAGACATGTCATATGTCCTTAAGGGGTTAAACAACAGAGAATTGAACAGTGAGACTACAGGGTCAAGATCTGTACACCAAAACTGATTAATTAAGCTAAAGTTGATTTGGTACTTAGAGAATCCATGTAACATTTCCTAAAACCCTATAGAGTAAAATATTTTAATTCTTGGTTATTCAGTATCCAGCATGGTCAAACCACCTATGGTCAAAGGTGTCGTTCTCAATTGCACATGGAAATAGTCATTTATAAAAAATAAAATCTTTTGAAGGTAAGACAAACATTTTAATTTTGTTATTGTAACTCCTGACTGCAAAGAATAAAAGAATAATATTCTGTGTATCCATTTAGTGCATTTCTTTTAGCTATGTGTTACATTTTCCTTTAGCTTGTCTTTATTTCATCACTGTGTAATGGAAGTTAACAACTCTTTAATTACTTGCAATTACGTTATTTTAATGTAATATTTTCCTTGATCGAGTGATGTCTTTTTATTGGCTCTATGCGTCTCCTATAAAGCATATTAGTCAAAAACTTGGTGCAGTCAGGAATCAGGCGTTCCACCAGGAATTCCACCAGCCAGTGCTTTTACGGGATGCGACTTGGATGCAAAAAAATTTATTCCCCTTTTCCACTGTAAGTTTACACTCACTGAACGCTGCTTTCAAATAAATCAAAATGGAACTGCTTTGATGAAGTTTTCAAGTTTATGCTATGATAGATCATTAAATTTTGTCCCCCAGACGTTAATGCACACAGTCTTTACCACCCTTAAAGGAATACTATAGGGACAGGAATACAAATGTATTCCCCCCTCATTGCCCCCTTATATGAGTATACAATTTACCCTTTTTCCAGAGCTTGCTCTGCCCCTGATATAATCAGAATTGATGATCTCAGCCAATGCAATGATCGTCGATAGCGTGGAACTGTTTTCAGATATGCGACCCCGCGAACACCCGGGAAACTGGTACTGCTGCCCATACAACAAACCCGAACAATTAGGAGAATGGCGTTTGGGAGGCATAAACTACCGAACAGAGGTAGCATTCGTACCCTAATAGCCAGGAAATGGATTCATCAGTGTTCGTGTGAGAATGCCTGAAAGATGACCAGTCGTTGCCTTGTTTTCTCTGGAACTGTTTTGGGGCATCACCTCGTGGCCGACTGGTCAAAACGTCATTCGAATAGCGTTCCCGAACCAACAAAGGGATTTGACTGAAATATTGACAAAGTGTGTGCTCAGATCCAAGTTATTCAGTGATACTACTTTTCTGGGGTTCTGAAGTTACTAAAATGTATTTTTTGGGTGTTTTAATTTTATTTTTCTTTACTTGATAGATAATTAAGTTATAGCTTTTTCTCACGCAATTATCTCTCAGGCACAGAGGATCCTGAGAAGAAAATCACTGTATTTGTGACGTAGAAACCCCATGCTAGGGACAATGTATAAAAGCCGTGTGTAGCTGGAATAAAACCAGTTGTAGAACTGTGTGTTGTCCAATTGCTTGGTACGAGGTGGGCAATTTACTTGGTATTCTCTTGTTCCTGATTCTACCCTTGGTGATCCAGCGGAGGAAAGTCCCTGCCAGGACTAGGGCTCTGCTACAGTAGTGATCTCACAAAAATAACTTATTGTCTGTACATTCAACAAGGTTTTCATCAACACAATATATTGATGAAAACGTATATTTATAAATGTAAAACAAATTATTTGTTTACTCAAGTGATCTAATACACATGATCAAATTGTCTCCACAAAGAAGGTCAGAACCTGAATTTAAAGGGAAGAGGATTAGTAGATACCTTGCAACTGTGTCTTGGCCAGTAAACACAGTCAAGACAAAACTGTGTGCACTTACATGCTTCTTGGTAATAAATGGCAATTGACTTCAAAATGAGTTTAACACTGTGTAAATATGTTTCAGAATGGGGTCAAAATTGGTGAAATCATAATTTGCACTGTCACCATTTACCATTACCATTTTCTCATAATATAAACATGAATATTGTTATTATTTATAAAGCACAAAGATATTCCTCAGCACTGTATAGTTGATGGCGACTTGGAATACAGGAGCAAATGATGGTGATGGCTTGCTCAAACAAGCCTTACCAATGTAAGATGCAGAAGAGGGTCGGCAAGGGGGGCATCTGTCCCACTGGGACACGCTCATTCAGAGGTCTATAGTCATTCCTCTGCAGATGAGGTGCATTGGAATGTCTATTGGCAGAGTAGACAGAAATTGAACATCATCTCTACTGGCCTGTGCGTGTTTGTGCTTGAACTAGTGGAAGTTTCAATGTTCTTAAAACATGGATTGGATATTTTCTCGGGGACCAACATAACACTCCTCGAGTGTTATTGGTGACAGTGGAGTAATTGGAAACTGGCATGCATAGATCTCTGTGGATGCTCTATTATGCTGCGCATGCTCAATGTGACTTGGATCGTCCACACAGGTTTGTGTGTTTTGTGTGCAAAAAAATCCCATTCAATTTTAGTTTTTCTAGGCCAAATTTGTCATCATTCATGTGGTTAGCTGTATATAAGCTTACCATTATTATATAGTGTCTTGTAAACTCTTCTTTATTTGACGTAAATTAATTGTTGACATTTTCAGTGCAAGAATAGCAGGATAAATATTCTAGTAAAAGCACACTTGAAGTAATAAGTGTACAGTTATTCTGCACAATTTAAAGTGCCTGGAATGCTTGAACTTCCATCACACAAAATAATTTTTTTCTAGATTATTTACTGACACTTTTTAATTTTTGTCGGCAGCTTGTGATGTTGATCATTGGGGACCCCATTGCAGTAGCCGCTGTCAATGCAAAAATAGAGCTTTGTGCAATCCCATTACCGGAGCCTGTCACTGTGCCGCTGGATTTAAGGGCTGGCGTTGTGAAGAACGTTGTGGCCAAGGAAGTTATGGGAATGACTGTCAACAAAAGTGTCAATGCCAAAATGGAGCAACATGTGACCATGTGACTGGTGAATGCAGATGTCCTCCTGGTTATACCGGTGCCTTGTGAGTGTTAACAAGTACCTTCTAAAATTATAAATCACAAGCATCTACTAAAGTGATATTACAATTACTTATTTGTTATATAGAGGTAGACTGACCATGGCATTTCTGCTGGTGATGAGCAGAAATGCCCATTATCGTAGACGACATTTTTTTTTAGTTTTAAGCCATTACATCTTATGTATGCTAAATTTTTAGTAAACCATGTAAATAAACTATGACTGATTCTGTTTTATTGAAGTAAATACACTAGAGTATAAAAAATACCTTTAATGTATTTAGCTACTGTTCCTTTGTTATTTTATAAATGTAGACAATGTGTAAACTAAAGAAACTCAGATTCACATATAACTAGAGTAAAAGGTCTTTCTTGTTATCCAGCTATATAGTGATAACATCATCTTCTACAAGATAATGTTACCATCACTTTTTTGCATGCTCTCTCCTTCACCATGGGGGGAGGGAAATATTTGGGTGAATGGTACAGCACATTTAACCATTTTATTATGTCCACAATCTGATTGCTCATGTGTTGTCTTCTGAGCAACATCTGGACTAATATGGTCCTGTCTACTAATTTTAAATTAGTCCACCTCGGCTGCTAATCTCCCATTGAAGCTGAGATTTAGGAGTTTCAATTCTCCCACCTGAACTGAAGTGGCAGAAACTAACTAAACAAATACTTTATTTTCAAGTCCTGTTTATTTGTCTGCCATTAAATAACTTCCTTAGTAAGAATTCTAGAATCCTTTAGACACCCAACTTCATGCCTCTTGTACTGAAGACTTATCTTGTGAACAGGGTTAACTTGTATTACTGAAATAACATATCTTTAGAACAATTAAGCAATGTGATTCAACATAACAATGGTTTTCTAGAAAACCATTGAGTCCACTGTACAAACAGAATAAAATAGTGTAAAAGATATTTCTTGATCTCTTCATCCCAAGTATCTGTTATGGACATGAAAAACATAATGTGGACATGACATTTTTGTATGAGCAGCATGCATATTGTATAGCTTTGCAATTTTTGCAATAACATGTTGCAGTTTCTTAAGGTCACGGCCATGTATTATATTGTTTTACTTTTATAGCTGTGAAGACCTCTGCCCTCCAGGGAAACATGGATCTCATTGTGAAGAAAGATGCCCATGTCAGAATGGGGGAGTCTGTCACCATGTCACGGGAGAATGCTCGTGTCCTTCTGGCTGGATGGTGAGTTGGCCACGTGCACTAATTATGCTAGATTTGCCTAACTTGGCATACGCTGAAGAATCAATAAAAAATAATTAACTAAGTCAATCAATATCCTCTTTTTTTTATCATGGTTAATGACCTTTTGTAAAAATAGTCATTAATTAGATGGCACAACACAACAGTAATTTTGTAGTCCCCTTTCTGCCCTAAGGTTTTGAAATGGTTTGTGATTCATCAGCAGAGTAGATAATTACATTTCAAAATGAAGTAGGAGTTGGATATTTTAAATATATACATTTAACAATTAGCAGTTTAATGTTTTGAACTAATTTGTTAAGCAAGATATTTTTGAGATTGTAAAAGAAGCATTATAGAGGTGCTATTTTTTTATGTAATATAATATTTGATACTAGTTGCAGAATTGATTGGCACATCAGCGAGTGACCATATTTGTAAAAAACAATATTTTAACACCTATGCATTTACTATCATTATTTCCCATGACAGTATGTCTTTGAAAGGTAATTGAGGATCAGCTGATGCTCTCGGCCAATGAGCTGGCTTTGTGTGGCACAGTTTGGCATAGGAGAGCTAACAGAAGCTTCTTACAGGAGCCTCTGTCTCTCCATAGAAGAAGTGATCTGCACTACATGGTCTCAAAGTAATTAGTCAAACTGTTAGCAAATGGTTTGACTAATAACCTTGTCAGGGTACTCCTGGTAGCATAACCACAACAACGCATTGTAGTAATTATGAGATATAATCATTAAAGGGTTACTCCAACCACCAGTGGTGGTGGTGGTGGGAGTATGTATGTGCGGTGTTTGTGCTTGAACCAGCTCTGGATGTCAGGTGAGTTTTAAACCTTTTTTTTGCAGCATTTTACTGGGGAGACCTAGTTGTAATGCCCAAATAGGGCATTTTAACGTAAAAAACATTTGTTGAAGAAAGGTTACTATAACCCTTTAAGATGACAAGAAGAGTAAATCAAAGCTACTGTAAGAAACTGTTGAACTGCATTTATAATAAGATATTTCCATTTCTCACATCTCAGCATAAAAAACACCTAACATGAAAATATGTACAATAGCAAAACTGAATAAGAAAACACAGGGAAAAGGATAGGATCCCTTGACACATTTATAAGTATTTCACATTAGCATCAGATACAATAGCAACCAAGGAGTCTGTTTTATCTGTTCTGCTGTGCTTTTCTCTTGGCAGAGTTGTTATCAATAAAATCATTTCATCTTTTACAGTTATTAAAAATTCTTCAATGACAAAATATAAAATACCATCCTGTGTATGTGACACCTGAGCATTACCAGATCTCCAGTATGTCATCAGAATTACAATATTATAGTCATTTATATTTCTGTAGCATCGAAATGCACCTATACGAGATATTCCACACCAGGACCTTCTAAGCATCTTAGTAGTCTATCCCATAATTATCTGGCATCCAGTCTCCTTTTTATCAGACATAGGACTAGCAATCCATCATTAAAGTCTCCCTGTCAGCAGGAACGTAGGCCTTGACTTAATAAGCTTTCCAAACGATTCAATACTGTTAGAAACAAATTATTATGCACAAAAACTCCCATAGACTCTAGTGGTGACTTCTGCAGATAGACTTTTCTAACGACATTGAATATTTAGTATTGAATAAAAAAAAAAGCTACTTCTCACTTGCAGGAGCTTTTGTTCGCCCAGCTCTAAATTAAAAGTAACTCTGA
Organism: Pelobates cultripes; assembly: GCA_933207985.1. NCBI lineage: Eukaryota > Metazoa > Chordata > Amphibia > Anura > Pelobatidae > Pelobates > Pelobates cultripes. Next base: position 235,192,553 of record OW240916.1, read on the forward strand.
ATGTAAAGTGTTTTAAGCAGAAGCACTGCACATCACGACTCATACCACCATGACCATGGTGGCTGGAATAATCTTTTTAAAAAAAATGTAGTTCCAATTCTACGTGTTTAAAATGCTTCCCTGTTGCTTATAAACAAATATATACATGTATGTCTATTACAATGTCCTGTTATTTGGGGAGAGGTGCTAGGGTATGCTATGGAAGGAGAGCTTTATCAAAGTGTTGTGGCTTGGAAACGGGTACAAATTTGTAAACAATGGAATTTGTAAGTAATGGAATGCTCCTACTCACTCCAATAGTTCCCATGGTGATTAATTGACGTGTAGAATTTTGACACTTTCATGAAGCTCCAACACTGTCAGGCAAACCACCACCACTGCCACTCTTCTATACTAGTTTCTACCAAAGAGAAAAACAATGCATCCAACACAAGCTAGGTAACAATATGTAAGCAAGGTTTCCACACTGGAGTGGAATCTCTTCAATTTGTTATAATACACTATATGAACTCTAGTGTTTTTTTCCTTTCGTGTAAATAAACATTGCTCAGTGCTTTCCAATGGGGATCTGAACTCGCGCTGTGTGAGTTCAATGCGATTTTCTAACTGAGAATTGCGGAAGCGGCCTCTAGTGGCTATCAGTCTCTCTAAAACAGCTATGTTTACAGCTGCAGGGTTAAAACTAGGTGGACATGGCACCCAGACCACTTCATTGAGCTGAAGTGGTCTGGGTGCGTATAGTGGTCCTTTAAAGAAACCTGCTAAGTTTGTGTAAATCACAAATCAGCATTACTTAACAACACAGTGTGGTCTATTCAATCAAAAGGGGTAAAATGTATAAATCTGGATAAAAATTTATAATTTTTGTAGCTCTATTCACTCTTCTCTGTTGGCGTAAGTTGTTTAAAAAATTTAGATTATTTTCCAATTCACAGCTCCTCATCTTTAGTGAGAAGTATCCATTATCTTTCATTTTGTGTTACTTGTATCCACAGGTTCTAAGTCCAAGTGTTATATAAATGTATTATCAGCCTTGTTTACTATGTTATATAAGACTGTGTTGAATTGTTTATGGAGTAAATGCTCATGATGCTATTGCTGTAGAGAATTTGGCAGGTAGGTTACAGGGTCAGGTGTTTAGATTAATTAGCTGCAGTTGCCGTGTTCTGATCGGCTTTCCAAACACATGCTCATGTTTTGTTTCAATTTAGGGCACAGTCTGTGGCCAGCCTTGCCCTGAGGGTCGTCATGGGAGAAATTGTACTCAAGAATGCCAATGTCACAATGGTGGGACTTGCGATACGGCGACAGGTCAATGTCATTGCAGCCCGGGATATAATGGTGAACGGTGAGGATAAAAAGAAATAATATACATGGATTGTTACCAAATAGCTTTGATGTTACACTTTTTGAAATTCTTTTTAAATGCAAATATGAACTATTTCTAAAGATCTTATCGTAAGAGGAAAAAAAACATTTCATCTGGTTTGGTTTTGTTAAAATGTCTGTACTTCATTTTGAAGATTTATGAGCAAATACAGACTGCAAAAAATAATTTTCTTTGCATCGTACAGATACACAGCAATGGCCTCAATTTAATATTTTTGTTAAAGCTTTTCAAAAGATTTAATATTTTTGGATAAACTTTTCAAACAATTTAGTATTTTTGGATAAGCTTTTTAAATTATTTCAAATTATGAAAAATATTTTAATATTTTCACATTTTTTTATATTTTGATATATTTTTTACATGTGATATATTATCTATACCTTAATATTTTGAAAGAAATCATTTTGTAGAACTCTTGAAAGAGTTCAAGGTTTTAGGATCTTAGAGGAAATTCTATGGTGAGATTTGCACTGTATTTCTATTTAATTTAGCTTCTTAAATAAACAGTGCTAGCCCACTCACTAGTTTAAGGATACATCTAACAAGGGAAAACAGTGAGCGTTCTCCCATACCAAGGACCAAATCATATGTCACAAAATCACTATTTGTTCACAATGTTACTGTCCATGTTAGTTTCCCTGATTTTTGCAGTGTTCAAAAATTGACCAAATAGAAATGAATTACCAGACAAAAACTTTAAAAAAAAACCTCATCATTCTGAATAAACTTAGTTAAAGCAATACTGTTTGGAAACAATTAAAACCCCAATAAAATATAAGATGTGCTCACCTACAATGGAACTGTTGCATTTCTGTAAGCAGTTTCTTAATTACTCACTCCAGGGGTGAGCAATGCAAAGGAGGTAAGTAATAGGCATGTGCATGGGAAAAAAAATTCGGTTCGGTTCGGCATTCCGAAATTTGGGACTTCGGCACTTTGGATCTTCGGCACTTTGGATCTTCGGCACTTTGGATCTTCGGCACTTCGGAACTTCGGCACTTTGGAACTTCGCCACTTTGGAATTTCGGTAACTTCGGCACTTCGACACTTCGGAACTTCGGCATGTCGACACTTCGGAACTTCAGAACTTTGTAACTTCAGAACTTCGGAATTTCGGAACTTCTCTTGCAGCCGCTTGGTAGATAACTCCTTAATTCCCACGGTATTAGGGAGCTATCTACCAAAAGGCTGAAAGACCTAAATTGGTTCGCGAGTAGGGGCATGTCTATTAAACAGTGAGCATCCTATGGCTGCTCACTGTAAAAAAAAAAAGTTAGAATAAAGGGGGGGGGGGACGACACCTATTGCCCCCCTGGCTCCACCCCTGAGCGGCGGGTAGGGGTCCTAAATTAGAATGTGACAGGTAAATGTAGAGACAGCTGAATCCTGGCTATGTTTGTATACTTTTTATTTAAAATAGTATACAGTGTAACATTCTTCTTCTTCCACTGGGTAAGTATATTAGTACTTAGGCAATACTGTGCTTCGGAACTTTGGCAATTCGGCACTTCGGCAACTTCGGAACTTCAGAAATTCTGTAATTTCGGAACTTCGGGACTTTGGTAATTCGGCAATTCGGCACTTCGGCAATTCGGACATTCGGAAGTACCCGAATGTCCGAATTTCCCGAAATTCGTCCGAATTCATATTCGGCCCGAAACGAATTGCACATGTCTAGTAAGTAAAAACTACACTTTACTCCACTTCCATATTCACGGAAACATCATAGTCCCGTGATACTCTGGACATGCTCATACACACTTGGATTTCAACATCATAGAGGGGAGTAGTCACCCAAAATGGACCAATAAGCAATACATACCAGAACTAGGTCATGTAGCTCTGAGAATTGTAAGTGATCAATTGTCAATTTAACATACTTAAAATCGTTTTAAAGTTTTTACACTATTGCACTTTATCTTTATGTTTAAAGGGACACGTACTTGATTGAAGTTGTTCTCATAAAAAGCCAAGCTAAGTGTTTTTAAGTATATATATATATATATATATATATATATATGTTACACAGTGTGCAGCACTGCCGTTGAGCGTCTCCACGCTCTGCATGGAGACGCTGAGTTTTCCTCATAGAGATGCATTGATTCAATGCGTCTCTATGAGGAGGTGCTGATGTCCAAGTTGGCGTTTGACCCCTCCCCCATCCTGTCTCCTTGCCAATTTCAGCCATTGCAATGCTTTGCATAAAAAAATGCGGGGCAAGTGTCAGTGGATCTGCACTGCACTGGAAATAAGGTATTTTAAGGGAGCTAATGGGCGGCAAGCCATCTAATTAGTGGTTTTAACACTGTAGGGTCAGGATCACATGTTTGTTTTCCTGACCCTATAGTGTTCCTTTAAATGTAAACAGTATGTTATTGTCGCTGTGGGGGTTAAACTTATGTAACACACCTTTTATTACTGTTTCTAGGTGTCAGGATGAATGTCCAGTGGGCTTGTATGGTGCAAAGTGTGCACAGACCTGCCAGTGTGTAAATGGGGGGAAATGCTACCACACCACTGGTGCATGTCTCTGCGAACCCGGGTTTACAGGAAAACACTGCGAAACAAGGCTATGCTCAGACGGGCTTTATGGGATGAAGTGTGACAAGTCATGTCCATGCCATTCTAAGAACACACAGAGGTGAGAAAAACGTAAATTGAATTTTATATCGACTGTTCCCTCATTAGAAGTATTAAGTGGACAGTAACAGTTGGTACTCTAATACCCGGTTCTTTTTAGATGGATAGAACAACCGTTACGCCATTGCAAAAGCTAATTAAACTAACATTTATCCTTAATTTTGTGTTTATGATGTTACAAATATCCTGAAAGCTAGAGATGATAAACTGGAAAGTAAATATTCCAATCTTTTTCTAATATTTGTAAGCTGGTTAATTCAAGGAAACACATATTTTACCAGCTTTTTAAGGACGTAGACACATAAACATGTAAAAGGTTGTAGATTTTAGGCGTTTAAAAAAAACAAACCACATAAACGTTTCTAATTCTTTCTACTCTCTATGCAGATCACATGCAATTATTTTGTTTTTCCTCGCTAAGACTACACTGGCTCGATTCCCCCTTTATTAAACCAGCTGTTGAATAGTTTGATATTTAGGGTAATTGACAGTGTACCAGACAAGAGCAAGTGGAGGCGTAATGTTTTCTTTCTGAACATGAGCTGCAATCTTGTTTGTTCATTTTATTTTAAAAGCATTTTCAGGACTCAGCAGGAAAAAAGTAATGTAAACAATACTCAGATGGGAAAATTATTTGCACTATTGACTTTAGTAGCTGTGATTAATCATTGCGAGGCCAACAGTTAATGCTCTACTTGCTAATCTCATCTTTGAATGATTCTGACTTCCAATTTTAACAAAATAACCCTCCAGCATTGCTCTCACAAATCAGCTGAAAGGAAAATAAAATTGAATGCGCTCACATTATGCATGGCAAACCATACACAATACCAAACAAGGCCACCACTTCATTGTGATGATTACCTATCCCCTGCAGTATTAAACATTGTAGCTATTTGTTCTTTTACGATCAAAAACATTAGTCATGTGATTGCTGCGGTGACAATCACATGACGCATGGATCATCTCATTACAGAATTAGTCTTTCAGTGTTACTGACTACTCATTAGGTAAAAACATGAAAACTATTTATTAAAGGTCAACCATAACTTCTCTGGAATTGAAACCAGTGAATAAAGCAATCAAAATCACCCTTTAACTTGCGTTAACCTTTTTTTCCTATGATGATCTACATCCCAATAATTGTCTATTAAAGACTTACAAGGTTATTCACCAAAGTGAAAATTTAAAATGAATTTCAAATTTAAGGTTAAAATAGCTGAACTGGAAAAAAAATTCTAAAGCAGTTATTTTAGCCTTAAATTTGAAATTCACTTTAAATTCTCACTTTAGTACATAGCAATGTTAGCAATTTACATCACAGTCCAGTTCAAGATATCACAGGGAACACATTGCGTTGCAGGAGCCAAAGCAGAAATACTGTTTCTTTTTTCTTCCTATGCTCACTGTATGCTGACTGTCAGGTGTAAAGAACAGAGTTGATAATAACAACAAAGGCCTTATATTTACCCAGAATGTTGTCTTTTTTTATGCTGTTGCCTTAACCCCTTAAGGACACATGACATGTCTGACATGATTCCCTTTTATTCCAGAAGTTTGGTCCTTAAGGGGTTAAATAAAGGATATCTGATGAAAGGAGTGCTGGTTCTCTACTAATTTTATTATCTACTGGATAGTGGTTCTGGAATCCTTGCACTCAAAAACAACTTTTCAGCTGAGTGCTTGCCTCATGAGTATATATATATATATATATATATTATAATAATGACTATCTGGGAGATAAGATGGAAACACTTCGTTCCAGAATAGAGATAAATGCAGTGGCATGGATTTCTGCATTCCATTTTATTGTTCAGAGCCCACAAGCACATATTTATTAAAGGGTTTCTCCAAGCACCATAACCACTTGACTGATTTGAAATGGCTGTGGTGCCTGGAGTCTGCATGTGCAGCGTTTCACTTAAAAATGCTGCAGGTACGGAGTTTAACCACCCCTTGCTTTGCTCTTGGGGCTTGCTTTATTTTAAAAAAAAATGTTTTTTGGATGATGAATACTGAATCTTCTAGCCAGTGAAATATTTTTCATCAGGATGACAACACTGAAGGTAACAAATGTAAAGAGGCAACTCAGTAAAAAATATTTTAATAATCCGATAGAGCCAGGTTTGAAGTAAAGGACTGCATGTATCAATGCTTCCATGTGTTAAAATCTGTCACCAGCCACCCTTTATAATTAATCTGTAAACATATTTCTATAGGGTTACAATCCTATACTATGTAATGTAAATAGTATGTATAATGTGAAATGCATAGGGTTCATTTCTCTTAATGTATCCGCTTTACAGTAGCTTAAGGATTGGTACACTAATGGCTGTGAAATAGTTATACTAAATATACTATATTATGTTTGTGGATAAACTTTAAAAAAAGTGTACAAAGTTTTTAGTAGGCCTTTAAAAGAATCCAGCGTCTTGTCTATATTCTTTTTTTCTTTTTTGAGGCATAAATGTGATTAAACCAAAAATAAGTAACAGTAACTGCATATTTTACTTTGTTTCATTTTAAACTATGGTATTTAAATAAATCAGATTTTATTCAGTTTAATGAAAACCACTAATTGTTCCTTTTTCCTTCTCCATCTGGGTCTAATAAAATATTTGTCATTATTTGTCAATTTAATATTTGTCAATAAATAAGCAAACCTAGAATATCCCAGTGCACAAGGGTGCATGCTGCTTGGACTCTATTTATGCCTAAATGATTCAGTTTGATCATTTCTTATATTCTTCCATTCTTTAGATTTGCAAAACAGAAAGAATGGTGACAGTAAGTGTGAACTTATATGGATGGGTTAGGTGACATTGTGCAGGTCTTTTCAGGCTAAGCCGTGGATTAAATTGGTTTAATGGAACACTATAGGGTCAGGAACACAAACACATATACCTGACCCTATAATGTTAAAACCATCATTACGGTGGCTTGTCCCCCTTAGCCCAGTTAGAATGGGTTAAAACTTACCTTATTTCCATCCCAGCACAGGTCTTCCGACGCTGGCCTTACCCTGGCCTTCAGATGTCTGTCAATCATTGGATAATGTAGATTGTCTTCAGCTCACTAAATCCTTTAATGGATGTTTATTTTACTGTAATTTAATCATCTGCCACTAAGACAGATATTGTATGTAGAGACACCTAATAACTGGTTGCTGGGCAATAGGGAAGTCTGAGGTCATATCGTGTGTCGAACTTGTGTGCAAGGCTTCCAATGCATACCGTTGCATTTAAGAGTTTGTTACACATTCGAGAGAAAACCATGAAACAAATTGTATCATTTACTCTTAAAGTTTTAAAAGTTGTGTTTGTGGCTGAGTACAATACAATCAATCTAAAAAAATGAAAGCTTACATCCAAAATTTTGGGAAAATTAGCAGTTAAAAAGTTTGCATCTCCCATGAATTGTAGAGGTTTTTCCCATACTAAAAAGCACAGTCATATAGTTTTGATTTTGTTTCTTAGTCAGACAGCAGTGTGTTTTTTTTTTGTGTGTTTTTAATATATTATTTATTTTTAAAGTTAGAGTGTTGGTAGTAGTGTTTGGATTCAGGATCATGTATTAAAAAAAATAATAATAGTGTTTATTTAAGAGAGAATAGTCTGTAGTGCTATCATCCTGACATCCATTACTGACATGGTTTTAAACAAATTTTAAAAATGCATTTTTTTCTGGGGTTTTGCTGTGAAAGGAACACTATAGTAACCGAAACAACCTTTTGTGTATAGGTCATGCCCCTGCAGTCCCACTGCTCAATTTTCTGCCATTTAGGAGTTAAATCAATTTGTTTATGCAGCCCTAGTCACACCTTCCTCCATGTGACTTGCACATCCCTTCTAAACACTTCCTGTAAAAAGAGATCTAATGTTACACTTCTTGCAAATTATGTTTAATTTAGAATTTCTCCTCTCCTGCTTTATCGCTTGCTGGACGCTACCGGGGCATCCTGTATGTAATTAAAGTTCAATTTACAGAGCAGGAGATAAACTTTTAAAGTAAGTTACATCTGATTGAAAATGAAAACCATCATTAGTTTCATGCAGTGTCACAGCCAGGGGAGGTGTGGCTAGGACTGCCTAAACTGTAACAAAAGTGATTTAACTCCTAAATGGAAGATAATTGAGCAGTGAAACTTCAGAGGTATGATCTATACACAACAACTGCTTCATTAAGTTAAAGTTGTTTTGGTGACTCTGGCATCCCTTTAAGTGTCCTCTTACCTTTTCAATTTTATTTTTTCTACTCTACTCTGTTGTGTCTTACTATTCTTCCTGTATCACAACAGGAATTTCCTTATGATGCCCAAAATTTCCCTCCAACTCCACTTTGTGACTTCTTCCTTCTACAGAAAAGGCGCTAATGCATAGTTGAATGGTATTTGTTAGTTTATAGCACATTACCCCTATTCTCTTGCTGCTTCTAACTATATTGATTTACTTAAAGTAGTCTCTACTTACCTTTAAAATAGGACACAGTTTGAAAAATAAATCCCTCTCTAGCTATAATTTGACAAATAATGATATTCTGCTATACATAAAAACATAATAGAGTGTAGAATTTTGTATAAACAAGTCTGGTGCACATATGGCTGACACATCTGTTAAATTAAGTGTTAAATTGAATTTGGAGGAAACGATTAAAAGATTTAACAGTCCATCTCTTTTATTATTGGGTTTAGAGTGGAATGATGGTTTTGTTGTCTCTGTTTATTCTCATGAATAAAGAGCCTTGTTTGTCATAATTGGATGTGAAACTATATTTACAGCTTTAGAACTATATCTGTCAGTAAATATTATGTAATGCGTTGTTAAGAATGCTTTGGTTACTTTGATTAAATGTATGAAATTTACTAACCGCTGTTAAGGTTCCCCCAGAAACATGCTCTGTGACTGAATTACTGTCATCTCAATCCAGTTACTTCAATGCAGCTAGATTGGTTCTACTGAATATTAACCCCTTATGGACCATTGGCAAGGCTTGTAATTGTAATAATTTGGCCTTTAAAGAGCAACTGTCACTTTGCAGGATTTTTAATATTACATTTTATTTTCCTTATATCTAACACAATGTGTAAAGTGTGAATTATAAATGTTGAAATCAACACCTCTCTATCCTGCAACTGGGCACCTGGCAGTACCTGGACTTTACTGACTTTGTTTGCTAACTGATATACATTTATAAGAAAAAATAGGGCGGCACGTGAAAACATATAAACACAAGTTATAGGTGATTTTCAGTGTTTTATTCAACTGTGTAATTTCCAGGGAACTGACAATACACCTTTGAGGACCCAGCTCTAAGCTGTAATGCCCTTCTCATATATTGACCAGCACTGTGTAGATGCTAATGCTAATTAAGCAGGACTGTAGATTGGGAAGGCAAAGATTGTCATTGGTCTTTCAGAGGTTAAAATATACTGCAACTTTGTTCTGCAGATTTGAAGAAACATAATTTATTTGTAAGGGATGGATAGATAGATATTTATAAGTAGTGATGTCCCGAACTGTTCGCCGAACGGTTCGCCAAGAATGGTTCGCCACGGACTCATCATTGAGTAAACTTTGACCCTGTACCTCACAGTCAGCAGACACATTCCAGCCAATCAGCAGCAGAGCCTCCCTCCCAGACCCTCCAACCTCCTGGACAGCATCCATTGTGAAGCTGCATTCTTAGTGAGCTGTCCAGGAGGACAGTTCGGGACATCACTATTTATAAGCATAATACATAGATTGTATATAAAATATATATTTAATATGTTAATTATTCTCTATAGCTAACAAATATATGTTGTTTTTTCCCCCATTTTATTTCTTTATTGTATTTAGTGCAAATTACAACAAAAAGATATACATGACAGAAGAGCATGTCGTACACATATTCATTGGCTATAATAATAACAAAGTATTTAACCAGGAAAGACACATTCAGATTACTCTGGTTTTCAAGTACATCCTGTTGACATTGTTCTATCAGTAGTTGCATCGAAACATTATTTGGTCAGGTATGAACAATAATGTTTTACGCTATGTCCATTGCGAATTGTTCATACCTAACAAATATATGCAATATAATTAATTGCTGAAGCACATACTACTTTGTATCAGCTCCATCTTGGAACCGGATGCCTCAGTCTTGGCAAACTATCAATCATTGTTAGGAACATTATATACGGAACTCCTGTGTCCTCGCCTAATGTGTGGCAGGTGAAGGGCAAAGGGCAGCTGCGTACCTACCGCGGTCACACTCCAGAGGGCCCGGCTGCCCTGCGCACCCCCGCGACCGGGTACCAGCTGCCACATTTTGCGGACCCGGCCCGTGTGGCAAACTGCTGGGGCCGCATATGGAGGAGTCCATCGCATGGCCCATGCTGCCAGGGCCATCCGATGGATATGGATTATCAGGGGGCCCAGTCAGCGCTGGGCGCTTTAACAGCGCGACCGGGCCCCCTATGATTACATCACTAGCTGGGAGGAGGTGATTCCCCAGTCACTCCTCCCAGCTATCAGGACCCGCGCAGGAGGAAGCAGGAGGAGGGAATCAGAGTAGGAACTCTGACTCCCATCAGGCTGAGCCCCCAGGGAAAGTCACAAGGTAGGAAACATTTTGGATATGTAAGTCTCTGTATGTGTCTGTCTCTCTGTATGTGTGTTTGTGTCTCTCTGCATGTGTGTATCTGTGTCTCTGTATGTATGTGTGTGTCTGTGTCTCTGTATGTGTCTGTGTCTCTATATGTGTGTGTGTGTCTCTCTGTATGTGTGTGTCTGTGTCTCTGTGTGTGTGTATGTGTGTTTGTCTGTGTCTCTGTATGTGTGTGTATGTATGTGTCTGTTTATGTATATATGTGTGTGTCTGTATGTATGTCTCTGTCAGGGGGTGTATGTGTGTGTCTGTCTGTGTGTATGTTTGTGTGTGTGTGTCTGTATGTGTCGGTGGGTATGGGGGGGCACGGATCGGGGGAAAGAGGGAAGGTGGGGGGTGGGGGGACCTACGGATCAGTTTTGCACCGGGGCCCCATGGATTATGTGTATGCCACTGGCAAAGGGGCTCACTTTACTAAACTGGGAAATTGTTGTGAACTTTGCGATTTAGATAAAATGTATTGAAATTGAATAATTTTCTATTTTTACTGTTTCCAGCTTGTTTATTATGACATTTGCAAATAAGTGAATTACTCTTTACAAGTACATTTTGTTGAATTTCAAACTAAATTTAAAAATTTCGGCCTGTGTCAGAAATGCTCCCATTCACATAATGTGAATAATTCCTACTATTTTAGCCCAGACGTTGCATTACAGTGGTATATGTGTCAGAGGCGTCCGCGTCTGTTTCATCAGCATGCAGTAACTTGGGTGGGAGTCCAACAAGCCTGTACATGTAAACCTGGATTTGCAAGTGTTGGATTGTGTAACCAAAGTGGTATTTAAATGAGTGCAGTTGATATGATACAAATGTCATTTCCACAAATACCTTCGTCATTAATATGCCTGAAATTCCTACACTTGTTATGCACTGTATTCATTTCAGCTTTACCACCTACCTAGGAAGACTGAGGCTAAATCATTTAGGATTCCAAGCTTAAACCGACAAAGAATAAACAACTTTAGATCTAAAATCTAGAAAATATATCCATTTGACCCCTTGTGTGCCTGAATTTGGAGCCACTCACATATTTACCCACATAACTTAAAACTATATATTTAACTTGCAGTTTATGCAAGGATTTATATGATTTTTTTAATTTAGAAAATGATGCAAAAAATTTACTTCTAAAGTAATTTCTGTTGGGTTGTTATCTTGATTTAAAAAAAAAAGAAGCATAGAAGTAATTCGTCTCAGATTCAAAAAAGGCAGAATAGATTGATATTATATTACCGTCATAGTATCCACACTCACATTTTGTGTTTAGGAGTTTAGTCACTATGTACTGGTAAACTGTATTTTCTGGTTTAGAATTAAACGTGCTGATTTTGAAAGTTCTTTTCAGCTCAGCTATAGATACAGGTTGGCTATTTTAGCCTTGATTTTAGTCATTTAAGTTCAGAATTGTGCTAAGGAAATCATAATTAAATGGCATGCTCAGTGGAACTTTATTACATATGCCTTCTTCAGGATTGGCTGCCTAGATGTGTGAGCAGATCTGCATTTGGCCCAGGTCCATAGTGTTTACTTAGACACTAATCACGTCTTCACATTGATGTACTTGACATGTAAAGTGCTGGCCAGCTCTATCTAACATTTACTTCTTGGAGGAAGGATTTTTTTCATTAAAATGGCGCTATCACGCCATTCTTACATTTTCTCAATCGCTTTCTCTTCCTCTTTCCAACTTTGTATTTTGTTTCCATTTTTTAAAAATCAGTTTCTAACTTAAAACATAAGACAAAGTAGGGAATAGTGAACATTCCTGATTTGATTTCTCCCTTTAAGCATATAACTGCTATGCCACCTTGTTAAACTGTCCGATATATGTCACTTATACTACATTAAAGGGACACTATAGTCACCAAAACAGCTCCAGCTTAATGAAGCTGTTTTATGTGTAGAGCATGCCTCTGAAGACTCATTGCTCAATTCTCTAAGATTTAGGAGTAAAATCACTTTTGTTTCTGTCCATGCAGCACAAACCACATCTCCCCTGGCTGTGACACACACAGCTTGCATGAAAACAAAATGGTTTCATTTTCAATTAGATGTTAACTTACTTTAGATATTTTGCTCTTTAAATTTAACTTTTATCACAGGCAGGCTTGTGCAAGGTCTAGCAAGATATTAACAATGCAGGAGATAAGAATTTCTAGATTAAAAATAATTTGCAGTAAAGAAAGTGCGAATATTAGTACTTTAGGAAGACTGTGTAAGTCACATGCAGTGAGGTGTGACTAGGGCTCCATATCCCATTGTACAGCGCTACAGAATTTGCTGGCGCTATATAAATAATACAATAATAATAAAAATAAACTAAACGATTTAAATCCTAAATGGCAGAGAATTGAGCAGTGAGACTGTAGGGGCATGATTTATACACTAAAGCTTCTTCGTTAAGCTAAAGTTGTTTTGGTGACTATAGTGTCCCTTTAAATATCCTTATGACAGACATTAAACAAATGTGAATGACAAACTGTTTCATGCGGTTTCAGTCATTCAAAATGGAAGGACACCTAGAGGACACTTCATTGCTGCATCCAACCCAAAATACTTTTAAAACAACAGTCTTTCTATTGACAGAACATTTGATTTGCTTCTAATATAGTCAGAGGACCGATTCTGCCAGAGAAAGTGCTACAAGTGTTCTATTGTGTTAATTTTTAGCATGTTTCTCCTAGCACAGCTGAGAGTGTCAGTTTGTTATGCAGTAACAGCTGCCGCAACTAAAGAGTCAATGGACTTTCTGTTCCAGGTAGAGACAGATGGTCTCCAAACCAGGTATGGGATGTAAGATTGAGGCCCTCCATGCAAAGGTCAACACTTTAACATATCTTTGTCCTTTCCAAGTGTTTCGCATAAGGTGAACTCATTAGGCTGCTTCTTTTAATTCAATCCTTATGGGCTGTAAACAGACACATTTATTATGACATTCTCTAAGAATTGTGTGCCCCAAAGCATTTGTCAGGCTATGTTAGTACATTATCTTTTAAAATGCCTTCTGTCCTTGAGTGTTCAAGGTCATCTTTGAATAACTTTTTTTCTAAGGACTTTATTCACTAAACAGAATTGTGAAGAATTAACAAACGAGTTGCAGATTTCAAACCAAATTAGAAAATAATTCCAACTAGGCTACATTACCTGCTCAACTACCATACCCAAAATTTAGCAATTATCTTTTTAATTAATCACAAATTTGGTTTAGCATATAAATCACTACATATTGCATTGTTTAATGTCACAACTTCATTATTTCAGCCAATTTGGTGTTATAACGCTTTTATTTCACTTTAATGTGGTGGATTTCAGACCATTATAGGCTATATGTACTTTGTTTTTTAAAGCAGTCTCAGGCAGCCTTGACATTGCTACACTTCTATGGGGCATTGAACAGCAAAAGACCAAACTGCCTGTAAAATATGTCACTTCCCATGTGCAGCAACCAGCATGTGAGTGAGCATGTGCAGTCTGTGTTGGCTCAGGGCAGATGACTTTCGGACACCCTGGATGCCAGCGCCTTAGTGCTCAATGGGGCATTGTATTTTGAGTGGATGTATCTAATTTAATGTTGGAATTTTGTAGTAATAATATTAATAATAACTGTGATGATATTAAATATAACTGATTGAAACAAGATGGTTACACTTAGCTGTTGCTAGTTTTCAGTTATGTTTTTAAAGGGAATCAACACAATAAAGGAGGAGACTATATTTAAAAGAAGAAAAACTACCACAACAAGAGGACATAGTCTTAAATTAGAGGGGCAAAGGTTTAAAAATATCAGGAAGTATTACTTTACTGAGAGGCTAGTGGATGCATGGAATAGCCTTCCAGCTGAAGTGGTAGAGGTTAACACAGTGACAGAGTTTAAGCATGCATGGGATAGGCATAAGGCTATCCTAACTATAAGATAAGGCTAGGGACTAATGAAAGTATTTAGAAAATTGGGCAGACTAGATGGGCTGAATGGTTCTTATCTGCCGTCACATTCTATGTTTCTATGTTTCTGGGACAAACATGCTGTCATTTCCTAATGCTGCACACACTCTGATCTTCAATGACAGACATAACAGGGGAACACTGGTACTCCTTTTATTGACCTTGGAAGGATGACAGGCCAAGTTGGACCTGTGATTTGAACAGGTACAATAAATACTGCATAATAATTTAATATATACAGTCTTGACAACACAAAGAATACTTTATCGTCAGTGTTTTATATTATTATAATGATTAAATGATGATTTTTTTTTTATTGGAAAATACTTTGTTACTGCTTTTGTCTTAATACAATGGTGGAGGGAACCAGCATAAACGCTGCCATCGGTGTCATGTTTAGAGTTGGAATCATTTGTTAATTTGTCTCTTTCATCCTGTCCCTCTCAGCTGTCATCCTATGTCTGGAGAATGTGGCTGTAATCCTGGCTGGTCTGGTCTATACTGCAATGAAACTTGCTCCCCGGGCTTCTACGGAGAATCCTGTCAGCAGATCTGCAGCTGCCAGAACGGTGCAGACTGTGATAGCGTGACTGGGAAATGCATCTGTGCCCCTGGTTTTACGGTAAATCAGTGTCTGAGCTTTTTTATTTGCTCCTCTTGTGTTTGGTAGTCGAGTTGTTACTCTGAATTCCGAGAGTCTATAATGATAACAAGGGCTTAGATTAGCAGAGGACAAGGGATGTGCAACCAACTTTAACCAAGGCAGACGTTACCACCTCACTACTGTAATAAAATCCTAGTGTGTGGTTTTTAAAAGGATAAAGATGGCATACCAAATGTCGGTCCTGTCTCTTTCACTGATTGTGTTTCTGCTGCCTGCTGGCTACAACCTAATTAATCAATTTGCACACATTAATTCAATGATTGCTGACATTTGTTATTCAATTTATTGTGGGCAGTAGTTCCGTAAAAGACCATAGTAGGAGAGACAAAGATTGGCTATCACTTTTTCTGCAACATGGATTTTTATGTATCTTGTTAACTATAATAATCTCGAACAGTGTATATCTATGGTAATTTCCATTGTTTTATTAACAATTTCAATGTGAAAGGCATTGACAAGTAATGAGTTGCAATATATTTGACATCTATATTGGGTTTCAAATGCAGTGGTCACCATCCGGACTTGCTATTTAGTCCCTCTCTCTCAGGAGAGGACCTGGGGTGAAAGAGACTATGCTATCCCTTTATCTAACTCTCTTCTGGCATTATGATTAAAGGAAGAGGCCTTTAATTAAGGACAGCATTGTCATTACCTTATGCTGGCTAGGAGTGTAGTGTAAACATTATGCCATCCTTGTTGTGGTTTGTTATGATGTCTCTAGAAATAAAATTGCTGATTAACTTGGAAATGTTCTTTCTAGGGTGAAGATTGTTCCATTGGTTGCTCGTTGGGCATGTATGGCAGTAACTGTTCCTCTTTGTGTATGTGTAAGAACAATGCCATCTGTTCTCCAGTGGATGGTTCCTGTACATGTAAATCAGGTATGATGTTACCCTTATATTATCTGAATATACAATTAATTTAGCAATTCCTCTGATTTGTTTCTGCTGTTGACTAGAATAACTACGTTCTTTGTTGCCTAAGGTGGAATTATGTTGGCAAACACCAGAATTTGAAATTACTCGCTCCATCTCCTGTTTGCCTCTACAACCCCCTCAACCATTTTGAGGGTTTGTGTACCCTCTTACCTCTTTATCCCTTGTCTGTATGTTCTAAACCCGCTTACCCATTGTGTTTTTCTGCTAGGCCACCTTACACCACGTGTGTCTCTTCTATCTCCGCTTTCACCTTTGTGTGTCTAATTAACCTTCCTTGTGTTTCTTTGAACCCTTCTTTACCTTCTTGTGTATCTCTTTACCCCGCATGTGTCCCTTTAGACCCCTTTCCTTCCTCCCTTAATTTGAGACCAGTCTGCAGAGTGAGCCATAGAACTGGAATATGATGTTCAGTCACAGCCCTGTTACCTCCACTAGCTGCACACACTCTGATCTTCAATGACAGACATAACAGGGGAACACGCGGACACTCTTTTGTTACCCTGCTCAGCCACACTACAATCCGCTGATTTTGTGGGTGAAGGGGGTGTGTGTGCATTTTATTCCTGTCATCCAGGTCAGATCATCATTGGCTCCACCCTAATAATAAATTCTGCCAGTGAAAAACCTTGTCTGTATTAAGGTGAAAAGCTATAGAAAGTCATAAGCGAAATTGTTTCACATTTTATTTTGCTATTTAAAGAGCAGCCGTCACTTTTATGGAAGTTGCATCACTGAAAAAAAACATTAAAAATCACCCAAAATTTATTTTACCCAGGTTTCCAAATGGGAACAACCAGGACACATGTAACATTGGAGGAGAAAGAGAAACGCCATATTAAAATTCTTGTAATGTGACGGTTCCTCTTTAGTTGAACAAACTGAAGTGAATGAGATTAGTAGATGTTAGATGATTACAAGACAGGTCCTTAAAACAGTTACACATTGTACGTAACAGCTCACTATGTTACTTATCCCATATCTTAGGCTGGCACGGAGTGGATTGCTCTATCAACTGCCCCAGAGGATCATGGGGTCTGGGCTGTAATCGCACTTGCCAGTGCCTTAATGGAGGGGCCTGCAATGCATTATATGGGACTTGCACCTGCGCTCCTGGCTGGAGAGGTGTAAACTGTGAAATGCCTTGCCAGGTAACAAATTTTATATTTCTAATTATATAATGGGCCCTAGGAACCTGTACGGTTCCAGTCATTTACAAGAGGAATGGAAGTGTGCATATATTAACATATTATAGATGTATGTGTGACATATTTAGTTTTGCTGTGGTAAAATAATACATAAGAACGTCATATGTATTATTCTGTGTTTTTATGCATGTATGCAAATATATCAGTCATAGATTCTAAATCTGCATTAATAAGTGGCTAAGTTTGTTAAATTAATAGTTGAGTGAAAAATACTTTGAGGAAAGCACTTCATAAATAGATTAATAATATTATATACAAACATGTACCTTTCGCTCTAAACATTGCCCTTAATACCTTAGCAAAAGTGAAGGAATTACTTCATATATTTGAAAAATAAATTATAATTGACTATGAGTACAACAATGGTGGCTGAAGACAGAGATTTAAGTTATAATGTTGAGTGTTGGGCTGAATGTGTCCTGTTTTTCTACCAAAAGTGAACGCAGCTAAGAGTTGTTCTTTTGTTTTAGGATGGTACATATGGCATGAGTTGTACGGAACGCTGCGACTGCAGTCATGCTGATGGTTGTCATCCTGCTACTGGGTACTGCCGATGCTTGGCAGGATGGGCTGGTAAGTTGGTAGTTGTGATGGCAACTTTGAGTGTGATGCATTTAACTGGACAATTTATTTTTTAGCTTTTAGCTAATTGTCTGAATAAACACAGTTTAGTGGAAGTTAATCAAATTTATCATAAATCTATATTATATACATTTATTTTGGTATGTAATATATTGTAATAGATAAGTAATAATGAAATGTGCAGCATTGTTTAAGTTTTGCAGCTTTTGCTCTCGTCGTGAAGAAATGCTGATTGCAAAAGTCCGCTAGAATAATGCACCAAGCACTAAAGACATGAGCATTTTCTTCTGAGCTGTTTAGTTAAGTTTTACTCTGAGCCTTCAGTAATTGCCTAGCAACTTGCACAGGGCCATCAAAGGCCTCTTTGTCCAGAGCCCTGGCACAAACATTCCTTCACAAATCTCCTTATCTACATCAAAACAAACCAAAACCTGTCACAAAACCTCCAACGCCACCAAATAATTCAGTTCAGCTAACATGCATGAGACATGTATGCATAATTTATGTGTGTTTGCAGGAGACACGGGCACCTCATGATTTTGGCAACGTGCTATAATTTTGGAAGGTTGAGAATCTGTCATTTTTTTTGTCTTGCATAAAGAAACAAATGATCTATTCATGCCAGCCAGCTTTGATTGTTAATACGAAGCAGACACAATAAGATCTGGGATGCTTGCTAGCATGTAATGTGCCGGCAGACTGTTAATATTAGAATGTGTTACCCGTCCCAGCAAACTACATGGGGTCAAGGGATCTGTTTGCTAAATATCAAGTTCCAACTTCCAAAACGCAGACAATTAAAAGCAGAGTTAGAAGAAAAAAAAAAAACTAATGCTTTTAAAATTGAGTCCTAATTATTCTAAGTGTTCTCGATTCGCCACAGCTCATGGTTGAAGAAATAGATCTCAATATTGTATTTTTCTCTACTCTTGTGTTAGAATGTAACAACTATTGATGATGTTGTAAAGGAAAACCGATGGCCACAATTAAGAGATCTTGTTAAATCATTCTTTGTAGAGTAGACTGTTGGTTTATTCATGGTGTTTTTTTTTCCTTTTCAGTTTTTTAACAGAATAAATAGTATAACAATAGCTAACTTTGAAAGAGCTTTGCATAAAAGTATTCTGGAATGGTGAAATGATGTGATTCCAAAGCCATTGTTGGTATTGCATTGCTTAATTTGTGATAGGCTTAAAAGCAATCTTCTCAGAGCTAATTAGATATGAACCCCTTGCCTGTCTTATTAATAAGGTCTAAGGCTTTTGTGTTTATTCACTAAACAAACAATGATAACCTTGGTACCCTGTGTGCTTGAGAACTACTATTCCCATGATGCTTAGCCAGCTTAAACAAATTTCAGAAACAAACTAGGGTGCCAGGTTTAACAAGCTCTGGTTTAGAGACAATTACATTTGATTATCAAAATCCTTTAAATAGTCTTATAGTTTATTCACTAACCGTAAGTGACAGTAAGTTGACATTAACCTCTTAAGAACCAAACATCTGGAATAAAAGGGAATCATGACATGTCACACATGTCATGTGTCTTTAAGGGGTTAAGGACACATGACATGTGTGACATGTCATGATTCCCTTTTATTCCAGAAGTTTGGTCCTTAAGGGGTTAAATTTGAAATGATTAATAGCCCGGTATGATAAAATTTTTCATCTTGATTGAATTTAAGATCAACTCCATACGCTCTGCTATTTCTGCTGTAACTTTCTAATTACTGGCACCTTTTCACCATAAGGGAAGATATGCAAGGATGCAGTTTTAACTATATATTAAACAATTTTTGGAATATTGGTGAGGTGAGGTTGTTGATATATAGCGATATAGGGAAAGTACTGTCTGGAGATAAATTAGGAGAAAAGGAAAAGTTGGAAAATAGATACATTAGAAGAGAGAAAAGGTTAAAGACACCAAGTGGAAGAGAAAATAGCTTAATAAATAAAAAGGGATAGGGGAGGAATGCCAGAACTTCATGGTGTGAGTATTGCATTATAATTCATAGGACTTTAAGAGATGCCTTTGAAGGAACACTATAGCGTTAGGAATATAAACCTGTTCCTAATGCTATCGTACCTCTGTACCTAGCTAGATTCAGGCCCCCCCCCCCCAGTTTCCAGTGTAAAAACTTGGAACAAAAACTTTTTACTTACCTTTATCCAGACTGTCTGTGCCGCTCACATCTTCGAGAAGCCTGGTCTCGTCCAATGCTCCTCATAGAGGACCATTGCGAATCTAATGTGTGCGTATTCAGTGCTTTCCTATGAGCTGCAATGTCTCATGGCCAAATTTTACTTGGTCAGTGCCCCAAAACCACATTTTGTGGCTGTTAGGAAGATAGCCGCCAGAGGTATGTTTAAGCCTGCAATGTGAACTTAACAGTTTATAAAAAAAATAATAACATTACTGAAATGTTTTACATTGCAGGGTTAAAATGACAGGGACGCTGCATCCAGGCAGCTTGACTTAGATGAAGGTCTGCGTCACTTTAGTAGTCCTTCAAAGTTAAGTTTTACGTACTATATATACAAGATCATAAGATGACCTGAAGCTTGCACATAATACAGACGACCCTTTCTCTTTGTATATGATCTCTTTTTGAGCCTTGAGCATCTCAGTGGGAGCAATTGCACCATAAAAATAGTGTTAAATCAGAGTGGACGTTTTGTAATAGGATGCTGTCCAGACCAGTGTTACTACTATAGAGTCTCCATAACTTATTACTGAGCATTATATTCAGTTCTCGAATATTCTTTCCAAAGAATTTCTACTCTGTCACTAGCAATGAATCTGTCTGTTTGTCTATGAGAAAGGTGCCATATTACTTTTTTGTGTTTTTAATAGTTGTGAGAGCCATCCTATAATGAATACTTTTAACTTTAGCCTGAAGTATGATTTAAACAACATTTTGTGATGGGCTGCTATGCAGTCAGAACTGTTAGATTATGAGCAATGCTTTTGTTATATAGAAATATATCATAGTCAGTCATTAATAAAGTCACCTTCTTCATGGTACACTGAGTCACAAAGCTCAGACAGTGTCACTGATTTCAGGAAAGTATAGTATGTGCTACCAACCACCCAAACACATTTTCTTATTTTAGAGTGTCACTGGTTTGACATACTTCCAAACACAAGTAATAGGATGCCAATAAGGATGAACATATTCCTTTTCTTATAATCTGAACTATGTTCTCTGTACATGGGTGTAATTGTAAGAATGTGTCTGTACCCAGCTACTCCTTCGTGATATTTTGCTTATAAACAAGGAAATGTGTTTATGTAACATAACACTCCAGCCCCCATAATAACATCATCTCAATAAAACTGATACGTAGGAGGTCTGCGATTGGTGGCCAGTGATAGGCTGAAAGTATCTCCTGATGCTCTCAGTCTAGAACTTGCATCCAAAGGAAAATTTTCCTTACTGATGTTGTGGCCAGAGGTGGAGGCAAAGGGGGCTGAGCTGATGGGTGCAGGTATAGCAACATATGGGTTAAACCATTCAAAAATGTTTTAGCCTTGTCAGGTAAGATGGCTCCCAGGAACTCCACACCAGATAAGGACTTCATTAACATTATTATGGGGCTGTAGTGTTCCTTTATGGACAGAACTGCAAAGACCTCTAAAATAATCGTTTTTTCCCCCTAAATACTTAAATTGAATCTATAGTTATTCCATATATACTTACACTTACCTGTATAACTCCTAATTATTTCAGCATTAACTAAAATTGAAATATTGTGCAATCTGTTTTAAAGCAAAACTCCATGTTTTTGTTTTTTTTCTTGTAGAAGTTCATATTTTCCAAAGAATTTCCTTATATATAAATCTACTTCAGTACATATATATATATGTAAAATTTTAATTCAAGGCATTTTTTTCTGAAAAGGAATCAAAATGGTTTGACCTATTTTATGTAAAGATTGCATGTTTCATTATTAGAAACCATAGACTGGCAAAGTATCCTCAAAAACATGGTTCCTCTGAAGCTTGTTAGCTGTTGGTTAGCCATGCTTTACAGCCCATTTTGTTTGCTTAACAGGCATGCATTGTGACAGTGTGTGCCCTGGAGGGCACTGGGGACCGAACTGCTCGTTAGCTTGTAACTGTAAAAATGGGGCATCGTGCTCACCAGACGATGGGATCTGTGAATGTGCTCCTGGGTACAGAGGGACAACATGTCAGAGATGTAAGTATAAACCACTTCTTCAAGATTTATCATTTTTTTTCTATCTGTTGTCAAAGGAGTCATCATGGCATGACAATTCTACTATGGAGATGAAGTGACCATGGCTAAGTCACAGGTCACAAAGCTAGATGGTATTAATGCACAGAGTGTCCAAATGTAGCTAAGCACTTGACATGCTGCCTCTGCAAGCATTACCAGACTGTCCAAAATCCATCACATCTTCAATTATGTTGCAGGTTTTCCAAGGTGCTATGTTTTTAAAGTACCATTGGGAAGAATCATCCCATATATAGGGTAATGATATTTCAATAGGAAAATAGTGTGTGTTATAAAAAAATATTTGTCTATATCATGGGTCGTCAACCTGGTCCCTACCGCCCACTAGTGGGCGTTTCAGGATTCCTGGTGGGCGGTAGGGATTTGGACAGCTAAACCCCCGTTTGAGAGAGTGGGTGGCAGGCCCGGACTGGCCCAGCTGGGGCTGGGCTGACAGCCTTAATGATCATTTTGATAAATCCTCCCCTCGGACTGTGCCAGCCTGTCAGTCCGAGGGGAGGAAGGAGGGAGGAGCTGGGGGGCTGGTGTGGCTGCCAGCAGCTGCAGGGAGACCTGTCAGTCTCCCTGCACAGTCTGAAATCATTATAGCCGCATACTCCGCCCCCAAACGGAAGCTCCGCCTCCCGCTCAAAGCTCCGCCCCCATGCACGTTACTGGGAAGCTGCCCACCGGACCAAGAGGACACCGAAAGGTATTTACTTTTTTACAGCCCCCTACCCACTATATTGCCCCCTACCCACCTCACAGCGCCCCTACTCTCCTCACAGGCCCTCTACCCACCTCACAGCCCCCCTACCCACTACACTGCCCCCCTACCCACCTCAAAGCCCCCCTACCCACTATAGAGCCCCCCTACTCACCTCACAGCCCCCCTACCCACTATACTGCCCCCTACCCACTATACTGCCCCCTAACCCACTATAGAGCCCCCCTAGCCACCTCACAGCCCCCCTAGCCACTATTCAGCCCCCTACCCACCTCACAGACCCCCTACCCACCTCACAGCCCCCTTACCCACCTCACTGCCCCCCTACCCACTATAC
>OW240916.1:235215966-235247617 GCA_933207985.1 Pelobates cultripes
GGAGGCAAAGGGGGCTGAGCTGATGGGTGCAGGTATAGCAACATATGGGTTAAACCATTCAAAAATGTTTTAGCCTTGTCAGGTAAGATGGCTCCCAGGAACTCCACACCAGATAAGGACTTCATTAACATTATTATGGGGCTGGAGTGTTCCTTTATGGACAGAACTGCAAAGACCTCTAAAATAATTGTTTTTTCCCCCTAAATACTTAAATTGAATATATAGTTATTCCATATATACTTACACTTACCTGTATAACTCCTAATTATTTCAGCATTAACTAAAATTTAAATATTGTGCAATCATTATTAGAAACCATAGACTGGCAAAGTATCCTTAAAAACATGGTTCCTCTGAAGCTTGTTAGCTGTTGGTTAGCCATGCTTAACAGCCCATTTTGTTTGCTTAACAGGCATGCATTGTGACAGTGTGTGCCCTGGAGGGCACTGGGGACCGAACTGCTCGTTAGCTTGTAACTGTAAAAATGGGGCATCGTGCTCACCAGACGATGGGATCTGTGAATGTGCTCCTGGGTACAGAGGGACAACATGTCAGAGATGTAAGTATAAACCACTTCTTCAAGATTTATCATTTTTTTTCTATCTGTTGTCAAAGGAGTCATCATGGCATGACAATTCTACTATGGAGATGAAGTGACCATGGCTAAGTCACAGGTCACAAAGCTAGATGGTATTAATGCACAGAGTGTCCAAATGTAGCTAAGCACTTGACATGCTGCCTCTGCAAGCATTACCAGAATGTCCAAAATCCATCACATCTTCAATTATGTTGCAGGTTTTCCAAGGTGCTATGTTTTTAAAGTACCATTGGGAAGAATCATCCCATATATAGGGTAATGATATTTCAATAGGAAAATAGTGTGTGTTATAAAAAAATATTTGTCTATATGATGTCTTTTTGTGTCTGCAGTTTGTTCTCCAGGATTCTATGGGCATCGTTGCAGTCAAGCTTGCCCTCAGTGCGTCCACAGTAATGGTCCATGCCACCATGTGACTGGCCAGTGTGATTGCTTAGCTGGTTTCATGGGATCACTTTGCAACGAAGGTAATAGTTGTTCTGTATAAGTGAGATACTTGACTTGAGTGAGTTTATATAATGTTCATTGATGCTTGCATTATTTGGAATTATAAAGGAGGAATGGCTTTGAAAACATATTATTATGACTTATATTTTTTAAATATTGTATTAGCAATTAGAGATTATTATTTAATCTTAATAATCTCGGTTAATAGATTTCCAAACTTTAAAACAAATTATTATGTATTTTGTATACCTTATCACATTCTTAGTTGTAATTACTGAAGATGTGACATATTCTCGAGGGCTGCACCATTCCTGTGGAACTCGCTTCCCTCCTCCGTTAGATGCTCACCCAGTCTCCACTCCTTCAAAAAATCATTAAAAACCCACTTCTTCATAAAAGCATATCAATTAAACTGTTAATAGCTCCTGACTGATTCCTCTTCTGCAACTATCACTAGTCTAATACTATCCTTGCCTTTTTGTGTCATTTTACCCCAGCATTTAAGCTCATTGAGCAGGGCCCTCAACCCCTCTGTTCCTGTGTGAACAACTTGTCTGGTTACAACTTCATGTCTGTTCATCCACCTATTGTAAAGCGCTGCGGAATTTAATGGCGCTATATAAATGGCATAATAATAATGATAATAATAATTTTGCCATTTTCTGTATCACATTTTCAGAACTTTCAGGTTTTATCAATTAAAAACAATTGCTGACAGTATGTTGCTGAGAGAACCAGTAGCCAATCATAACCTTGGATATCCACTGTTGAGCTCCCAGTTCTGTTGCTGAATGCTTACAAATTGTTTAGATTACCTGGATATTTGTGGTTCTGCTTTTCTTAAAATATTGATGGAAATAATTAAACCATATTTAATAAAATATATAGGCAATCATAAATGCGATATGATATTATATATATATATAACAACACATGTAAGTTTTAAAATATGGTATGGCATCTTAATAAATTATAGACATACATTAGTTTTTAGTTTAAAACAGTATGTCTGATATATTAATATTATTCTCTTCCAATTTATATTAAATTCAGTCATAATTACTGGTTATCTGTCATTTTTGACTGGACATTTTGATATTGTCACATTTTTTTACAACGCTAAGAAAGTGTTAAACCAGCTGCTGAGCCCAGCCTTTCCTTCCCCCCTCTCTTCTCTCTCTCTCATTCCATATTACTCGGTTCTACATTTGAGTTATTTTGAATATTAGTGTAATGACTGGCCATCATGATAAGTCCATTCTCACATCAAAATTGACATCTTCATAGAAAGGAAAGTATGCAACCTACAGCTATTCACAGAGGATTTGATTCTAGTATTAATAGATTTAAAAGTTTAATTGGCCAAATTACAAAACCTTATTCAGTTTTTTTTTTTTTTTAAACTTGTCTTATCACAAGGTCAATATCTCAATCTCTAAATATCTGGTAAATATTCTGACTGACTGGAAAGTGTTATAAATGAAATTAATTACCCTTATTTCACTAACACCCATTCACTCACTTCTCCTCTTCTCTTTTCCCACTTTTTCTTTTCCTCTCTCTTTCTCTGCTCTTCCCCTTTCCTTTTTATATTTTTCCTTTTTAAAATCTAAAATTTTCTACCTTAGAGTTAAAAAACTGTTTGCCTGCTTCTCGATCCCATATTGTCGTAAACCGCAGTAAACATCAAATGTATTATTTTTGTTTTCTTCTTAGCCACTCTGTTCTAACTGCAGTCAGGGACAGTGTTGGTGATAACATTGTGGGAAGAGTTGTCTTAATTAGATTAGATCCACGTTGAATGTTATATGCCGATTCTTTGAAATCTTTGTTATAAAGGTGTTCGACAGAGCAGTGTTTTGTTGCATTTCATTTTTAGAAAAATATTTCTGCTAAAATGCTATTGTAAAAAAAAAAAAGGGGGGGGGCTATGACATCATGTCCTTCATAAAAACTTTGCTTTCCTAATTAGTCTGTCCAAGTGGCCGTTTCGGAAAGAATTGTGCTGGAATTTGTACATGTACCAACAACGGCACCTGCAATCCCATAGACGGTTCTTGTCAGTGTTACCCTGGATGGATTGGCAACGACTGCTCCCAACGTATGTTTTATTTTTTAATGCTTGTTTTACTATTTATTTGTGATTTATTATAGCTTAGTTTCTCAAGTCTATGTCTTCACATTCTGCTTTGCCAAAAAAGTACAAATCATCACACAGTGTTTGTCTGGTGTTGTCCTAGTGACAGCAAGAAACATCATTAAATTAATGTTACCCAAAAGTTGATGTGAAAACAATTTTTCAAACCAAACAATTTTGATAATGAATTGTAAGCAATTAAAAAAGAATAGGAAATTGGGCCACAAAGGAGAAGTTGGCATTTTAGTCCTTACTCAATCTGCTTTAATGAGCCATATAACGAATAGAAACTCAGATGCAATGAACAACACACCTCTGTATAGACAAGAAAGCAAACAAGCAAATAATGTAATAATAATAAAGAAGAAATTTAAACAAAATATCATTTTATAAAGGTCTTTATTCTTTATGTATAAAATAACTTATTTTTAATAACTTTTCTCTCTAGTGGTGAGTCTTAGGATTAAAAAGTATTTTTTTGTGTGTTTTTTTTTTGCTCACCAACACAATGAAGACGTTTTAAAATGCAGAAGATAAAGAGCACAATTAAAAAGCTTCTTGGGTTTTTGAAACACTAGATATGTTCATTCATAAAACTATATACAGACATCCGGAGGAGGGATGGCAACTTTTAGCCTAGGGGGAAAGCGTAAACCAATGGTATTTTTATTGAGCATGAAACTGAAAGATCTCAGTGTGGATGTTCACACTTCATTCAATATATAATAGCCGTATTAGTCCTGCAGACAAGATGTCAAAAATAACCCGAGTATTGCAGTAAGCAATGATACCTTTTTATTGGACATAATATTTAAAAGACAAGCTTCCAAGCAAAAGTGTCTCTGCACAATTACTGCCTGTTGCCTAACTTCTTCAATACTGTGCAAATGGACAAACAGACATCCCAACACACTTTATTAAAATTATTTATTAAAAAAGATGAGAGAGAGAGGAGTGAAGTGTTAATTATGAGAAAATAATGCCTTATTTATAGAACTAGAAGTTATTGATCCCATGGATTTTAATGGTGACTTATATAGATAAATCACTTGGAAACTTTCTAACAGTATTAAATCATTTGGAAAGCTTATTAAATGAAGGTCTTAATTTGTTGAATTAGGTTTTTTAATATTACTTGTATTTTTCAATGCAGCCTGCCCTCCAGCTCATTGGGGACCCAACTGTATCCACACCTGTAACTGCCATAATGGAGCTCACTGCAGTGCATATGATGGAGAGTGTAAATGTTCTCCTGGCTGGACTGGACTCTACTGTACTCAGAGTAAGTTTGTGTGGCAGCTATGGAGATAAATATGACTCCTTGACTGCACATCCATCAATATTAGTTCTTTGCTTATGGGTTGTTATTAAAAAAAATAAAAGTCAGCATTGGAACTCCGGTGAAGCCGGTGCATCTGCATCGTGGCTCGCACACTAAGGGGGCCCATCGGTTGGCCCATGAACATAGGGACACCCAATAAGCATGTGTTTTCAGGGGTGCAGTTGTGCACTGAGGCCCTTTAAATGAGCAACCGGCACCTTTAATATTGTCAGTCCGTGTTTGGAGGAAGTGAGAGTTTACCACTTCCTCCCAGATAACCCAGAGGGAGGAAAGGCAGAGAGGTGAAGGAGTGTGGACCTGGAGGCCCTTCCAACAGCCTCAGCAGGTTTTAATTATAGTAGTACCAAAAGTCTGTCTTTGAAATTCTTCTTTATGTAAGTCTCTCACTTAAATGTACTATTTAATAATGCATATATACGAGCAAGGAGGTAAGCAGGGTATAAAGAGACCTTTTTTTCTGGTGTTAACTGCTAAAATACCCATTTAACAAAATCTTCAAAAATGTTTGCTAATGAAATCTGTATTTATATCATTTCTCTATAGGATGTCCTTTGGGCTATTTTGGAAAAGAATGTGCCCTTGTGTGTCAGTGTCAGAACGGGGCTGATTGCGACCATATAACTGGACAATGTACTTGTCGCACAGGTTTCATGGGAAAAAACTGTGAAATGAGTAAGCATTCAAATACCCAGCCTTATCTATTTTTTAAATGTGCTCATTAAGAGATTACTGTTTTAGGTATTTCTTTCCATGTATTTCTCTAAAATTCTGTACTGCACCAATAATGCATTAAACCAGAGTGCACATTAAATCCATTGAGGGACTACTGGCATGTATGTAAATTGTCTGCAGCCCTATTCTGCTCACTACTGCATTAAATTCACCATATCCTTATCTACGTACCTATCCAAGTAAATCGTCAATGCCTCTTCCACATTTCTGGTACAGTTACATGTTCCAAGACCATTTCCATACATCCCTATTTAACTCTCTCATTATGTGCAGGCTATATCACTTCCTGCATAATTAGATTATTTATAAGTCAACCCACCTCTTACAGAAAAAAAAAATCTCTGTTTTTATATTTAATTTTGTCTCACTATATAGTTCATGTCCCTATTCAAGCACCCAGTTTAAGTTCACTCTTTTTTTTTTTAAAGATATTTGCATTTTGTAACATTAGCTTAAACAAACATGTTAAATTCACATCCCATGCTGTGTTGTGAGATAGTTTTGGTATTTCTTACAGAATGTCCATCTGGGTCTTATGGTTACGGTTGTCGACAGGTGTGTGACTGCCTTAACAATTCCACATGTGACCACATCACAGGAACCTGCTACTGCAATCCAGGCTGGAAGGGGGCAAGATGTGATCAAGGTACAGCTTACCTTCCTGAACTCAGTGGGAATGGTTTTTGCACATAGGCATTACCTGAAACATGACTGATGCAGCTGCTACTTTGTCAAAGCCTACCACAGAAATAAGACGTAGATCTTGCTGGAGAAATTTTGACCACAGGTCAAAATTCAAAGCTAAATTGTTGTCTACAATAATAAAAGCATCCTGTCCCAAATAAAAACAAAACAAAAACACCAGAGTAGAAGATTAATCCAATTTTCCGTGGCTTTGTCTACTTGTAAGACTGACATGTTCTAGATTGTCATTTTAATTTCCAGGCAAGCAAGGGTCTATTGGCTGTAAAAAACATGTCCACCTGAAACCTTGGGTTTTAAATTCTGCTTAATGCCTTGCAATTGTCAAATTTCACCTTGTTACAACAAAACCTGTTTTTTACTCCCTAAAAGGCAAAAAATAATCATTAGGGAGTCTTTTATAGGCCAAGACCCTTACTAAAATATCACTGGCATATATACTTTTTCAATCAATATTTTTTTTAGGCTTGTTATGACAATAAAATAAATTCAAAATATGACAGATATATGATGAAAGAACAGGTAATCATAAACACAATGATAGCAAAGAGTGAGCTGAACAATAATTAGCAGGTGAATGCCGGTATTGCCAAAATAGATATGTCTAGTATAGGATTTCCCCATTATAAATTAAAAAGTAAAAAACAGAATCCGAAAGGCATTGCAACCCTCTTTAGGACTACTCAACATGACAATTGAAATTCTTCCATGTGAATTCTACCTCGATTTATAGTATATAGCATTAGAGATAGACAGTGCGGAGATAACCTAAAACATTGTAAACATTGTAATGTAGGCTCTATTAAATCAAGGTCTTAAATTATTAAATTAGTTTTTTTTAATATTACTTGTGTTTTTTTCATCCAGCCTGCCCTCGAGTTCACTGGGGACCCAACTTTTGAGTGAAGTTTTTCCGAAAGGGACGATGGGAGGGGGGCCGTAAACCACCAAGCCTTTTTAAGGCTATGTGAAACTAGAAATTGTCTAGACAATGGAGAATTAGATAAACACTGAGAACTAGTAGAAAACTAAAATAAAACAGAACAAGTAGGGAACAGGCTCTTAAGTGAATAAAGCCAGTGGTCTTCAACCAGTGTCCTGTTCCCACCTTAGGACAACGGTTGGCATATTTACCAGATATATCAGAGAAAGCAAAGCCAATTGTCTATTATGAATAAAAGTTTGTTCGTTAATAATTAATCAGATGGAAAACCTTGAAAATATGTTTAGAATGTGTAATTTTCTTTTCACCGCTATGAAGAAAGTAATTTTATAAGAAGTTAGTTCCTGTGTCTGTAATCTGGCATACCAGAGCATTTCATCTACACAGCAGCTATGATCAAACTGAACACATTTTATTTTCTTGCAGCGATAATGATTGTAGTTGGAAATCTGAACAGTCTGAGTCGGACAAGTACGGCCATTCCTGCTGATTCCTACCAGATTGGTGCAATTGCTGGTATCATTATCCTTGTGATACTTGTAATATTCTTGCTAGCACTCTTCATCATCTATAGACAGAAGCAAAGGGGAAAAGAGACAGCTATGCCTGCGGTCTCATACACACCTGCAGTACGGGTCTTGAGCACTGACTATACCATTGCTGGTAAGAAATATATCTGTTCTAGATAAAGTAACGCATGTAAGAAAATTCTCACCTATACAATCCTGCCAACATTCAGACAAAATTCTTATTAAATCTAGCAGAATAAATGAATCACATAATGTGTTTGTTTACAGGATTCACGTAGAATGCCATATAAATTGTTTTATTATGGATCCAGAAATTAAGCCCTGACTAAAGTTGATCAAAACAAACCCTGACCCTACACCAATGTTGCCTTATAATAGCATGTGTAATAAACATAGCATTCAAGGAAGTAGTTTAAAATTGTGAAAAAAAAACTCGGTAAGATCCTCTGCCGGATTATCCACAAAAAGCGTCTAGGAAACCAAAACTGAATTTTCTGTATAGGAATTTAATGGGCAACAAAAACAACAAAAATATACATTTGGCAGAGACAAAGCTTCAAGGTAGATCCCTATATATTTGACCTTTCAATGGTGAGGTTTACTAGTCACTTATACGGGTGATTAAGATGCAATATATGTTAGAAAGTTCAACTGGGGAGTAAAAATAATTTCGCATCCCACTAAAAGTGTGAGACACTACCATTTGCTACAATAATGTTTCCATGTTCCTGTTTTTCAGATACACTACCACATAACATTGGAGGAAATGCAAACAGTCAGTACTTTTCTAACCCAAGCTATCACACACTGACCCAGTGTACAACCGGGCACCATGCCAATGGCGCAGACAGAATGCTTGTGTCCAAGGTAAAACCCTAGGGATTCTTTTACACTGTAGGTGGTTTTACAAGTGATATATGAATGTAGCAATTA
This sequence comes from Pelobates cultripes, assembly GCA_933207985.1. NCBI lineage: Eukaryota > Metazoa > Chordata > Amphibia > Anura > Pelobatidae > Pelobates > Pelobates cultripes. Next base: position 235,224,331 of record OW240916.1, read on the forward strand.
TTTATATTTTTCACATTTTATTTGCATTTAGTCAAAAAGCAGCCAGCTCTTTGTAAATCTGAAAGGCCTAGATCCTGGAAAGCGTTCACACACTATTGATTACACAGGCACCCTACCGGCAGACTGGAAACAGGGAGAATATCTCAATGATCTTGGTAAGAACACTTTTGAATACTTGCGTTGTTCCTAGTAAGTACATTTATCATCTAAACAGATGAACACAAGTGAACACTATAGACTGTATACCAATATGTCATTAAGAAGCACTGTTGTTATGGAGTGTGCACTCAATATGCAAGAAAACTATCTAGATCAGGGTTGTCAAACATGCGGCCCCCCAGATGTTGCTGAACTACAACTCCCATGATTCCCTGGCTATCTGTTTCATTGAAAGAATCATGGGAGTTGTAGTTCAGCAACATCTGGGGGGCCGCATGTTTGACAACCCTGATCTAGATCTTTATTGGGCACTCGCGGTTATTGTTTTCCAGAAAGCAAGACTATTGTCTTTTTCTAGAGCTCTTTAATGGACTCTTTAATTGATGTTTTGATTTTCCTAATTTTTAAGCATTTTATTCTTTCTACGGTGATAAATGTCTAGCTTAGATGTTCACTTTACTGCACAGAACTATTTATAGTATTTGACATGGGCAAGATTTATTAGACTTGTCATACCATACAATGCAATACCATAGCTTATTTCTGTGCTACTCTGGATATTAAATTCATAATATGATGAGTAATAACCAGAGCATGTAAGATATCCCATAATGTCATTGATTATCTTGATAAAGACCATACACTCTTGAAATATCATAATAGCTGTAGAAATTGGTGTAAAAATGTAAAGATGTTTTTTCTCAATTTCAGGCTTGCTGAAGAATTCGGCATACAGCCTAAGTACCTGTTCTTTAAATAGTACCGAAAATCCTTATGCTACTATTAAGGATCCACCAGTTCTTCTTCCAAAAAACACAGAGTGTGGCTATGTGGAAATGAAATCACCGGTACGTAGAGATTCTGCATACGCTGAAATTAGCAATTCATCTCTGGCCAACAAGAATGTTTATGAAGTTGGTAAGTGATTATGGAAATATCAGATTTTCCTATTTGATGCATCAACAGCTAGACAATGCTTGAAGAACATGACAGCCTTTTTGTTGATTAAGCTGTACTTTCAGGATCATGGCCGTATGGGGTGATCACCATAACCAATGCCTCCATTATCCTATCATGTGGATCCAAACCCCCTCTCTCATTATTCTTTCCTATGAAACCAGACCTCTTGGTGTATATCCCTGTAAAATGTATATTTCATCTTCACCAAATGTGGTGTAAATGTTATAATTTCATGATATTACAAATTCTTCTTCGCAGATATATTCTCACCTCTCAGAGACATCCCTCTAAAACTAGTGTTCTTCGGTCCACTTAAAATATTTTTAAGTTATGGGGCTACTTCCTGCCCCATTGTTAAACTGTGGTAGTACATGCCAATAATTCAGAATGCATGCAATCAAATTTTGGTCTCTTCTAAGGTCTGTTATATTCTGATCTCAAACTTTCTGTGTAGTAGATTGATAGTATACTGTGTGCAGGGCCAGACTGGCCCACCGTGATACCTGGAAATTTCCTGGTGGGCTGCGGCACCTGGGGCCGAGCACACAGCCCTAATCATCAGGCACATGTCATTTAAATGATTTTCCCTTTGGACTGACACAGGCTGGCACAGTCCAAGGGGACTGGCAAGCCAGTAACCTATGTCATGCTGATGAGTTTAAATAACAACGACACAGCTGTCCATTAGTGGTTCACTGGCATTGCACATCTTCCTGAGTTGTGTTTCAAAGGTGTTGTATGCAGCAGACACATACTCCAAGGAATCCATATATAAAGTAGAATTATGAGGCAAAAATGTGGTTCTTTGTAGAGCTTATTTGCATATGCCTACCCAGAATCCCTTGCAGTAGTGAGAACACTGTTAAAGTGAGATTTCTGTGGTAAAAGCAAGTCTTATGGCTTGACTGGTGTGTGTTTAACATTGCATATAAATATAAACACACACGCGCACACACACACACACACACTACATAGCACAATGACTTATGGGGCTGGCATAGATTTTTTTCCAGGGCTGCTTTGTATCCTCAGTACGGCCCTGACTGTGTGTGAACTCATCTCTGGCTTTTACAAAATGTGAAATTATTAACATATCCCAAACTAACTGGCTGGTAGTGTCATTGAGAAGATATGTGATGCTATTTATTAAGTGTTTGGCTTGATTAAGATAAATAGTGGCTCGATCTGGAAGAGACACAATAATTTTAATGTATGAATTATTGTGTGAAATAATTTCTGCTTAGCATGGATAATACATTTTGGCCCAGAACTATCACTAAATATTTTAAAGAGTTGGAATAAGGTTAATATTTTTGTAGGGAGCTTGTCGTGTCTCAATATTTCATTTTGATGGTAATTTGTGAATAATATGAATCAATTTATTGAATGGTTGCAATAATGGGAAGTCAAAGTATATTATTATATTATGCTAAGCATGTTATTATATCAAATAAGAAAGTAATACATTCATTTTTTTGTCAAACACAGTTTATTGGTTTTCCGAGTCTCATCAAAGGTCACATAAAGCAATAACTGTTCTGAAATGTCAAACAGGGTTCACTGCTCTGTACATTGGGTGACATGGCATTAGTTATGTACCTTGGATAAGCAATTAAAAAAAGCATTTTGGAAAAAAACAGAAACAGCATATCGTAGAGCCCAGCATACAGTGAGTGCCGCAGAATGTGTTTGATTTCCATTATATCTAATAGAAAAGGAAAAGAGATGGACTTTGAAACACGGTAGAGATTCCAAAACATGCACTGTGTGTACGTTCTCATCCTTGTGGACTTTGTGACAGTATAGAATGTTCCACTCCTTGTGGACGCCCAATACGTCCCTGTTGTTGATTGAAGGATCCCCGGGCTCTTCGGGGAGGAAGGGGTTAAACTTACCTCTTTCTCCAGCGCCGGGCAGGGGACTCTTCTCCTCCTCGGCTGAATGCACATGCGCGGCAAGAGCCGCGCGGGCATTCAGCCAGTCTCATAGGAAAGCATTCACAATGCTTTCCTATGGACGCTGGCGTCTTCTCACTGTGATTTTCACAGTGAGAAGCACACAAGCGCCTCTAGCGGCTGTCAATGAGACAGCCACTAGAGGCTGGATTAACCCTAACATAAACATAGCAGTTTCTCTGAAACTGCTATGTTTATAGAAAAAAAGGTTAAACCTAGTTGGACCAGGCACCCAGACCACTTCATTAAGCTGAAGTGTTCTGGGTGTCTATAGTGGTCCTTTAATAAGTATATTGCTCCATTTTGGACTAGAATCCTTAAAAAGCATACTATTATGAAGGGGATTGAGGGGATAAAGACACGTTTATCATCACGTACTTTATAGGTTATATGGAAACAATAAAGTGATCCCCGTTGCTTCCAAGAGCTCTCTTCAGATCTGTTTCTCGTGGTTGCACTGCATTTAATGTTTATGGCTTGAGCACACAGAGACCCTGCACTGAATGCAGCACTACCTTGCCCTTTACCAGAAATCAAGGCTCAGATTTATACTGTTTTTCCTGTACATAACCTTCCATTTGTGACATATTTCTGACATATTGTAGAGGACTTAATACAGTGTAGTATGTGTAGTAATTGCCATTGCAGTATTCATAACTAAAAGCGAGGAAATGTGCAATGTCATCAGAGAGGCTAAGTAAAGCATGGAGCTGGCTGTTGTTTGCATGCATTGCAGGCTGATACATAACCTCACGAGGCTTTCATTTAATTTTTTTCTTTATCAAATTTACTCATAAATCTCATTCGTGGTGGGTATTATAATTTTATAGACTGTCATATTTTGTATTGCTTTTTATTGCAGCATATTAACTGCCAAAGGGATTTCCTGAATGGTAAGGATTTGTTTAAGATAAAAAAAAAAAAAACAACAAAAAAAAGTTTTGTGTGCTTGTATCAGGACTGCTTCTTCAGATTATGCTTTGTTGTGTTTTTGTTTCTGCTGTGCGTTGTTTCAGAAAGAAATTGAAATGTTGGCTCACATACGCAACCATTCTCCTCTGTGTACAATGGCTACAAAGGATTGGTTGCCAACATACGAAGGCTCTCAGCCATTCTGAATTGTGCACATATTTAATGAAACTTTAAAAATGCACAGCTGATATGTTGATATCCTTATGATGTCTCTAATGACAGATTAAGAAATGTATTGATCATTTAAAGGGCATACCTGGTTAAATTAGCAATTGGATTTTGATACTTAAGGACCCAGAGCAGTTTTTACTTTAACAGAGTTGGAGATTTTGCTTGGCTATGTTGGCTTAAATATTCCAGCTAATTTATCAAATCAAGGCAATTCATTGATTTCTAAGTAAGTCAAAACATCTAGAAGCAGAACATAATGTTACAAATGTATTCCGTGAGATATGGAATCAATGAATTTTCTAAACTTGAATTCCAAACTGAGAAACCCAAAGTCTTATTACCTTTTAATTTAAATGGTTTCTGGAGCAAAGCAAGTTGTAGCCATTTACACAGGTAGAAAGACCAGTTGTTTGTCTTTTCTTGTTGTCATACATTTAACCTGCATATGATTGTATCATTCAGTAATAACAGTGGACATATGCTATTGATTTACGAAGATAGTGAAACACATATTAAAAATAAAAAACCTTTTGTAAAAAAAAAACCATTTAAAAAAAAAATATTTTCTTTTACCTTATGATTGAATATATAAATCTACTAGGATTTTCATATGAGTGTTGCATATTAAAAAACCCATAGTACAAAACAATATAGCAACGGTCAGTATAGTTTATTTTTAATAAAAGTTAACTTTTTAAAAATGTTTGTGGAAGGGCCAGGGAAAAGCTAGAATTCTGCTCTTGGATGGGAATCCATATCAGAATGACATATGTACACATTGTGATAAAGTGAAGGCAGATAGGCCTTTTAACCCCAGGGGAAGAAAGTGTAGTTTGTGTGTTGCACAACACAAAACACTGTTTAGTTATGGGCCCCTGGGGTGGAGCATTTGGAGAGAAGGGTGGGCCAATGCTCCACTCCACAGTTTAGTGGTTTTCTGGGGAGACATGGATCCAGGCCAGGGTTTTTGGATCGTCTCCAACCCACTGCTCAGCTGCAGTTAATGAGCTGTTGCAGTGGGAATAAACTCCTCCCTGCTAGACAGGTAAAGGAGAGGGATTGCTGGCTTCCTCCCAGGAAGCAGGTAGGAGAGAGGCTGATCTCTCCAGATAGAGTCAAAGAGACTAGGCACTGGGAGTGTGGAAAGGAAAGCAGTCAGGGCAAGGCTGGCTTGGAGCACTGGGAGTGCAGAAAGGAAAGCAGTCAGGGCAAGGCTGGCTTGGAGCACTGGGAGTGCAGAAAGGAAAGCAACAGGCTAGCTAGCAGAGTGTTGCTCTCTAATAAGGTTGGTGCAATATTGTTTTGTTTAGTTTAACCCTGAGAGATAGGGAACCTAAAGTGAGTTAGTGCTCAGACCGAGCTAGGTTTTTGTTTATAGGGTTTTCTGTTACATTTATGTTTTCATTTTACTGCTGTATCCTGTGTGAACTTACAAATAAAGTGCCTGGAGTATATGAATTACAAGGACTGTGCATGATTTTGCCCTAGAGGACCGTGCTACCTGCTGACAAGGATCACAACATGTATGCACTGTAATATACACTAGTAAACCCAAGCTACCGCAGCTTGAGGCTGTGCTCCAAAACCAATTCACAGAGGTAGAAAAGTGGATAGCGGATAACAAACTCTTCCTAAACACTGTTACAATGATCTTTGGAACTGTATAAATAGGGAAAAAACTGAATATGGGTCAGCGCCAGCAAGCCACAGAGTGTAGGCAGCACACCTATAGATAGAGGGGTCCCCTCTTATCCCCTCAAGAATAGATATGATAGGAAAAATAGCAAGAAAGAAAGGGTGCGCCTTCAAAAGATAGTATTATTGTAATAATTTTATAACAGTATATATAACATATATAATGAAAAAAATATAATAATAAATAAATAATAAGCCACATGACTTAGCACTGATACATACAGGGTTATCCGCCAACAATGGAAAAAGTTCTTATTGAGCAAACATATGAAGTAGATGGTCGCAAGTGGAGGCTTGTAGTCCGATGAAATACATGGATAGAAAACAGAAGAAAGAAATGTAGTACTTAGAAGTAATTATGAACTACTCACAATATATAGAGCTGAATCCAGACCGGCAGGGGTCATCCCGGTCACCCCAGAGACTGTACATCAGGGTGGCACTCATCGTGCTGCTGGATGACAATGCGCCACTCACGAAGCCCAACAATGGCGGATGTCGAGCACTCACGGCCACAAGGCGAGGGCCCAATGCCGGGTCGGTCGTATGACTACGACACTGATACCCTGGCAAAGCTAGACAAAATCTTCCAGCGATTCTGGCGGAAGCTGCAGCAGCGTTCCATAGCAACTACGGGCAGCCCACAGCCAGATGGCGGGAAAAAGCAACCACGACAGGCGAAAGGGCCTACCAAGAGGCAGGCACAGAAAGAGAAACCTGCTCGTACCAAGGCACACCCAGCATCAGGGCCTTCACAGGCGGCGAGCCTCGGCAAGTGCTGCCAGCCCATGAAAGTGCCCAAGCTCTTCAAAAGAAGGCCCCCAAGACACATGCAGAGAGAAGCGAGGCGCCAAACTAAAACCACGAGACGGACCTGCAAGGCCCATCAGTCGAACACACCGGGGCCGTACCAGAGCCTTGTCGGGCTACAAATCTCCCACAGTTTACTACAGCCTCTTCTGCAAGCACGCGACTGGACCGGCAACCTCACCAAGCACTGCAATGCCGCTCTGCTCGCCAACCTAAGACCCAGGCTCCGAACGGGCATAGGATGACTAGGCAGCTACATGGCCTTAGAGGGACGAAACTGGGCCCTGTGGACTCTGACCCACCCAGAGGCTACAGGACTTGCCTCTCGAAGAGCTCCTGCAACTAAACCCGGCAACCGGTAGCTCTTAAATGACAGTTGCAGAAACACAGTATCCACGGACTAGATCACCTTAATGTGCAGTTAAAGCTACTTACTGTCTAGACAGCCCTGATAGACAAGCCTACTACACCATATAAATGATGTTATACATAGTCTCTGAGCAATGCTAACTACAAATCACACTAGGATGTTTTTCATGTTTTAGTACAACTTAGTTTATTTCCTCATATTGTTGAAGCATGCTATTCTTATTCATGTTAGACCACCACACATGCCAGACTAACAAACCTGCTAACCATACTTAATAACCTCTGGCATAAACAGCACCACCGCGTTTCTTTAAAAAACAAATGTGCAGTTTAATCAGATGTCATGATAATGCCTGCTTAATTGCACCTGTCGCTGCTATCGTGCCACCTCAGGCTTGTTAGTAACCCCTCTTGCACAACCAAAATAAAAATTTATTAAAAAAAGAGCTAAATTGGCTGTTGCTGGAATCCCGACGAACTCGACTTCCAGCCTTGTGCATAAGAGCCTTTCTGGGAAGCTCCCACCATACCTGAGTAGAATGCTCTCCTCAGCTGTTCCCAACTCCTATAACCTCCGATCCAGTACTAGCACAATAATTAGCATACTGCAATACAAAAATAAAGTCGCTCAATCCTCATTTTCCTACAGAGCACCACAATTATGGAATAACCTCAGGGACACAGTCAATTCTTCAGTCAATCTAAAATCTTTTAAGAGATCTATATTATATAATTTATAATATATTTATTACCGGTTATGTAATAAATTTATATATGTGTGTATATATAGTTTGTATATTGTATTTTTGTAATATTGTATCCTACTGAAACAATGCAATGTTTTGTGGACCCAGGACATACTTGAAAATGAGAGAAATCTAAATGTATCCATCCTGGTAAAATATTTTATAAATAAATAAATAAATGATAGATTAGTCTGTAAGTACAGTACTTTCTTTAACTAGAATTTTGGTCCTAGTAGCAGTCACAGAATACCCAGACACACAGAGCTTATTTAAATCCGGAAGATGGTGGGGAGCAGTGATTTCACAATGAAACCCCCGGCTAGTTCAATAAAAAAAAAAAAAAAGCATCAGCAATTTTGGCTTGGCAAATATGCCCTCTTTATGCTACATAGCAATCTGAATTTAGAGAAAATTGTATCTATACCTATATGCAGGTGGCATCTTGACCCTACAGAATTGTATGTATGCTCAGCTCACCTAAAACTTTGCAGTTTCTGAATGCAAAATTAGTGTATGTTGCATTGTGCAGGAGCATTTGTTATTGATTAAGTACAACATGGACTCTAGTGGAGAATAAACTTCTCTATAAAGTTATGACAGCAAATAATGCTCTTCTAGCATTTCATTCTCCAAATGATTGAAGTGAGTGTTTGTGTATATGTATGTATGTATGTATATATATATATATATATATATATAAATAAAATGCCAAAATACCAGAGTATTGCAGTATGCAATGATACCTTTTTTATTGGACTAACATAATATTTCATAGGTAAGCTTTCAAGCGTTTCCTCTCTTCCTCAGGTCTGAAGCAATACTCAATACGCAATACTTTTTCACTTACATTTCCTGTTTCTACACCCCAGCATGCTTATGAACTCACAGCACTGCCAGTTTTGTTAATGAAAAAATTGTAAAGACTGCATAGAACATTCTATGAAATTAGAAGACATACATTGTGAGTGCTGTATTATGGCAAAACATGACAAATGGTGGAGCTTCTGCTGCCACAATGATGCCATTTCCTACCAACCATATTTAGTGATGACTGATGGGAACAGTTATCTTCTTGCATGACGCACAGTAGATGCTTATTGCATCTCAATGTGCATTCATGGGATCATCGTTGGAGTATCACATGACATTGTGGGATCTTCCCAAGATTCTCATGTTGTACACGTGTGCCAGAGTACATATGTGACATAGGCTTCTGGCAGAGGAAGTGAAACATGGTGCCACCTAAGATAGAGGAGTTTAGATTAACCACATTTCCTGTCCCCCATTCCTTGGAACCACCATGAAAATTGATATGTTACCTTGGGGGGAAATATTTTACACAAAAAAAGAAAGAATCGTATCGCACACACGTGGAGGCACCATTGTAGTGATTGTTTGCTTTATATATATATATATCATTATCATAATCAGGAATGAGTGAGCTAAAGACTGATGCTACCATAAGGAGTTATAACAGTACCAAGAGACAGTGAAAAAAGCTAGCGGAGGGGAGATAAAATAGAAAGTGATGAAATTAAATGGGGTGTAGTTGACTTTTGGATGATAATGACGGATAATGAAAAGTAGATAGCAGAAAAATAGTGGAAAGGAGGGTAAAGCTGGACAGCAGGTAATGAGGTGCAACAGAGGGAAAAAAATTGGTGAGGATGGCAAGTTCAAAGTGAGATAGGGATAGAGAGACTAACAGAGAAACTGGGAGAAAGAAGAAAGAATGACTATAGGAAACAATAAGATCAGCAAAAGTGAAGAGGAATATATACTGAAGGGAGATACACAAGGAGGTCTTAAATTAGAGGGACAAAGGTTTAAAATTAATATCAGGAAGTATTACTTTACTGAGAGGGTAGTGGATGCATGGAATAGCCTTCCAGCTGAAGTGGTAGAGGTTAACACAGTGAAGGAGTTTAAGCATGCGTGGGATAGGCATAAGGCTATCCTAACTATAAGATAAGGCCAGGGACTAATCTAGATGGGCCGAATGGTTCTTATCTGCCGTCACTTTCTATGTTTCTAAGGAGGTGTCAGAATGGATTGTTAATTAATAAGGTGGTTCAGATCAGTGCATAATAGTCTCACTTTTATGTCACAGCAGGTTGACATCTGAAAAATAATTCTTAAAAGCTGAACCATCTTACAAAATTGCTAACACGGCAAATGGACCATTGTGATGTTTTAGAAATAAAATTAAACAAATAATGTCTCTTAAACTCACACAACCCTTTCCTGGTAATGCTTTCCAGTGCTTGTTTGCAGATAGATATGATATGTCGATTTCTAATTAAATTTGCACGCATTTGAAGCATGGGCAAATATACCCTCAAATTAGGCAAAATTAGCATCATACTTTATACCTGCTGTGCAGAAAGAAGCTTGTAACATGTTTTTAAATGTTGAATGCTATTGAATGCTGGCTTTTCAGAAGTGGTTTAATGATACAGTTCGCTTGTAAAGTTAACTCTCTCTCCTAGTCCCATAGACACACAGCATGCTAGAGTTGTGCGTTATAAGAAATAAAACCTTTACCTTGTTTGACTTTTTTCCTAATGAAAATTTTTGTTTTGTTTTCTTACAGAACCTACTGTGAGCGTTGTTCAAGGAACTTTCAATAACAAAATTAGCCAAGATCTCTATGACCTTCCAAAGAACAGTCACATTCCGTGTCATTATGACTTGCTACCGGTTCGAGACAGCTCTTTGTCCACTAAAGAGAATTCCACCAACGAATGATCTGATCGATCGTTCAAACAGCAGCATACTTTACCTGATTTCTACAGAACTATGTGCTTCTATATCTTCTTGAGAATGATGCCCGATGCGACTACTGTTTTCTATATTAAATGACTCTACCAGATTGTTTGGAGACATGTTGTTTTCCCAATGACAAAGGACAGAAATTGCCTATGTGGAATTCTCACCAGTTTTTGAGGACACGGATTCTTTGTTTTTAGCAGGTTTATTAACCAGCAAACAGCGTACGCATGAACAGGTGATCAATGTGGAGTGTCTGATTAGACTATGATTGCGCTGTGGTTTTGGTCTGGGGTGCACACACATGAACACAAAATATTATCCCTCCCACATGATGTACACACATTCCAAAGGTGAGACTATTAAAACTTGTTAAATAACTTCCAACTCAAGCATGAGAGAAAAAAAAAAAAGTCAAAACAGCAATGGCAGCTGGTTCACAATCAGCACCTACTTACAGAACACATTCACACGCATTCTAACATGAGTCACTATTCAAACATACTGCAATATCTCAAAGCCCCGACAAAAAATACACAGCCTATTTATCCCATAACAAAAGCCGTATTCATCCTTTATCCCACACCCTCAATGCACCCCAAACTATTCCGCCCAATGTTATCAGTCCAAAAAGTGACAAAAATATGATATTAATTCTCCAAATCACCTAAGAGAACTCTGTGATACATATTACTCAACTTGTTTCTGCAAGATCAATGTAATGCTCTTAATATATGCCTAGAATGATGTGACAGTGTGTGAGGCTGGATCGATAGAGTATTATTTAGAAAAAAAATAAAATCACCAGATACGTAAAAAAAAAGAAAAAAGCAAAACTGAAAACCACTAGTAAGCAACAAATCAGGCTTGATATACATGTGCCCGTTTTATATTTACATCTATACTGTGTACGACCTCAGGAAGATTTTTCTAGGGTTCAGTAAAATAGTTCTGCGTCATATTAAACCATGGTGGGTGAGCATGTTGTTCTGGCTCTGCTTCCATCTGCCCCCAGATATGTCTAACACATAAAATATTTTATATTTATGTAAGAATGTGTGAACAGGTATACAAGTATTGACTCTGCGTGGGCCCAGCTCACAACTCCCGTTGGAACCAATCCCATTCTGTAGTCTGGCACTGCAGGAGGGCAAATACTTGTCCGGTAACATTGCAGTTAAGATAGGTCATCATGTAAGGTAATTAAAACCTACAATCTCAATAATAACATCAAGCATAACATTTGGAATATAACTATATAACGTACATATTAAATTTGTATTGCTTTCTTTTTACAGTAAATTAGTTGCAACTAATAACTTTTACTATACAGAGAACAAGAGATATTTTAGAAGCAAATTGTAAAAGATGAGGACTGTGGAATCTCTACAGCCCAAGAAAAAAAAATATTATTTTGTTTTTTTGTTTTTAAGATGCCAAAATTATTACTTTTTTAAGATACTTTACATTCTTGTGGTATTTAGAAAGCTAATTGCATATCAGCAATTATTTTGTGGTTTAGAAATGCTGGTTATTTTATTTGTCATAATTGCTTGAGTGGACATGTAGTGAAAGGCGTTCGTGGTGAAAGCTGTACATTAGCTGTGGTGATTTGAGTTTAACTCTTTGAATGCCAGAGTGGCCCCCAAACCTCCATATTGAGCACCATTAGTCACAAGAGGTTTGGTTCCTCCCTTCCCTTGTATATGTGATGGATCCCTATGCAAAAAGTTCTGGTACTCCGGAAAAATACTTCAATGTGTAACGATATCTTGGTTCTGCATATTGCAGATTGTCTAGACATTTTAGTACAGTAGTACTCGAAATTCTACAGCAAGGCCTTCTCTTGATTCTAAGGCCACATCTGTACTTGCCTGTTGGACGTTGGGTGAAGGAAACTCTGGCCTGGAGGAAGCCCCCAGGGCCCTCTGGCATCCAAAGGTTTAGTAAAATAGGTATATGTGTAATATATTCCAAACCAGTGCCACATTTCGTTACTTTTTTTGCTGGGAAACTGAATATTCTCTGGCACTTTTTTTTGCATTTTTATAGTCATTGTAGAGGTTACATGCTTAAGCAGGTCTTTTGCATAGTGCTAATGATGTTATCTACCACTATTTTTTTAGTTCAATGTTCCTTCATTTAAAGACTTTGTATGTGTTGATTGTGTTTTGTTCTGGTTTTTATCTTGGTTTGTGTATATACCATAATACAATTTGTAGCACACAGAAAATGTAAAAAAAAAACGGAGGCTCACATGAACGCTGTAGTACTATGGCTCATTGGGCATGATGGCAAAGCCCTGCGCAGGTTTTTTTTTAATAATTGTTGGGGACTTAACTGCATCATCTATATGTCTTTTTCCAATATTTTGTATATGTAACATTTTCAGCTGTTTTCTAATCAATAACTAGACCAGTTTATTGGGCATACTAAACTGTACTCTAAAAGCAGCTTTCATGTTGGAAATCCATGGAACGAGCAGTGTTGAGGGTATGGGATTCTTGTTGTTATTGCTGATCCTTATTAGCAATAAGAAGACGTCTAGTATGTTACTCTATAAGCCTTAACAATATGCATTTCTTTGTACAGCTATTTACTTTAAACATGACAATACAGTGAAGCCATACAGGTGATGTTAATGTACAGTAAATGTGAAAATAAAATATTGTTGTATGAGTTGTCTTTTTCTGAGTGTTAGCTTATGGAGCAATTGTTGTGTTTGTTTTGATTTTTTTTTTGTAAAGCACTTAATATGGTATTTGCTTATGTGATTGTTCATTCTGGTTCCATAAATTATGATATACTGCTGAGGCAACCTTTGCAATCTCTTGACTCAAACTTCTCTACAACTTTAAGATCCCCAAGATGGCCGCACTATTCTTAGGCTCTATTTTCTGGTTAGCACACACTCATGTACATTGCATTTCCTTTACATGCTATTCTAGTGGTCTACAGCCCTTCTTTTCACAGATCTTCTGCAGCTAGAAAACTCAAAGGGATTGGAAACATGTATTCCTTTGTTATTTAGATATTGTACTCTGAGAATAGGATACTAAAGAAATATTATTGCTACGTATTGCAAGCAGCTCATGTATTCTGAAACAGTTTCTCTCTGACTCACTCATAATTCCTAAAGACACATGATTTAGGATAAATACTGTGCTCCTTAAAAATATCTATTATATCTATTCCACTGCTCCCTACACCCCTCTTACTGTGTTACATCCTATTAATTAAGCATTCTTCCCCTTCCTTCATCTCTTCCATCCAGAATACCAATTCTAGACAGGCTGGGTCCAGGGGTGTCATCTCTGACATGGATCCCCTTTTCATCACATGACAAAGTTGATATATAGTATTCTCCTCCTCCTCCTCACAAAAACAATGACATTTATTGTAGCTCCAGTTTTCCATTCCTTCCTCTTGACATGGGGCATTATATTGCTTTCCCTTCTTACTCTCATTCATCTTTCCTCTCCTCTCTTCCACAAAAGCCTCCTCCACAACTCCCATTGAGATTTTTCATTGCCAGCTAAATCAACTTGTGTTTGTTAATTTGAGGCCTAAACATAACAGTTGTGTCATCAAGCATCCAATCCTCTTCCATTAGAGAGATACCAAGCTGACCCCTAGATAAATCTGTAATGTCAGTTCTCTCACTGGTTATATAAAAAGAGACGGTTATTTTTCTTCAAATCAAGCCATTACATCCATATATAGAACCTGAAGGATTATACCTTACACTCTAGGACTCCATCAATCCTTCTAAATGTGCCTTTACATGAGACTCTGCACCCAACACTCTCCACTATTTCTAACCTCATTTTATAGTGTGTGGCAACTTCAATATCATACCTTCTCCAATGGCAGACACTTGGCCAAGGGTATGCTAACCCATACTCCTCTTACAGGAATGATAAACACCCTGCCTCTGTTGATTTACTTTCTTTTCCCACCTCAAAATACACAGTCTGTTAGCTAGCACTGATTAAATTATTTACAAACTGAAAAGCCCATGGTGGTCTTGGCTTATCAAAAAAAAACAACCTTCAAAATATATCCTCTTAGATACTCAAAGCTAGCTCCTCGCCAAATCAGATGATTCTATTACATAAACTGTAAACAAGCTTGTAGCTAAAGTCACACTGAATACAGGACAGTAGCTAAAATCAGGGAAGCAAACCAGACTGGTTATTTTTGTTGTTTAATAAATAAATAAAAAAATAAAAATGATGATGGAGGGAAACATTTAGTCTTTTCTCAATAACATCTCAAAATAATTTTATAACAACTGAGACTCTTGGCCTTTGTATTTGCATACCCACCCCCAAGCTTACCCTTTCCCTTCTTTTAATCTGCAAATCCTCTTTTTTTCCCTACCACCTCTCCTTAGTTGCCCCCCCCCCCATACTCTGCCTCAGTCTCCCCTGTTGTAGGGCTGTGCCCCATGGCACAATGTATTCTTGTAAATCCATTGTATACTAAAAAATCTTACTGCTATCTATCCTCCTTTCATTCTTCCCCTTTTCTGATTATTATTATTATTGGCATTTATATATCGCCAACTTATTCGGCCCCGCTTTCAGATATTGTAAAGGATGACATTTAACAATAATTGAGACAATTACGAAATGTTTCAGGAACAATAGATTGATGAGGACCCTGCTCAAACAAGCTTACAGTCTAGATCATGGGTCCTCAAACTCCGGCCCCCCAAATGTTGCTGAACTACAACTCCCATGATTCTTTGAATTACATATATAGCCAGAGAATCATGGGAGTTGTAGTTCAGCAACATCTGGGGGGCCGGAGTTTGAGGACCCATGGTCTAGATTAACTTGGTATGTGTAATACATGTAAGACTGCTGTAGTGTGGTGGGTTGTGAGATTTCCCTTGTAGATGTACCCACTCCTGTGGAGGAAAGACAATGAATTTATCCTTGATCTTAATCTACTTAACATGCTGCATTGGTTGCTGGATTGTACTATGATGGCCTTCAAGAATTGCTTGTTCAATACTCCACACAATATTTCACAACTGTTTTAGTATGCATTGTACCGGCAAACAGCCACCATGGCAACTCTTTTATATTTATGTTTTATATTGTTTTTTTATGTCTTGTTTATTATTCTCTGTAATTTACTAAATAAAGAATATTAGAAAAAATATATATTGTTGAAGTGTGAGGGTTCACTAATATTGTATATAACAAACTCCTTTACAACACATGCATATCACATAGGTATACCTAATGCAGTCATCGAACGTCTCCATCAAGAGTTGGAAGGCAACTTAGGGAGGGCTTTCAATGAATCTGCCCAAAATTCGTATGCATTGCTAGCATGAACTAATGGTTTAGCACAGCTGTGCAGAATGAGGCCATCAAAAGAGCCAGGTAAGTGTCACACTATTCATAAAGATGTGACCACTTACCTTGGAACAGTGCTAAGGTACTCCTGGCACAATAACGACTACAAGGCAATGCAATGGTTATGGTGCTTAGAGTGTTCCTTCAATGTTTGGATCAAATACAAAGAGGAATGGTCTAAGATACCTGCGCCCACCAGTCTTTTGTGAGGGTCATGTGACTTTTGAGACTCCAAATTAAAATAACATATTTTTGATTAACAGTATGACTAATCTTGTGAACTGGGATTTGCACACTTAGTCCAATAAGTACATTGTAGAATAAATGTTAACATGCCTGATGCCACCTAGTTCGTAGTGGATTCAGTAGCTTATCATTTTGGGCTAATATGAATTGCACTATGGAGGTGCAATTAATTTAAATCTTAATTTAACTTTGTTTTGTATTGAAAATGTGATGTTGAAGTCTCACAAAAGAAATAACATAGAAGTATCAAGATACTATAGGTAGATCTGTGTTAGTGAGTATTTTCAACACAAGTAATAACAGTGCAGCTGGTTAGATAATGAAGTGTAAAATATATTCCCAGAGCCACTGGGAAGGACTTGCGACTAGATTGGGTGCCTATAGCAGGCTAACATCTACTTTAAACCTTAGATAAAGAAAATAAATCTGGAAATAAATGTAAAAAGCAAAACTCTGATATAATGTTTAGGTCACCGGTCCCCCTTAGATCGCTCTGTAAAAACGTTAAACTCACCTTTTTTCCCATGCTGCACTGGTCTTGCCACAGCTGGCTCCACCTCCATGGCTGAGATCATCAATTTGTCTGAATGCCAGTGTTGCACACAGGAAGCAACTCTAGTGACCATCTGAGTGACTGCTGTTAGGTGTTTTTGAGGTGTTACTAGGCACCAATGTAAACACTGCCTTTTTCCTGAAAAGGCAGTGTTTACATTGAAAAGCGAGCAGGAGCAGGCTGTAGACATCAGAACCATGTCTACATTAAAGGGACTCTCCTGTGCCAGGAAAACAAATGGTTTTCCTGGCACTGCAGGTCCCCTCTCCCTCCCACCTCCCATGTTGAGGGGGATAAAACCCCTTCAGTGACTTATCTGTATCCAGCGCCGATGTCCCTCGGTGCTGGGTCAGGCTCTACCAACTCTCCTCCCCCACCGACGTCAGCCGGCGGGGGAGACCTAATGCGCATGTGCGGCAATTGCCATACTCGCACGACAACGGACAGGCGCTCATTACACCGCCCCATAGGAGAGCATTATTCAATGCTTTCCTATGGAGATTCCGGCAAAGCTGGAGGTCCTCATGCATTGCGTGAAGACGTCCAGCATCTCTTAAAACACTGAAAGTGAAGCTCCTCTAGTGACTGTCTCATAGACAGCCACTAGAGGAGGATTTAACCCTGTTAGGCAATTAATGCAGTTTATGAAAAACTGCACTAATTACACTTGCAGGGTTAAGGGTAATGGTAGTTGGCACCCAGACCACTCCAATGGGCAGGAGTGGTCTGGCAGCCTGGAGTGTCCCTTTAAGCTGTAGTTGTTCTGGTGACTACTACAGTGTCCCTTTAATGTATATAATCAATCAAGTCTGTAGATAAGTACAGTACAGGAAATATCCAGACTCTTTTATTAATCAGAGTTAAGTGGAAATTAGGTACCAATCATACTTTTAACAAAATGTATATCCTTGTCTGGATTGATAAGGGTAGGTAATGGATATCTCTTCTAGATAATTAGCAATATTTTTCATTTTGCACGGTTACCGGTGATGGAATGTCAGTGAATAATCACTACACATGCAGATGTAGTTAAAATATGTAATGCAATATGAGCTGTAATTTTACTGATCTTAAACTATAAATCGTAAAATCTTTTTTTTTTTCAATGTAGAAATAAAACCAAGTATTAAAATGAGGTGTAAAAAAACGTTTTGGTTGGTTGCAATGGTGTTAAAATTCTAGATCAAGATCATAATTATTTGTAGCTCTCTATTGCTGTACCGAATACATACTAATTTCCTGTCAATTGGTTATTTCTTTAGATAACAATATAACATTCCACTGAAAGGATTCTGTTCAAACATTCAACAAATAAATGAATAAACATATTCACATGCTAATTGTAGTCACACATGCATTACAATCATGTAGGCTGTTTAATGACTGTTGGTTGCCTTTGCAGGTGCTTGAAAACAATCATCAAGGAAATTGATTGTTGCCTATTCATATATATATACACTGGGCACCACTTTGAAAGGCAATAACACCATGAAAGAAGCGGTTAGGAATTAAAACTGATAGAGGAGGTTAGGAAAAAGGGGGAATGAGATAGGAGATAATTATTGACATTATACAACAAGCCAAGAGAAGGTGGGGGAACCTAGACATTCGAGTGATAGACTTGGGGGCAATGGTATAGGATAGGTTTTGCCAGGGCTGGATTTACATCACAAGTACCTGTAGGCACAGAATTCTCAAGTGTCTCCTATCCAGACATATCCTTCTCCAATACACCTCAGATTCTCAGTCCTCTTCATTCTCGGGATAGCATTTAGCTTTGATTACAGCTCCCTTCTACCTTTCTGTTGACTGGGTTTATAGCCCACATCTCCCTCTCCCTTTCTATTAGCAATGTGACCAGTTTGCCATGTTTGTAGACCCCTCTTCCTTTTAATTAGCCATGCTTTCAGGACCCTCCCTTGTTCCCCTTTTTACTAGCCATGTATCCGGTTTGCCATGTTTGTAGTTACACTCCCTTTTCATTAGCCATGCATCCAGGCCCTTCGCCTTTCTATTAGCCATGTGTCAGTTTTCCTGGCACGGCTCTGGAAGGGGTAAAAACTTACCTTTTTCCAGCGCTGGGGGGGAGCTCTCCTCCTCCTCTCCACCTCTGTTCCGCCCCGTCGGCTTAATGCGCACGCGCAGCAAGAGCTGCGCGTGCATTCAGCCGGTCGCATAGGAAAGCATTATCAATGCTTTCCTATGGACGCTTGCGTGCTCTCACTGTGAAAATCACAGTGAGAATCACGCAAGCGCCTCTAGTGGCTGTCAATGAGACAGCCACTAGAGGGAATGGGGGAAGGCTTAACCCATTGATAAACATAGCAGTTTCTCTGAAACTGCTATGTTTATAAAACAATGGGTTAACCCTAGCTGGAACTGGCACCCAGGCCACTTCATTAAGCTGAAGTGGTCTGGGTGCCTAGAGTGGTCCTTTAAGGTGCCCCAGCCCAAGGCGTGCAATATCTGGGTTCCGGTTTACCAGCAGGAGGAGAGCGCCTAGTGCTCTGCTTCCTGCTGGTCAATCCATGTAGTGTGATCAACATAGGCGTGCGCAGCCTATTGCATTAGGGTGTGCACCAGTGGCGAACATACCAGGGTCGCAGGGGTCGCGGCTGCGACCGGCCCGGCCCACCAGGGGGTCCGGCCGCCCCTGCGACCCGGTATGTACGCCACAGGGCCAGCCTCTTCCCCTGGGGGGCTCAGGAGCCGGCCACCTCAGGGCCCCCCGAGGCTGGCCCTGCTGACCCCGGCGGGCGGGCTGTCTGGGCGGCCGGCGCGCGAGGGAGCACTTTACACTCTGTGCTTCCTCTTCAGCTCCCTCACTGAGTGCTCCCTCGCGCTCCCGCCTGCCTGCCCGACTGGCCACCCACCCAGCAGCACCACTGGACCCCAGGGAATGCCCCCAGCACTCCAAAAGGTAAGGAGGCTGGGGGGATTAAATTTGAAGAAAAAAAAAATGTGTGTGTGTGTGTGTTAGTGTGTGTGTCAGTGAATGTGTCTGTTATTGGGTGTGTGTCTGCTAGTGTTAGTGTGTGTGTTTGTGTTAGTGTGTGTCTGCTAGTGAGTGTGTTACTGTGTGTGTCTGTTAGCTAGTGTGTATGCGTCTGTTCGTGAGAGTGTGTGTGTCTTCAGCGTCGGACTCCCCAGTGTCCGCCTCTCAGCTCCGAAATGCACATGCGCGGCAAGAGACGCGCGCGCGCATTTAAACCACCCATAGGAAAGCATTACTCAATGCTTTCCTATGGACGTTCAGTGTCTTCTCACTGTGATTTTCACAGTGAGAATCACGGCAGCTCCTCTAGCAGCTGTCAATGAGACAGCCACCAGAGGTTGGATTAACCCTCAGTGAAACATAGCCGTTTCTCTGAAACTGCTATGTTTTCAGCTGCAGGGTTAAAACTAGAGGGACTTGGCACCCAGACCACTTCATTGAGCTGATGTGATCTGGGTGTCTGTAGTGGTCCTTTAAGTGTGTGTGCATACCACGGTCGCCGGGTCGCAGCCCTGCAACCAGGTGCCCGCCCCCATGTGTTGTGACCCCGACCCGTGCCAAGTAAGCGCGGGGGGGGGGGCCCCACCGCTCAATTTTTGCACCAGGGCCCCATGGGTCATGTGTACGCCACTGGTGTGCACCCTAAACCACAAACACACGCCGCGCGTGTGTGTGTGTATATATATATATATATATATATATATATATATATATATATATATATATATACACATATACATATACACACACATATATATACACACACACACACAGAGCTGTGTGTGCTGTTAGTGTGCTGTTAGTGTGATGTGTGTGTGAGGGTGCGGTTAGTGTGATGTGAGGGTGTTTGTGTGTGTGTTTGTGACTGTGCTGTTTGTGTGTGAGGGTGTTTGTGTGTGTATGTTTGTCCTGTGAGGGTGCTGTTTGTGTGAGTGTTGTGTATTTGTGAGGGTGCTGTTTGTGTGTGTGTTTGTGAGGGTGCTGTTAGTATGCTGTGTGTGAGGGTGTTGTGTTTTTTTTAAAGGTGCTGTGTGTGTTTGTGAGGGTGCGGTTAGTGTACTGTGTGTGTGTGAGCAGTATGTGTGTAGGTGCTGTATGTGTGTGTGCTGTATGTTTGGAGGGATTTGGCAGATTAGTAAATCCTTGCTGCCATGTGCCATCCCTGGTGGTCCAGTGGAGAGTGAACTCTAGCCTGCGGGACTAGAGTTAACTCTCGCGAGATCTGAGCGTTGCCGCAGCAACGCTCAGATATTGCGAGAGGAACCTGGCGGAGCTTCTGTCTAGAGCTCCCTGGGTCCTCTCCTGCCTCCCTCCATGCTGTTGTGGGCCGGTGAGGTAGATCTTTGGTCTCCCCACCAGCCCATGGGGGCTTAGAGCAGAGCCAGCACTCAGATAGCGCCAGCTCTGCGCGCGTGCGTATATATATATATATATATATATATATATATATATACACACATATATATATATATATATACACACATACATACATACACACATACATACATACACACATACATACATATACACACACACACACACACACACACGAACAAATTATTATATTTTAACAAACAAAAAAATGCGAGAGGGAGCAGAGAGCAGACAGCAGAGAGCTCCCTCACCGCGGCTGAGCTGGAGAGATGGGGGGGAGGGGCAAGAGGTGAGACAGGGGGCGCTGAGTGCCTGCAGGAACAGCGTTCCTGCTCAAAAAAAGTGCAGGAACGCTTTTCCTGCAGGACTCAAACCATAGGCGTGCCACGGGGATTAGGGTGTGCCCAGGCACACCCGGCACACCCCGTGCGCACGCCTATGAGTGTATATGTGTTTGTATGTGTGTGTCAAAGAGTGTGTGTATGTGCCTGTGTGTGTGTATCCTGTCAGTGTGTATTTATGGGTGCAAGTGTGTGTATGTCACGGTGTGTATCTGAGTGTGTGTGTGTATATTTGTGAGTCAAGATGTGTGTGTCAGTGTGTATCTGAGTGTATGTATCTGTGTGTAAAGGTGTGTGTCAGTGTGTATCTATGTGCCAATGTGTGTGTATAGCTGTGTGTCAGATACATATACACACTGACACAGAGATACACACACTGGCGCATACAAACACAGATATACACAAACCGTCACATACAAACACAGATACAAACAAAAATACACACACATACACACGGTGTGTGTATCTGTGTGTCAGATTCATACACACTGACACACACACACCTTAATACGTAGACATATACAAACAAAGATACACACACTTTGACACACAGATACACACACCTTGACCCACAGATACACATCTGTGTGCCAGTGTGTGTGTGTGTGTATATCTGTGTGTCACATATACAAGTGGCACATAAAAGCACAGATATAACACACTGGCATATTAAAAAAAAAAAACAACAACAAAAAACGTTGCAATTGGGGGTTTCAAACGTTGCAATGTTAAAGGGTTCCACGGGAAAAATTAATTGGGAACCCTGCCCCAAACGATTATAATAATCACTGCCTGGTTCCCACCATACTCCATAGAGTATATATCCTCATCTGTCGCTAATACCTCGGCACCGCATGAAGCTAGTGCCTACCTGAACCAAATGGTGAGAGCTCACGTTGCCCCTGATGACGTGTTATAATACGCTGAAACGCACGTCGGGCTTGATGACAGGACGTTCGGGAATATTGATAGGAAGCATCGTGAGATCACGGAGGAAAGGTGAGAATTGTGAGAAATCGCTCTGACTACAGGAAACAGAGCATATTTTGTTCCTCCGCTGGTCAGAGATGGTCAGGCGTAGGAAACATCCATAACACAAAATAGTCCCTACTTTGTCTTATGTATTAAAGAAAACTAGAGCAGATAGGAAGAAATGAAGAACAGATCCTGACAGAGGGATCACTCACCTGAACATGCATCCATTATAGGGTGCTACTGGGGCAAAAATATACAAAATACACATTGTTTATTGTTTAGTGAATAAGCGAGTGCGCTGGATTCTGTATTTTGTATATTTTGGCCCCAGCAGCACCCTGTAATGTATGCATGTTCAGGTGAGTGCAGCCCTCTTGGTTTCATTTATATATTTGGGAGTCCAGGCCAACTCCTTGGTTTCGCACCCCTCCCTGTCACAGGTGCTTCATTCCAGGACCCTATTTAGCCTTGACTTGCAGAGAGTCCCAGTAAGGAAGTATTTCCCAAGTAAGTGGATTAATCTCATAAGAGCAGGCATTAGGCTGCTAGAGTAGGACCTGCCAAGAATGAGGTACATTGATGTTGTGGCAGGCTTATGCAATATATGATCATATAATGTAACTAAACCCCCATTATGTTTTGCCTAGGTGATGTGTTTTTAAATAAAACTATTACAATCTCTAAGATTTGAAATCATTGTTTAGTGAATAAGCGAGTGCACTGGATTCTGTATTTTGTATATTTTGGCCCCAGCAGCACCCTATAATGTATGCATGTTCAGGTGAGTGCAGCCCTTTTGGTTATATATACCAAGCAAAAAGAAAC
>OW240916.1:235247717-235372687 GCA_933207985.1 Pelobates cultripes
ATCAGCAGTGAAGGAGATCGAAGCCTGAAGATGAGATAGTACATCAACTCCTAAGAGGTTAATGGGACAGGTGGATGAAACAACAAACCGAGAGAGAATGTTAGAACCAACACGTAAGAGTTTAGTCAATGGGTTGTTCCGGGGGGTACCATCAACACCTACACAAGAAACATCTAGGTCAGATAAGTAAGAAGGATCTGGCAGGTCTTGTTCTCTGAGAACACTGCTAGCTGCACCTGTGTCAACTAGACACATTGTAGGATGACCCTCAACTGGTAATACTATGGTAGCTAGCCCCCCCCCCCCTTGTCCCCTGCAGACACTGCCATAACAGGGGTGTCAGACACAGGTTTGCCGGTTACCTATTGTACGAGATCTAGATGGGACTGATCAGGGCCAATGTAGTGACGTGTAGTAGGGTGACTTATTTGATGACTTTGACGGGCAGGAAGATAATGATTGGATGCTGGGTGATCAGCTTGCTGAAAGTCATCTGAATCATAATTAACTGGGGGAGGGGGTGTATTAAATTGACTGGGTTGGTAAGTAGCTTGGGTATAATCTTGTGGTGGGTAGTATGGTGCTTGTGGCTGTGGGTGCATCTGTGGAGGATAACCATGTTGAGGACCCCCATAAGTAGCTGTAGGAGTGTTGGGGTGCATTGGAGGTCTGATGGGTGGCGGGCGAGTTACCCGTGGGTGTGGGCAATCTCAGGGACTGTCCCTGAGTAGCTGGCATAATAGCCAATGTGGGACGATTCTGGGGCCCCAAGGTGGGTCTGATAGTAGGGCTAGAAGTGAAAAACATGAGTGGATTACTTCTCTTCTGTGATGGCTGCAGAACTGATTCTAAACCCTTTGCTACCAACAAGAGAGTATCCAAAGGAATAATTTTATATTCGGGACGTGCAAGCACTAAGCCTTTACTAATAGTCTCCTTAACACCAGCCACAAAAGCAGCTGACAACATCTGGGTATGTGCTTTGTTATATACACTGAACCCAAAATCAGAAAATGTTTGGGTTAACCTGGAGTGATATTTTTCTACTGACTCAAGTTTGTCTTGTATGATATAATTTATGCAAGTGGCCTGGTCAGCCAGTTTGTCCTGGGCCCAGGCCCTGAGTTGCTCACAGAAAACAATGCCTGACTGAAAATCTGTATCAGTAGTGAGAACAGCATCATTAAAGCTCCTTTCCATAATTGGCCAGTAGGCATCCCCAGACTTGATCTCACATAAACTGTACAAATCACGCCAGGCTGCTGAGTATGTTTTACGAATCTGAGCAATTCTTCGGAAAAAGGGCATGGGTTGTTTTTCTGGATCGGGGAGAAAAGTTACCAGGGTCGCATCTTGGGATGGATTAAATGTGACATACATTGGCAGGGCTCCTTCCACTGCTGATGAGGCAGGGAGGTGAGTAGCTGCAATGTCCTGTCTCTGGGAAGTTCTGTTGCTTGAGGGACGGAATGGGCTAAACTCTGGCACATTGTCATTCCCGTGTGGGACTGGGAGACCATGGTAACTAACAACATCAAGTGAGTTCGGAGCTGGAGCCATTGGGGTGTCGGAACCGGGAGGACCGACAGCGATGGTCTGGGGAGTGATTAATTGAGACATAGAGGGGTGGAAACCTGAGGCAGCGGGAGAAGCGTCAGCGGCCTGAGGTTGCCCTGATGTTACAGACTCATTTGTCCCAACAATCATGAGTGGGTAACTGGGGGTGGTTATCGGAGGGGCAGGGATGGGGGCTAGACCGGGTGAAGGTGTGGGGTGAGTAAGCTGAGACAGGTGATTGGAGAGAGCGGAGATGAGTGACGTAAGATCGTGGGAGGAAACACCAGGGTTAGAGGCGGGATGGGGAGGAGAATCCGGAACAGAAACAGGAGGAGCTGGTTGGGGGCAGGAGGTGGAGGAGGAGAAATAGGTGGAGTAGTAAACGAAGCTAGAAGGGCAGAAATAGCGTTGGTATCAGGGAGAGGGAGAGAAGGAGGTTCTGACATGGGAACTGCAGGAATGGAAGGAGGTGGAACATTGTGAGTCAAGGTAGGTGCGAGTAAAGCAGAGAGGGTGGAGGTAAGGGATGGAAGATCACGGGGAGGGGAGGGAGGATCTGAAACGGGGGCAGGAGGAGTAGGAAGGGGTGGAGCATTAGGAGTGGAAGTAGAGGCAAGTGAGGCAGAGAAGGCGGAGATAAGGGATGAAAAGTCAAGGGGAGGAGAGGGTACGGGAGGAGGAGAAGGTTCTGGAATAGGAGCAGGAGGAATGGAAAGGGGTGGGGAAGCAGGAGTGGAGGTAGAAGTGAGCAAAGCGGCGAGGGATGAGACGAGTGAGGAAAGATCGAGGGGAGGAGAGGATACAGGAGGTGGAGAGGGTTCTGGAATGGGAGCAGGAGGAGTGGAAAGGGGTAGAGAAGTAGGGGTGGGGGTAGGAGTGAGCGCAGTAGTGAGGGGGAAGATCGAGAGGGGGAGAGGATACAGGGGGTGGAGAAGGTTCTGAGATGGGAGCAGGAGGAGTGGAAAGGGGTGGAGAAGTAGGAGTGGAGGTAGAACTGCGTGCAGTGGTGAGGGTTGAGACAAGAGATGAGAAGTTGATAGAGGAAGAAGGGAGGGGATTGGAAATGGGAAGGGGAGAGGAATCTGGGAAGGGATTGAAGGGGCAGCAGAGAGTGGGGGAACCGGGATGGGAGTGGCAGGAACAACAATAGGGGGAGGAATCGTGGGTACACCAGGGGATATCGTAGGTGATGGCAATGAGGGAACCGGGGCAGAAGGAACAACAGGGAGAGGGGCCGGTGAGGTCTCGGAAGGAATAATGCATGTCGGTGGAGTGGGAACAGGGATTGGAACAATGGGAGGTATGGTAGTGAGTGATGAGGAGGAGGCAGTATCGGGAGAAGGAATAGGGAAGGATAGTGACGGTGAGGGGGCGACATCAGTAACGGCCTGTAGTAGTGGAGGAGAGGAGACATCAGAAGGGAGGGGGGCAGGAAGTGGGGAGGGAACGGAAATAGCAGGTGATATGGCTGATGGTGATGGGAGAGGAAAAGGATAATAGTAGGATCCGTCCTCCCCAAGGTGGGAGTAGGAGGCTCTTTGGCAACGGAAGGTGGAACAATGGGGGGCGGAGATGGGGCAGTGTCTGAGGAGGCGGGACATGATTCGCTTGTGGTATTCTGGGTGCCATCATAGGGCGGCGGCCGGGGAACAACAGTGGATGAATCATCATCATTGCAAACATTTCTGTGATACACATATATCGTTTGTCCTCCAAAATCAATCTCCTCTTCTGACCATCCCTCCCATTTGAGGCCCCTTGCCTCTATGGCTTTCCTCAACCCATTATCCAGTAATATACTCTCTTTATCAACGAGCAATTTCCTCCAAAACTCTGGTTGTAATCTACCACTGGGTGACATTTGGAAACCACAAACCTTCGCTATCTTTTTCATCTTTAACATTGCTTCCTCTCCTTCTTTAACAATATGACAGGCTAAGAGACCCTTTGGGGGTCTAGCATGTTCCTGTCCCATTTTTATCAAACAAGGCTCTCCCTGTAAGAGGATCAGAGATAGAGAGAAGAAAAAGAAGGAATGTCTACAGTGCTCTACTGCCACGAGGAAATGATTTTTGTGCGTCTTCCCAAAACGTAGACTAGTCACGGGATCCGCCCACCTGAGATGGTGGCCACGGATCTGAGCGGGCGAGCATGGGTGACTAACACAGCTCTGGGCAACAAGTACAGAAGAGGTTGAGAATTAAGGAGGAAGTGAACGTAGAGAGACTAATCAATAAGCATTTACAGGAATCACAAATACAAAGATGTGCACATTATCCGGAATCAAGTACGAACCACACAATACACACACAAGTAATGAGGGTACCCACACGATTGCCACAACTGAACAGGAAACAAAGCATAACAAGGAACAATAAAAATGTGAACATAGCAATAGTTAAACAGTAAATAAACCCTGTTCTGCTCTGAACAGTACAACACTATTCACAGCCTTTCTCTAGGCTATCCCTAGCCCTTTACAGGGTGGACAACAAAAACCCCAACCCTTCACTGGGTGGTCAACAAAATCCCAGCCCTTTACCAGGCGGTCTCATCCCCTGCCCTCTAGGCAGTCAAGCTATAACAATAAATGCGTCCCCTGCCCGCTAGGCAGTCAAGCTATAACAGTTAATGCATTCCCTGCCCGCTAGGCAGTCAAGCTATAACAATAAATGCATTCCCTGCCCGCTAGGCAGTCAAGCTATAACAGTAAATGCATTCCCTGCCCGCTAGGCAGTCAAGCTATAACAGTAAATGCGTTCCCTGCCTGCTAGGCAGTCAAGCTATAACAGTAAATGCGTTCCCTGCCCACTAGGCAGTCAAGCTATAACACACATACACACAACTTCAGGAGACAGATAGACAATTAATAGGTTAGTTTAAAAGGCACCAGATAAAAGATTACCTGTCTTGTAGCCTTCTGGAAGCCGGAAGTGGACACGGAGACAGACCAACACAAAACAGGAGAATACAGGCAAACCACTGTATTAGGAGGTGATCAGGCTCCGGTTGTCCTACTTTCTGGAGGTCCGCTCCCGTCCCGTTTTCCGATCGTCCGAACTGGTGAAACCCCGTGCCCCACGTTGAGCGCCAAATGATGTGGATATCAATCAATACATTGATTATCTTGTGTATCTGCCCCTGGCCAAATTAAAGAAATAATGCATGCACGCTCCTGAAGTAATTCACACCAGACACAAGTTTCGGGTTAATGAAAAACTTGAGGAATGTTTAGGGGGGATGGCATGTCCCTTATAAAGCAAAATTACATCATAAGCTTTGTCAGAGATAACATGGAATAATACATCAATAATTGGTTAGGTGTTAAGTGGTTCAGTTAATGCTCTGCCTACTGAGGGTGATGTCACTGGCATCGTGGAGGTCTCCCCCAGATTCCAGCGCCATCTTGTTAATGAGGGTGTTAGTCAATGTTAAAGGGGAAACTCCCTAGCGGCCATTTTAGGTAAATCACATAGAAAGTTGAATAATGTTGATTGTAGTTATGTTTGAGTAAATAGACATTTTACTAATATAAATTGGGTTAATATTTTCATCCACAACACTTATTAACCAGCATTGCAACCTAGCTGTGTAATACAAAAATTGAATACAAATACAAAAAAATAGGTCCTGTGGTCCAACTCCCATAACTCCTGGGCAGCAGCAATGGCCATTGTACACATCAGCCCCAACACATACAGTAAAAACCAAAGGGAAAAAGTTACCTGCTCTCTCTCCCAAAACGCTATGCATATTTAAACAGATGGAGATATTTAGTTTCTCCAATAGCCATGAGAGATTTTAGCCCACCTGCCACATCAAGGCAGACCCCTCAGGTGGGTCCTACACTAACCTTTTACACTGCTTCCTTGTGCTTCTGGCAAAGACATCTCCAATGAGACATAGAGGGGTATTTTTTATATACACCCTTTATACTTATTAACCCTTAATAGGGAACACATGGGATGGGCGGCAGATAATGAGGATCACAACACTGACAGAGAAGCGGCCCTGAACCATAAAGCAGAAGGTTTAATTTTTTTAAATCCAACATCCCAAGCCTTCACATTGGTCTTGGTGGTTGGAAACATATTCACCATCTGCGGTCGAAGAGAGGAGGGGGACCATAGCACTTATCTTATAAGGAGAAATCTTAGTAGCCTCCATCTCCAACCACAGCGGGTGACCATGTACTAAATTAAATTTAAGAGAATTAGCTGCATAAGTTGCAAAATAATACTGACTCAAATTTAGCAAACCCATACCTCCACTAACCCTGAGTTTTTGTAGAATAGCCAATTGAATTCTGCAAGGTTTCTTATTCCAGACAAATGCCAGAAGGGCAGGGTAAACCTTTTTTTTTAAAAAAGAGGAAAGTATAGTGAGAGGGATAGGAATGCTACATTTTTATAGTCCTTGCTTTGATTTTAAGTCTGTCGTATTATAATTCGATTTCTAGACCTATTTATCTTTAGTCACTGTATTTTTGTCTATATAAGACTTAAGTTATTTCTTGTAGGTTGTTTTTTTGTTTCTGTTATTGACTTTTTTATTCTATGTGTGAATTAACTGGCAAAGAAAAAGCCTCTGTTAATTCATGTAAGGCTTTTTTTGTTTTAACAAAGGGAAATCTCCGATTGTCTTGTAAATTTTGCCCACTTAAATACATTTTAAAGCTTATATGCCAAATTAATATGGATTTTACACAACAGACCTTTCCTAATTCACACAGCGTAAAACTCAAATATCAAAAATGAAACTGTTGATATACATGTAAATATTTGGCGAAAGAGAGAGAGAGAGAGAAAGAGAGAAAAAAGTAACAAAGAAAGAAACAAACATAATAAATAGATATCACCTTACAATGCTTCTTTGTCTTGGAGTTTCAGCTTTTAATATTAGAAATGATTTTTATATGTTCCTATCTCATACTCCATACTCCATACTTCATACTCCAGAGACTACTTTGCCACAGTCTACAGGGTCCTGTTCTCAAACATATTCTCAGTCCTGCACCAAAGCAATTACAGCACGAGTTTAGAAGTATTAACAATAAATATAACACAATAATATTGATTCTGGGATTTTTAGCTTTTAATTTGGTCTTCTTTTCATGAAGGTCCAACAGATGTTTGCAGATGACCTGGGCCCCTTTCTGTAACACACCACATGACCCTCTGTGACACAACCCTCTATCCAACTAAACCAGGCATTCAAGTATAAGGGTTTATTGGGTGAATAAGTTGTGGCTCAGAACTGTCTTGAAAGATTTTGAATACAAAAAACAGCCAGATGGATAAAATCTCTAGTTGTTATTTTGGTTTCCATTAATACACTAATTTGGAAAACCTATGCATAAATTGTATGTTTCTTCTTTCTTTTATCTTGGCCATTTTGACCTATACCTTCTGTAAAATATGTTTCTGTCTAATCATTGTTTCAGTACATTACATAGCAGAACTGCAATATCAGTTTGTTTCTTCCAGAGAGAATCAAAAACTGTGGAGGAGAAAAGGCCAACAGTCAATCAGGCTCTGAATGCATAATTACCTGGGGTAAAGCATGGCTTTGTTTCAGGAGGGAAGAGAGCATTGGATTGTGGGAGAGGGCCTGTGATGATGGCCCCACCATGCCTTGTTTTAATTTGCATTAAAGCTATTTCAGTTCATTACATCTATTTTTTTAATTTGTATAGAAACACAGAATGTGACGGCAGATAAGAACCATTCGGCCCATCTAGTCTGCCCAATTTTCTAAATACTCTCATTAGTCCCTGACCTTATCTTATAGTTAGGATAGCCTTATGCTTAAAAGGTTCTATGTACAGGCACTCTTTCATCTGTATTGGTGCAAAGTATCAAGGTGGCCCATATACCTCAAAATATACAAAATACCAAAAAATGATACTGCACTCAAAAACTTTAGATAGAGTTCATTACTTCATTTAGTTACATAGTTACATAGCTGAAAAGAGACTTGCGTCCATCAAGTTCAGCCTTCCTCACATTTGTTTTTTGCTGTTGATCCAAAAGAAGGCAAAAAAACCCAGTTTGAAGCACAATTTTGCAACAAGCTAGGAAAAAAAATTCCTTCTTGACCCCAGAATGGCAGTCAGATTTATCCTTGGATCAAGTAGTTATTACCCTACATTGAAAGATTATATCCTTGAATATTCTGTTCTTGCAAGTATGCATCTAGTAGCCGTTTGAACATCTGTATGGACTCTGATAAAACTACTTCCTCAGGCAGAGAATTCCACATCCTGATTGTTCTTACAGTAAAAAAACCTTTCCTTTGCCTTAGACGAAATCTTCTTTCTTCCAGTCTAAACGCATGGCCTCGTGTCCTATGTAAAGTCCGGTTTGTGAATAGATTTCCACACAATGGTTTGTATTGGCCCCGAATATATTTGTATAATGTTATCATATCCCCTCTCAGGCGACGTTTTTCTAAACTAAATAGGTTTAAATTTGTTAACCTTTCTTCATAGCTGATATGTTCCATTCCTTTTATTAATTTTGTAGCCTGCCTCTGCACTTTTTCTAGTGCCATAATATCCTTCTTTAGAACAGGTGCCCAAAATTGCACAGCATATTCAATATGGGGTCTTACCAGTGATTTATAAAGAGGCAAAATTATATTCTCGTCCCGAGAATGAATGCCCTTTTTCATGCATGACAATACCTTACTGGCCTTGGCCACTGCTGATTGACATTGCACATTGTTGCATAGTTTGTTGTCTATAACAATTCCCAAGTCCTTTTCGTGTGTTGTTATCCCTAATTCGCTTCCATTAAGGGTATACGTTGCTTGTGTATTCTTTATGCCGAAGTGCATAACTTTGCATTTTTCAACATTAAATTTCATCTGCCATTTGAGTGCCCAGTCCCCCAGTCTATCTAAATCCCTCTGCAGCAAAGTAATATCTTGCTCACATTGTATTATTTTACAAAGTTTTGTGTCATCTGCAAACACTGAAACATGACTTTCAATGCTGTCTTCAAGATCATTTATAAACATGTTAAATAGAAGGGGTCCCAGAACAGACCCCTGAGGGACACCACTTGCCACCTCTGTCCAGCTTGAAAATTTACCATTAATGACAACTCTTTGTACTCTGTTTTTAAGCCAATGTTCTACCCAAGAACAAGTATTTTCATCTAGACCGATTTCCTTGAGTTTGAACACTAATCTATTGTGTGGAACTGTATCAAATGCCTTGGCAAAATCCAAAAAGATCACATCCACGGCAACACCCTGATCTATACTTCTACTTACTTCTTCGTAGAACGCAATCAAGTTAGTTTGACATGACCTGTGCTTCATAAAACCATGCTGATTTTTGCTGATAACCATGTTCTTCTCAAGGAATTCTTGAATATTATCCCTTAATAACCTTTCAAATATTTTACCAGCCACAGAAGTTAAGCTCACAGGTCTATAATTTCCAGGCAAGGATTTTGAACCCTTTTTGAATATAGGAACCACATCTGCCTTCCTCCAATCCTCCGGAACACTTCCTGAAAGAAAAGAATCTTGAAAGATTAAAAACAGAGGTTCACTTATTTCTGCACTTAGTTCCTTAAGTACAAGTGGATGGATACCGCCAGGCCCTGGAGCTTTGTTTATATTAACTTTTTTTAGTTGCTGCAGCATCTTGTCTTGAGTTAACCAATTACAATTATTCTGCACGTTTTAGTAGCAATCATTTGCACATCTATTGCCATGGGTTCTTCCTTAATATATACGGAGGAGAAAAAGTTATTTAAAATTCCTGCCTTTTCCTGGTCTTCATTAATTAACACCCCCGTTTCAGTTTTTAGTGTACCTACACTTTCATTTTTTTTTTTTTTGAATTTATGTATTTAAAAAATGCTTTGGGGTTGGTTTTGCTCTCTTCAGCTATCATTATTTCATTTTGAAGTTTAGCAAGTCTAATTGCCTTTTTGCACGCATTATTTGTATCCTTATATCTTTTATAAGATGCATCTGATTTGTCCGATTTAAATGCTTTAAATGCCCTTCTCTTAGTTGTAATCTCTTGTTTTACTTCTCTACTAAGCCATGTTGGTTTTAATTTGTTTCTTTTATATTTATTTCCCAATGGTACATACTGAGAAATGTACCTTTGTAATATTTGTTGGAAGATGATCCATTTATCCTCAGTGTTCTTTTCACTAAAGAGTTTATGCCAGTCAATATATTGTAAAGCTTCCCTTAACTTATTGAAATTGGCCTTTTTAAAATTATATGTTTTAGTATTCCCCATGTGCTTTTGTTTTTTTGAGTTTATTTCAAAGGACACTATATTGTGATCACTATTTCCCAAGTGCTCACCTACTTGAATGTTGGTCAAAAGATCAACGTTGTTTGTTAAAACCAGGTCCAGACAAGCATCCATTCTAGTTGGTGCTTGTACAAGTTGTGACATGAAGGTGTCATTTAACAAGTTTAAAAACCTAATTCCCTTTGCTGAGGCACTAGTCCCTCTGTCCCAATTTATATCCGGGTAATTAAAATCTCCAATAATTAAAGTGTTACCCAGATTTGCAGCTTTCTCAATTTGCTCAAACAGCTGTTGTTCCTCGTCAATATTAACATTAGGTGGTTTATAACATATCCCAACCAATAGTTGGTTTCCCTTCTTTTCCCCCAAGCAGATATTTACCCATAAAGCTTCCACATTATCCTCCTCGCATTCCATTTGCTTTTAATAATTCATTGTTATATCATATGGACATAATTCATTAATTACAAAAAAATGATAATATATACTCTTAAGTCAAAAAATTGATAATATATACACTTAAATCAAACAATATATGTTAGTAGAAACAGTGCATTATGAGCCTACTAATATAACTCCATGTAACTAAAGATCCCTGACCACAGATTTACTGTATCCTAGAGTCCAAAAGTACCATCCCCCAAAAAATAACTAATATTTAGACTCTGGATAGACTCTCATACATATGTCATGTTTAAATGCCAATATCTAAATCTTAGCCAAATCTTCATAAATATGTCAATGACTTTAACAACTCACTGTATAAAGATGATTAGTATCCCTTCATTTTATTGGTTAATATTCCAGTGCAGTAATTAATTGACTTGAACACTCCATGTTTTTTAATTGTTAATATGTATATAAAAGCTTTCTGTACAAATGTACCCCTTTTTTTGGATGGTAGTTTTGGACTCTACGATACAGTAATACAGCATAACTTGATGATTCATAAATCTGGTCAGGGATCTTTAGTTACATGGAGTTATATTAATAGGCTCATAATGCACTGTTTCTACTAATATATATTGTTTGATTTAAGTGTATATATTATCAATTTTTTGACTTAAGAGTATATATTATCATTTTTTTGTAATTAATGAATTATGTCCATATGATATAACAATGAATTATTAAATGAGGTAATGAACTCTATCTAAACTTTTTGAGTGCAGTATCATTTTTTGGTATTTAGCCTTATGCTTAACCCCTTAAGGACCAAACTTCTGGAAAAAAAGGGAATCATGACATGTCATACATGTCATGTGTCCTTAAGGGGTTAAACTCCTTTACTGTGTTAACCTCTACCACTTCAGCTGGAAGGCTATTCAATGCATCCACTACCCTCTCAGTAAAGTAATACGTCTTGAGAGGGAAGTATTCCTACATCTGACCTTCAGTACTGTGACTTTTGGTCCTTGCAAAGAGGTTGTGTTTTGTCTTCACCAGTCCCCAATACTTGCGGCTGCAAACGAATTTCTGAATCTACACTCCATTTTGTAAAGCTGCTTTCTTATTTTGTTTAATACTGTAGTATATTACATAGTTACATAGTTACATAGTCTCATAGCTGAAAAAAGACTTGCATCCATCAAGTTCAGCCATCTTCACATTTGTTTTTTGCTGTTGATCCAAAAGAAGGCAAAAAAAAACAGTTTGAAGTGCTTCCAGTTTTTGCAAAAAGCTAGGAAAAAAATCCTTCTTGACCCCAGAATGGCAGTCAGATTTATCCTTGGATCAAGCAGTTATTACCCTACATTGAAAGATTATATCCTTGAATATTCTGTTTTTGCAAGTATGCATCTAGTAGCTGTTTGAACATCTGTATGGACTCTGATAAAACCACTTCTTCAGGCTGAGAATTCCACATCCTGATTGTTCTTCCAGTAAAAAAACCTTTCCTTTGCCTTAGATGAAATCTAATTGCTTTATTATTATTATGTTATATTTGGAAGCTCACTATATAAAGGAAAATGATATTTATTTATCAAATGGCATTTTTTATTAAGAAATCAGAGGGAATCAGTTAAGATCCCTTCAACATTTCAGTAACAAATGAATAAATTGAAAAAGAAAATATGTATCTCTTTACAAATACTTTTTTTCCCAGAAATATTAAACAAAATAATTATTTTGTCCTCGTTTTGCCTGCTATCTATATATTTGAAAAGGATTGTCTTCATAACATAATACTATGGCACGGCATTACAAACTTACGATTTACTATTCATACTTTTTTTAAAGAACAAAAATTTCCCTTTTTTATTTTATTTATACAAAAACAAATATTTTTAGGGGGGGAAATGTACCTATCCTTATCTTACATTGATGTGGTTATAGAATTAAAGTTATATATATATGTGTAGTAATAAGTGGAGCAAAGTGAAACACCACTTAGAGACAGTGGAGAGAATGGTATACAAACGCCATAAGTGTTGGATGATTCCTCCAAACAATGATGGTAATATGCAAAGGAAAAAAATAAAAAAAATGCAATGATAGTGCAGATGGTTAACAATGATTAATAAAGCACCTCACATCTGCTTAATAAATCCCTTATGCATCTCATAATATATGAAAATTATATATCATCATAACAGTGATGGGCCAAAAAAACAAAATATAAAAAATGACATAAATTTATTGTCTGCTACATGCAGAATATGACTCTCCTCAATTGGATGTATGGTACAATAGAGGGACGATTTAACAGCCCCCCTCTGCTCTAGTTAATATAGGGACATTTGCATTTTTATCCTTCCCCAACCTGTTCAGCATCAGGAGTGCCAGATCCCTCTCATTTTCTCTAAAAAAGGCCCCAGGGTAACTTTCAGTCTTTTTGAACCCCTGTATTATCCCACACACCTTCCCCCAACCACTTCTCTTGATACCTTTCAAATTGCTACTACCCTGCAGGCATTTTGTCATGCTTGTTAGGGTAGTATGGACAGGGCCGGTGCAAGGATTTTTGCCGCCTAGGCAAAAGTAAAGTTTGCCGCTTCTCGCGACATCACAATGCCTCACCCATAAGACCTGTCATAGCACCCACCCTAGTGCTGCAGTGCTGCAGTGCCGCTGTGTTTACATTAAAAGGCCTGCAGGGACAGGCTAGAGACACCAGGACCACTACATTAAGCTGCTGTGGTTCTGGGGACTATAGTGTTTCTTTAATGTGAGGTAAATTAGAGATTAGTGCCACGAATAATATACTAGATTACCTACTTACAAGCAGATGAGGATGATGATGGGCTCTAGCTGCAGTCTGGCTCCACTGGTCTGGTGTATAACAGGATCTCTGGAGGCTGTTTGTCTGTGGTCACAAAATCAATGTTCTGGGAGAACGAGAAGCAGCTCCATTTTTTGGGGGCCCTTTACATAGCTCAAGGTCTGGGTCCCAGGGTCCACCTTCATGTTCCACCAATGAGTTTATTCACAGGGGGTAGAGTGTGTAGGGGATGTCCTGATTTGTGTGTAAGGAATGCATTGTGTGAATCTGTGTTTGTATGTGTAAGGGATGTAAGGGATGAAGTGTGTGAGTCTGTGAGGGGTGCTTTGAGTGTGTTTAAGGGTTGCATTGCGTGTGTGTGTGTGTGTGTAATGCATTGTGTGTTTTTCTGTGTGCAAGGGGTTCATTGTCTTTGTGTGTAAGGGGTGCATTGTGTGTGATTGTGTGTGTGTGATGGATGTCAATCTCTCCCCCCTCCCTTGTCACTCTCTTCTCCCCCCCTCCCTTGTTACTCTCATTCCCCCTCCCTCCCCTGTCACTCCCCCCTCCCTGTCAATTTCTCTCTCCCCGTCAATTCCCCTCCCTGTCAATGTCTCCCCCCTCCCTGTTAGTTCCCCCCGTTAGTTTCTTCCCCCCACCTCCCTGTTAGTTTCTTTCCCCCCACCTCCCTGTTAGTTTCTTTCTCCCCTCCCTGTTAGTCAGTTTCTTTCTCCCCCCTGCTTCTTTCTTTCACCTCCTGTCAGTTTCTTTCCCCCCCAGTTTCCTCCTTGTCAGTTTTTCCCCCACCTCCCTGTCAGTTTCTTCCCCCCCCTCCCTGTTAGTTTCTTTCCCCCCTCCCTGTTGGTTTCTTTCCCTGTCAGTTTCTTTCCCCCCACCTCCCTGTTAGTTTCTTTCCCCCTCCCTGTTAGTTTCTTCCCCCTGTCAGTTTTCTTTCCCCACCTCCCCTGTCAGTTTCTTTCCCCACCTCCCTGTCAGTTTCTTTCCCCCACCTCCTGTCGGTTTCTTTTACCTCCCTGTCAATTTCTTTCTCCCCCTCCCTGTCAGTTTCTTTCTCCCCTGAAGGTGGACCCTGGGACCCAGACCTTGAGCTATGTAAAGGGCCCCCAA
The DNA here is from genome assembly GCA_933207985.1 of Pelobates cultripes. Classification (NCBI taxonomy): domain Eukaryota; kingdom Metazoa; phylum Chordata; class Amphibia; order Anura; family Pelobatidae; genus Pelobates; species Pelobates cultripes. The sequence continues at coordinate 235,261,892 of OW240916.1, forward strand.
AAAATGGAGCTGCTTCTCGTTCTCCCAGAACATTGATTTTTGTGACCACAGTTACAAACAGCCTCCAGAGATCCTGTTATACACCAGACCAGTGGAGCCAGACTGCAGCTAGAGCCCATCATCATCCTCATCTGCTTGTAAGTAGGTAATCTAGTATATTATTCGTGGCACTAATCTCTAATTTACCTCACATTAAAGAAACACTATAGTCCCCAGAACCACAGCAGCTTAATGTAGTGGTCCTGGTGTCTATAGCCTGTCCCTGCAGGCCTTTTTTCGGTCTAGACCTTCCAGCTCATTTGTTCATGACCCAAATGTAGTGGGTGGCTGCGTTTTAATTACATATACTCAAAAAAAAAAAAACAGCTTCAGGGCTGTAATCAATAAAATGTAAGCTGCAGTCTGCGTTTCAGCCAGTGCAGTCCTCAAGGCTAGATTGCTACATTTAGTTTTATTGTTTTAACTAAAGTAATTAGCAGAAATTTAAGTCGTTAATTTTAAGGGTATTATTTTTAATGGTACCTTTTTATTCCCAAAATATTCCTTTTGCATCATTTCATTTTCTGATTTTATTTTTGTGTTGTTTGCCTTTTGATTCACAGTTTACATTTACAGTGTAACAAAAAAGTTCAAAATCAAAAGAACACTATTAAAAAAACAAAAAACAAACTCTTCCACACAGGCAAACAACTTTTAAATTTTTCCTGTCTGTGCAAGGAAAAAAACAATCTTATCCCTGGTAATATCATTAAATGTATTAATTATTTATAGAAGTGGCAGTAAATCTGAGAGAAGGATAAAAAGTGGCATAAAGACATATTATTTTGGTCCATGCACAATATATATATATATATATATATATATATATATATATAATTTTTTTTATTTTTTTCCTCTTCTTCTGTTTATTACAAACGTGCTTCAATGTAGTACTAACATACGGTAAAATTAACATAGTTTTCCCTTTAAATTCGTATTAGGCGTTACAAGTGCACTGAATTTGAAATAAAATAAGAAGTCATGCTTTTCTATTCGAAAATGTACAAAAAAAAATAATTAATGCATTCACATCCATACTTGCAGGCTATCGCAGTGTGCAGATCATGTTTGAACACTAGATGGCAGTCTAACGCTATGTGATGCAGCAGGAAGTCAGGCTGTTTGTGCCTTCCCCCTGTGCTCGGCGTGGAGTGACCTTTTACTGCAGAGACACGGTGGGTGACTTGTGGGGGGTCACATGGGGCTAGTGTGTCTGTGTGGTGTGAGCTCAGGGCCTGACTGTATCATTTTAAACATAAATTAAGCCTTATTCAGATGTCTGATCACCGGGAGAGGTTTAACCCTGTCTTGGTAAATATGGTGAGACATTTCGTTTGCTGTGCAGTGTTAGCTCTCATATTTACAGATGGCATTGATAAAAAGACAAAGATAGGGCATTTACCTGATTCACCTGGACCACTAATTGGTGCTGCTGATGACACACAGTTTTATAAAATAAATAAGGGGAGTAGAATGTTCATATTTTTTACACAGACAGCTATGAGTTGCTCTCACAGTAACCCAGAGTTACATGTTGTCACAGGGAGTCTATCAATCATGGAGTCTCCTGTGGCATTCTGGATGTGATTAATTAGTCATTATCCGCTAACAGCATGTCATCTCTGTTTACTGCTAGACAGCACTATTCATATTCTCTAACCTTTCAGGAAAACAACACTAGAATAACAAAAACTAAGGGATACTATAGTATAGGCATCAAAACAACTACTAACCACTAGAACTACTACAGCTTATTATAGTGGTTCTGGTGTCTGCAGCTGGTCCCTGCAAGCTTTTCTTTCTTTTCTTTATTTTTTTTCTTTAATATATAATTTTTTAAAAAATATTTATTTTATTTATTTAGAGAATATCTACTATAAACTGAGTGACCTTCTTTGGAAAAGGTGTCAGGTTACTCCTCTAGAAGGTAAGAAGGTAAACCCTAAATGACCAGGAGTAACCCCAAAATAATCAAATAAAACTTAGCTTTTAATAAATAATTAAAATATCTTATCATAAATGTGCAGCATATCTGCAAAAAATATATCCACAGAAAAAATTATATTAAATAGAAAAAAATATTGTTATTATAATGATATGGTATTAACCAATACAGGAGTCAAGATAAATACATGTATTAAGTCTGTATAGGTAATTGCATAGAACAAAAAAGCAACAAATTGTTGACACAAATACATTGATTTAACACCATTCAGAGGTTATTAGTAACCAAAATGTAACAAGATGTAACCTATATCTGCTACATTGGATCACATCAAATTGTTCCGGAGGAGAGCTATATAATGTCTGAGACAAAGTACAGAGTAACTATCATATCCTGCAGGAAACGAAGATTCCCTACTCTGATGTGCCTTCGTGTGCACCCCTTAATAAAATTCTGGGTGTCCTCCTCCCCCCTCTACTAGTAATCTCACGGTGAAAAAAAATATATATATACACTTACAAAAAATAGAAAACGAAATTAAATACTATTAAAAAAAATTAAAGAGTATAGTTAATATCAAAGAAGATCGTAGTGCTTGTCATCTCCCCATCTATTGGATCAACTAAATACTCTCTGAACGTCGTTTTCTATTTTTTGTTAGTGTGTATATATATATATATATATATATATATATATATATATATTTTCACCGTGAGATTATTACTAGTAGAGGGGGAGGAGGACACCCAGAATTTTATTAAGGGGTGCACACAAAGGCACATCAAAGTTTTATTTGATTACTCCTGGTCATTTCGGGTTTACCTTCTAAACGGTTTCCCTAAGTGCTTTTTCTTCTTTTTTCCTATTATTTAAAGAATATACACATTTTCACAGCTTTTCACAGACATATATTACATTAAAACAGGATTAACATCGTACTATAGTTGTTCATATAGAAGTAAAGGAATTTTCTCAAAAAAAACAAAAACATCTCCATACATAAGTCAATTTACACAAATTATCAAATTGTCTTATGACAACATATTATCTTCATATACTTCATTATGTAACCCAGTTTTCAAGGCCCCTTTTATATCTAAGTAGTGTCTGAGATTAATATTATTTTAATACCAAAAAAGAGGAAAGGAAAAAAAGAAGAGAAAAACAAAAAATCCTTAATGCTCGACATGAGGTCAAATTAAACCAAGAGGGCTACCATGGTAAAATTATCTTATAGGTTGTTTGTTTGTCCTAGGTATCCATAGTTCTGCATAGGTCATTTGGATACCAGTATTAGAAATAAAATTAAATTCCATCTTATGCTGAAATTCTATTTGTCCCATAATCTCCTGCCATGGGATAGGCACTGAGCATTTCCAAGCTCTTGCTACACATATTTTAATTTAAAAAAAATGTGGATCAGGAGATATTTTTGTCTCTTATCTTTAGAAGGGAAGTCAATATTAAAAAGAAACCGCTGAGGACTAATTTATTTTACTTCCGGGAATAAGGAATTTATAAGTTTAAGCAGTTGAATTTTAATATTCCTTAGACCTGTGCATTCCCACCAAACATGATATATATATATATATATATATATATATATATATATATATATCTATATATATATATATATATATATATATCCAACATCCACCCCACATCTTCAACATTCCACGGGATACTCCGGTGAAATTTTGTGGAGTCTTACTGGGACCATATACCACCTTTAGATTATCTTTAGATGTATTTCATAAAAAGATACACTATAGATGCAACACTTAACTAATAGTGTGGCTGGTCCATTCCGAGAGAGAGAACATTTCCCCAAGATATTGTTCCCATTTCATAAATGGGACTATTTGGGATTCCTGTTCTATTGATTCTAACAGTTTAATGGATCTAGAGTAGTGATGTCCCGAACAGTTCGCCGAACGGTTCGCCACGGACAGCGAACATAAACATAAACTTTGACTCTGTACCTCACAGTTAGCAGACACATTCCAGCCAATCAGCAGCAGACCCTCCCTCCCAGACCCTCCCACCTCCTAGACAGCATCCATTTTGAAGCTGCATTCTTAGTGAGCTGTCCAGGAGGTGGGAGGGTCTGCTGCTGATTGGCTGGAATGTGTCTGCTGACTGTGAGGTACAGGGTCAAAGTTTATGTTTATGTTTGCCGAACCGTACGGGACATCACTAATCTAGAGATCACACCCTTCTTTTTATAAAATGTATAAAGGAGTCTACATTGTGGTTATAGAGTATTGTTTTAGACATTACAAAGTTTTTAATCCTTAGGTGCTGAAAGAGATCTCTAGATGGGAGATTATATTTTACCTGTAATTGTACAAATGGGACAGGCTTAGTCCTATCACATAAAAATGAAATCTTCAATATAACATGAGGAATCCACAATTGAACATTTATGTCCTCTATTACATATTGTAACAATTCCAATGGGGCACTGTAAACTAATTTTTTACTAACAATTTTGGAGGTAATAATCATATCTATAAGGATTTTATTAGAGTATACATCAGTGTCCAACTTCCCTTGTTTTAAAATGCCAATCCAAAAAATAACACATTTATGTCTAGGGCTATCTTCCTGTTCTAGTATGGACCATGATTGATTTTTTAACTTCTGGATTTAGCCACAGTAATAGATGTGATAACATACTGGCTTCATGGAATTTAACGACATCCGTAAAGGATAATACCCTCTTTTAGAAAGCTTTTCTAAAGGTTATCATATGATATCCTAGGCTGTTTGTCTAACCAGATATACTTAGAAAATAGATTTTGGAACTGGCCAAGGACTCCTTTTCCTACTTTATAGGGTATCTCCCTAAAATTATACAAGAGTTTTGGTATAAGGAAAGCTTTGATCAGATTTAATCTGCCTATCCATGAGACCTTAAGCTTCCTCCAATTATCCACCTGTTGTTGCAATTTTTTTAATAGTATATAGTATATTAATATTATTTTAATAGAATAATTAGTTTGTATCAAATTTTCAATATCAAAGGAGATTTTAATTCCTAAATAATCAATATTATATCTTTCCCATGAAAAGTGGAATCGTAAAGTCAGAAGTTCTTCCTGAGCCTTAGTTAAAAAGGAGGATAAGATTTGAGTATTTTTTTTTCTAATCTTATAATTTGAGAAACTACTGTAGCAAGATATAGTTGCTAGAACAAATGGAATTGAAACTAGGGGGTCTGTCAGGGTGAGAAGCACATCATCTGCAAAAAGGGAAACTTTAATTTCTCAGTGAAATATCTTAATCCCCTTTATATTAATATTCTGCCTGATCATACTGGCTAGAGGTTCAATAGTGAGAATATACAGCAGGGGTGCCAAAGGGCATCTCTGTCTGGTGCCATTTTTAACATCGAAGGGGTCAGATAAAAAAAAAAAAAAAAAGGATTAAAGGGACAATATAGTCACCAGAACAACTACAGCTTATTGAATTTGTTCTGGTGAATGGAATCATTACCTTCAGGCTTTTTGCTGTAAACACTGTCTTTTCAGAGAAAAAGCAGTGTTTACATTACAGCCTAGTGATAACCTAACTGGCCACTGCTCAGATGGTTGTTAGAGATCCTTCCAGGGTCATGGCTGCCTAAAATGCATCCACACATTCAGTATCAACATCTTCTGCATGCAGACACTGAACTTTCCTCATAGAGATTCATCGATTGAATTCATCTCTATTAGGAGATGCTGATTGGTCAGGGCTGTTTTTGAATCACGTTGGCTCGCCTCTTTGTCAGTCTCAGCCAATCCTATGGGGAAGCATTGTGATTGGATCAGACCACCACTTCTTATGATGTCAGCAGACTGCTTGTTTTTCTGAGTCTAACAGCATGCAGAGTTACAGCTTCAGGCTTGAATACAGTAAGATTTTGCTATATTTATGGAGGCATGAAGGACCCAGGGGGGCTAGATTGTGGTGTTAACACTATAAGGTCAGGGATACATGTTTGTGTTCCTGACCCTATAGTGATTCTTTAATTGTTTTTGCTGAAGAGTTCATGTATTGGTTTTCTTCTTAAATTGCCCCTGAGGCCGAACTGGCCCATGACATAGTCAAGGAATTTCCAATTGACTCTGTCAAAGGCCTTCTCGGCATCAAGTGCCATAATAACAGATCACAATTTATACTTGTTAATTTATGGATTAAATTAAATATCCTACGTGTGGTATCCGTAGTGCCTCTCCCCCTGACAAATCCTTACTGGTCAACATTAATAAGATCACCAATGGCCTCCTTAAGACGACTAGACATAATTTGAGAGAAAATTTTCATATTTATGTTAGAGATATAGGTCTATAATTAGTAATAAGTGATGGATCCTTATCTGTTTTTGTTATAGGAAATGGATTATCAACCGACGCTTCCATATACATTTTCAAAAGGATAGGAGCAATAAGTCTAGAAAATGTTTTATAGAAAATAGCGGAAAAGCCATCAGGGCCAGGCGCTTTGTTTAATTGAAGGTTATCTATCACGTCTATAACTTCAGACAACAAAAATGGAGTGTTCAATATATCTAATTTCTTTTGATTTATTTTTTGGAGCTTAAGTTTAATTAGAAATTCTTCCATTTACTTATTGCTTTTCTCTACATCCTTTAAATTGTATAGAGATCTATAGAAGTCTACAAATGCTTTAGCAATATCGTTTGGTGAAGTTAAATGTTTATCACCTATAACAATTTTTTTTATGGATTTATCTTAAAGGTGGTTCTTAATTTTATTTGAAAGATCTTTATTTATTTTATTGTTGTTATGATACCACCTTTGCTTAAGGAAGGCTATATTTTTATCAGCCGTATTGTATATTTATTCTTTAATAGTCTCCCTTAATCCCTTAAGGACACGACAGAAATATTCCATCATGATTCCTTTTATTTCAGAAGTTGTGTCCTTAAGGGGCTAAGCTGGCTATTTCTTCACCAGTTACACCAGTTCGTTATTGACCTTAATTTTATTTAAGCGTTCTTTATTTGCTAATTTAAATTTCAACTCTTGCAAAGATTCTTCCTTCCCCCGTTTTAGTTCTGATCCTAGCTTTATCATTAGTCCCCTTGCATAACTTTTGAGAGTACACCATAGTGTTGCCGTGGAAACTTCACCATTATCATTAATAGTCATAAAATTGTCTAATTCAGATGTCAAAGTTTCAATATTATGTTCAGATTTCAAAAGAATTTTGTTAAGTCTCCATCTTGTCCTTGGCCTAAAGCTCTCTTTTAGTTTAACGTAAATAAATACTGGGGCATGATCCAATATAACTATAGATCCAATATTCGATTTAATAATTGACCCTAGAAATCCTGCCTTCACCAAAAACAAATCTATATGGAAATAAGTCTGATGAACCTGTGAGAAAAAGGTGTAATCTTTCTCAGTAGGGTTCAAAGTCCTCCAATATAGAGAGTTCCTACTTAGAAGTTCAGAGAAGTCCAACTAGTTGGATTTTTGGGGCTTTTGTTCTCTAGTATTTTTAAGGCCTTTTATCCACTCTTGGATCTACCACACAATTAACACCTCCACCAACTAACTACATCGGATTATAGTTTGGTGCATAGCTATTACCAAAAGTGTATCAAACACCGTTAATTTTTTAAATAAGAATCAAATATCTACCAGCCGTATCTTTAGATAAATGTATAAATTAAAAATTAACTTTGTTAGAGATAATAATAGCAGTACCTCTTTTTTTCTGTTTACCTTCCATATTTGCGCTATATATTAACGGGACTTTCTTAAACTTCCAAAATCTATCTGGGGGATCAATCCAATGTGTTTCCTGGATGAAAGCAATATCTATACCATTCTCAATCAGAAATTTGTATACTGCACCCCTATTCTGGGGTGAGTTCAAACCCTGGACATTCCATGAAATTCATTTAAGTGAAGTCATAGAACCTATTTTCCGTGGATGGCCCCATGTCGAGTTTCAATCCAATAATAAAAATAACATAAGTAAAAATACAGAAAAGAAAAATCAAATAAAAAATTAATCTAGAGAAGGGGAGTTGTCCCTCTCTAGCAGTCGAGTAAGGAGACAAACTTACATTTATCCCACTAGACATATCCTGCCAAAATTGCAGGGGTGATGAGGAAGTACCAATATCATGAAAGTTAACTACCCCTATACACAGTGGAGAGAGAAATGCGAAAACTGACTCAATAAAGATATCAAGAACAAGGATTACATCAATCCCCTTTCCTATTCCCAAGACCTTTTACTAATATTTAACTACTCCATGAATATCTTAGTTATTAGGGAATTATCTCAAAGTATATTATTAAGAGGAATATTCTGAAGGGGGCAAAACAAGTCAATAATAACTAATTTATCCCCTCATTATATTAATGATTGAGTTTCACCAATGTTAGATCAAAACACTGAATTAGAACAGTCATATATAAACAGTGTATATTTCAAGCCCCTATTACATTACCTAGATTACCTATATTTTTGGTTTAATTCTTCCACTATTCATACCACCAGACCTATGTTGAGGGGGTAGGGCTATTTTAGTTGCCACTACTTAAAATATGTTCCATTTAAAAAAATTGTTTTCATGATATATCATCCGTATATCCTTTTAAATCCTTATTATATCCAGCCTACATATTAAAATAACAACCATATGAAGTTCCAGCTCTCACATCCTTAATTATTTTCTTTCTATACTATTAACCATTTGCATTCATCAATGCTATACAACATATAAGTTGAAATACAAGACATATGTCAACAATTGTCAAAGGTAAAGGTCATACCAAAAAGTATACCCTAAGAAAAAACTAAGTGACTAATTGGTGTTTCCCTTAAACTCTCTTTGTATTAATGATAAACTACTTTCTTCGTGAAAAATATAAATTTGAGAAAACATTTCTCCTCTTCCAACTGTCACAAAATCTATCAAAATTAAATCCAATGTATGAAACTTATAGTTCCATTTCCATAGTGAGAAAGAAAATCCTTATCCTTCATGCTTTAAGATTAAGTTTACCACAAATTACTAAATCATGTGTAAGTGAAAATAGCACGTGTAATTAAATAGTCAAACTCAGATGTGCAGATAAACCAACTTCATAAAACTCAATATTTTTTTAAAGTGTTGTGAAACTCCTAAATATATAGTGCTAACCACCATTATTCTGTTAATTGAATATACCTATATATTAAATCCATCCACTAATCGTGTAGCCATTTGTTTGCCAAAAAAAAAAAATACCTAAATACAATTTTACAAGTGCGCTTCTCTTCACTTTTCCAACCTACATGTAGACATCAATAGGAAATAAAAACAATAAAAAAGGCTGCGCACATAAAATAAAGTCCAATTAAAAGGAAAAGAAAAAAGTCCAACTGGTTTATCCTTACAGGTATCCTTGGTTGATGAGGTCTTCTACTATTGTAGTGGTTTCACTTATTATGAAAGATAAAAAGAGAAAAAAAAGGGGGACAACCAATGGTGTAGTACGTAAAATTCAGATATAGACGTAAAAATAATAGTATAAAACTCACATTTACCAGAGCTAATGTCCAGCTCTGGAGTGAAGCGCGTCACTCCAGAGCTGGACATTAGCTCTGGTAAATGTGAGTTTTATACTATTATTTTTACGTCTATATCTGAATTTTACGTAGCTACACCATTGGTTGTCCCCTTTTTTTTCTCTTTTTATCTTTCATAATAAGTGAAACCACTACAATAGTAGAAGACCTCATCAACCAAGGATACCTGTAAGGATAAACCAGTTGGACTTTTTTCTTTTCCTTTTAAATGGACTTTATTTTATGTGCGCAGCCTTTTTTATTGTTTTTAATTATCTTGTCTTAAAGGGTTTGAGGGATTCCCCTTTTTTAAGGTTGCTGCCCAATAGTTATCTAGCGCTGTCTCATTCTTCTTATATATCAATAGGAAATACTCTTAGTAAACGTACCAGCCATATACTACCATAGCATAGAGCCATAATTGCTTAGGCAACAACTTATTTTCTTTATACCAGAACAGTTGTTTACTCCAATATATATAGTTGAATTCTATCATTTGTTCAATAAAAAGGATGGGCCTCCAGAATATACTATAACCCTTTTACAATAAAACTAAACAGATCTCAATGAGCTATTCCCTTTCCCTCCCTCTCTATAAGGGCCAAATAATTACTCTTTTAACTTATTCAGTATAAATTTTACTAAAGGTTCCAAGATTGAATTGCTTCTTGTGCAGCGGCTGCTTCTTTAAAGAGAGAGTGCTGATTTTCAAAGAATACAGTTAATGCCGTGGGAAAGTTCAATTTGTATTTAATACTATGAGATCTCAGTATAGCGGTCTGAGCCGCGAAGCTCCTTCTTTCCTGCCAAGTCGTTAAAGATAGATCTGAGTAGAGCGTGATATCTTTAAATTGTGGATCTGAAATTGAATTCTTCTGTGACGATTGCATAATCAGGTTTATAATATAATTATTGGAGAAACAAACAGTAATGTCTCTTGGAATATCTGACGACATATTCTTCGGTCTGTATAATCTATGATGTCTTTCAAATGGAAATTCTCACATAGACCTTTCAGGGATAAATTTTGAAAAGGCAGATCTTAGGAAGTGGTCCAGCTGATCAAAATTAATCGATTTCTGGGACCCCTCTCAGTTTTATGTTGCTCCTTCGAGACCGATCCTCCAGATCAACTACCTTTGCTTCAGTAAATTAATCTTCCCTTCCAATTGTATATACTTTAAGGTTAGATCATTAGTCGCTTGCATTTTTTGAAGTGTATCAGATTGCAAATGCAGTTTAGAAGATAATTGGAATAACTCCAACCGTAGAATATTAGACTTATCTTCAGAGTCCTGTTTTAGTTTAAGCTATAAGGCATCAAGTGCTTTAAGTATTTGTTGTGTAATATACTGAGAGGTTACCAAATGGGCTTCCTGGGTTAAATTTAGAGGAACGTATTCTCTGTGTTCACCTAAAAATGGCCTTTTAACTAAGGAGTGATCTTGAGATTTAGGTGAATAAATATGAGTTAATATTTTTAGTTTTCTCAATATATACATATGAAATTTTCTCTTTATCTCTTTTGGGAGACATTTTAATTGTGATTCTAAGAATTCCTTTATACCACGTTCCACCCACAAGAGAGAGGAAGAGAGGGGAAAAGAAAGATAAAACAGCAGACCAAAAAAAAATAAAATAGTTTTTATCTCCGCCTTGGGAGATTAGTTTCTGGATTTTAAGCAATTGCCTTCCTATTAATCTTCATCCAGGGATTTGTAGAACTACTATAATTTTCAGAATGTACCGACATGAGTATATATTACTACTTATCCAGAAGAGTGGATACCGCTGGGTGATCACAGCTTCCCAGCCTCCATTTCCAATGCCAAGCTGCCGCAACTCACCGCTAGAAACTTTTACAGCAAGGTATATCGCCTATAGTGAGCGAGAGCATGATGGACAGCTAACAAATTCATCGGAGGTCATAAGTATTCCTTCAATCCTTTGCTCTTTTGCCTCTTGTCCTTTGCAGATTTACAGGTTTAAACTTCGACGACTGCTTCAACGTTCAGCGCTTTCAAAAGATCCCCTCCTCTGACCCATATCCTCGTTGTGACGGGAGCATGCGTGCTCACGTGTCACGTCATCCCCCTCCCCGGAACCAGACAGTTTGTTATGATGTCATTATCCGCTAACAGCATGTCACCTCTGATTACTGCTAGAAACGATTATTTTTGTAATTAAGTAATTCTCATTTTATTATTCTGTGTAATCTAAATAAGAGATTATTAGAAGACTGTTGGAGTCTCAAATCGCACTTCCAATTTCTTAAAGGCAAGTAACCTAATATCCAAAAGGACTATAATCACTCTCTATTAGGATACTTCATTGATATATTAAAGAAAGAGAGAAGGAGAGAGGAAAGGAAAAAAACATTCTCCATACTCTCTAAGAATAAGGAAAAAGAAAAATAGCTTCTACAAAAACTACTGAAGATAAAAGAAAGAAAGGAGGCGAATACAGAAAAGATTGTCTGGCTTTTTCTCCCCTTCACAAAATAAATATCAAGCTCTGCAAAAGAGAATGGAATAATCCCCACAGAGTTTATTACCAAAACACTCCACCCAGCAAAAACAAGTAGGAGTGACGGAAGATATGCTGGTTAACTATTTAGAAAAATTTGCAGAAGATATTAGAGAAGACATAGCAACTATCAGATCAGAAATAAAACAAGATTTTACAAATATCCAGAACAAATTAGCTAAATTGGAAGAACATTCTATCAGACAGGAGATTCTATCTAATAATTAACAGGAGACAAATTCCTTGCTGAAAGAGAAAATAAGTCTGCTTGAATCCAAAATTAACGATATAGAAGATCGCTCTAGAAGATCTAATATCAGAATACGCAACATACCAGAAGAAATTGCAACCAATAAGCTGCAGATATATTTGCAAGATTTTTTCAATAAGTTGTTACCTAATAGAGATAAACATGAATACTTAATGGAGCGTTTTCATCGACTATCTAGACAGCGAAGTATCCCATATAATGTACCACGAGATGTAATTATAAAATTTCATAATTTCCAGACAAAAATTGATATTTTGGCATCAATGAAGTCTAAACCCTCATTAGAGGACAATTTCAAAAATCTTCTTATATTCCAAAATCTTTCCTATACCACGAGGACATGGAGAAGAGGATTTGTGACCACTTTAAGCTTGCTGAGGAAAAACAACATTAAGTATAGATGGACATATCCCAATATGATCAAGGTTACATGGAACCAGAGAACAGAGAATTTGGATTCCCTGGAAAAACTGCTAAATTGGGTTAAAGACTGTAACATCACATAATGCATCGTGTTGAATGCTTCCTGGATTAGATAGTAGTATTGCTAAAGATAAAGTAATTAACCTGTGGCGAAGTAAATGTCCACTGAGATTCTGCAATAATGTATTAAAAGAAAAAATACAATATAAAACCCACCTTGTACGGTAAACCTCCTATATCGAAAGAAGTATTGTATAAAGTCTCACAAGGCTGGTATTAAAATAAAAAGGAGCTTTATTAAATATGGCTCTATATATAAACACAAGTCAGCCCCTGTGAGAACAATTGATTGCTGCGAGGAAAGAGAAGCTATGTAGTCAGTCAGTATACATAGCACCAAATGGACCTAACAGTAGAGATAATGTCAGCTTGTATGAGGCACGAAGGGCTATTTAAATGAGTCACATAAACCCTGTTGGGTGGCCAAGTGGCCAAATAGGTATATACAATATAGTAGATAGGAGAAAGATTAAAAGACTGGCAAAAATTTAAACTGTCAAAACCTCTCTCCCTGTTAAGCTCGCTAGACAGACATAGGAGGAAAGTTCAAAAGTAAAACTCAAAGTACGTGAACCATCAAAGCAACATGCTAACTATTAGTGAAAAATAAAGTGCCCAGTGATAAAACAAAAAAGCAAGAATGCCCAACACACTTTTCGGTGCAGAACTACATGCACCTTCGTCAGGGCAAAACAATACAATGGCAGTGATTTCTCTTATATGCCAGTATCCTACGTGGGAGCTCTGGGTATCAGCCAATAGTCAGGCTGTACCTTAATGAGAGGGTGTGTGTATATGGCATATGTGAGCAACGCCCTATTAGTAATGTTAAAAGTATATTACGATCGGGGCATATGTCAAGTCATTCTTCTTACCCCGTACAGATATACCTCCGCACAGATGCCAATGCTTCCCTGTCTCCCCGCCGCGTGACCCATGGCAGCAAAGTGCAAACATGAAAAGTAAACGATTACCGTGCTTGCAATGAAACATGTGCTTAGCGACCCAACAAGCCCACATCCATCACAACCACAGTGGTCCATTCATTATTCCTGTGTGATCCGGAGTGGATCTGGGTCAGCTGAAATTAGGATCCACAGAGTAAGAGGAATAAGTGTCCGCATGAGTGTACTCGAAGTGTGGGCAAAGTAGTCATCCATATTACCAACCACTGTCTATCAATAGCACTGATTATCACCCTAGCAACCCTGGGTACACAAGCACATTCAGATCTCCTAATGTGACCTCCATATATCAGACATGGGTACATAAAGTATCTATATGTCTCCGCACTCGGGGCAGCAAAATATGAGCAGGAAAAGTAAACTATTACCGAGCTTGAAAAATGAGTACTTAGCGACCGCACAAACCAACATCCATCACAATCAGTGGTCCATAGTTATTCCTGTGTGATCCAGAGTGGATCTGGGTCGGCTGGAATTAGGATCCACAGAGTGAGGGGAGTAAGTGTCCGCATGAATGTACTCGAAGTATGGGCAAAATAGTTATCCATATTACCAACCAGCGTATCAGTAACACTGATTATCACCCTAGCAACCATGGATACACAAGCACATTCAGATCTCCTAATGTGACACATGTATCAGACTTAGGTGCAGAAAGTATCTGTATGTTGCCAGGGATGATTAATATCTGATCTTAATAAATATTTACATGTATATGTGTCATAGGCACATAGGTATTAATATCTGATCACACTAAGTGTTTACATGTATATGTACATACACTCATGTTGATGAATGTGTCATATTGTCAATACTAATGTATGTATCTTAAGGGGAATCCTGGATGAGTAATAATATTACATCCTTGATTACATACCCATATAAATATAGTGAAATTAAAAAATAAATAAAAATGGAAGCAAACATTACTATTTACAATATTTACAGCGTAATAGGATGGTACTGTTAAGACCATTTAATCTGAGATAAATGATGTATATGAGAAACCTTCATTGAGGCCCATTGGTGACAGTGTTTTCAGTTTATATATCCAAAGGCTCTCTCTTTGGAGAAGCTTCTTATCAAGGTCACCCTTTCTAGGACCAAGTGACACTTTTTCTATGCCACAGAAGCGAAGTCCATCTGATGAACCGCCATGACAAAGTTTAAGATGCTTTGAAATTGGAGTGTCTACTAGTCTCCTTGGGTTAACTGAATTGACGTGTTCGCTGATCCTGAGCTTGAAGGCACGAATAGTTGTTCCCATGTACAATTTATTACATAAGCAAGTCAGTAGGTATACTAATCCGACTGACTGACAGTTGAAAAGTTTTTAGTGGTGAATTCATGGGTGTTAGTTGAGTCAAAGAATGTCTCAGATGGTCTCCTTATAAATTTATATGCTTTGCACCTGCCACATTGGTAGGTACCTACTGCGGAAGGTTTAAGCCATGTTGATTTGGTAGTATTAAGAAAACTAGGGACCAGGATATCCTTCAGGTTCCTCCCACGTCTCGCTGTCAACGAGACATGCGGATTGATTGCCTTGTGTAGAGGTTTGTCTTGATGCAGTAAGGACCAAAACCTCTCCAGGATCTTAATAATTGAATGCCAGCCAGCGTCAAAGTTACCAATGCATCTAATAGAATCCAAAGGGGGTTTGTCTAGCAGATCATCAGTGAGAAGGTCTTTGTGGTCAGTTAGGAGAGCACGTTTATGCGCAGCTTTAAGGCACCTATTTGGATATCCCTTCTTTATGAACTGGGCCCTCAGCGCCATTGTTTTCTGTTTGAATTCATCCAAAGTAGAACAATTGCATCTAAGGCGCAAATATTGTCCCACTGGGATACCTTTCTTGAGGGTGGGGGGATGATAACTATCCCAATTCAGAAGACCGTTGGTAGAAGTGGGTTTCCGAAAGAGTGTGGTTAATAGGTGTCCCCCAGTGTCAATTGTAATTGTGATGTCTAGGAAATTGATCCTTTTCCCACCTATTTCAGAGGTGAATCTTAAATTGAAGTTGTTATGGTTAAGTGTCCACAAATTCATTAAATAAAGCCATGGTGTCCGTCCAGACTATCAGGATATCGTCAATATATCTTTTCCAAAGCATTATGTGTTGAGTATATCCCTCAAGTCTGGTATCGAACACCGCAGTCTGTTCCCACCAACCCAGCTGGAGGTTGGCATATGAGGGGGCATAAGCCGTTCCCATAGCTGTCCCTCTCACCTGGTGGTAATACTTCCCCTGAAATAGAAAGTAATTATGCATGAAAATGAAACGCATCAATTCCTGTACAAACACATTATGCCTTGCAAACGCTGCTGAACGTGTGTCTAGAGAGACTGTCAAGTGATCCAGACTCATGGTATGTGGGCAGGGCAAGATTAAGAGCCCAGTGGGCCTGGTGCTGACAATTATGACGGGCCTAATTACAGAATCATATCGACCAAAAACAGTAAAACACATGTGTCTGATGGAGATGGTGCTGGAGAGAAAGAAAACAGCAGCTATAAGAAAACACATACCCTAGGCTAATCTCTCTCTAATTTGTTTTCATCTTTTAAGTAAATCCATTACCCCTAACAGCAGTGTCCAGTCAAGCAGGAAGCCAATGGGCATGGTAAAAGGGTGTGTCACTGACACAAATCACGTAACCTGCCAAAAGGGGCAAACATGCCCAAAAAGAGGACATGTCTGCTCAAAGAATTAGGCCAGCCTGGCATGAATGCATGTCAGGCTGCCTACCAGTCATTCAGGCTGGCCAACTAAGAGCATACTATGCAGACAGCACCCTGAGCTTGTCATAAATGCATCTAATGATGCGCTCACTCAACGCTTTCTAAGGACTGTCCCCTAGCACTCGCTGGTCCACTTGTCTCCTTACCATCTTACTAGCAGGCAGAAGCTCCTGGTATATGGTCTGGGACAGAGAAAATCTGTAGGTAGTGAGTGTAGAAGAAAGGGAACATGCCACAGTGTTAGAGAGACCAAAGTGAGCATTACCTTAAAGGATCACAATAGGATCAGGAACACAAACATGAATTCATGACCCTATAGTGTTAACACCATCATCTAGCCCCCCTGGGCCCCTCATGCCTCCATAAATATAGCAAAATCCTACTATATTCAAGCCTGAAGCTGTAACTCTGCATGCTGTTAAACTCATAAAAACAAGCAGTCTGCTGACATCATTAGAAGTGGTGGCCTGATCCAATCACAGTGCTTCCCCATAGGATTGGCTGAGACTGACAAAGAGGCAGAACAGGGTCAGAGCCAGCATGATTCAAACACAGCCCTGGCAATCAGCACCTCCTTATATAGATGAATTTAATTAATGAATCTCTATGAGGAAAGTTCAGTGTCTGCATGCAGAGGGAGGAGACACTGAAAGTTTGGATGCATTTTAGGCAGCCATGACCCAGGAAGGATCTCTAACAGTCATCTAAGGAGTGGCCAGTGAAGTTATCCCTAGGATGTAATGTAAACACAGCATTTTCTCTGAAAAGACTGTGCTTACAGCAAAAAGCCTGATGGTAATGATTCTACTCACCAGAATAAATTCAATAAGCTGTAGTTGTTCTGGTGACTCTAGTGTCCCTTTAACTATATTCATTGTCAGCCAGTCCACACAAGTTTTGTTCCCATACATCCCTCTTAAGTTTACATACTTAAGTAAGAGTATGTGAAAAGTAGTTAGGGTTGCCACCTTTCTTGGAAAAACATACCGGCCTTACTAATTTGCATAATTAAATATGTGTGGGTGACATCACATGATGTAAATCACAAGGAGTGACATAAGAGAAAATGCTGTAAAATCACCAAAAAACTACTTAGTTTAAATCTGCTGTATAGATGGATTCCTCTCAGTGTCCCCATGTCTCCCAGTGCCCCCATGTGTCGATTACTCCAGGTCTCAGTGTTCCTATGTATCCGTGTCTCAGTGCCCCATGTCTCCCAGTGTCCTCTAGTGTCGTGTCCCCAGGTCTCCCAGTGAACCTATGTATCAGTGTCTCAATGCCCCATGTCTCCCTGTGTCCCCATGTATCCCAGGGTCTCCATGCCACTAGGATACTAGGAAGACGGGGAGACCTTTGGACACGGGGAGACCTAGGGACACGGAGACACCAGTGACACTGGGAGACTAGGGGACTCTGGCTGGGACACATGGGGACAATGGGAAAATAGGGGACACTTGAAGACATGGGGACACAGACACCAGTGACAAAGATACTAGAGACACTGGCTGGGGGACATGGGGACATGGGGGCACTGGGAGATATGGGGACACTGAGACACCAGGGCCACAGACACTAGCTTGGGGACATTGTGACACTTGAGGCACTGAGAGACATGGAGGCACTAGGAGACATGGGGACAGTGAGACACTGGCAGACTGGGGGCACTGGGAGACTAGGGGTCACTGGGAGACTAGGGGGCACTGAGACACCAGGGACACTGGCTGGGAGACATGGGGACACTGTGTCCCCATGTGTCTGTGCCATAATATCTCCCAATGTCCCTTAGTGTCTCAGTGTCTGCCATAATGTCTCCCAATGTCCCTTAGTGTCTCAGTGTATGTCTACTTGCAGCCTTTTCCCCCATCCCTTACTTCCCTGAGCTGTAGGCTGTCTCTGCAGAGTGGGAGTTGCTGTCTGGACTCTCTGTAGCTGCACCCCTGCAGATCAGTGAGTATAGATAGGCAGGGAGGGATATGCTGGAACTTCCTATCCCTGCCCATCTCCACATACAGCGACCCCTACTGGCCAGTGCTGGTATTGCAGAGTAATCTCCATTTATACTGAGAAAAATACCAGCATTTATATTGCCAGTATCACTGCAATATTGGCACCAGCCAGGTAGCCTCAAATACTGGCTGTGCCAATAAAATAAAAGCCAGGTGGAATCCCTAAGAGTAGTGTGTGAGAAAAAAAAAATCTGTAAAAAAAAAAAAAAATCAATTTTTTAAATCAATGGGCCTGGGCCTGGGCCTGGAGCTGCAGCTCCATCAGCCCCTATGTTAATCCGGCCCTGTATGTGGGATGGAATTGTAGAGACCCTCTACATGAAGGCTACATAAAATTGCATTGTTGGGAATTTTTATACCATCTAGAACATTCAATGTTTGTTTGGTGTCTCTAAGATACGATGGGAGTTTCGTAACAATCTCTCTCAGGATCAATTGGTCTACCAGTTAGTGTAGGTGTTTTTTTTATGCAGTGATGAGACAAGAGCCTCTTCCAGGATCTATTTTAATTCACGTAGGTATTTCCTAGTGGGGTCTCCACTTAGTACTTCGTATGTATTACTGTCTTCAATAAGCCGTATAGCCATCACTACATAATCAGTCCTACTCATCATGACAACATTGCCCCCTTTATAAGTAGGTTTGATAATTATGTTATCCATCTCTTTTAGCTGTTTAAGAGACGTTTGTTCTCTAGGGGTCATGTTGTCAAATGCTTGGATTGGCAGAAGCTTTTTATAGATTTTTTTTTTCAATTTCGCTACATGTCAATTCCACAAACAGATCTATGTATTTAAATTCTGCGAGGTGTGGAGTGAATTCACATAAGTTGTATGTATGGGAGATGGGGGTTTTCAGGGAGATCGTTACTAGTAAGGAGTTCAACCGGAGTGTCCAGCAAGTCAATATCAGAGGACTGCAAACCCAAGGTCTTGGCTCTTTTTTCCTCTCTAATACGATGGAACTTATGGAAGGCAAGTTTCCTTGTGTCCTTTGTCCAGCTGAACTTGTCAAAGTCAGGTACTGGAACGAAGGACAGACCCCTCTGCAAGACCTGTATTTCAGATACTGTAAGGGTATGGGAGGTGAGATTAATGACTTGGTTATGATTACTGTCTAGTATCTACTCCATCTGTGTTTTTGTGGTCTTGATTGGCTCCGTGTACGGGAGGGCACACTGTCCTCCATATTCGGATAGCCTAAAAAAGAGACTCCCCTTTTAAGTGTACTTCTGGTATTTTGTTCAAAGGGGACCGACGTTCCCTCCCTATTTTAGTCTGATTCTGAGCCACTCGTCTCATATTCAGAGGTGGAGAGCGGTTCCGAAAAACTTTTCCTAACTCTATTCCTTTTGTAGACGTTGCCATTTTTAAAGTCTTTGCAGTCTCTGATAAATTTTGATAATTTTCGTGTCTTAATGCCATGCTGGAACGTATCTAAATTATTGTTTAGTTTCGTTTCTAAAGCTTCAAAGTTGAATCATACTTGAATTTTTCTATCTGGTTGATCTGCTCATCAACTTCTTTATTTACTTTTTCTAGTCTTTTGGTTTCAAATTTACAGGGAATCTCCATCAATCTTTTTGAACAATTCCCCGCTGCCTCTTCCCACTCTCTCATGTGGCTGGGATATTCTGGACCCTAAGGCCTCTAGGTATTAACTCTTTTTTTAAGGCAATTTGCCAATGAAGCTGTGACGGAACGCTGGCACTCTGACTGAGTACCTCCGCCAATCGATGCTCCTAGTGCTCGCTGAGGACTCCAAGCACTCCAACCGACACCATCAGCACTGCAGACCCCACTTCCAGCGATGCAACTGCGCCGGGGTCTCTGCTGTCTCCACCCACCCTGGACTCAAGGCCAGGATCCAGCTTCCAGTGGGTGAACCTCTCTTTCCCCAGAGAGCAGGAACAGGAACAAATCAAGCTATTGCAAGAGCTTCCTCTGGGGAGTAAGTGATTATAGCAATCCCCAGAGTGTAGGTATCCCTTCCCCCAAACATGAGCCAAGGCTTAATGCTGGAACAAGACTGATTTACTGGCACACAGAACTCACAATTTATGCAACACAAAACTCCTCCTCTGGGCCAGGCTAGATAATTGAGTTTCTACAATACACAAAGCTCAATTATCTGCTGGCCAGAAACATTACAATTTTTACAGCATTCATAACTTCTAAAATATACATCACAGGGACCCCAAAACATGCAATAACCCCATAAAAAGTATATCCTTGGAACCGGATAGTCCAAAACCACTGCACGATGTCTCTGTGCACCAAATACTGGCAAGATGGCACCATGTTGAAAAGTCCAAACAGTGTCTGTGAGTTAAAATGGCTGCCATCCATTGTTCTCACCATGTGCTTCTGATACAGGAAATGGTGGCCACCCAGTAACTCCACAGTATGTCCCCAGATGGTTCTTAAAGGGCCAGCAGCAGCACAACACAAATCCATTATGCCCAAATCATGTCTTTAAAGGGCAATACATCCCAGGGGCCATAGTCACAGGGCAAGAGGCGGGCAAGCAGTCCTCTCCAGGCACAAGTGGCGAAGGGCACTTCGTCACAGAAGCTATCTCCCACCTGGTTTTAATTTGTTGCCGAAAAAGATTAGTTAGGTGATAAAATGCTGCGGAAATGTCTGCATTGGAAGAGATGCCACTGAACTCTTGGTCTGAGAATACTAGATCTGTGTCACTACACCAGATCTCTCTTAGATTTATCAAATAGTAAGCTAGCCATAATTATCGCTGTTTGGTGCTGAAGGTATTGAAACCCCCCAAAAAAGAAGTATAGAGATGGGAATGAAATGTGCCCAAGTGTTCCCAATGCTCCTAGGCACCAAAGAGAGACTCCAGGGGTCTCTCAGGGCATAACCCTAGATAATCAAGAAAGACAAAACAGAGCATGTAGGTTCACCACAAGGGAACCTACAATGCTTCCTGGAAATATAGATAGTAGTATTGCTGAATATAAATATAAAGTAATTAACCTGTAGAGAAGTGTGCACTGAGATTCTGCAATACAGTATTAAAAGAAAAAATAAATAAAATACAATACAAAAACCACCTTGTACGGTAAGCCTCCTATCTCGAAAATAAGTATTGTACACAGTCTCACAAGGCTGGTATCAAAATAAAAAGGAGCTTTATCCCTTTAAGGGGATCAGTAACATTAAAGGAACTTTTCCAAACCATAACCATTACTGTGTTATTAAGTCAGGAGTGCCCTGGCACCCCCCAATGTTATAAGTAAAAACATTTGCTAACAGTTTGACAGCGCCGAAATCCAGTCATCTCCTCCATGAGAGCCAGAAACTCTCTGCATTGAGCTGGTGCTGCCCAGCAAAACTTAGTTCAGGGAGCTAACAGAAGCTCTCAGCATGGGTTTCTGGGTCTCTCCATGGAGGAAGAAACTGGCATCTAACAGGCCCTAGGTAAGTTGTCAAAACATTTAACTGCTTACATTGGAGGTGCCGGTTCATGGTCTGTTATATATATTGGAAGGCTTGGCCTGTAGTTGTGGGAGGGGCGTATGGACCTTCATAAAGGACTCCCCCCTTCCCTACCATAAACGATTGGTCCAACGAGCTGCTAGGCGGAACAGACTTTCACTTCTGGGTTTACAGCGTGGGTTCCTGATCACGGTTTTCACTCCGCCGGACAACCTTCTTCCAGTCCTCATCTCCCGCTTAGCTGATCCATGAAATGGTCGGTTGCCGTTCCAAACTGGGAGCTCACAGCCAGGATTACTTCCGGTTTGCGTCACAGCAGCTGGTGGTCGCCGACCGGTACCTCAACGCAGGTACCCCTCCTCTGTCTATTCTGGCCTCAGTTCGTGCAAATGAACACGTGGCGGCGGCCATCTTTGTTCATTCGAACGAGGTCAGCGGTATGTGTAGCCAAATTCATGGAACTGAAATCGGCTACACATTTCAACGAACACCGCTGACCCTTACCTTCTCCTACACTCAGTTTTCAGCTACAGAGACTAAGTCCTGTTCTGCGATTCGAATGCACGTTCAAATGGGACTTAGTCATTTTTCTGCCTGAAATAGACCGACCGCAAAGCCCAAATCTATGGAACTGTTTTGGGCAGGAAAATGTGCTTGCGGTCGGTCATAAAGGACTTCCGTCTAACTTTTTATCTACTGGAGGGATTTGTATGATTTTTGGCTATGTTTATATTTAAAGTATGCTGATTCTGAATATGTAAATTTATGAGGATTGTATGTATATTTTTAAAGTTACAGTGTATGTATAAAAATTTTATTTTTCCTGCCTGTGATAATTACTTTAACCCATTGTGTTCAGTAATTATATCCCAGGCAGAGGAGAGCATTTGTGTGTTATTGATGGATGTGTTTTTACTGTATGTTACGTGTTTATTGGTTGTTCTGCAAAACCCTGTGGGCGGTCCTGTATGTGTAAGACCTCCATAAAAAAAGGCCCTTTGGTGCCAATTAAACAGAACTACTTGACCCTCTAACTTGCAGCCTCCACTCATGTTTGTAGGGGACAGCTATAATCACTACAGGGATTGCTATACTCTTCATACTCCCTTAGCTACTGAGCTCTTGTAAGAGCTCTTGTTCCTGATCCTGCTTCGCTCTACAGAAGGAAGAGGTTCACCTAAGGGAACCTGGAGCCTGGTCGTAGGTCCAGGGTGGATTGCAGACGGCGAGATCCCAGCCCAGCAGCGGCGGTTCTTATAGTGCTTATAGTGTCTACGGTGCTGATGGTCCTTTGGTGAGCGCTAGGAGCATCCTTTCTACGGTCCAACTTCCAGCCAGCCTGGAGGCAACTGTAACATATGCTGACTGTTATTTACATCAATTATTTAGGTAAATGAGAAAAATATAATTTGCATAATAATTTGGAGCAGGGTGTATGTATAATATTGCATTAAAAAAGAATGAGCCGAGCAGACACACTTCATGAGAGCTCCTGGCAATCAACGCTATTTTCACCCTATTTGGGACACAAAATCCCTCCATACCTGCTCCAGCGGTGCCTCCTGATACTCGGGCATCGTGATGGGACGGAAAAACAAAAAAAATTAAAGCCTTACAAGCCACTTCTGGGCCTGCACATCAGCGACCTCCTGCACCAGGCTAGCAGCATGGTTAGGCCCAAGATGGCCGACTACCCAGAGAACTTCTTTGGAGGTGTCTGACGTGGTTTACTGACCACTATGATGTAAGAAGCCTAGCCACTACACCCTTCAACCTCAACACATCCTCCCGCCTTATATGTCGGTTACACAAGTAGTTTCCACATAAACACGCAAATGTATAGGCAGCTAATATTGGTGAAAGGATGTTTTTTTCTACCAAAATGTACAATATGAATACGGTAGACCTACATGTGACCTAGCCACTTAAAACTGTGTGCAGTAATTTTCTAAGCCCTGTACTTGTTAAAATGTGTATATTGCCATCCTTGCTATTGCTGTTGAGGCATTGCAAGAAAGTCTGTTAATTCTTTGCACCACAAAAATAAAGAATTTAAACAAAAAATGAATGGGCCAGTTACAACTTGTAGTGTATATTTTCATTTACAAGTTTAACCATAAAAAAACAGGCTTTATCTTATTACTCAAAGTGATCTCTGAGAAAGGTTAGCTCATATACTTTAACATTATTAACCTGTACTCCGCAAGGAGGGATAACAAGCGGCTACACTAAGATAAGAAATCAAAATATATGTTTACTTTTTCATTTTCCTAAGAATGCCTGACATGTTTGTGATTAATATTAAGTGATAGC
This sequence comes from Pelobates cultripes, assembly GCA_933207985.1. Lineage (NCBI taxonomy): Eukaryota > Metazoa > Chordata > Amphibia > Anura > Pelobatidae > Pelobates > Pelobates cultripes. Next base: position 235,286,215 of record OW240916.1, read on the forward strand.
TTTCATTTTATAGATTCACATATTGTATTGGGATGAATTTAATTTTGCCTAAAGGAATAATTGATTATTGGTGTCTGTGAAATAATGAAAATCCTGTAAAGGAAGACTTGATGTATTTGACAATGGTTGTGCTCTTACTTGGCTAGAACAGTACGTCTTACAGCTAGGTGTCCTTTAGAGAGCTGAAGACTTCAATAAATCAATGAAAAGGCCTTACTATTGGGAGATAAAGCTTTCTAGATTTTTTTTTTTACCGTATTTTGGATTCATAGAATACATTTCTTTCTAGTCCAATTTCTGAAAATCTTACATCTACCGAGTACTTACTCATCTTCTGAATCTCACAGCATTCTTCCTGGAGTGTTTGCTTTACTTACACAATGCTCTCTCTTGAGGTAATGCTATGTTCTTTTTCCAGATCTTGTTCCTTTATCCTCCAGGACACTCACTTCTGAGCTCTTGCGCATGCTCAACAGTGCAACACTGAGTTCTATGGACAAGATCTTGGGCTGCTCCAAAGATCAATTTGCTAGCAACAGTTGTGGGAATTGACAAAATTTGATGGTGGAAGCTCCTTTTGTTAAGTTAGACTTTGCCCATAAAACAATGTAGTCCTTACTTTGTCTTTTGATACCTTACAATGACATTCTAATTTAGTGAACATGTGCATTTCATGTTGAAATGCTCCTAAAGATGTTACATAGCCTCTTTACGTTTGTTATCCAATCTTGGTGAGTTTAAAAAAACAAACCTTAAAAATGGCACAGAAGTCCTCTTAAAGGGATACTGTAGTGCCAGGAATGCAAAGCTATATTCCTGGCACTACCAATCCCTCGCCCCCCCTCACCTTCCTTGTCTCCCCCCCCCCAGTTAATAAAGGGTTAAAAATCCTTTATTTACTTACCTTATCCCAATGCCGATGTCCCTCGGTGCTGCATTGGATCTCCACCACCTCCTCTATCCTGCGACGAGCGGGTCTAATGCACATGCGCGGCAAATCTGATGCTGGAGGTCCTCATGCAGAGCGTGAAGACTTCCAGCGTCAGATTACGGACCAAAAGTCTGTTACAATTCCGGAAGCGCCTGCAGTAGCTGTGTGGTAGACAACCACTGAGGGCAGACTTAGAGCTGCAATGTAAACATTGCAGTTTTTCTGGAACTGCAATGTTTGACATTCCAGCACTAGGTGCAAAAGGGTCACAGCACCCAGACCACCTCGGCGAGCTGAAGTGGTCTGGGTGCCTACAGTGTCCCTTTAATAAATTTTGTCCAAATGAAAGGCTCTGTGACTTCATCCTCAGTCATTCTCAATACATCATGACTCATAGGATTGCTTATCATAGAAAACCAGACATATATAATTTTTTTATTTTTTTTGTCAATCATTTTTTATTGAGGTGACTGCATTTTACAACGGTAAACAGTGCCAGTATGCAGTCAGCATATTATTTGCGAGTTATACACATTAAATATCATAGTCTGGTAGATAAAAACATCTTGTTTTGTAAAAATAAGTATAAGAGAATCAGTGATTAACTGTAATACGTTGCTTGAGTATCAATAGACATTTAATTTTTATAAACCGTCAGCATACTGGGCACTGAAAGCTGTAGCTGTATGCTACCATTAACGACAATAGAAAGGTTCAGGCAAAAGATCTCTTAATGTCAGCCAAAACCCAGACTCGGGAAGGTGATGCAACAACATTTTATACAGTGCTGAACTCGGCAGATGCCAGTTCAATAGACACCAGAATGCTCCCCTCCCCTGGTTCCCCAGCCCTAGGTGATAACCAGAACCACCATACTGTGTCCACTGACACCGCTCACTGGGGCCCCAGGCAAAGTCCCAAGAGCAGAGTACTTCTCCAGGTGGTGAACGTCGGATAGGGAGAGTACCCCTTTTGGCTCCCCGCCCAGGATGGAAATGAAGGACTACTGGAAGCCAGCTCCTCAAGTCTGTGTCAAAAATGAGTACTAATGTCATCATATGTAAAGAGAAGGCCTCTTCCTGCCTCCATTGTGTCTCCTCTGCTGATAGCTTTGGTGTAGCATGATTAGCAGCCATCTTGGATTGCTCAGGGTAGAGCATGGCTTCAGCCAGCCAAGTGCACAATGATGGTGGTAACAGTAAATATCTGTGCTAGTGGGGACCAGGATAAACCCCCTCCAGTCCAAAGCGGGAGGCCAGGTAAACCCTGTCTGGAAGGTCGATCTCCGCTCCTTTCCAAGGTCTACGCTAGGCCTCAAATCTGAGAATATGGGACTCTTTCTTTTCAGCCAAAAGCGAATAATGACCTTATAAGATGCCCAGGTAGTTCTACCCTCCTTACAGTGTCGATATGAGTCGCTTAAAGAGCTAATTAAGCAATTAAGTCCCAATTAACTGAGGTATAGTGAGGCGCTCACACTGTTTGCGTCCATCTAACATAGAGGTCAGACCCCACCCCGACATAATTTTATACACTACTAATATAGACATACTCTTATATAAACGGCATAAGTAATAGCTTAGTGACCTTGTTGCTTTTAAAGTTATAATACTATGTTAAAATGTAAACTTTGGCCAATGCAGACAATTGTGATGGATATAGAGTTGGTAGGTTAACTTGAATTTGTCACTAATTCCCTTTAAATTCAAGGTTAACATTGGTTGAATTCAGCTTATCTGTGTCATTGCTGCGTTCAAATCTGTCTGTCTCTTCTCGATTTGAATCAACACCTTCATCTTTAATAAGCAGTGAGCTTTTTGTAGTGTTTTATTCTGCCTTTCCTCCTCTGTCCTAACAAAGCAGCAGGTTCACAAACATTAAAAGGCTGATCTTCTAAAGGCTCACACTTTGGGCTGATCTTGATACCGCTGGAAGCAAGAAAGCACAAGTTTCAGAAACCTGCCAGTTAATGAGAGATGCACAGCAGAGGTACTACGGGGCTTTAAACACCTTAAATAAATAGAAAATGCAATGGCAGAGATTGAAAAGATGACATTGAGGCTCATTGCATAGAATACAGGTATAATGTTATCCATAAGTATTTGGACAGCAACACTAAAAGTTTTGGCTCTGTACGTCAGCACTGCAAATGTGATTGAGTGCAGATTGTCACCTTTAATTTATTTCTATTTATATTATACACCTTGGCAATCAGAATAGACGAATATTATGTATACTAAACTTAAAATTATATCTTGCATCCTCCTTTCATAAAAATACTGCAGAATAATTTTCAGGCTGTACTTCTACCCAGCGTGATAAGAGCTACACTTGATGGTAGTTAAAAATACCTTCTAAGTTTAGTCGGTATGATTGAAATTGAGAAGGATGTGGGTTGATCCTGATTGGGATGCGAGTGGTACAAGTTAGGTCATTGCTAAGGTGGTCTTCCCACTACGCTTGGTCCAGGATTAACGGGAATTCCTATTATCACTCCAACCTGGGCTGTAAGTGTTGTAATAAATTCACCTTATTGCGTATCATTGTTGGTATGTTTAGCATCTCTTTTAATGCAGAGGAAATTAGTGTTGAGTGTCTGCGTGTGCTACAATAGCTTTCCTGGTTGTCTACATATTCCTTACATAGCTGTATCTCTCTCGATATCACTAAGTTATGCCTATCCATCACTTCCAATTAATTGTACCCAGTTTCCCCCTTCTTTTGATTTTGGATAATTGCATAGAATAAAGGAAATTGTAGTTTGCCAATACCGGATGCGCAATTTGCTGTTCACTCTTAAAATAGGACATCTCAATGAAGTGGTCTGTATGCAGTTACAATGTCCCCTTAATCCTGTCCTGAAAATTCCCATGGCGATTCAATGATTCAATGTTTTCCTATGGGGAAGGCCTAATGTGTGATTGACATCATGGGAGGAGAAGCCCAATCCAGCACCAAGGGACCTGGACACTGGAATCAAGTAAGTGATAGAAACTGGGTTTTAACCCTTTTCTTGACCGAGGGAGAAGGGCCACACAAGGGACTCTGTAGTGTTAGGAATACAGTTTGGTATTCTAAACACTATAGTGTTATTGTACTGTAAAATGGAACGCAATCTTCTATCAGTATGAAACCTATAATGTAAGATGATGATCCACATGGATTTCCTCTCAATTTCACCTTTCCCCTATCTGTGTAAGGGTATATTTAATAGATTAATAGATTATCCTTGGTTCAGGGTGAGAAGTATATAAGTTACTTTAAATTAAATTCTCATTGGAAAATTTCCGTTTAGTCAACCAATTGAGACACACACTTGAATGCATTAGAAAACCTATTTGGTTTTCTGCATATCATTTGGAGATTTGTCCTGAAAACTTCTGAACAGGACCTCCTGTGTTTACTATCATTATCAATGCTTAGGAAATAAATTGATCCCTTAGTATTTTATTTACCATATATATTTTTTTAATCTTTACGATCTATTTATCATCTTTATCATTTTCGTCAAATATTTTTGATATATCATACAATCTGTTTTAATTTGTCTTAATATTAAAAGTTACATTTTAATTTGAGGGCACTCACTTGTTCTCTTTCTTTATCTTCACTACTGTTATAGTTTACAAAGGGTTATCCCCTTCTAAGAGTGTATCCCTTTTGCTTCCTATTTCCTCTGTTTCTTATAGTTTACTTCTCGTAGGGTTTCAGTACCCATTTCATGGAAGCCTTATAAGAAAAGTTACCAAACTATTAGAATGACGTCATATTTAAGTAACGTTATCAATCCTGATCCAAGCATCACGGACATTAATAATGTATTTTCCCTAGAACCCTTAACTAGACTAAATCCTAATGATATTAATGAAAGTTTCTTTGAGATACAAAATATGTATAAAAAACAAATTAAGGGACATTGGGAAATTATAAGTCTACGCAAATATGTTGAGTCCCTAGAGGACTCAGATCCGACATCCCAAGACCAGAGAAAGTAAAAACCGATATACAAATTAGTAAATGGAACAAGTTACTAATAGATAGCTCAATAAAACTTATGGAATTTCTTATTAAATTAGAAGAGTCACATTTGGAAGGGGTCAACCAGAACCTTGAAACCGAAATCAGTAAAATTAAAGCCTTTCAAACACATCCTGAATTCAAATTAATGGAAACAAAACTAAACAACAATTTGGAAATTTTTAAGAAACACATTAGGGAAAAAAAACATCACAAGTACCAAAGAGATTACAAAGACTTCAAAGAAGGCATGGTCTTTAGACAAAGAAATAAAAATAGGAAAAAATATAACAGTCGGCAGAACTCTACCACATCCGGAGAAACGGATTGGTCTGGTTCTGATTTTAGTCCTCCAAGGAGAACCATTAATACTCCAATTAACATCCAACAAAGAAGAAAAAGCATTCTAAAACCAGTGGATAAAAATGTGTCCTTTCCAGACACACAATTTGGTAATTCTTCTAATACCACTACAAATTCACTGACCTCTGATGTTTCCTCATCTTTAGGAGCATCTTTTTTAGATCAGGAGTGGCCTCAACCCCAGAGAGGCAAACTCCGAGACAGAAAAAGATGGGGGTACAAAATAAACAAGGAAGGTCACAAGAATTAACGAAATATGACACTATAGAGGACAATTTCATCATTAATTTATCCACCTTTAATTTGGAAAATAAACATATATCCCTGCTTAGAAAGGATTTGAATTTTGTCCCTTCTCCTACCATAAATAAATTTGAGTGGGTCAAGGATACTAATCTCTTTGGACGAAAACTTGCCCTCAATATTATTCATAAGAGAAGAGATAACAAACTTGCTAAGAATTGGGGTTAAGCTATGAGGACTACCAATATCTTCAGACTATGGTATCCCTTCTTGATGAACAAGATACTAAACAACCTCTCACGAATTGCAAACCATCAAGCTGGTATACGCCAAATTTTAAAGAAGTATCCAGTGTAGACCTATTTGTTCAGATGACTACGAAGGCCCTTGAGTCATTGCCCTCTTTTGATAAACATCCGGACAATTTAACCAGAGCCGAACGTGAGGCACTCAGAGATCTGAGCAATAATAAAGATCTGATTATCAAACCATCGGATAAAGGAGGAAACATAGTCTTCATGGACCAACAAAACTATGTTAGCATGTGCATGGAACATTTGAAAGACACTAACCAGTATCAAGTTCTTTCAGGAGATCCAACCAAAACATTTCTTTTAGAACTAAAGGGGCTACTAATTCAGGCATTGGAAAAACATATCATTAGTCAAGAAGAGTATAAATTTATGATTCCTAACAACTGTCCTATGATTTCGACCTTTTATTGCCTTCCCAAAATTCACAAGTCTCGTAATAATCCACCTGGGAGACCTATCATCTCTGGCAATAACTCTCTGACTGAAAAAGTCAGTAAATTTCTTGAGAAAATACTCCACCCATTTGTCACCAATTTGGAGTCATATGTCCAGGACACTTAGTAGTACCGCCATATACCCTACTTGCAAGTCTGGATGTGGTCTCTCTATACAACAACATCCCTCATGACAAAGGTTTATGTGCAACATCCTATTTCCTCCACAAATCTTCCAAATACAATTTGGAACAAATGGAAACCATTTTATTTCTCCTTGAATTCGTTGTGACTCATAACTACTTTGTGTTTGACGGAACATATTATTTACAACTATGCGGCACAGCTATGGGTACGGCTTGTGCCCCTAGCTATGCCAACCTATACTTGGGTTGGTGGGAAGCAACCATCCTAAAAGAAGTAACATCCGAACACTATGACCAATACATTCACAAGTGGCTAAGATACATTGACGATATCCTAATATTTTGGACCAGTTCTTGCCCCAAGTTCATAGACATGGTGAATGAACTAAATGTGAATAATATTGGTCTCAAACTTACACACGTGATTCACGAAACCCAATTGGAATTCCTAGATTTAAGAATTTTATTAAATACTGATGGAACTGTGGACACTGAACTATTCAGGAAAAGTACGGCTTCCAATAGCCTTCTGCACAGGCAAAGTTTCCATCCCTATCGTCTCAAAGCAGGCATACCATACGGCCAGTATCTGAGAGCTCGAAGGAACTGCTCAAATGATGAGTCCTTCCAAGCTGAAGCTAAAAGACTCAAAATCCGATTCAAAAATAAAGGCTATCCTAATCGCATTCTAAAGAAAGCATATCAGAAAACCATAGCCCAAGACAGAAGTCTGAGTCTTCAATCCACCAGACCTATGCCTACTAACCAGCTAACAAGATGTATAGGTACTTTTGACCAAAAATGGCAACCCATTAAACAAATTTTCACACAACATTGGCCGATTCTGGAGTATGACAAGGACCTGGATCCTAAACATATTGCATACCCTAACATCACAGCACGAAGGTCTAAAAACCTTCGGGACATGCTAGTTCATAGCCACTTGGAAAGTAAACCATCACCAAGTAGTTGGCTAAGTGCCCCAATTGGCATCCACAAGTGTGGACATTGCTTTGTAAAAATTTCCAAAACAGTCAAATGCCAGAAAACTCAAAAAGAGTACCGAGTTAAACATTTTATTAATTGCAGTACGACACGAATTATTTACGTCATTACTTGCCAATGTGGCATTCAATACATTGGCAAAACCTATCAGGAGTTTAGGAGACGGATTCTCCAACATATTAATTCGGTCAAAAATCTTAATTTAAGTACACCTGTTGCAAATCATGTTCGGAATTTCCATGATGGCAATTCAACCAATTTATCATTCCAAGCCCTAGAAAGGGTTACTTTGAATTCGAGAAAAGGCAACTTTAATTTAATTTTACTACAAAAGGAATCAAGATGGATATATGAATTTCAAACTCTAACGCCAGGGGGCCTCAATTAGGAATTTAACTTTACTCCATTTATTCATTAAAATCATGACATATAATTAAGTTTGTTACCATAGCCTAATTAAATGGCTTTTATTATTTTCTCCAAATATTTTTCCTATATTCAATGTTAAGTTTGGTGGATATTTCCCCTCATTTTTCCATCGGGTGATATATCCATTACCAATATTTTTAGGACACTTTTTACCATAATTCCTCTCAATGACGCTATTATTATATTTACATTTTTTTCTCTTTACACTTTCCTAGACTGTTATAATCTTTAACTGCTAATGCCCTACAGGATCAGCCTAGGCATAATAATCTTGCTGCTCCTCCATCTAGCAAATCAACTTAGGTTCACTAGCTGTCACCTACATCTTCTAACATATGACGTTACCCATGACTGGGTACTGTCTCTCTATAGCAACATATCACATTACAACCTGTATTGAGCGGTGAGAAACATTGCAATACAGATACAATTGTTGCCACTTTTTAGAACGATATACATCCTGTACAATTCTTTCATTATTATGTCGGTCTTGCAACATTATTATCTTTTAAATCATTGGGAATAGCAATTTTTCCCTGTCTTTCTGTTTTGTTTGTTGAATTACACTATCCTCTGATTAGAAAGCACACATTGGGTTCAAATACCAAACTTTTCAATAGTGTCCTTCTGCAAATCGGGCTATGCATTATGTCCGTTTTATTGCTTTCATCAACACACTATCACGTCCCCGTAAATGTGTGTGGCGTGTGTTAATTACCATTATTAATATTGGTATATATCCTTGTGAATTCAAAATCATGTTTCAAGTTATTGACTTTACACATTATCACGTCCCCAGTAAAAGTGGGTGGCGTTCACTAATTGCCATCATTAATATTGGAATATATCTATTTAGAATCATGATTTAAGGTACCGGTATCAATCGGGTACCAACATTAAGTTCTTCTTACAATGAGTAATCTCTTTACATATTTCATGATTCTAGTTACATTATGAAATATCTTGACAGTGGCAATTAACTTGTCATTCCCTCTGGACCTCACTCCCTCTGCGAGATGGTTCTTAAGGGGTTAAAATTTATACACCTTAGTAGTTATGACCCATTTGCGGTTTTCAGTGACGTTACTTACCGGCTCTGTTCTTATTGGTTAACTATGTATGACAATTTTTGAATTAGACCAATCAAATGTACACACTCACCTTTTTATATCGTTTTTTTCCCGCACATCGTTTCCCTTCTAATGAGCTGTGGGCGAAACGCGCGCGTCAGGGGAAAGGGCTCTTTCGATATACACTTACCACAGTATTGTTGTCTGCTCAGACGGGCATCAGACTTTATATACTTTATACTTCGATATTCAGCCCTACTCCAGCTATACAAGTGGGGGGTCTATAGAGCATATGCTCTTGATATATTTTTGCAGTAATCTCTACTCCCACTGTATGAGTTGGTTAGTTAGTGAAGAATAATTTTTCTTATATCACCAAATCTTGTCTAGTGCATGTTTTGGATCCAACAAGCACTATGTATGTAGTAATTTTTATTTAATACTTTATGGACTGTTTATTTCCGTTTAGTCAACCAATTGAGACACACACTTGAATGCATTAGAAAACCTATTTGGTTTTCTGCATATCATTTGGAGATTTGTCCTGAAAACTTCTGAACAGGACCTCCTGTGTTTACTATCGTTATCAATGCTTAGGAAATAAATTGATCCCTTAGTATTTTATTTACCATATATATTTTTTTGATCTTTGCGATCTATTTATCATCTTTATCATTTTCGTCAAATATTTTTGATATATCATACAATCTGTTTTAATTTGTCTTAATATTAAAAGTTACATTTTAATTTGAGGGCACTCACTTGCTCTCTTTCTTTATCTTCACTACTGTTGTAGTTTACAAAGGGTTAACCCCTTCTAAGAGTGTATCCCTTTTGCTTCCTATTTCCTCTGTTTCTTATTGGAAAATAGTAATTACTATAAATCATTGATTGTGGACTGACATATTGCACATCCGTAATTGGTATAATTAAACTGTACATGGAAAATGACATGTTTGAAATGTGTTCCTGCACAGAATTAAACAAATCACTAATGTGTTTTTCAAAAATATTTTCTGTGTTCTCTTCAATTTTCATATGTGTATTATATATGATGCCTGTTATGTATATATTACATATTACATCTTTGCGAGCCATGATCGTAAATATCAAAGGTTTTAACTAGACTTCATATACACTACTTTTTAAAGGGTTGTCCTGAATGTGCCCATGAGACTAATATGAGACAAATAAAACAATTGGAATCCATACACAAAGCAAATATTAAAATAAGTTTGCATGGCTCATAACGCTTTGCGTATTATTCACTAAACAGTGAGTTCTTGTGCATCGACTCTGACTTGCTTTATGAATTCCATATAACAGAACCTGAACTGTATATTTGTGTTTTCCACCGTGGATATCGTGGCCTGGGTTTGGAATTGGGATTGTCCGCTAGCCATAATTCATTTTGCAGTGACCGACACCAAATTGTAAGTTAATAAAATAAAAAGTATGAACCGAAAGTGAACTTATTTCTTGCATTACATAAGTATAAACTATATAAAATAGGGGGAGAACGGAACCTGACCGCCACTCTGACTAGTTGCACTGCAGAGAAGCTCCTGAGCCATTTCAGCTCAATATTGCCACTAAGCTACTTACCTACCTTGCATTGCTAGGCTGTGGGTAAACATTCTGTAGTGTGATGATACACTATCTGCCTCAGATACTTGGGATCTTGAACCCTTAGTGGACTGGGCCCTTACTACCGAGGCCTTCCTAGACAGGTGGGTTTAGATAGTTTCTTCCCTACCTCTCTTCTGTCTGCAGCTAACCAACTCTTCACTATCAACTATACTAGCCCTTGTTCCTCCCCTGTTTGGACCTGTTTCATTCAGCTGACCCCTTCAGCATGCCAGCATACAAGATGGCTGCCAAGGTCTTGTCAGTTTCCCTGCAGACACTGAAAACGCCTGAAATGATGACTGCAACTCTCAGTGCCTTCAGCACCCAGTGTAAACTGTTTTGGGCTCAATTAGGTCTGCCGTCCAGGACTGAGATATCTCCTTATCCTCCCACACACACACATCAATTACAGGGCCTGTTATGGGGTCTCCTCGAGTAGTCTCTTGCTGTATTGCTGACTCAGACCTTTAAGAAGGCACTGGAGAACAGACAGGCATGTGGTTAACCAGGAAGAAAAGGTTCAAATCAAGATCTTTAATTCTCTTACAAAAAGAAAAGTCCTGCGTTCACTCCCATCACTCCTGGACGGCAGCAACGACAACGAATACATATAGTAAAAACCAAAGAAAAGAAAAAGTTACCTGTGCTCTCTCCTTAATCCCTATGTATATTTAGACAAATGGAGGTCATTTAATTGCTCCAATGGCCATTGGAGGGAATGCCCACCTGCCAACGTCAAGGCAAACCCCCCCTAGACAGGTCCTACTCTGACCCTTTACATTGCTTCCTTAAGCTTCTGGCACAAATATCTCTGAGACAAAAAGGGGTATTTTTTATATACACCCCTATATACTTGTTAACCCTTAATAGGGAACACATGGGATGGGCGGCATCATTGTAACAAGGCTGTGTGATACAAAAAGTGAATACAAATACAAAAAGAAAAGTCCTGCGCTCACTCCCATCACTCCTGGGCGACAGCAATGACTACAGTACACATCAGCTAATACATATAGTAAAAAAAAAAGAAAAAAAAAAAAGTTACCTGCGCGCTCTCCTTAATCCCTATGTATATTTAAACAAATGGAGGTCATTTAGTTACTCCAATGGCCATTAGAAGGAATACACACCTGCCACATCAAGGCAAGACCCCCTTAGGTTGGTCAAATTCCCACTACTTTTGGGTAGCAGCAACGACCATAGTACACATCAGCCCAATACACACACTAAAAATCAAAGAAAAAAAGTTACCTGTGCTCTTTCCTAAATCCCTATGTAAAAATTTGTTTAAATATGAATAGGGATTTGGGAAAGAGCGCAGGTAACTTTTTTCTTTATTTTTTACGGTATGTATTGGGGCTGATGTGTACTATGGCCGTTTCTGCCGCCCAAGAGTAGTGTGATTTGTTTAAATATACATAGGGATTTGGGAAAGAGCACAGGTAATGATTAATAAGTATGTAGGGGTGTATATAAAAAATACCCCTCTCTGTCTCATTAGAGATATCTTTGCCAGAATCTCAAGGAAGCAAGGTGAATGGTAGCCACCTAAGAGCTTTGCCTTGACGTGGCAGGTGGGCATTCCTTCTAATGGCCATTGGAGTAACTAAATAAGCTTCATTTGTTTAAATATACATAGGGATTTGGGAAAGAGCACAGGTAACTTTTTTTTTTTCTCTGTACTGGAACAGGTTATAAATAAAAAGTTTTTTTTTCCAAAAATACCGTGTTTACTCGAATCTAATGCTCGCCTTTTTTGGAAAATAAAGTTTCCAAAATTTGAATGCCCATTAGATTCGATGGCGCATTACATTTGGGGCAAAATTCGACATTTTCCAGCAAGTTGCATTCTGGTGAATTCAAACACACATATTCAAACGCACGATTTAAAACTGGTGAATTCAAACAGGCGAATTTCATTCTGGCGAATTCCCACAGGCAAATTTTGTTCCTGAAAGAGAGTTTAAGACAGAATAGACTGAACATATAACAGTAAAATTTAAATACTATCAATGTTACTATGGTATATGGCAATAAACATTTTCATAGTATCTTATAGTATAAATGCGTATTACATTCGCCAGCAAAAACATTTTCAGCTTCCAGGTTTCAAAAATTGAGGTGCGCATAAGATTCAATGGTTTATTAGATTCAAGTAAATACTGTGTGTATGTGAATAATAAATATGGCCCTGGCAACATAAACACAAATGAGCATACAGAAAATGTACTGCTCGGAGTGATTATGATTGCACTTCAAACAAGCTTATTTGATAAAAATGAACCAGACTTCAGATTGCATGCATCATAGTATACCATGCCAGAATAGCATACAACAAGCATATTACTAAAATTGGTTACATAGTTGGTACCCACTAGGAAAATTGCAATAATTACTAATAAGGAACACACACTAAATTTAAATTCTAGAGGTGGTAGATAAAATAAAAATGCACCAAAAGTACAAAATGAATGCAGCCTGAAGTGTGATCTATTAACGATAGTTCAGGACTGTATGTCATTCCCAAGATATGATCATCCATTTGATATTGGGAGTATCATATGAGGCAAAAAATAATAATCTGTATCTGCCGTATAAAATCGCAATTAGACACTCTAAGCTGATGTTCACACTCTGAAAAGGAAAAAAAATGTAATTTGTCATTTGCCATTCATTTATGACCTCATTATATGCAAATTAAATACTATCTGTAGTATTATTTAAAGCAACTGAGTGTCTGTAAGTCCTCTCTTGATTTGTTTGGGGAAAAACACCAGAATAAAAAAATGTCTGTCTCTTGGCTCAGTGCAGACCTGTCGTTAGTACAGGGGCATTTTTGTCACTTTAAAGATTTAAAGATGTTTTACTAAAATCAGGCATTTGTATTTTTTAGCAATATTTTATCTTGTAATGCTTATTTTAGAGTTCCCTGTGTTGCGCAAAATGTGTTAAACTGCATGGAAGTCTGCATAATGTATCACCCATGTACAAATAAAAGACACGTCATTTCAACATTATTCCGATAGTCAGTACACTTGCGCAAAAATCTGTTTTGTTAGTAAAAAAAAATCAATCCGCATATGGGTAAAACAAATGTTTCCACATTTTTAGTATTTAGTGTGCTGCAATATCTAATGTGAAAACCATCTCTCTTTGTAGTCCTGTGATGTGACCAGGAATACTTCCAACTGATAGACTTTTGTCCAGTATGTATTGAGTCTTGCAGGCTCCTGTGTAGTGTGGCAGAGGAAGGCATTATTTTCAGTCTCTCTGCACAGTAACGGTTAATATCAGCATAGGAGTGAAGGGGAGGGTAATAGAGGTATAATATAATGGCATATTTTATTGGAGTTTCTACACTCAAAATACATCTGGTTCATAGTATAGGAAAAAGGTAAGAGTATAACAGTAAAACATATTTAAGACATTTGCGAGGCAGCATGAGTGACCAGTATTAGGTAGCTATCATTAACAGAACATATATTATATTGTACTGGTAGGCATTATATCTGGGAAGACATGAATTTTCATTTAGTATTGGTTCATCTCAGCTTAGGTAGGGTAGGGGGTTATAGCACAAAACACAGCTGAAAGTAAGGTAGTACATATTGATCAAATGAAAACATATAAAATTAACAGCTTGAGTAACATAGAAAGTATAGGGGTCTTAGTTCCGAGGCCCTCTGTGTTATGACTTGTGACTAAGCTATGCACGGTGGCAGTTCATGATCCTGACTGTGATCTAATAGGGTGAACTGTGAATCTCCGCGGTGTGCTGGTCCGTATCTTCTGGGCTTTCACTGGAGCTCCTCATAAACCCGTCTTCTCTGTTGCTATGTCAACCACTCCCCAAATGCCATTCATTTTAAGTGCAAGGCCAAAATGAAATTGAATGTACATGAGGTTAGGAAAGAAAGGGTTAAACTGTGTGATGTATGGCTGTAAAATAATTTTCATTTGGCTCTAATATATATATTTTGCACAAGCCTCACTCATCCAGATACAGGGACAGCATTTTGTTGCTCAAACACATCTCTTAGCTTGGATTCAAAGGTGTGATTATTCTCATGTCTGTGATGCTATACAATCCCGAGTTCATTATTTGAATGCTTGATAACTGGTTTCAAGCTGAGCCTTTTAAGATCCTACACAAAGCCGCCATGCATTATGTTATGTTTGATTTCCGTTTCTGTGTTTCTACTGTTGAAATAGATTTTACTTGATTTGCATTGAAAATATAAAAAGACAGATGTAAAATCATCAAACAAATCTGTTTTTGGTTTAAAGTAATAAATACTGATGTAAAATATCTATACCCTGCTCTTTTAGGTAAAAACAAATATAGAAGGTAAAAAAGTAAATGTCTTGTGACAAATTCCCTATTGCACTAATTCTCTTTCCCCATTCGAGAACTCACAGTGCCATTTTGCTAACATTGCTAGTGATGGAAGACTTGCAGGCGAATGACTTGAGTGTATATAGTTCAATATGCCACTACCAAGGCTTGCAGAAGCAGGGCAGATGTGTGATGATCTCAGGACAGTGTTACATTGTAAATCCGTGTTCTACCTTATTGCAACATAGGGTTACAAGAGAAAAATGGAGCAGCAATGCTAGTTATTGTATAGCACATGTGTAATGTGTTCAGTTACTCTTGGTCTCAGAATCCTCAGTTAGCTGCCAGGCTGTCTGATGGGTTTATAAAATGTACCTAGCAAGCCATTGTAAGATGCATAGCCAGCGCAGTGGGAGGTGGGACTGAGTCTACAGTGTTACATCCTGCCTATTGTAATCGTAAAGTAAGATGGTCAAAGAGATCCATGGTGTTGCAAGAGCTGGCTCTGACCATTTCCCCACTATAACTACTGTACCTGCTTACTCTCTGTATTATGCAAACAAGTGTGTCATGCCTGTAAATGTAGAAAAAGCTGTGTGCTCAAACAATAAAGCAGTTCATTGGAGTTCACTTTTCCATCAAGAAAAAATTTCCTGGTATTTTTCTGTGTTGTAACTATCTACAGTCTGTTACAGTGCGATCTCTCAGGACAATCGCTAGCAGTTTTTAGTTAGAATATCCTGTAATCCCCGAGGCAACTTTACAGTGTATCCTGCTTTTCCGGGGGATTAGTGACTTAAGTACCTAGCTCTCAGGGTAGAAGTTCGGCTGGCGAGCTAGCGGAAGTTCCCGCATATGATGCAGGGTCCGAACTTTTACGTCTTCGGTAACAGAGACGCCAGGACCGTATAGCTTCCAACTGAATTGCCAGCTAGGAGAGACGCTGCGTTTGCTAGTGGGAAAAGTACAGGCTAATGCAAAGAATCCCATGGGCAATACTAGTCCTCAACTGGTCCACCTTCAGGACCAGAGACACCAGGGCCATGTCTTCACAGGCTTTGATGGGAAAAACAAAATCAATACAGACCAGCCAAGTTTGAAAGATCTGAAACAAGAAAAGTAGGAAGCTGGGTGCGCTATTGACACGTCATCTTTCACTTCTCTTGGGCGATGTCATCCTTGTCAGTATGACAGTCTATTCTTCATGGTGACCATATAAGGCTGCCAATACACCCGTTTTATTATTTTATTATTTCTCATTCACACATTCAGTTGTGATGCTGAAAGTTCTGCTATGGGCTGAAATGCCCGGTATTTCACGAACTTATGAACTTGTTCAAATATGTACAACAATTCACCCGGTAATAATAATAATAATGTGCGAGCACTATGCTACCAGTTACCCTGGTGTCCCCAATCCTGGAATAACTTGGTTGGGATGGTTGGACAGGACCCCGAAATCAGGACTGTTCCTCCATTATTGGAGACTGTTGATGGTGGGGACCTGCTTTTTTAATTTGGAACAAGAAACAAAATAAAGAATGGAGTGTGCAAAGAATCGTAAAATAAGAAGAAAAATTAATAAAAAGAGGAGGTAAACACTATGTGAGGTACACCAAGAAGGTTGGCAAGACAAATTGAAATGGTGATTTAACCCTTATAATTATCTTAGAAAACACATTTCTTCTGTTAGGAGGACATAGTGGCACAGTCTGTGGCTGTTAAATTATTCATCAATTGGTTGTTGTTAAATTTAAATACTACTGTTTGCAATGAAGGCACTGCATTATTGAGCCAGCTAGGAGCAAGTACCATTCGATGAGAATTATTTTGTTGAAACACATATTTAGTCCGTGAGAGTGAAAAAGCCCATGGACCACTTTTGGGTAAGTCAAATACATGTATTCCTCATCCCATTAAATCTCCAACAAAGATCTCTTGTATATTGTCCATGCACAATCTCACTGTTTATCATCAATAATTTTGTATATTTATTCCTGTAGCGCAACCTATATGGAAACCTTAGAATCTGCCATCAGATGTCCTCTTGCACATCTCCCTAGTGAAGTTTCCACTAGTGCATATACATCAATGGGAGGTGCAGCCGATAAGGGTGTAGGTAGTGGTAATGAATCCCTATTTAAAAAGTGCTTTGAGTACCCTGGCTCTCAAAGCAGGTGATCTCTGGTTGGTTAGCAAAGCCTCTAACCTGTGAAATAATTACTTTATGACTTATTGTAGTAGTTCTAGTACAAGGGATCTTTAGGTGTACCATGCTGTGTTGTTTACCAAAAGCAATTTATCAAGCACTCAGCATCGCCTAACACCAAAGCTTGGGTCTCTGTAGTCTATCGGATATTGTGGTGATACATGTCCACATTATCCTCCCAAAGCCATCTATGCGTAGACATCAGTGATAGGCTTCAAGTACTGGGCTCACAGTCTTTGATTGCTGTACAAGTCTCTGCATTATCATGTCAGCAAGATTGGAGCTGGGCTGTGGGTGATGAGAGAGCCTCTGTTTTTGTCAACCTGTTCAAAAGCAATTAAATAAATTAAGTAAATGCCTTGTGACAAATTCCCTATTGCACTAATTCTCTTTCCCCATTCGAGAACTCACAGTGCCATTTTGCTAACATTGCTAGTGATGGAAGGCTTGCAGTCGAATGACTTGAGTGTATATAGTTCAAAATGGGAGAGCCTCTGTTTTTGTCAACCTGTTCAAAAGCAATTTGAATATTATTTATATTTACAGGGTTTGGTTCTGTTCATTCAAAGCTGGACAGAACTGGCATAGACTCAATTCATTTGTACAAATATTCTGATTTTAACAGATGTTCCATCCGAGGTATTGGAGACGTGCAAAATCTTCAGCATTTCCAGCATTAAAACGGTATTTTGTATCTCAAAAGGAAAAACCTGTGCTGACTCTCTTCACTAAGGTAATTCTATGAACTCACACAGTATTCATTCATTTTAGATAGGTTTTTATAATTGATATAAAGATCTGATAATTCTACAAAACATATCTGTTATATTAGTTTCAAACATATTATTCATGTTCACATGGACAGCATTAAAGTTTCAATTCAACAATTAGATATCCATGTTTTTTGAATGTATGGAATAACACCACTTATTCACAGGTATAGAATTGATAGGACACATTACATCCGAATAGTCAGAATAAATCTCTTTTATACAAAATGCATATTTTTTCTGTTTTGCTATAATTGTATATCTGAATTATCTACTACATATCATTATTGTTTTAAAAAAAAAAAATCTTTATGTAATTCTTACAGTTAATAACTAATTTGTTGCCTTAAGCACGAATTTAGAGTCAGAGTTACAAACTATTCAAGATATGCCAACAAATAAAAGAGTTTGAAAATGACACTCCAGGCACCAACATATTTGGAGTGACATATAGGTTCGTTTATAGTTGGGTGGGTTTTTAGAGTGTTTTAATGTCTTTATTTTTTATTTTTTTAAATAATTGTTTTGCCGCATAAGTTTAAATCCCTTCCTCCCAACGTGCTGTGTTTCCCTAAATTGCTCCAATGAATACTGCTGTTCAGGGTGTAAATAATAATCATAACCTGACAATTGAATTACAGCTCCCAGAGGCTCCTACAATGTCTAGTACACAATCCTGTGTAGGAATGTCTGAGATGAGCACTACTCTGCTGACATTATTATTATTATTGCCATTTATATTGCGCCAACAGATTCCGTAGCGCTTTACAATATTATGAGAGGGGGGATTTAAAGGGACACTATAGTCACCTGAACAACTTCAGCTTAATGAGGTTGTTCAGGTGAGAACTATAGCTCCCTGCAGCCTTTCTCATGTAAACACTGTATTTTCTGAGAACTATACAGTGTTTACATTGAACTCTAGGAACACCTCCAGTTGCAGTCACTCAGAGTGAACCAGAGGGACTTTGGAGTTGATGGAGGCATAATATGCCTCCATCCACTCAGATCTGCTGTCAGCAGAGCACATTAGGGCAGAGCACAGTCCTAATGTGTTTTATACCCCAGTCTATAGGAGGCGGAGCTGGGGTATAAAACACATTAGGACTGTTAGACTAACTGTCACTTCTTCACTTTTAGCACAAACAAATAACTAAAAGCTGTGTTAAAAAATATATTCATTTTCTATCATATTGTAACTATTTTTCTGGCAAGACTTGGCACAGTATGTAAATTAGTTAACTCTAGCATTGTTTTACACATGGCATATGTGCACATACAGCACTGCGAGATGGAGTATTCAGACTGCGCAACAATGGAAATTTTCTGTTGGATGCCTGAACTGAGCACTCATGGGTGCACCCATGGCATCATTGGGCAACTAAGCCCCACAAACATTAAAGTGGAGAGGAAGTACGATTTATGTTACTTAGTGCTGGTGCTCTATTTATTTAACATTTACTGAGGTATGGGATGATGACCTGTCACTTCTCTTGAAATTATAGTTCCTCTTTAAAAGAATACTGTAGGCATCTAAACAACTTTAGCTTAATGAAGCAGTTTTGATATATAGCAGTCTAACTGCTCAATTCTATGCCATTTAGGAGATAAATCACTTTTGTTTATGTCCATGCAGCCCCAGTCACACCTCCCCTGTCACTCATACAACCTGAATGAAAAACAAAATGGTTTAATTTTTTTAATCAGATGTTACCCTATTTAAAGGATTTGTCATTTCTTTAAGTTGAACTTTAATTACACATTGGAGGCTCCTGGAGGCTCCTGCAAGGTCTAGAAGACTATTAACAGAGCAGAAGATACAAAGTTTGAAATTAAACACACTGTGCAATAAAGGAAGTTTTAAAAATTAGGCCTCTCTTTATGGTTAAAGGGACACTCCCGGCACCCAGACCACTTCTGCCCATTGGAGTGGTCTGGGTGCCAACTCCCACTACCCTTAACCCTGCAAGTGTAATTA
The DNA here is from genome assembly GCA_933207985.1 of Pelobates cultripes. Lineage (NCBI taxonomy): Eukaryota > Metazoa > Chordata > Amphibia > Anura > Pelobatidae > Pelobates > Pelobates cultripes. The sequence goes on from OW240916.1 coordinate 235,306,089, forward strand.
TTGCAGTTTTCAAAAACTGCAATATTACCTTGCAGGGTTAACTCCTCCTCTAGTGGCTGTATACTAGACAGCCACTAGAGGGCACTTCCGTGTTTATAGCACATGGTACATGTGCTATTGCGTTGCTGGATGTCCTCACGGTATGTGAGGACCTCCAGCGTCGCTGAAATCCCCATAAGAATCCCCATTTTTCGATGCTTTCCTATGGGGAGATCTAATGCGCGTGCGCGGCATTGCCACGATTGTGCACTAGGTCTCACCCTGCCAGTGGCCGCGCATGTTCAGTATGTCTCCCCCTGCCTATATGACGTGGGCGGGGGAGTAGCGTGGGGGGACCCTGACCCCAGCGCCGAGGGACATCGGCGCTGGATATAGGTAAGTCACTGAAGGGGTTTTAACCCCTTCAGCAACTTGGGATGGGGGGTGGGAGGGAGAGGGGACCTGCAGTGCCAGGAAAATGGTTTGTTTCCTGGTACTGGACAGTACCTTTAAGTGTTTAGCAAGGTTGTATAAGTAACATCCAGGGAGGTGTGACTAGGGCTTTATAAAGGGATTTAACTCCTAAATGTCAGAGAATTGAGCAGCGAGATTGCAGAGTTATGATCTATACACCAAAAGTGCTTCATTAAGCTAAAGTTGTTTTGGTGCTTATAGTATCCTTTCAAGTGAGAACCATGACTGGCACAGCTCACTTCAAAAATTGCAAAGTAATGGTTTTGCAGCACATACAGGTACATACAATATTTTTTATTTGTTTTTGCATGTCTTTCATATTTATATAATCAACACGCTCTATTTAATATTAAAACCTACTTAAATAATATACCGTGCTTCAGATGAATTCAGGTGTCATTTTGCTTCAATGTATAACTTACAAATTGAATATGTTTATTAATCAGAGATCTTAAGCGCAGCTTGTTTAGTTTTTATTCTGATGCTTTGCTGTAAATAATTGAATACCTGAGTCTCTTCACAAACATATCTTTTTACCATTTTTATTAAGGTGAAAGCTTATAGTAATAATATTAGCATGTAGAAAACAGAAGAGAAGATTGCTTATAAAATTAAACAGGGCCTGTTCAGTTTCATTTTAGCCCTTGATACTATGTATAATAGGCAGGGCCAGACTGGGAAAAAAATTCGGCCTGGGCATTTTTTATTTAAATTCTTTATTTTATTGTGCTGAAGGTAACAAAGATAACAATACACTTTGCTTCGCCACGACAGCTGAAGAGAGCATTTCAATAACAAACATTTTCATGGCAAATCAAAAGAGCACATTTTTTATGTTATAAAGAGAACACGTGAAAAAAAGACAGTAGTTTATATCGCAAGACCTTCTATGATCGTTAAGTTATGACATACGGAGCTACGGCTAAGAAGGTCTTAGACAGATTAATAAAATTGGTATGTAGTGGTTGGAGACAAACTCCTAGGGATGCCCCAGGCCGGCGACCATTAGAGCTTGGTACAGTAATGCCATGTTATACAGGCTTCAGCAGAGGGGGTAGCTTTGAAAGAACAGGCAGCATGTTGGTTCAATGCTCTTCCAGGGCAGACAATGTGTTGAGCTCAGCTGAAGAGCTCTAGCATGAGAAAAAGGCCCTGTATTTGTTCTGCAGAGCGCAAGCAAATTTAATAACATGCTTGTGTTGTGTTTACTTGAAACTTGTCTCTGGGGTCTCCATAAATGGGATACTAGGAGACAAAAATCCAGGAAAGAGTACTGTACATGTGTCTGCAGCCTGCTTATGGCATTGCGTGTGTGTAGAGTGAGCTGATTGTGGTGTGGTTTTGAGTTAATAGGTTGGTTTCAGTCATGTTGTGTTTGTGGTGTAATGTAATGTATGTGTGTCTAAGTGCTGTAGAGTGTGTGTGTATGGGGGCATAGTGTGTATAGGGGATGTAGTGAGTGTGTGCATACGGGCTGTAGTGTGTGTGTATTTAGGTAATGTAGTATGTGTTTGCTTACAAGGAATCTAGTGTGTGCATAGGGGATCCAGGGGGTGTATGTCACAAATGTAGTGTGTGTGTAGGTGGTGCAGTGTGTGTGTGTATAGGGGATCTAGTGTGTGTTTGAAGGACCCAGACTGTGTATATGAGATCTAGTGAGTATGTGTGTAGAGGATTCAGAGTGAATATAGGGATCTAGTGTGTGCATATGTGTAGATGATTCAGAGTTGGGTAAGGGATCTAGTGTGTGTCTGGAATGTAATGTGTTTAAGGGTGCAGTGTGTGTGTGAAGGGTTCTGTAGTATATATACATATGTTTGGAAGTATTGTGTGTGTGTGTGTGGTGCAGTGTGTTTGGGGGCTGCTGTGTGTGTGTGTTAGGGATGTAGTGTGTATGTGTGAGGGGTGTAGTTTGTGTGTGTGTGTGTGTGAGGGTGCTGTGTGTGAGGGGTAAAGTGTGTGTGTGTGTGACGGTGCTGTGTGTGATAGGGTGCTTTGTGTGTTTTAGGGTGTTGTGTGAGAATGGTGTGTGTGTATGCGTGTGGTGTGTTTGGAGGGAGGCAGGTTTTTTAAACACCTTGGTGACCAGACCGTTTTTCAATTTTCTTACCGTTAAGGACCAGGGATCTTTTTATATGTCTGCGGTGTTTGTTTTTAGCTGTAAATTTCCTCTTACTCATTTACTGTACCCACACATATTATATACCGTTTTTATCGCCAATAAAGGGTCTTTCTAAAGATACCATTATTTGCATCATATCATATAATTTACTATAAAAACAAATATAAAATATAATGAAAAAAATTTTTTAAAACACACTTTTGCTTTGCTTTGACCCCCAAAAACTGTTACGCATCTACAACCGCCAAAAAACACCCATGATAAATTGTTTCCAAATTTTTTCCTGAGTTTAGAAATACCCAATGTTAACATGTTCTTAGCGTTTTTTGCAAGTTATAGGGCTATAAGTACAACTAGCACTTTGCTATTTCCAAACCAATTTTTTTTCAAAATTAACGCATTTTGCACAATGGCTTCCGATGCTCTGCTCTGCTTTACTGCCGGGCGCCACATGGAGCAATCCGGAAGGGATCGCTCCGGGGGGAGCAATCACTCAGGTGCCTGGCAGTAAGAGGCATCGCTGCAATACCATCAGAGCAGCTGGAAGATCTTTGATCTCCCTACTGGCCTGTCATGGAAGCAGGGCCGGCACTCTCTTATAACGCTGGCCTTGCATGAACTGGCTGGGGAGATCCTGAGACCTCCCCTGCCAGCCTCGGCCCATGGCCATCTAGGCCCACCGGCATTTGCCCGGTGTACCCGATTGCCAGACCGGGCCTGATATTAGATGACACCATGTCAAATAGGCATACATGTCATATTCTTAAATTACTCAAACTGTTCAGAGTTGTAACCCTGCTGATTTTAGCCAAAACTCCTCCGACCCACGGAAAATTACCATTACTACCCCACTACGATGTGATAGCTAAAATATTTCTTACCTTAATACTTGGACCCTAAATTCCAAAGTATTTTTTTATTTTTAAAGTAATTTTATTAAAACATTGTGCATTTGCAAACCCCTCTAATGGATTCAAGATATTTCAGAGATTAAAGAGACATCATCACGTCATTACGTTCTACGGCTTCCTTTTCATAATCTGTTATAACCAGAAAGCATAAAAACTTTTTGGAGCATCCTTGGTTTACATAATATGGTGGCGAATGCAAAAAAAAAATACATAAATATCTGGACTGTATTGGACTTGGGGAGAAAACAAAAAACATTTGTTATTATTTAACTGACCTTCTTTAACTATCGTTTAAAAGTAAATGTGCAAAGCGATCTACTTCTTGCAGTAATTGCTACTTCTCGTCTTACAGAAGGCCTAGCCAGTTCTGTTTCTTAAATAACTGGAAAATATATATGTATTATATATGCTCCAACACAGATGTTACACAGTGGATATCCTAACCAGGGTGTCACTGCAATATGTTTAGAACTCATTATTCATTCTTTTACATTTGGTGCCTGCAGGATCTCTTTAATTGTTCCATTTGCAGGAATACAAGCTTGATGAATATACATTAGCTGTAGTAAATAATTGAATGCTATTTATTTCATTCACTGATGCACAAAGTTTTGTATAATTTCTTTTTCATTCCACTGGCTCCTTTATACAGTTGTCATATATACACATGACGGCAAGATTGTCTCTGCATCTGAATGCATTCTAATCTTCCATTGACTTATAACTATAATGGGCTGTAATCAGAGCAAAATAAATCAGTTTCACTCTTGTCTGAGATTGAAATTTAAATAAGCAGAGCAGAATTGGCAGAGTTTGATAACATAGTATCAGATGAAAAATGGAGTTTGTAATGCTGACAATGTCTATAAATAATGTCTGTTCTGAAACATTTTAAATCTCCAAATGATAAACACACCACCAGAAAATGCTATGCAATTTCAAACTTTTGATGTTCAAATACTCTCACTAGCAGTGATAAAGACAGACGTACTTTTTGGGATGGATAGCTTCCTACGTAATTGAGAAATATGTCTGTGTCCTAATTAAAACGTAACTTTTATTAAAATATCTTCTAAAATAAGCAGGAGTTTTTGGTGAGTTTCAGTTTTGCACACAATAATATTACTCATTTAATGCATAAGAATAATAATTAAAAGGATAAATCAGCATTGCAAGGTATCAAAATCCCCCCACTATTAATTATTAGACACAGTAACAGACCAATCAACAATAAATAAATAGTGATAGTAAATCTTCCTTGTATAAATCCACATGTAGATACCCTTAGATTACATACATTTTGTTATTTTTCTCTTAAAGGGATACTATAAGTGCCAGGAATACAAAACTATATTCCTGGCACTATAGCCCCTCTGCTACCGCCCTCCCTCGTGCACCTGCTTCCCCAGTGAATAAAGGGTTAAAAACCCTTTATTTATTTACTTTTTCCCAGCGCCAATTGGGGACGGACTGGCCCACCGGGATACCGGGAAATTCCTGGTGGCCCACGGCACCTGGGGGCTGCACAGCTCTAATTCTTCCCTCTTATAGAGAGGGAGCCCTGTGGCCAGCTTGAGTAACACAGCGGCGCCGGCCGCATGTAGGTGCCGCCAGGTGCCCGTCCAGTGCCACACGAGGGGGCCGGGCGCGTTCAATAGTTACATTGCGGCCACATTGAGGGCTTGGGGGGAGACAAAGAGACACACAGAAGGTTTGCTGGGGGAGACATAGATGCACACAAAAGGGGCTGGGGGGGAGAGACATACAGAGGGTTGGCGAAGGGTAAAAAGAGATACACAGGGCTGGGATGAAGTAAAAGATACACAAGGTGAGTTGAAAAACGCACAAGGGGAGTTGTAAGAGACAGAAAGGAGAAAAGATACACTAAACGAGTTTAAAAAAAAAAAAAATCAAAAGAGGGAATAAGAAACAAAAAAATGGCAACAAATTAAAAAGGGGGTTAAGATAAACACAAGAGAAGATAAATTTTTTTGGTGTGTGTTTTGGGGGGTACATTTTTGCCTTTGCTGGCATGACACATTATTGGGCTGGTACTACTACTGGACATATTCTAGTATCAGGAGCTAGTGGGACTACACAGTCCTCTCCTTTACTACTTTGATCTATAAGAGATGAAATCATGTGTCACTAAAACAGGCTGCATGAAAGTAGAAAGGGAAGGATTTTAAGAAAGAAGCATAATAGCAGTGACAGCATGACAGTTGTAGTATTCGAAAAGGGGGGTGTCAGGTTGGTGTACAAGCAAAACAAGCTGACATACACGAGTACCGGTTAGCTATTTGTGTGCTGCGGAAATATAATCAACTTTTACTTTAATTCATGTCTGCTGCTTGCTCTGCCCCTGATCTGCCTGTTTTGGTGACATCATCAGAAGTGATTCTCTGAGCCAATCACAATGCTTTCCCATAGGATTGACTGAGATTGTCAAGGACGCAGATGATGGTCAGAGCCAGCTCTGGCCAGTCAGCATCTCCTCATTGAAATGCATTGAATCAATGCATCTCTATGAGGAAAGTTCAGTGTCTCTATGCTGAAGGTGGAGACACTGAATAGAAGTGCTGCACAATGTGGAAGCACCTCTAGCAGCCATTTGCGTGGCCAGTGGAGGTTTCCCTAGGCTGTAATGTAAACACTGCATTTTCCCTGAAAAGACAGTGTTTACTGCAAAAAAGCCTGAAGGTAATGATTCTACTCACCAGAACAAATTCAATAAGCTGTAGTTGTTATGGTGACTATAGTGTCTGTATTGTGGCCAGGTTGTCATTGGAATAGCTATAGACAGACTGTCTGATATAATTTCTAGCGACCATTGCAACCAGGCTCTTGAAGTTTGTCAAGATGTGTCTTAAATTACTTCTATATACAAATATATTTAACATACACGTATATTAACATTGTTTGTACTGAAACAATGCCTCATCTGGTTAAACTATGAATGCACAATACAATTTATTGTTTTATTTTTTTTATTTGTAGCATCCATGCCCTCTTTGTGAAGAAGCTAAAGAAATACTTTTACCGTACATGAACAAGGTAAAATCTAGATACCTCTCTATTATTAAAATTACTTTGTCATTTGTCTATGAATATATTAAGTCTTGTCACTTCCATTATTAAAACTATAAATGAGGCTGATTATTTTGCTTGTAATAGTACTGATAATTTATACAGTGTCAGTGTCTTTTGAATAATAAATATAAAACTTTATTATTTTGCAGTGATGATACACATTTGGTTAGTTTGCCACAGAGGCTCTGAAACGTACTGTATAATAATATTTGAAAGTCTGCTCTTAATGAGGGCTTCAATCGTCCTACCAGGGGCCCCATGTATGCATATTTTGAAGAAGAAATACCTTGACTACTGTCTGTAATGTATCACTTGTCCTGTGACTGACCAAAGATTTGTGCACTGGGAACCAAATCACCAGTTGTAAGTAGTCTTGTGTGGAGTATAGAACTCTTGAACAAATAGAATAGTCCAAGAGGTATCTGCTGCACTCATTATTACTTTGTTTATAAAACACCCACCTTCCTAAATCACAAAGCCACAATATATTAAAATCTTTTTTTAATTGTTTTTATGAATGCATTTCTTTTACATTTATTGCCCTCCCATCATTATTATTTGTGTAGGATGGATTGGCAGAACATATTTAGCATGGTTGCTAGGGGACCCCCAGTCATATGGGGGAAGAGGGCAAGGAGAGGTCCATTATTATTATTATTATTATTATTATTTTATTATTTATATAGCACCAACAAATTCTGTAGCGCTGTACAATGGGTGGACTAAGAGACACATAATTGAGATCAGACCATTATATCGGTATATGATGCCCAACAGAGTGGAAATCTCTTGGGAATCTCGTATTTTGTATAAAAGGCACAAATCATTGGACATTTCCTAGGTACTAACAGGAGCCCATAGTATTTAATATAAAGAGAATGGGCATCACCTGGGCCCTGGTAGGGACACTATACATTTATTTAAGTAGCCCTGGAGACTGTGCATCTTCTGTGTCCTAGTAGAGACAATATTATTTTATACTAAGCATCTCCTGGGTCCTAGAGGGGACCAGTATTGTTTTATATAAAGGCCCTATCAGGACAATATTTAATAAAGGCCCCAGCAGACTAGATCTATTACTAGGCATCTTCTGGGATCCAATATATATACTTTCACCCCACTGCACATGGGCTGAATGATAGTGTCGGCGCTATTTGTCAAGCTACCTAGTATTTTGGTCATCTAGCTGAAACCACACTGAAAAGAGAGCGCAAATTGTAGAATGTTTGGGGGTAGGAGTTGTTTGTGTCTGTTTCTACCAGTGGGAGACAATTTATAATTTTAATGGATAATAACAGTCAGTAAACTGTTGCAATCAGGTTAGAAAGCAGGTGGTAACCATTCACTAAGTAGCAATTCACTTTTCCCGTCATACTCATATACTCATGAGAGCTATTAACAGTAGTAATTCACTGTTGTAAATAGCAGAATTTCAACTAACGGTTGGCCAGTAACGATTATCAACAAGCTTTCCCTTTCAGCGTATGCAGTAGCACAAAAGAGAAGTAAGCCTGACTGAGTTTGTAAAAACGCATTACCTTTGAAAATAGAAATACAAAACTAACTTCTGGTTAAAGGTTTTCAATGAATACTATTTCATGATTAAACCTTGTCAAATGTGATTGTCATCTTGTTTTCCCAATTACTTTTAATGAATTGTTTAATACAATTTTATAGCAATTTACATTTGAACACCTGCTTCCATGGACCACATTTGCTAAATTTCCTTATCATATTTGCCTACTATAAAATGCTTTGTGTGATAATCCTGGAATGTATCAAATGTCTGGGACTAAACCATATTTTGCATGCAATTACAGACCACAAATGTAATCTGATATTATAATGGAAAAATGAAGTCACAGTGAATTAATAATGATCATTTGTTGAAATAAAATGATGTGTGTGAGTCACAAACGCTGTCATGGTTACAGAGGGTGCGTTTAAATGAAAAAGAAAACAACAAAACAATACAAATGTAAAACTGTAACAGCTCATAACTGTAGGTATGTATGTCTTTGGGACTTGTTAAAATCTTATCTTAAAGTTAAATAATCACTTCTATAACCATCTCTTCTTTTCTTATTTGTGAATAGTGATGGTGTACATCCAGTATACTCACCATGCGTGATGTGTAGCAATTTAAGAAAAAAAAAAAAAAACACAAGGAACTCTGTTGGAAACAATAAATTGGGTCTATTATATGACTGTTATATGACTCCTTTTTAAACATAATTTATCAGAAAAGTTTTCAGCTTTTCCATGTGCACCCCGTTTTTTTCCCTCTAAACATATTTACTCTTTTAATCTTGTTTTTTTTTTTTTCCTTCCTTTCTTCCAACACCAAATCTGTCCCTTGGGGCAGTGGCTTCAAAGTAGTTGTTTTTTTGGGACATATAAAGAAAGAAACATTTGCGGCCTGCGGTGCATTTCTTGCAGTCCTGATGCATGGAGAAATGCTTAACTCCTGATGCATGGAGAAAAGGCCTTCACAAGCCTCTGCTATTGTGTACATAGTTTATACTAAGTGACCCATAGGTTGAGGAGGCGGTGACCATGGCGGTGTAGGTGGAAGCAGCGGTGGAGGAGGAGGAGGTAGCCAACACTGTTTATATATATATATATATATATATATATATATATATATATATATTATTTTTTTTTTTTAATTGGGGTAGCCCCCAAAATATTGGGACATACAAAAAAGAAAACTGTTCCGCAGAGCGACTGACCCACGCGTGCTGCATCTGAAACTCCGTTATTGCCTGCTGCTGCTCGCACAGTCTCATGAGGCGGTGAGCGGGAAGGCCAACGTTACGCTGCAGCGCAGACAGGCAAGCAGCAGCAGGGTGAGAACGACAAAAGCGCGCACAGCCGCTACAGTGAATGTCACATCCTGTTCCAAGTTTCGGATCAGTCTGGTGATGGCTTCTGGTATCCAGTACTCTTTTTACTGAAGCTGCATCATGTTCCTGGTATGTGGCCGCACAAACGCTGGTGCTCAACACCAGGGGGCGTGCGGTTACCCTGCACCAGACCCTGCTAATCCATTCCACACTGTGTCTCCTAACTTCCACATCAGGCATACTGGGTCCCAGTCGTCCGACCGCCACCCAGACAGTGTCTGGGTCCCGGTCACCGTACTGCGAAACTGCGAATGGCTCGTTAAATCTGTTATGGTTCTTTTTATCGCTTCAACTGTTACTTGGATAACTGTGGGAATTCTAAAGATAATACATGCCGAACGAGCACTAGGGGATGGCCGCTCTGCTTTTGCACCCTACTCCCTCTTATGCTGTGCTGGTGCTTCTGTGCGACCAGCGCCTCTCCTCCAAACTGCACACGTCACTCGCATGACCTTGATTCCATGTGGGGTCTAGGACCTCATCATCCTCCACATCATCTTCTACCCACTCCTCAACCCTGCCCTCCTTGCCGGTATGCACACTGCAGAAAGCCACAGCAGTTGGCACCTGTGTTTTTCCAGCATGTAAAGTCTGCAAAGGACATATGGAAATTGTTTTAGAATTGTATCCAGGCAACAGTTTTCCCTATAAACTGACCTCTCAGTTTGACTTGTGAGGGTATTGCCCCAGAATTACAATATTGTTTAAGTACCTCTTAGCTATTGATAACTGGTTTAAATATAGAAGCTTGTTATCTGGTAGTTTCTAGTGTAGAAAATATCAATCTGTTTTCTATCACTTAGATCTGAGTAACAAGTGTTGTAGGTGTGAAACAATATTACAAGTGACTGACCGATGTAGTAAATTCGAAAGTTCCATTTGCAAAAAAAATTCTCGACCATCTTCTGTGGGTTATCGCATTTTTAAGATGTAGACTTATTGTATCACACTAGCCATGCACAGGTAGATTGTCTGGCATGTTGTTTTGGTGTTTGGTTTTTAACTTTGTAGTTGTGTCTTTACACAATATAGAAATGTATATTAATGCTTCTGTATATGAAGCGACCACAATAACACTTATTTTTCACTTTAAAAAAAAAAAAAATCAGACAAAACTAAAATTGGTAATTAACAATATGACATCTGAAAAGCACACGAAAGGATGCTGTATGATTTAAAAAAAAAAGAGCACACCACATGAAGATCCTGTTCACTAGAGTGTGTAGTCATGAGTGTAACCAGTAAAACTTTGTTTTTACAGCCAAGGGTTGGCCCATACATATTTTAAAACTTGTTTAATTTTGTTATAGCATGACTTGTAGTCTTGTTTTTAACTTGTCTATAATACATATTTTTGTATGACACTTTTTTGTTTTTTCATTGATTATTGAATTTTAATGGTCTAAGATAATTAACATGTCAACAGGCAAACGTAACCCGAATGATTTGTCTCAGTCTTGCCTTCTATACTACCTGCACCATAGGCAACATGTATTTGTCTTTAGAATTTCTTGAGAAGCGGTAACTAGCCAGTGTTGCACACATACACCAGATATGAAGTGCACACCCCAAATGTACTATTTAGCACCCAGAAAATTTGAATGTTTACAACTGCGCTGTAAGCGCACTATTAGACGCTTCGATTTGACTCTCAGATATGAAGAGCAGGCCCCAAAATGTACTATTTAGCAGATTAGCAGCAAAACAATTAGAATGTTTACAACTGCGCTGTAAGCGCACTATTTGACGCGTCGATTTGACTCTCAAATATGAAGTGCACGCCCCAAAATGTACTATTTAGCAGATTAGCACCCAGAAAATTAGAATTTTTACAACTGTGCTTTAAGAGCACTATTAGACGCTTCTATTTGACTCTCAGATATGAAGTTCACGCCCCAAAATGTACTATTTAGCAGATTAGCAGCAAAACCGAGGTCCAAAAAACGTAATGTTTGGTACGAACCCGAACTTTACAGTCCGGTTACGCTCAACTCTAGTAAAGAGACATGCATCCTTCAAGTTTAGACTTTCTCACATCTGTTCTTGCTGTTGAAACAGAATGCGCATTGGATTGGTGGAGCACTGTGATTGCTGCGCATGCACTGTAGTTCCCCAAAGAATTATTTGACTGGATCTGAGATCATCAAATGTTATGATCTTAGTGAGGGCAGATTGGCCTGCATCAAGGAGACAGTCTTGGCACTATGAAATAGATAGGTGTATTTATTTAATTTATGAAACCGTGGGGATCTTAAATCTAAAACCAAAAATGAACACCCTAACAATAAAATTTAAATCATGTATTTAAAATGCAGTGTTACTTTAGTTAAATCAGCATGTATAGCTTTTTTTTTTTTTTTGAATGAATGAATGAATAAGTATTGCTTAGTCAAAAAACGTTTAGGGTAGAATACTGCGTTGCTGCAATCTATATTTATTTCCGAGGAGAACTTGGTAAGATCTACTTCCTAATTCCAGTAGTCTGTGTATGTATATTTACTTTTAACTACATGTTTTTTGCACATAATTGGTTAAAATATAATGGAGTCTCTAGAGGAGCTGTCTGGTTTCTATTGGTAAATTACTTTAAAGTGGTCATTGTCAATCATCATCCTATTTTAATAGAGTGCGTGTGTGTGTGTGTGTGTGTGTGTGTATATATATATATATATACACACACTTGAAAACGGGAGAAATCTCATTGTATCCTTCCTGGTAAAATATTTTATAAATATATATACATACATATACACATGCACATTTTGATGAGTTTGACTGTACCATTCAAGCGCAGAGATAAAAGACTGGGGATTCTGCTAAATTTTAGAAATATCACTGTGACGGATAGCTGGACAGCAGACTAGAGCCGTCCCTGGGCTCACGTCACATTAAGTAGGGCAAGCAAGCGTGGCAGCCCAGTAAAAGTGTAGATGGATGCCAGGAATATTTAAAATAATTAATTATTCATGTAAAGCAACTGAGCACTGCAAGGTGAGACTAAAATGTTACTGGTTATAGTATTCCCTATATAAGATAATTCACAAGCAGAAAAAATTAGCTTTGCATGAAAATGATTTCACACTAAGCAATAAAATATAGAATATTTGCAGACATGTATTAGGCAAAGGCATAATAGAAATGCCAAGGATGAAGGTCTTTTAAAATTTAATTAAATAAAAAAAGAAAAGCATTTATGGAACTTTACAGGATATGTTACGCAACATTAATAATCATGTTCCTGCGAATTGGTCTCAGCAATATACTCTTAGTTTATATTAGTTCTAACATTAATAGAAAATAGTCCTCGGGCAGAACAGGGAGGATCACTTGCTGGAATTCTCTGTGTTTTTATCATTATCTAGGATTTATAAAGCAATGCAGGGGTCTCTACACTTTCAGAATGGCCTATGGATAAATGGTGCACTGCATAGCCGGTATTAATTGACGAGATTACAAAACTGGTGCATTAACGGACGTTATATGTTTTTAGAAAGAATGCATTTGTTTTTGTTTAGAATAGGCTCTACGCATTGTTTACTTTACAAAGTGTCAACATTTTAGTGAACCTGGCTATTGTTGAGGGCAATGTTTCAGACAATTGTGTGCACCTATTGGTTCGAGATGTCTGCTCCAAATGATGTGTTCTATCAGAAAGCTTTGAGACAGGCTTAGAACAATGCTGTGTTAGCACTTGCAGCACAGTGTCATATCCAATACATATCTGCTGGTCAAGCCTTTATGGGAAATCTTCAGACTCCACAGAATGAGCAGACCTGGTGGTGGAGCTGGTTCTGGCTCGGGGCAAAGTTCACTGCTGCTTGCATAGTGATTTGCAGTAACTGCAGAAACCTAATATGGGAGTTTCATTTTCATTTATTTACATATTTTTTCAACACATTACCTACAAAAAGCTTTAGAGAATAGGTGGAATTGTCCAGACTCTAGTGTTCCTTTAAAATGTTTTATTACTGGTATTTATAAAGCGCCAACATGTTCAGCAGCACTGTACAATCTGGGGAGATAGACAGTACAGTATAGACAAGCCAATGCAAAAGGAGAACCCAGCCTGTGAACTGAGATTTTTATGCAAAGTATATAGCTAGATGGCTCATGAGTTTACATTCTAAAGGATTTATCTCCTTTACGTTAACGCTATCATATACGATCATTGAAATGATTTTATTTATAAACACTTCGTGTTATTATACCACTTAGCTACTAATATTATTGCAAGTCACATTTATTCCACACATAAATATTTACATCTGTTATTTTACATTTCACTGCCATCACATGCCTGGGGTTTTTCATTAACTTTATATTAGAGGCAATGAAGTTTACTTTCCTTGCCATATGCCGAGCAGCAAATATCATCATAAAAAGTTATGTTGTATTACTTTGCGTATCACATTTTAATAGTTTTATCCAATTTGGCAACTAGATCCAATATTTGCCCATTTGGAGGTTAGTAGGAGCACTCCAAACCTCTAGTACTTCAGCTTGCAGAAACGCTTTAGGAGTTAAGAGTGTCTTAGTCTTTAAAAGTGTCAATCAGCTGTGGGGTGTTCTATTGAGAAGCATTCTGTTGGTGATCACTGCACAAACGCCATAGAACCCTGATGTTTCTCCATGAGATACATTTTCTTGCCCCAAGAAACCCTTACTAGTTAAGATCTCCTGAGTGAGTGTGGAGCAGAGCTGTGGCAAAGAGGCCATCTCAAAGCTGATAATAGATTAGTAACCGCTTTATTTTTGAGATACTGGTTGGGGGAGCACGCTCTTATTGAAATAATAGTACAAGAACACTCCAGTGTTACAAATTAATGTATTTATTTCTAATGCTACAGTATTTCTATAAAATCACAAAGAAAAGAAGCTGCAGCAATAAGCATTGCCAACCAATTCTCTACGTGCATATAACCACAAAATGTGTATGACATATTTGTTAACACAAAAAAGGTATACACTATGTACAGGAAGATATGGCAAACAGGGTTTTAAATGATAGCAATGCATAGTGCCATCTAATAATGCACTAGAAATTGCCATTTATAGGGTTAGTCAGTAAAGTGAGAATTCAAGGTGAATTTAACGTTAATTTAAAATTTAAGGTCAAAATAGCTGAACTGGAAAAATTCCGCTATGCTTTCCATTCCGCTACTCTGGCCTTAAATTTAAAATTGACTTTCAATTAACTTTGAAATCTCACTTGAGTGAATAGTCCTGCATGTCAGGTGAGATTTCTGGTTAAGATCTTATGACCTTCAATGGAGCTCTCACTTTCTCTGTTGTCTTCTGGAAAAGCTTGAGCTGAATAAATGATTTAACATACCTGTAGCTATATTTGCAGATACTCTTGTTCATTCAATAGAACGTGATACATTGAAGCACTATAAAACAATTTTCGGATATTACTTTACATGGGCATTGTCTGTCAATAGCTGGTCTGCAAGTTTAACCATTTGCCATCTGCATTGTTTGGTATTATTTAATGTAAAACATAGCTTGCTGGACTTGAATCTGTAAAATGCTTTAAATTCACAATGGGGATTAAAAGATTGAAAAAGAAAAGAGAGTTGAAATTAATAAGGTTTAGAAAGATGGAACAAATGTTGCCTTTTTATGACACAAAATGTACACTTAAGTATATTTGGCAAAAATGTGTGTATTTTGTACGTTTACTGGTACTTTATTGACAAAAACTTAAAGGAACAATATAGTGCCAGGAAACCAAACGTGTATGCCTGACACTATAGTGGTAATCTCACGGTTTAACTCCCCGGTCCCGCTTGTCCCCTTTAAAAAGTTAATTTTACTCATTTAATCTCCCACACTGCCCTGGTTTCGCATTGGCTGACTCTGCCTCAATCCACCATCGTGGCTGAGATTATCATCAAACCTGATGGTCTCTGCTTATCCAATGATTTCCAATAGCATTGGGAGGCTATTGCACATGTGTGGCAAAATGCTACACTGAACGTAGCACTTACCCAGGAATCCCTTTTAACAGCCGTCTGAGTGTGGTGTTTTAAAAAGCCTGCAGGAACAGACATCAAGCTGTAGTTGTTCTGGTGACTATAGAGTCGCTTTAAGGTTTCAGATTGTAGTGCAAGTAGTTCAGGGATGTGCAATTCACCACACACCCAAGACATGTAGCTCCGGGCACTGAGCCGGCAGTTTTTTGGTTTATTTTGCTATTCAGCCCTGCTGTGGGCAAGCAGTTGGGTTGCTACACTTAAGAATTAAGAAATATAAGCTGGAAGATGGAATAAAGCATACAATGGTGGATAAACATAAGGTGACAAGCCTGGAACAGGGGACCTCTGGTGAGTTCAGACCACAGAAATCTTTCCCTTGTACTCTGGGGCTCACTAGTTAGTCAGAACCACAGTATTCACAACCTGTGCTTTGACTTACTGAGCGATAGATTGTGAGGGAGCAATTTCTGTTGTCTGCACCCGCCAGAAGTGCAGACCACATGGTGGGCCACCAGGGATGCAGGGTTCGCACTACACAACCAAGGAATGTGACCACATGTTGGACCAGCAGGTATTCAATAAATCTGAGTAGGGGAAGGATAAACAGAGTACCACACATACATGTTACAGAAAGCTAGCACACACACACATACACACACATTATACATACAGCCAGCACACATCATTTACACATACTCACAAATGACACTCAGCCAACATAAACAACACACATTACAAAACTAGTCAGCACAAATCACATGCACACACATTTCATACACCCACCACATTTACACAAATTACATATACGGTAGCTAACACACACAATACTATACAACCCGTCAACACACACTATAGGGGGAGGACAGTTAGTTGATACACTAAACTAAATTGTTTGCAAATTAAATCCGAATGGCTAAGCTGAGTCAAATTTGGTGCATCCTATAATTATTTTTAAACCCTGCTATGAGAAATGTCAAGACATATCCGATGTTTAAAACACTGCCTAAATTGGATTGGATGCTATGGCTTCTACATATATTGCCATATAATACTTTATCCTTTACAGAAGACTGAACACGGAAGATAGATGCCAAACCACAGTTATGTGATCACCTGACATAGCTTTGCTGATAGTTGTAACATGGCCCAGTGCTATTCTTGTACTGTTCTGTTAAGGGAATATCTGAGTATGAAAGCAGCTGAAGACAGAAGCCAGGTTTTTATGTTAATCATTGATCATCGCACATCCAGAGTTCACACCCCTCTGGACTGGAATCAATTATTGACAGTTTAAAAATGTCAGTGGTCAGTGAAGGAATATCCATTATGCAAATGCTCACCATTAGCAGTTAGTTCAGACTAACACTTCCCCATTCTCTCTCTTGCATTCATTTCTTTAGTTTTCTTTGTTTAAACAAGAATACGGTCACATGTTTAGATGTTCATTCATCTAAACCTATTCTACAGATCTACGTAAACACTGTGTACCTGCATGCCAAGTCTCACTATTGGCTAATGCTTATTTTTTTTTTTTTTGATTGTTATATAATACAAAGAACTGCAACTCACGGTTTTCCTAAAGTTATAGTTACTTTAAAAAATAAATAAATAAAGATTACAGTGGAACTGGAAACCAGTGAACGAGTAACATATGTAAATGTGTTAATTTTGACAGTTATTTATACTGCATGTCTCCAAAATCAAAAGTAACTGGTCATGTGTGATGAGCTGATCTGTTATCCCCACAACCAAAATACATGGAAATAAATGTTTGTAATTTGAATTGAACCAGAACAATTATACATTTTGGAGCAACACTTAATTCCTCTGCAAGCAGTGTTCACGTTGATGAGTAATTTTGCAACATATTGTGTCTATATATGTGTGTGTGTGTGTGTGTATGTATATATATAATACACAAGATCCAGCGCACTCACCTATCCACTAAACAGCAATTTCAATGTTGAAAGATTTTATTTGTTTGTTTTTTTTAAAACACCTTATCTAGGCAAAAATAATGGGGGTTTAGTTACATTATATGATCATACATTGCATAAGCCTGCCACAACGTCAATGTACCCCATCTTTGGCAGGTCCTACACTAACAGCCTAATGACTGCTCTTATGAGATTAACCCACTTACTTATATTTTTCCATGTATAAGACTATGGATTTTTCAAAATTATGTTAGTCTAAAATTGGGGGTTGTCTTATACGTGGAATGTACTGCAGGGGTTAAAAAAAGCCCTTGTGTGCAGGCCTAAGTTAAGATGGTGCCTGCCGCATTTCAGTGTGCAACGGCCCACACACATACCTGGCCTCCCTCGCACTAATAAACTTCTGAATGCTGTTGCAACGGGGCTCCAGAGTCATGCCACACAGAAAAGGAGCAGCCATATTACGGTTTGCTCCACCTCAGGTAGAAAAGGAGCAGCCATATTAAGGTTTGCTCCAACTCAGGTAGATCTTGCTTTCTGATTTATATTTATGGGGGAGGAAATGGGGATCAGGGAGCAGAGGGAATACTACTGTGATGTCCCAGCATGCCCTCATACCACCTGCTGTATTGTGGGAGCTGTAGTTTCCCAGCATGCACTATGGAGCCATTAACTTCACAGAGTACCGTAGCACAGGAGAGGCATGAGAATCAGAAGTGTTGTGCTCCTCAGAAGTCACCTATAAAATATCAAAGTTATTCTATTTGATGTTTAAAATATTGATTTCTTAATTTTGGACTTAAAAAATAAGGGTCGTTTTATACATGAGGGCATCTTATACACAGAAAGATATGGTAACCGTTACTTAGTTTCCAATGTGTCTGTTAGGGCAGAATATTATAAAGTGGCTTCCGATTGTAAAATCATACCCAACAGTAGTCTTGATAAAGATTTTGGTGGGGTTTAAACTCTGATTATATATATTTCGTTATTTTTTATTTTTTTTACGTAAATACAACTTTTACAACTTTTTTTGCTTTGGGAAGACCTGTGAATGCAACCTTTATGTTGTAATAGAGCACTGAACACCCATGAATAATAATTGCAATCACATGTAAAGGAAAACTGTCATCATTTTCTAATATTATTTAAATAAGACATTGCACATATTATGACCCCGGTGCATTAATTTACAATACATACCATTTAATACCTTCTAATTAGTTCATCTTCTAGCTTACCCAAGGGGGAGGTTATCTGTAAGAAGCATTGATAATCCTACCAAAAACTGTACAGATAATCAAAAACTTAAATGCACTCTGGCACGGTTTCAGTTCTACATAGCAAAATTCCAAGAGTTAATATTTTAGAAACATTAGTTTTCCTTTAATTATTCAATGATCGTTCAAATGTTTTACTTTTACATTGTTTCATTCTACATTTTTCAATGTGCCATTTTAACATCACTGTAACGAAAAACGATATGCTCTTTCTCATTTCAATTTGGAAGTGCAGTTCTATAAATCAATGTACTACACTGGGGTTGAAGAAAGCTAGGTGTTCTAATGTAGGCAGCTTTTTTATTGAACCTTTTCGTAAAAACCAATTGTAGCAAATATAACATATACCTAATGTATGAGCATGGATACATAGTCTAATGTTTCAGGCCACACAGCCTACTCTTTAGACTGAATTCTGTTTCTAATCATCCCTTTATGAGAGTAATAGTGAGACATTTGAGTTATATGAGATGTATACCTGATTAATCCATGAACCTTTTTTGTATGTGTAATTATGTACATTTACGGAAGTGTTGAAAATCGGCATGTAGGCCAAAGATCGAAAAGTTGTGAAGTAATCACCCTGAAGGCAAAATCATATTCTTGCTGATTCCAGCAGTTTCCATGGTAATGTTGTGAATTTTAGAATTTGATCTTTTATTCTCTTCTAAATCTGATACATTGCCCTCTGTATTTTGTAAATCTAAACGTTTTTAACACATTGACGTATTTACTCATTTCTATCTTTTTGCTTTAGTTTGTTTTAGAGCAAGTGGACATTAGTCTTCCTGAGAACTCGACCTGGTATGAAAGATATAAAAATGATATTCCTGTTTTTCATCTTAATGGGCACTTTCTGATGATGCATAGGGTAAACCTGAAAAAACTGGAAAAGCATCTTGAAAAATTGGAGCAAGAAAATGGAAAACTTTAATATTGAAACATGTTAGCTTACCTCAAATATCTCCTTGCTGTCAAATAAAGTAAATTATTGTTATTATTGTAATCATATTTAAACTCCTTTTCCACTTCGAAAGAACCACTTTAAACTCCTTGTCTATATAGATCTATCTATGTATATATAGATATATAGATAGTATTGTTAAATGAACACTCCGAGCACCATAACAACTTCATTTTCATCAATATTAAGTTGTTATGGTGCCATAAGCCACCTGGTAAATTCCATGCCTTTAGTGGTTAAACTGCTCACAAACGGTTTAAACCCTTCAAGCAAGGCAGTGCAATGAAGCTCCTGGCACCATGACAACATAATTTCAATTAAGTTGTTATGGTGCACGTCGTGTTCCTTTAAGGTCAGATAGGATTTTGATTTGATTACATATGTATGTATCATTAGCTGTTTAGTGTGAATAAAATCTTTTTAAAACATTTTTAAAATCAACTTACACTTTTTTTGTGTAATAATTAGTGTACCGATAAAATAAATAAATATATATATATATATATCTCAAAATGTCATAACAGCAAGCATGTGATTAATCGACTCCACAATTAAAGGGGAGCTGTCACTTTCCTTGACTAAACTTTTTTTAATATTAAATAATATTGCTCATGATTTTGCTCAAAAATCTGTTATTAGCTCTAGAGATGCAGTGAAAAAAACAATAGTTTTTAAAGAAGTCCAGAGTTTGCTTTGTGAGCACTGTGAAGGGTTCTTGGAGTTAAAGTTCCATCATTCATTTGTTATTATAGAATGCTGATAGCAGAACTCCAATCCCAAAACCTAACTTTTCATGTACAGCATTATTTATTGAGTAAAAAGTGAAATCCTGCAATACAAAAGGGAAGGAAAGAGGGATGGATGGAGAAAGGGACAGAAAAATGGTAAGAATATGGTACAAAACTTAATAAAACCCAGAAATAAATAGTATAACTGTGATCTAATGTAGGCATCACACCTAACAAGTGTGAGTGCATGGATTGTCTTGTAATATAAATTTAATATGAAGCCCAGTTCTAGCTGAAAAACATGTTTGCCTCACATGTCTTCTCTTGTGTATTCTGGATACCATTTTGTTCATCACACACTGTATGTGTTACACATTGTGTCACTCTGAAGTTCAACCTAAAATATATATTGTATATGGACCTATATGTTTGTGGACCTCAATTTGATTTCTACCACAACATTAAAGTACAGAAACTAATCAGTTTTATATGTTACATCGCCTGTATTTGACACGTTTATGCTTGTCAGGTTTGAAAAATAAAATTACATATATAAACCAACACTTTTTATCCTGCAATTGCATATTTTGCTTCCTGTCAACCTGCAATAAACTTTATCCTTTGCAGCGGGCAGCCAGCATAAGGGAAGCATACAGAGAAGACAAGGTTGCAAACATGGAGGATAAACAGAAACATTGTTTAACTCCTTAAGGACTGGACTGTTTTTGCGATGTTGTACATTTGCGACCAGGCGTATTTTTACACTTTTGTGGTGTTTGTGTTTGGCTGTAATTTTCCGCTTTCTCATTTACTGTTCCCATACAAATTATATATTGTTTTTTTCAGGACAAAAGGGGCTTTCTTTACATACCATTATTTATATAATCTCATGTATTTTAATTTAAAAAAAATACAAAAATCTCATGAAAAATTGAAAAAAATACATGTTTTTTGACTTTTACTTGAAAAATCTTTTACTCATCTACAAAAGCGAATGAAAAAAACTGAAAAAATTTTGTCCTGAGTTTAAAAATACCTAGTGTTTACGTGCTTTTTTTTTTGCATGTTATAGGGCTATAGGTACAAGTTGGATATTGCGGTTTCAAAACATACATTTTTAAAATTTATCAATAGTGACATTGTAACACTATTATCTGTCATAAATCTCTGAATAACACCCCACATGTACATATTTTTTTTAAAGTAGACAACCCAGGGTATTCAATATGGGGTATGTCCAGTCTTTTTTAGTAGCCACTTAGTCGAAAACACTGGCCAAAGTAAGCATTCATATTTGTTTGTGTGTGAAAAAAGTAAAAAAACTAAATTGAACGCTAATTTTGGCCAGTGTTTGTGACCAAGTGGTTACTAAAAAAGACTGGACATACCCCATTTGCAATACCTTGGGTTGTCTTCTTTTGCAAATGGTATGCCATCATGGGGTAATTCTCATTCCTGGGCTACCATACGCTCTCAAAGGCAACGTAACCAACCTGGCCATTTTCAATGTAAAAATATTTGACCCATATATTTGACCTTGTAACTTTCAAAAATGCTATAAAACCTGTACATGGGGGGTACTGTTTTACTCGGGAGACATCGCTGAACACAAATATTAGTGTTTAAAAACTGGAAAACGTATCACAACAATTATATCATCAGTAAAAGTGCTGTTTGTGTGTGAAAAATGCAAAAAAAGTAACTTTCACTGACAATATCATCGCTGTGATATGTTTTACTGTTTTGAATCACTAATATTTGTGTTCAGCGAAGTCTCCCGAGTAAAACAGTACCCCCATGTACAGGTTTTAGGGTGTCGTAGAACGTTACAGGGTAAAATACAGTGCTAGCAAATTAAATTCTCTGGAATTTCGGCCTGGGTTGGCAGGCAGGTCCCTCAAATTGCAATCAATAAAATTACTGAATTATGTAAAAATATTACATAAATACGCACGTAGAATTTAAATATATATGCATATTTATATATTTGAAGTCTACGTGTATATTTATATAATTATTTATGTAATTTTGTATATGGACGTATGTATATTTCTTATTATTTTTATTTATTTTTATATACATAGATATATATACAAATTCATTCTAAGTGTATTTTGATATAAATATATATATATATTAATTTTAAAATACAGTTAGAATAAAATTTCATATAGCTATATAATTTTTTTTACATTTATTATTATTTAAAAATTTTTTTATTTAATTTAAATTACTTATTATTTATATTTTATAATAATATATATATATACAATATATATAGTTATTATATATATTATATATATACATGTGTGTAATTTAATTATAAGTGTATTTTTATATTAATATAAGTACATATTAATATAAAAATACACTTAGTATGACATTATATATATATATATCATATATAGACATATATTATATCGATATAATATATGTCTATATATCATATATACACATATATAATTATTTTTATTTTTTTTATTAACATTAACTTTATTTATTTTTTTGATTTTACACTAGCAGGGAGACTGCCTGTCAGTACAGGCAGTCCCTCTGCAGGCAGACACATGGACACCTATTGTGACCATGTGATCGCTGTGTTAAGCGATCACATGGCCACAGGGGTCCTAATCTGCCGTGGGGAGACTGTCTGGGCTGCAGGCAGTCTCCCCACAACCGGAGCCACGCTGATCGCCGCCGGGGAACGACGGCGATCAGGTAAGTAGCTCTGACCGTTAGGACGGTTCAGGACCGTCATCGGTCGGCAACGCAAAAATGCCGATGACGGTCCTGAACCGTCCTCGGTCGGGAAGGGGTTAATTTCTCTTTGTTTGTTTCCAGAGAAGTGGCGGTTTCCCTTTGAGGTAAGATTATATCAACCCACACGTACTTTGGGAGATTAATTTACAAATAGAATAAACACAAAGAGACGTAATACTCACATTTTAAAAGGCATCAAAATATTAGCTTATAAATTGTATGCATGTTTGCGGAACAACTGAAATGATGTGCCGAAACTGACCAGCATTTCTATTTTATGCGCATTTTTTTTTTTTGCTTTTCCTTCATGTGTTGCAAATGTATAAATCTTTTTGTGAAACACAGTTTATATCAATTCTTTATAAAAGAAATGCGAAAATAGTATGGATGTGTATTACCTATACTTGGTGTAGCTGGGTTTAAAGAAATCATGGGTGTATAGTAGTGGTAGGAAGCCAAAGTTGTGTTCTTAGCACTGTAGTTCCCTAACGTTTTTCCCTTTTCCTCCCTCCCCCCTCCAGGGGTAAAAAAAACCCTTTATCGCTTAACTGAATCAAGGGCAAATGTCCCTTGGTAGTGATATCCCGAATGGTTCGCCGCGGACGGCGAACATATGACCCTGTACCTCACAGTCAGCAGACACATTCCAGCCAATCAGCAGCAGACCCTCCCTCCCAGACCCTCCCACCTCCTGGACAGCATCCATTGTGAAGCTGCATTCTTAGTGGGCTGTCCAGGAGGTGGGAGGGTCTGGGAGGGAGGGTCTGCTGCTGATTGGCTGGAATGTGTCTGCTGACTGTGAGGTACAGGGTCAAAGTTTACTCAATGATGAGTCCGCGGCGAACCGTTCGGGACATCACTATCCCTTGGCGCTGGGTCAGTATCTTCCTCTGCTCCACCTCTGCCAATGTCAGGCAGCAGGGGGACCTAATGCACATGCGCGGCAAGCACCGCAATTGCATTAGGACCTCCCCATAGGAAACCAATTTGTAATGCTTTCCTATGGTTTTTGTTTGATGCTGGATATCCTCATGCAAAGCGTGCAAAGTTTAGGATCCATTTAAAGGGACACTCCAGGCACCCAGACCACTTCTGCCCATTGGAGTGGTCTCAGGGCCAACTCCCACTACTCTTAACCCTGCAAGTGTAATTATTGCAGTTTTTTATAATAATAATATAATAATTACCTTGCAGGGTTAACTCCACCTCTAGTGGCTGTCTACTAGACTACCACTAGAGGGCACTTCCTCCTTCATAGCACAGAAAACCTGTGCTAGATCGTCGCCGGACGTCCTCACGCTGTGTGAGGACCTCCAGCGTCAGTCAATTCCCCATAGGAAAGCATTGAAAAGCATTTTCAATGCTTTCCTATGGGAAGCTCTAATGCGCATGCGCGGCATTGCCACGCATGCGCATTAGGTCTCCCTGGCCAGTGGGCAGGATCAGTCTCGCCCACCGGCCGACGTAATGCAGAGGAGGAGCGGCGGCGGAGGAAGAAGCAGCGACGTGGGACATGTCGCTGCCTCTGGTAAGTCACTGAAGGGGTTTTCACCCCTTCAGCAACCAGGGATTGGGGGGTGGGAGTGAGAGGGGACCTACAGTGCCAGGAAAACTGATTGTTTTCCTGGCACTGTAGTTTCCTTTTAAAATAAGAACAGTCACTGAGTCACACCACATAAAAACTAAAGATTTAGACTTTAAAAAAAAAAAAAATGACAGACTTTTCTCAAATTAGAATATGTGTAAAGGAGTGATTATCAGACTGGAGCAGTTTAAATGGAGTCCAAGAGAAATGGGATTATTTAAAAGTTGCACTGCTGAAGATAACAGAAAATTGCATTAGGCTTGTCAGTAAATGCAAAAAACTATAAGAAACAACTGTGATAATCCGCAGATATGGCCAAAATAGTAAAAAACTAAAAGTTAGCATTTAGTAATTGTAAAAAAAAAACAAAAAAAAAAACAGAGTGAGGAAGATAGACAGATCTATAAGATTAGGCAGAAAGAGGCTAAGCAAGTTATAACAGCTTCCAAATCACACACAAAAAAGAAAATAGCACAGGGAACAAATGTTGTGACCATTCACAAGAAAGGTAGTAAGGAAAGTAATGGAAACTATGTTAAAGGATAGGATTGTTGAACATCTGAAATCACATGAATTTCAAGATCAGAGACAACATGGGTTTACTTCAGGGAAATCATGCCAAACTAATCTTATTGATTTTTTTGATTGGGTAACTAAAATAATAGATCAGGGTGATGCAGTAGACATTGCCTACCTAGATTTCAGTAAGGTTTTTGACACTGTTCCACATAGAAGGCTCATCAATAAACTACAATCTTCAAGTTTGGATTCCAATATGGTTGAATGGGTTAGGCAGGGGCTAAATGGCAGGCAACAGATGGTTGTTGTCAATGGAGTATATTCGAAGCAAGCTCTAGTTGCTAGTGGGGTACCTCAGGGATCTGTACTTGAACCCATTCTCTTTAATATTTTTTTATTAATGATATTGCAGAAGGTCTTGATGGTAAGCTATGTCTTTTTGCTGATGACACTAAGATATGTAACAGGGTTGATGTTCCAGGAGGGATAAGCCAAATGGCAAATTATTTAGTTAAACTAGAAAAATGGTCAGAGTTGTGGCAGCTGACATTTAATGTGGATATGTGCAAGATAATGCATCTTGGACGTAAAAACCCAAGGGCAGAGTACAGAATATTTGATAGAGTTCTAACCTCAACATATGAGGAAAGGGATTTAGGGGTGATTATTTCTGATGACTTAAAGGTAGGCAGACAATGTGATAGACATTGTAATGCTAGCAGAATGCTTGGTTGTATAGGGAGAGGTATTAGCAGTAGAAAGAGGGAAGTGCTCATGCCATTGTACAAAACACTGGTGAGACCTCACTTGAAGTATTGTACACAGTACTGGAGACCGTATCTTCAGAAGGATATTGATACTTTAGAGAGAGTTTAGAAAAGGGCTACTAAATTGGTTCATGGATTGCAGGATAAAACTTACAAGGAAAGGTTTAAGGATTATTTTAACATATATAGCTTGTAGGAAAGATGAGACGGGGGGATATGATAGAAATATTTAAATCCATAAAGGGAATCAACAAAGTAAAGGAGGAGACTATATTTAAAAGAAGAAAAACTACCACAACAAGAGGACATAGTCTTAAATTAGAGGGACAAAGGTTTAAAAATAATATCAGGAAGTATTACTTTACTGAGAGGGTAGTGGATGCATGGAATAGCCTTCCAGCTGAAGTGGTAGAGATTAACACAGTAAAGGAGTTTAAGCATGTGTGGAATAGGCATAAGGCTATCCTAACTATAAGATAAGGCCAGGGACTAATGCAAGTATTTAGAAAACTGGGCAGACTACATGGGCTAAATGGTTCTTATCTGCCCTCACATTCTATGTTTCTATGTATGCAAACTCCATGTGATAACAAGACAGTCAGAGTTAGACTGGAGATTGATAGACTAGGTTGGTTATTAGAGTGGAAACATTCATGACCACTCCAACGCTACCTCCTATTCCATCTCCCTTCCACAAATATAATATAGACCAGACTATGGTATACTGCAGATTATTGAAAATAAAACTAGAATATAGGCAGGCATCATGGTAATATGGTAAGTAGGGTATTATTATTTTAATTTTTTTGTGGTACATTATAAACAGAAAGAATTGACGTGTGTTATTCTTATTTTCATTTAGAGAAAGATGGGGGAGGTTAAAGGGGATATATTAATGTCAGTTTATTTTTATACAGGTTTTCTAAATACTAAATAAATTCAATGCAAATCCAGGAGTATAATATGTAACCAATCACCAAAATATGGGGTCAGAGAGGACTTTCTTGTTCCGAATGTTTTTTGTCTTTCTCTGGATCAATAAATCAACATTTTTCCATTTGTCAAAACGTTTTGTTTCTTAATCTTCATTATAAATAAAGTTTAGAAAAAAAAGTTTTGGGACCTACATGTTCCCTTTAACATCTTCAAAATCCCACCATGAAGGCTCACTGGCTATTTCTGATTACGTTCTGATCACATTTAACGTCTTAGTCAGAAATCATGGGGCTCACTGGGGTATTGTGGCTCTTTTCTACCTTTAGCAACTTGCAGATTTGAATAAGTCTGTGCTGTCTTTTGTTCCCCTCCCCTTTATCTACTTTAGATTATAAATTTAAATAAAAGTGATTACATTTATAATCGAGATTTTGTTCACAGCAATCTCCTTACTGTTTCTACCCATATGTATTTTAATAATGGTATAATGATGATAAATAATGTATTGTACTGCTATCAGTCTCTCTGTCTTTTTAGCGTACACATTATAAAATGCTAAGGAAAATTGTGGTTTATAAATGTAATATTAATAAAATAACAATGACTAGCAGAGAGGATATTTTCCTATAAAAGAAAGTACGAAAAATAGAGATGTGGAATTATTTGACTAGAAGTTATTTTATTAGATTCAGTTATCCTTAAATACATAAAGCACTTGAGTTTTCTGAAGTGCTTTAAATTTGCAGAAAGTGCCTTTTTGTTCAGTTTATAAAAGTGATATTTTCAATAGAAATCAGAACTTTCATAAACGACTGGTTTAAATCCTCCCTGGTTGGCTGACTTCCTTGCTGTATTCTTTTGCATCCATTAGAGGAACACTATAGCTCATCGAAGTGGTCTGGGTGCAGTGCGAGTTTAAAGGGACACTGTAGGCACTGTGTCTGCTTCATCTCATTAAACTGGTAATCGTGTCAGGAGTTCCCGGGTACCATCATTTCATCCAGCATTTCCACAGTTTAAAAAAAAAAATTTATGTTTTAATGCTAAATGAGAGTTTCCCAGCAGCCTATCCCCTCTGTGCTGCTTTGGCTAATGAGGAAGTATTATCCTAAACAGCAATGGGCAGTTGTGACTGGTCTAGAGTGTCAGCCGACTACTTTTAGCCTATCAGAGCTCCATCTGATGGTATGAATGTGTATGACTACAAGGAAGTGTGTAATCTTTGCCTTAGCCATACCTTCAGAAGGGATCGGACTGTGAATGGCCAGGGACCCTTATTTTGTGTTAAGCTGCTCTAAAGTGGTTTATCACTGTATGGACAGTTCCAAGGAACTCCATGCCCTATAACCAATTAAAATAGATGAATTGGTTATAATGACTACAGTGTCCCTTTAACCCTGCAATGGTAATTATTGCAAATATTAATAAACTGTAATAAGTACTTTGCAGGGTTAGCTCAACCTGGACTTCCTGGTGGTTAGGCGACTTTTGGTCGGACATCCTCACATTATACTTGAGAATATCAGTAAAGCGTGAGCTAAAACCCCATAGGAAAGCATTGAGTTAATGCTTTCCTATGAGGTTTTCATAATGCAATTGTCGCACATGTGCATTAGGTCACTGATATCAGCTGGCATTGGGGGAAGAGGAGCGGAGGCGGAGCCTGACCCAAGACCAAGTAACTTTGGCACTGGATTCAGGCAAGTGATAAAAGGGTTCTGTGCTTTCTTTTAGGGGGAGGTTGCTCGAGCGAGAGGGGAGCACTATAGGGTACTAAAGTGCTAGGAAAATAATTTTGTATTCCTAGCCCATAGTTTCCCTTTAACTCCATTGAGCGCTTGGTTAGACTATGCATTAGCCCTGCTAACACTTCTCAATGAGATGTACTACAACAGACTGAGAAGAGTGAATGAGGCCATGCCACAGATGCTTCTTTATAAAAAATTCTCTGATTGGCTAATTTGCCATCACAGGCTGAAAGTCTACGCCAGCAGAAAAAAAACACATTTTAACCTTTTTTGTTTGCTTGTTTTTTTCCTTGTTTTGCAAGGAACAGATATGTGAAAGATTGAACTTGATGGAGATTAAATCCTTTTTCAACTTTAAGTGTGTCATTGTATGGAACGTCATTAATTTATATTAACATGATAACCTGTGGAAAGTATGCATTTGACAATATTACAAACAGCCATAATATACAGAGATTACCAAGTGAATGAACCATCTGGGGTTTTTTTCGGATGCCCCGCCTCGGTCAAATTTTTTTAGGTTACATCACTGATTTAGTAGAGCCTATTATACATAGTAATTTATCACCATGCACATTAAAAGTTGGACAACACCTTGACTTGAATCCATAATTTTCTGTTTCTGATACTTGGCAGCAGTTGTAAGATTTAAGTTTTAGTTTATATGAGCTAAAAATGCAAATTAAGCCCTCCACCTTAACACTGTATCATTTCTCATTGGTTCTAAGCTATAAATTCTGTATTTTGCCACATAAATGGACTGACCTTTACCTGATGTGGTGTCATTTTTCATCTTTGTTAGGACACCTCCCAGAAATGTAAATTATAATATGAAAAAATTACCTTTTATTGGCATTGTTTGAGAAAATGGGTTCTGTTTGATTTATTTAATCTAGATCGCATCAAAACATGTATTAAGGCTGACAGTTATAATAGGTGCAATAGCAAAAGTATGAGCAGTGTGATTCAACTGTATCTGCAGTGATATGTTATCTTCACCGTAAGAGCATATATGCAGGTTCTTTATTTTATTGAAAATTAGATTTAGTTAATGGAAGTTTTATATTGAGGACCTATTCTTGTATAAAAAGTAAAGGGAATCAATACAGTAAAGTAGGAGACTATATTTGAAAGAAGGAAAACTACCACAACAAGAGGACATTGTATTAAATTAGAGGGGCAAAGGTTTAAAAATAATATCCAGAAGTATACTTTACTGAGAGGGTAGTGGATGCACAGAATAGCCTTCCAGCTGAAGTGGTAGAGGTTAACACCGTGAGGGAGTTTAAGCATGCGTTGGATAGGCATAAGGCTATCCTAGATCTAAGAGACTAATGAAAGTATTTAGAATATTGGGCAGACTAGATGGACCGGATGGTTCTTATCTGGTTCTTATCTACCGTCACATTCTATGTTTCTGGGGTAATGTTCTCAAAATTAAGCAGTTACCATGGACACAGTTGATCTACTGCATGTGGATATTGTGCCACTTCAGTGGTGTACTAAGGGGGGGGACAGGCGGGGTGCCACTAGTAGGGCGGGTGCCATGATCCTTGTCTGGGGGACTGGATGGGGATGTGTGAGCTGTGCCCGATGGCAGCTCACACATGCAGAGACCAGCAATTACCAGCTGAACTGGCCGCACGGAAGGAAAGTGGGGGCGGAGCTGATGAAAGTCAGGGGCAGTGCCACACCGGCAGCAAGGGCAGAGCTTAACACTGCCCTTTCCCGCTGCTGTTACTTCTGCACATGGAGGTGAAGCAAAAAGGAATCCTTGCTTCTCCAACTAACAGGCTCCAGGGAAGGACTTCAGTGAATCCACTGATGACTGTGTGTGACTACCTGTAACTGACTGTGTGTGTAACTGTCTGCCTATAATGGTTTGTGTGACTGTCTGCATGTGACTGTGTGAGGTTGCCTGTAACCGTGTGTGTGACTGTCTGTGACTGTGTGCTTGTGACTGTCTGCTTGTGACTGTGTGTATGTGACTGTAACTATGTGTGTGTGACTGTCTGCATGTGACTCTGTGTGTGTGACTGTCTGTAACTGTGTCTGACTGTATGCCTGTAACTGTGTGTGTGTGACTATCTGCCTGTAACTGTGTGTGTGGAGGTGCATGGATTTTGTAAAAGGGATAGGGGTTTTGTATTGGGACAGGAGTCTTGTATAAGGGGGGCTGAGCAGGGAATTTGTAGAAGGGGGCAAGACAGGGTTTTGTAGGAGAGGGGCAGGACATGGGTTTTACAATTTTTGTGCAATACATAAAAAAAAAAAATTTTTTTAAATATACTTAGTCCAACAAGAAAGGTATAACAAGAAATGAATTTTATCTGTTTTGAATGTACACACGCATGCACGCACATATACATTTTGATATACGCACACACATCGACAAATACAGACACACAATTACAATGTGTGTCCGGTAGTGTATATTGGTACCTGTGTGTGAGTCTGGCATTGTGTAACTGTGTATGTGCCTGAGAATGTGTGTCTGGCAAAAAGTATTAGCTCAGATTATTATTTTTATTATTATTTATATAGCGCCAGCAAATTCCCATGAATACAGCCGAAACGCAGCCGTGGTAAATTTCTGACCGGCTGCACACATGGTCCTATGCCCAAAACAGTTCCAGGGTGTTTGGTGCTTTTGCCGGTCGACTTCGGGAGTTCCATGCGAAATAAATACCAAATGCACACTCTGGCTTGTTGGTAGCGTTTGTTCTTTGGTTCATACGAACAAACCTACTGAACAGCGCTCTCCTGACGTGTGGGGAAGAAGCAGGCGTTCGATTTGAGTTCAATGCGATCGACGCCCAAACACTGCTGCCTGCATTCTCGCGAACAAGATACATATGAGCGGCGGCCACTTAGCGGCACAATTTTTCGAACCTACGATGATAGAAATGTCAGGAGAGGTTAACAGAGGTTAACAAGCACAGAGGTGGTCCGCATTCCGTGAGTTGGTTCGGTTCCCGAACAGAACAAATACATTTCATGAACCAAGTCTTTTTATGAGCCAGTTCCATGGCCCATAGTCCTGGGGTAGGAGGCTCCTCCAGGAGCTTGTTGCGAACGACCAGACCAAAGGGCGTTCATCACATTGTGTAGCCTTGACTGTACCTAGAAAGATATCTTTATCTGGGTGTATCTATGTATCTTTGTGTCTGTGAGTGAATGTGAAGCTACTACTGCAGCTTGTTGTGTGTATGGGGAGGGACTTCTTGTGGTATTTATGGTGTGGCTGAGTTGTAAGTGTGATGGGTGACTTGTGGGTATGAGGGTTACTGTCTATGGAGGGTGCCTGTGTTTGAGAGTGACTGTGTTTCTGTGGCTGACAATGGCAGGGTAACTATGTGAGGGGTGAGTATTGCAGGGTAACTTTGTGTGCAAGGTTGGGGGGTAATTGTTGATTGTGTGTGATGAGTGAGTGTGACAGGGTGACTCTATGTGTGTGTGTGGGGGGGGGGGAGTGACAGCATGAGCTGGGGGGGTAGATTGTGTGTGTTTCCAGCCTTCTCACATACTGCAGCTTGTGCTTTTTTTATTTAGTTGAGCCTCCACCCTGCTTACCTTCTCTGCAATTCGAGGAGCTCTTGACTCCCTGGTGGTTGAGCAGTGTCCCTGGTTTTCTAGTGGGCTGCCAGGCCCCTTAATGCCCAGTGCAGACATCTCTTCCCATATGCAGTGAGCTGCTCCCAGCTCGAGTTGCAGACCTGCACTTACAGCAAGCGCAGGGTTGGGCAGAGAGATTTATAAACTTCCCACTAGCCTGTACAGCTGTGTGGGGCTCAGCATAGCCGACGTTACAATGGTAGCACTGGCTCTACTGTCTGAGCAGCAATTGCAAATTAAATTCCTTTGCAATAAACACAAAAGTAATTTATACATGATTGTGGGGTATGGCTGCACACCCTGAGAGTTGTGTGAACATGATTGACAGCGTGTATTGGTGAAGAACTACCTATCCCATTATCATGAACTATTAATCAGAGGATCATGGTAAAGCCTAATTAAAGGACAGCTGTAAAAAAAGCTGTGCTTACTCTGCGCGGTCCGGGGCCGCAACACATGGCGGCGGGCACCTGGTCGCCGGGCTGCGACCCCTGCGACCGCGGTATGTACGCCACTGCATGCAGATACATACACTTGAAAGGACCACAATAGGCACTCAGATCACTTCAGCTCAATGAAGTGGTCTGGGTGCCAGGTCCCTCTAGTTTTAACCCTGCAGCTGAAAACATAGCAGTTTCCGAGAAACTGCTATGTTTCACTGAGGGTTAATCCAGCCTCTAGTAGCTGGATCACCGACAGCTGCTATAGGCCCTTTTCGATTCTCATTGTGAAAATCACAGTGAGAAGGCCGTGGACGTCCATAGGAAAGCATTGAGTAATGCTTTCCTATGGGCAGTTTGAATGCGCACGGCTCTTGCCACGCATGCGCATTCAGAGCTGAGAGGCGGATCGGCGCGGAGTGATCACCAGCGCCAAGGTAGCCTGGTGCTGGAGAAAGGTAAGTGCTGAAGGGGTTTTAACCACACACACACACTCTCTCACGAACAGACACACATACACTCTCTCACGAACAGACGCATACACACTAGCTAACAGACACACACACATTTACTGACAGACACACACTCGCAGACAGACATACACACTCACTTACGAAACATACATACACTAACATGCTCAGTAACATACACACACAGTAACACACTCACTGACACACACTAACACACACACACTGACCCTCACTAGCAGACACACACTCAGACACACAAAAACTAACACACTCACTGACACACTAGCAGACACACACTCAATAAAAGACACATACAAACACACACTCAATAACAGACACACACAAACACACAACTAACACATTCAGTAACAGACACACACACACACAGTAACACACAAAAACTAACACGCACATACACTACCTTTGGGAGTGCTGAGGGGATTCCCTGGGGTCCAGTGGGGCTGCCTGTCAGCCGGTCCTGCAGGCGGCGAGGGACTAGTGATCCTCCTGTTCAGCTCCCTCGCGCACCGCTTACCGATGCTGGAGCCGGAATGACGTCATATTCGGGCTCCGGCATCACTGCGGTGTGTCCGAGGGAGCTGGGCAGAGAGCGCTCAGTACTCCCTTGCGCGCTCACCATGTAACGCCACTACCAGCCTCGGGGGACCCTGAGATGGCCAGCTCCTAGGCCCCCTGGGAGAAGAGGCTAGCAAACTGGCGTACATACCCGGTCACAGGGCACACACATTCACAGACTCATACACACACACAAGGTCATACACTCAGGCTTTCATATACACACTCATAATTACAAACACACACACTAATAATTTAATAAATAGTATTTTTTTTTACTTTGAGGTCCATCCAGCCTCCCTGTTAACAGGGAGAGATGTAGTAGTGTGGCAGTGCTTACCTTATCCGGGAGCCGTCCGGGGTCCTCAGCTCGAGGCACCCGTGGCTCGAGCAGTCCTGCTTCCACACGACCCATGCACGGCTCAATGTTCCCTTCTGAGCGTGTCACTTGCATCGACCACAGTGAGCGTGGCACTAGGAGTGCGGTTCGCGTCACAAGCGCGCTCTTAAAGAAGCAGTGGGAGGTATAATTAGATTCAGGCTCCCATTGGCCCATGTCATTCTGACGCCCCCACACACGCACATTTTGGGGGCCTGGGCATGACGTGAGCCAATCAAATATTGTTTATGGATATTTAAACTTCCCTAGCCCTATCCACTTTCCCCTATCGTGATTTCTGTTTCAGTACCCCTTAGTGCATTCCTTGATCTATTGTGTTTATTCTGGTATTGACCTTGGCTTTGTTTCTGACTCTGAATTTATCTTTAACCCTTTCCTGTCCTGTTTGCCTGTCTGACTGATTACTGTGTACCTGACTCTGGCTAGTTCTTGTTTTCGCTGTCTCTCTGTTACCTTGACCTCGGCTCGTATCTGATTACGCTTTTTCTCTGTCTGATGTTTAGTCCGGCCATTCTAAGGCCCGGTAGTATGTTATTTCTTAGTCTTGTCCCTTGCTATCCTAAACTCTGCATGTTGGTGTGTTACACCGGGACATGTAGAAGTTCATCCCTTGTGTCTGGTGAGGAGCTGCAGGAATCTCTCTCCCAGACTTCCCAGCTCCCTACCGCTCTGTGCGGTTGGCTGGGTTGATGATATATACCATCTCTTGCAACAATACAGGGTGCACAAGAGAACTGGGAAATCAGTGTAAAGAGTTCAGGCTGTGCCCTCCACCTGCTTTTAGTACACCACTGCATATACTTAATGTAAGGGATTCAGTTTTCAAAACTTTTTTACATTTACTTAATTTAAAATGAATCTGTTTCCTTTCAAAACTTGATGAAATGATTAATATAGTAAAAAACATATTTTGAGTTGACACTTGTCCTTTAACCCCTTAAGGACACATGACATTCCCTTTTATTCCAGAAGTTTGGTCCTTAAGGGGTTAAAGTAAATCAAAGTTTAACTGTTAATGGATACAAACTAATACTATAACCTTGCACTTCGTAATTCTACAGTGTTGAGCTAGATAAACTAACCATGCATTTTTAATGGACCCACGCACACAGAAATGAATGGAATCTTTAGCTTTTTTTAGTACACCTACCAGATCATGCTTCAGAAACAGTGCTGTGAACAGCCAGGAAATTATTTTTATCTCTCGACAACAAATTGCTCCACATGTGTAATGCTTTTACCTGCACTACTACTATACATCAAAACCGAGAAACCTGCAGGTTTGCCATTAGTACACTATAAAAGGTGTTGTGTTGTTCATTTTCCCTTGCATTGCTTTACTTTGTTATATACTTCTAATGGATATAAAAAGTATTCTTCAGGAAGAATACATTGGGATCTTCTCTCATTTTCAATTATTTCCTGTAGCACAGCCATTATTCTACAACTCCATGGTATACTTTTTATCAACCTCAGAAGCGTGGAAGATTGAATTGGCCATGCCTTGAGCAGGGCCTGCAACCGAGAGAGTCAAGCCTTGGTCTTCAAATGTTTCTTTAACTGAGTTATTTCACAGCCACTTGGCATAGTGCCTTTACATTTGTGATCGGGGGCCGAGGGCATGCAATAAAATTTGAGCTATACCAATAGTAGGAAGTTGGTTGTGGTGTGCTTAAACCAACATATGGATTGGCCTGAAAAATACAGCAATTTTTTTTTAAAGTACCTAAACTCTTAACTACATAATTAATAAAGACCCCTTATGTTTATTCTTACTTGTACCTTGGCCAAAAAAGTGAGGCTAAAACTATAATTTTGGCTGAAATACCTATGTAGTTGAGGATGGATTTTGGCCTCTCAGGACAACTATGTAATGGCACAAAAAGCTGAAAAAATATCAATTTCATGAATGGCAAAATTAGGCATAACCAGCATGCCATGAGATTACCGGGCCTTAGAATGGCCGGACTAAATGTTAGACAGAGAAAAAGCGTAATCAGAGACGAGATCAAGATAATGGAGAGACAGCAAAAACAAGAACTAGCCAGAGTCAGGTACACAGTAATCAGTCAGACGGGCAAACAAGACAGGAAAGGGTTAAAGATAAATTCAGAGTCAGAAACAAAGCCAAGGTCAAT
The DNA here is from genome assembly GCA_933207985.1 of Pelobates cultripes. NCBI lineage: Eukaryota > Metazoa > Chordata > Amphibia > Anura > Pelobatidae > Pelobates > Pelobates cultripes. The sequence goes on from OW240916.1 coordinate 235,342,412, forward strand.
ACCAGAATAAACACAATAGATCAAGTCCTCTAAGGCCTGGTAACACATTTTATTAGTGAGGTTATACTTTGCATATTGGGATATTGCACTTGTCCTTGACCGTAGGTCGAATGTAACAAACCAAAGTAAATATGGCGTGGCCTACATACAAAATAAAAAATGACTAGCTCAGCTGGACGTGGGCCAAATGTACTGAATCAAGCGAAAATGTAACATGGCCAAACATAGTCCACATTTACTAATCCAAAATGATTATGTAGTGAAAATATGTGGTAAATATAGACTAAATATATAAAACCAAATTGAAAAATTGCTACACGGCTAAATTTTGGCTTTATGTAGCAAGCGAAAATGGATAAAATAGTGGGACCAAAAGTAGTCCTAGAGTGTTAAATCAAAGTGAAATTTCAGAATGGGCAACTGAAGGCCAAATGTAGGCCGAATGAATATATAGCGTAGGGAGAAAGTACTAAACCAAAAATGTCTATGTAACATGGCTGAACGTAGGCTGAATGTACTTAACCAAAATGGCCATGAAGCATGAGTGAACGTTGGACGAAATTACTCAGCCAACACAAAATATATCCCGGCTAAACGTGGCCAAATGTACTGAACCAAATTTATATGTAGTGTGGCCGAACGTAGGCCAAATTTATGTATCATGGCTGAACGTAGGCCAAATGTAGTGAACCATAGTAAAATATGTAGTGCGGCCGAATGTACTGAACCAAATTGACTATGTAGCATAGCTGAACATAAATCGAGTGTACTGAAACACAGTGCATATGTAGCATGGCCAAACGTAGGCTGAATATATGTATCATGGCTGAACATAGGGCAAATCTACTCTACCATAGTGAATATGTAGTGCGACCAAATGTACTGAACCAAAGTGACTATGTAGCATGGCTGAACGTAGATTGAATGTACTGAACCACAGTGAATATGTAACGTGGTCTAACATAGGCAGAAAGTACTGAAACACTGTGAATATGTAGCATGGTCGAACGAAGGCCCTACTTGAACATGAACAGATTTTTGTCCACTGATCATGGGTTGCCATCCTGACCTGTGAATCCCACAAACCAGAAGTTGGATGCAGTAACCTAGCAACCAGGTTCCAAAATGTTGCCAGCATGTCAGGAGGAGGAAGCTGAAAGGTGGTAGATATAGGCCAGCAAATCCCCTCCCACAAGTCCATACATGATGACTTTAGATGAAAAAAAAAATAATAAAAAATAAAAAAAATATATATATATAAAATGAAAGCTGTGTCAAGGTCAAAACTGTACAGTTTATTGTTGGTTTCTGGATCCTGAGCCTTTTGTTTAAAACAGTGTCCATTGCAAAGGGTATCTGCAGAAATGCAGTATGAAGTCTGAAACACAATGCCTGTTTGTGCTCATCAGCAAGTCAAGCTGGGATTATTTGCATGCCAATCTGAGAACTCTGGGATAGTTGTGGAAACATGATTTATTATGTTTCTGTGCCCAAGGAGGATGTTCCAAAGTCAACTTGAGATATGCAGGTGATGTACAGTGATATATATATATAATGGGGAACGTAAAGCACACCCTCTTTGAATTTTATGATTTTACATACCACGACATAATAACAATCATTTGTTCCTTAGCATGTCTCAAAATTTAGTACTGTAACTACATCATCAGATGAACAACAACACATGACATATTACATGTTATATTAAATATAACACTTCCCAGTATTCTGGGCAGTAACAATTGCTTCTCTAACATCATTGCTGATGTCTCTCCTCCTTGGCATTGTGTTAACACACACCTGAATGCTCCAGACCAGCAAACTGCCAAAACTTTGGCTTTTATAGAGGTGGTCACACTTACTGATAATCAATTACTCAAGGGTATTTGATTAGAGCACTTGCCTGCTATATAGCCTCTCAATTCCTATGGAAGCATTAAGGGTGTATTTAGTTTTTAGCGCATGACTTCTCCATTTTGGCTTTATTTTTGCTAAATAAATCATGACATGTTACGTGTTGTTCATCTGAGGACATATTTACCTACCGTATATACTCGAGTATAAGTCGATCCGAATATAAGCCGAGGCACCTAATTTTGCCACAAAAAATTGGGAAAACATATTGACTCAAGTATAAGCCTAGAGTGGGAAATGCAGCAGCTACTGGTAAATTTCTAAATAAAATTAGATTGCAATAAAATTACATTAATTGAATATTTTTTTACAGTGTGTGTATATAATGAATGCAGTGTGTGTGTATATATAATGAATGCAGAGTGTGTGTGTGCAGTGTGTGCATATAATGAATGCAGTGTGTGTGCGTTTGTGTGTAGTGTGTGTATATAATGAATGCAGAATGTGTGTGTATATAATGAATGCAGTGTGTGTTTGTATGAGTGTGTGTGTATAATGCAGAGTGTGTTTTGTATGAATGCAGTGTGTGCATATAATTAATGAATGCAATGTGTTTTGTATGAATGCAGTGTGTGTTTGTATGAATGTAGTGTGTGTATATAATGAATGCAGTGTGTGCTTGTATGAATGCAGTGTGTGCTTGTATGAATGCAGTGTGTGCTTGTATGAATGCAGTGTGTGCTTGTATGAATGCAGTGTGTGTTTGTATGAATGCAGTGTGTGTTTGTGTAGTGTGTGTAAACTGGGTGGGGGGAGGGAATTTTTAATTTTTTATTTTAAGATTATTTTTATTTTAATATTATAAAATGCAATTGTTTAATGTTTTTTTTGTCCCCCATCCCTGCTTGTTACCTGGTCAGGGAGGGGGCTATATGATTCCCTGGTGGTCCAGTGGCGTGTACTGTGTCAGCTCCCTTCTCATCCGTTCCCTTCCGCTCACAGTGTAAGTGTTGTGGTCTGTGTGCCACGCAGAGCGTTGCCGCGGTAACCCTTGGCAACGTTCTGACGACCGTGGGTCTCGCGAGACTTATACTGTGAGCGGAAGGGAACAGAGGTGAAGGGAGCTGACTGGAGCTGCTACAAAGGTGTTATGGCTTACCCCGGTAGGAGAGGGGTTACAGCCGTATGAGACGTTCCCTTACCGAACGTAGAGGCAGCCACTGAGTGCTACAAAGTACCGAACAGTAGCCGTACGGATGAGTTAGTTCCCCAAACAACCAAACAGCTGAACACGCATACTCCATACGAAAAATCCCCCCAATGACGAGACAAAGCTCCGTATTGAGGGTCAGCAGGAATTGACAGAGCTGTGGGTTTATTGTTCTTATATACACATTAGTACCACCCACAGGATTTTGGAAAACAACCAATAAACACGTACAATACACTCAGACACTCCCACACAAAATCCTCCCCTCTGCCTGTGATACAATTACCTTACACAATGGGTAATGTAATTATCACAGGCAGAGAAATACAGTTTTTCCACATTATTCATAACTTTAAAAGTATGCATCACATTCACATAAAACTCAGAATCAGCATACTCCAAATACGAACATATGTCAAAATCATCCACATTGGTTCAAAAGATAGATCGAAGTCCTTTGTGACCAAAGGAAGCATGGCTTTTCTGCCCAAAACCAGTTCCACAGAGTCTTCTATCCTGGAGATAATTGGGAAATAATCCAATTATCTCCAAGGACAGAGGCAAAACTCCATTAAGCACATGGCAGTAAAAAGACAGTAAAATACAATAAAATACACAAGGTTATATTTATTACATAAAATACAGACATGCAACATATCCCCAGATAGCTTAGGTCTGAGTGCACATTATTACTGAATGGATCTCAGACCACACACATACAGTTCAATTGCCATGGAGCCAAAGTCTTTTATTTTTTTTTTATACACGAATAGGCTCCATGGCATAGCTATCTGGGTTAAATGAGTTCATTCAGTAAATCCGAGAATCTACCGAACGCCAGAGTAGAAATACATGAATAGACCTTTCTGCATAGAAAAAGAAAGTATTTAAATGCTGGTCCATAGTCAAAAGGCAACAGGCAGGCAACCAGGCTCCTCCAATGCACAGTGGCGAGATTGGTCTCGTCACATCTCTCCCCTTTTCCAAACAGACTAACAGGGTATCTGACCTCCTGCCGGTCAGTGCCCTGGTTAGTCCAGCAGCCCACCCACAAAACAGAAACAGCAGTACAGCCCACCCACAATAAATGGTTATTATACCTGAGTAAGGGAGAAACTTGTTCATGTCCAGGTGCCTCACCACGGCTGTGTGGGGAACTGGTAGGCTGCCTTGGTGGGTTGCTGAGTGGGCAGAGTACCAGCACTACCACGGAAGTAGCCTGGTGGGAGCCTGGTTGCTGAAGGAAGAGACCGACTGTCTCCCCTTTGGATACATAGCTGTGCTGCTGGAGGGGGAGACCGATCGTCTCCCCTTTGGACAAAGCACCATGCTGCTGTGGGGGGAGACAGACAGTCTCCCCTTTGGACAAAGCACCATGCTACTGTGGGGGGAGACAGACTGTCTCCCCTTTGGCTAAACAGCCCTGTTGCTGGGGGACAGGACCGACTGTCCCTACACCCTGTGCTGTAAGTGCAGAGACCACGGTCCCATCTGCATGGTTGTGAGGCTTACTGTCTCCACCTGGTGCGTTAAGCTGCCGCTGGGGAGAGGGGGTAACAAGCTCCCCTCCCATACATACTTCCAGCCACGGGGGAGGGAGACCGACTGTCTCCACTCCCAATCCAGAGTCCTGCTGCTGGGGAAAGGAGACTGGGCTCCCAATTCCCTGCATATCACACTGCCGCTGAGGAATGGAGACTGGACCTCGGTCCCATCTCTACCGGCCACCTGGGCTTATAGAAACATAGAAACATAGAATGTGACGGCAGATAAGAACCATTCGGCCCATCTAGTCTGCCCAATTTTCTAAATACTTTCATTAGTCCCTAGTCTTATCTTATAGTTAGGATGGCCTTATGCCTATCCCACGCATGCTTAAACTCCTTTACTGTGTTAACCTCCACCACTTCAGCTGGAAGGCTATTCCATGCATCCACTACCCTCTCAGTAAAGTAATACTTCCTGATATTATTTTTAAACCTTTGTCCCTCTAATTTAAGACTATGTCCTCTTGTTGTGGTAGTTTTTCTTCTTTTAAATATAGTCTCCTCCTTTACTGTGTTGATTCCTTTTATATATTTAAATATTTCTATCATATCCCCCCTGTCTCGTCTTTCCTCCAAGCTATACATGTTAAGATCCTTTAACCTTTCCTGGTAAGTTTTATCCCGCAATCCATGAACCAGTTTAGTAGCCCTTCTCTGAACCCTCTCTAAGGTATCAATATCCTTCTGAAGATACGGTCTCCAGTACTGTGTACAATACTCCAAGTGAGGTCTCACCAGTGTTCTGTACAATGGCATGAGCACTTCCCTCTTTCTACTGCTAATACCTCTCCCTATACAACCAAGCATTCTGCTAGCATTTCCTGCTGCTCTATTACATTGTCTGCCTACCTTTAAGTCATCAGAAATAATCACCCCTAAATCCCTTTCCTCATATGTTGAGGTTAGGACTCTATCAAATATTCTGTACTCTGCCCTTGGGTTTTTACGTCTAAGATGCATTATTCCCAGTAACCCTCTACAATATCTGCCCAGCTGAATGGGTCTGGATCTGGGTCTCCGCTTCCCTGCTGAGCCTTCTCACTGGAGTGGAACAGATTTTGGTAGCCCTGCTCCAGCTCCATCACTTGGGTCACTAGGTGGACCAGGTCTTGCTCAATCTCATGAAAGTCATCCCAGTCATACCTGCTCTCCCTCCACTCAAAGAGATCATTGAACCGGGTCTCTTCAGGGCTCCCAAAGTCAGGTTCTGCAAAAGTCTCCCATAACAAGCCAGGACCATTAAACTTGTCTCCCTCTGGCTTGTCATGCTCGACTGTCCGGGGTAGGTACTGAGCTTCATACCACCAGAGTGCCTGGTAGGCATCTTCCAGCCACATCTCCTGACATACCAGGTGCTTCAGATCTTCTACCCACTCTTCCAGGGGCTGCTCTCCCAGGAAGGGCATCCGCAGGGCTAATCGCTTCTGCTGTCGCTGCTCATCCTTGGGGAGCCTCTCGTCCTGCAGATATTCCACAATACCCAGTGCCTTGTACCAGATGCCTTTGCGGACTGCATCTCGGTCATCCATGACACCCTCATCATACTCCACTGCTGGTTCCATCCCGGTGCTGTCAGGGTCGCTGTACTGGGACATGCGTTACCCTCAAATTGTAAAATCCATGGAATTGTGTCTCCTGTAGCTGTCCTTCTGGCTGTAGGAACGACCCCGCCGCTTGCCACCAATTGTAACAGCACCCCCAGGCATAAAAGGGGTTAAACCGCTGTTTATTAGATCTTCCCTTCCAGAGACACAGGCACAGCTACTGTAGACACCAATCCACCAAACCAGAGAAGCATATGAATGCCGTAAACAGCAGAACCGGAACCATATGAATGCCGTAATCAGACGAATAGGAAAAACCAAACGAATAGGTTTACACTCCTAGCAGTCGAATTGGAACAGCATACAATAAATCCCCCCAAGAACAAGACAAGGCTCCGTTTTGAGGGTCAAGCAGGAACAGACAAAGCTGTGGGATTATTGTTCTTATATACACACATTAGTACCACCCACAGGGTTTTGAAAAACAACCAATAAACACGTACAATACACTCAGACACTCCCACACAAAACCCTCCCCTCTGCCTGTGATACAATTACCTTACATGGGTAATGTAATTATCACAGGCAGAGAAATACAGTTTTTCCACATTATTCATAACTTTAAAAGTATGCATTACATTCACATAAAACTCAGAATCAGCATACTCCAAATACGAACAAATGTCAAAATCATCCATATTGGTCCATTGGTTCAAAAGATAGATCGAAGTCCTTTTCTGCCCAAAACCAGTTCCACAGAGTCTTCTATCCTGGAGATAATTGGGAAGTAATCCAATTATCTCCAAGGACAGAGGCAAAACTCCATTAAGCACATGACAGTAAAATACAATAAAATACACAAGGTTACATTTATTACATAAAATACAGACATGCAACATATTCCTAGATAGCTTAGGTCTGAGCGCACATTATTACAGAATGGCTCTCAGACCACACACATACAGTTCAATTGCCATGGAGCCAAAGTCTTTTATTACACGAATAGGCTCCATGGCATAGCTATCTGAGTTAAATGAGGTCATTCAGTAAATCCGAGAATCTACCGAACGCCAGAGTAGAAATACATGAATAGACCTTTCTGCATAGGAAAAGAAAGCATTTAAATGCCGGTCCATAGTCAAAAGGCAGCAGGCAGGCAACCAGGCTCCTCCAATGAACAGTGGCGAGATTGGTCTCGTCACAAAAGGTAAGTAACAGCTTGCTGCCGGCCCCCCAACAGGAATGCTGGGCTTGTAATGAGCCCGGCGGCCCTGGTCTGTATTATGGCAATGTAAGTTGCCATAATACAGACACTGACTTGAGTATAAGCCGATGGGGGCTTTTTCAGCACAAAAAATGTGCCGAAAAACTCAGCTTATGCTCGAGTATATGCGGTAATTTCAGGACCTGCTAAGGAACAGACAATTGTTACGTCCTGATATGTAAAACCATAAAATGTAAAAAGAGTGTACTTTCTTTTCCCATGACTATATATGTGTATATACAAATATACACACACATACATATACATATACATACACTTATACATATACATATATACACACATATACATATACATATATACACACATATACATATACACACACATACATATACATATACACATACATATACATATACATATACATTCATATATATATATATATATATATATATATATATATATATATATTCATTCAAAAAAATACCGGCACTCTGGGATTTCCAAATCTTAAATTTAATGTAGCAGATCTAAGTCAACGTTTCAGCTCCTGCACGGAGCTTTCATCAGGACTCTAATTTTGTAAGATTTCTACAATAAGTGATGTGTACAACAGATGAAGATAAGATAAGAAACCTTTCGAATTTTATAAGGAGATATTTACTTAAATACATACAAACTCCTTCAGACTCCTTTTATCTACTACTTCTAACGTACATTCTTGAGGAATGCTAGCAATTCTGGATAATTGGATTGATTCCCTGATGGAAGTTAGGTCATGCGCATTTATTAAAAACATTTCTTTTGCCAGAGATATAAATAACAAAGCAAATGTGTAATTTTGATCCTCCATCAGACCTGTATGTAATATCTTGGGATGGTGACATGATAACTCAATTGTATAATTTTAACATTTTATTTTAAATCTGCTCTTATAGGACAAACAAATTAATATTTTGATCACATTTCTTCCCAAAAATGTCAATAAAATTGTGTCTTGATGCAATGCGCAAAATCTTAATGCATTCAATGGAAGAGTGTTCTCTTGCTGGACAGAAGCCAAAGTCCAATAAAAGAACGTGATGTGTTTTCAGCTGTGTCCTTCAATTATTTTGTTCATAATTGTAACCATTACTTTATCTTGAGTAAAAAGCAAGCTTTCTAGTATTCAGAACTTGTGTAAACAAGGTTCTACATCTCTATACCATGTATAATAGTTTTTTATTTAAAAAAAAAAAAAAGCGCTGGTACATAGTACTACTGGTTATTACCTCTGGAAACAAAACAATTTGTAAATCTAAGTAGGTAAATGTCAAGACTAATTAACCTCTTAAGGACACAACTTCTGGAATAAAAGGGAATCATGACGGAATATTTCCATCATGTGTCCTTAAGGGGTTAAATACTTACATAGTTATTCAAATGCAATATATGTGAAAATTATGGAACATGTCTGTTTGTAATTTTATTGTCCATAAAGATCTAGAATTTATATCAGAGTTACACATACAATTACTACATCCTCATCCATGGACTTCTAATAGCTAACCCTGATTTGAATTAAACAATAATCTTATTGAAGGTAGTTTTTTTTTTTTTAATTTCAAAATGTTATTTATTTTACTATGTGTATCTTTACAGCATTTCAATTACACCATAACAATTACAGCATACTGTTGTGATTATGGTGCCAGGAGTCCTCAGGTGCTGTCTGGCGGTAATCTGTAAAACCATTAACAAAGGGTTTAGCATTTACCTTGCTATGTCAAGCTCCCGGCTCTTCCAGTCTGATTAAACCTGATAAAGAGGAAGGTCATAACTTCCTATTGTCATACTACCTCATACTAGGTCTAGGATTTACTGGCAGAGAGTATTAGTTGATGGCATTCAGCCTATGAATACTGTCCAAACCTAGTATGAGTTGGTAGGTTAAAATGAACGTGGGAACTACTGCATTATCAGATCAACTTGGACTAGAAGAACCACAGGTATCCAGCACAGCAAGGCAAGTGTCATTCGGTTTCTATTCAGCTTTCCGGATTACGGTCAAATGGGTTTTACTCTTTGACCAAACTGGAAAAATTTGATTTAAATATTGTTTCTGTATATATATATATATTACTCTTTGACCAAACTGGAAAAATTTGATTTAAATATTGTTTCTGTATATATATATATATCTCCATAGTTTCTCTTTAGTGCATAATTCTAATGGAACACTCCCCTTGGGCGGCACTTTTAGGGGGGGCGGCAAAAAAAGCCGCCACCTAAGTGCTCTGGCAAATGCCCTGTTAGCCTCTTTCTTGGGAGACCCAAGAGCTGGCCAGGTGGCCACCTTAGGGCCCCCCAAGGCTTTAAAATGCCCCCAGTGTGGCTGGGAGAGGGGAGTGGGGGGTTACGGCACGAGGGAGCCCTCTGAGCTCTTCCTGCTCAGCTCACTCGCACCCGCAGTGATGCTGGGAGCAGGGATATGACGTCACCTGGCATCCACTGAGCGGCGGACAAGGGAGGTGAGCAGGAGGATTACAGCTCCCTCACTGCCACAACTGGCAGCAAGCCACCAGCCCAGCAGCCAGCTCCACTGGACCCGGGGGGAAGAATCCACTCCAGCTCTCCTAAAGGTAGGGAGGCTGGGTGGATTAAAATTAATATTTTTAAAATATCTATAATACTTTGTAAGTGTGTGATTGTGTCAGTATCAGGGTGTCTGTCAGTGAATGTGTGTGTGTCAGTGAATGTGTGTGTCTGCCAGTGAATGTGTGTGTCTGTCAGTGAATATGTGTGTCTGTCAGTGAATGTGTGCATGTCTGTCACTGTGAGTCCAAGTGAGTGTGTCTGTCAGTGTATGTCTGTGAGTGTGTGTGTCTGTCAGTGAACGTGTATGTCTGCCAGTGTGTGGTGGTCAGTGAACGTATGTTACTGTATGTGTGAATATGAAAGTGTGTGCCTGTCAGTGAATGGGTGTGTCAGAGTGTGTCTGTCAGTCAAACTGTTTGTTCATCTTAAACAGGTAGGAGCGGGGCCAAATTTAGATGGGGACGGGGTGCCTGAGTTTTGACATGCCTACGGGAGCACATATCCAAAATACACCACTGCCCACACCCATAACAATGTAAGTTCATTTCACTTGGATAATATAGGACAGGTGTGTGCAGGTGCATTCTTACCTTTAGGGTTTGACAAGGCCAGATTCCCATAAGACCACCAAGGCCATGGTCTCTGGGTGACAGGCAAGAGAGGGGCTGCATGGCTGATGGGAAGATTATAGCCAGACCATTCTCATGCTGAGGGAGCAGTTGCTGGGCCAGCCCCTGTAGCTGTGTGTGCTGTGCTCAGCCAGCACAAAAAGGACAGTACTGAACTGCTTGTTCTCCTTCTCAGTGCACTGCTGAGCCACTGCACCAATCAGAGGAAAGCAGACAGGTCTATGGCATCACTGTCATAATGCTGCACAATCTCCTCCTTGCAGGTAAAGGAGGCAAGGGTGTTTAAAAGAGGACTGCCAGCACAGAAGACGTTCTGTCAAGAGCAATTGCCCTCACCTTCCCTAATCTACCCTGCCTTTCTCACTCTATCGTCCAGCAAGGGGCCAGTGCCAGCCACCAGCCTGCCTTGCCCAGCCCAGTGATCAGCCACCTGTACACACCCAGGTCCGTGTGTGTGTGCATGTACATGGTCCAGTGTGTGAGTGTCTCCATGAGTGAGTGAGTATGTGTCTCTGCATAGGTCAGAGGCTATGTGTGTCTACATGGGGCAGAGTGTGCGTGTCTGCTTGTGTTAGTGAGTGTGTTTGTCGGTATGGGTCAGTTTGTTTGTATCTGCATGAGTCAGTGTGTATAGGTCAGTGTTTGTGACTGTATGGGTCAGTATGTATCTGCATGGGTCATTGTGTGTGTCTGCATGGGTCATTACGTTTGTGTGTCTGCATTGGTCATTGAGTGTGTGTGTGTCTGCATGTGTCAGTGTGTGTCTGCATGGGTCATTAAGTTTGTGTGTCTGCATGGGTCATTGAGTGTATGTGTGTCTGCATGGGTCAGCGAGTAATTACAGACCAATCACTTGCTGCCCCATAACATCTGTCAGGTGCATAGCCTCCAAGACCGATGGACATATGTGTCAGTACATGGCAAATGCTCAAAAGAGGATTGATAACAATCCCAGATGATCAAAACACCAACTGCTAGTAGACTAAGCAGTCACACAGAATTCCAAGACCAGACTGACCAATCTGTGCATAGCCTGGATTGACTACAAGAAAGCCTATCAAAAGGAAAAAACCCAGGCACTCACTGTGATAATTTTAGGCAGATGTACTGTACAGGTTCAAGAGTGGAGCTACCATTTGCCACCTACTCCACATGTCATGCCAAGAGTGACCAGGACATTGACGCACAGATACACCTTACTAGGATATACAGCAAGGACATCATAGATAAGTGTGGGCGAATGACAACAAAAAAAGGGAATATGATCAGGACATAAGGAGTTCAGGTACCAGAAAGTCAAATAGGAGATGTAGAAAGCAGCTACAAGTACATGGGGGTACCACAAACATATGGCAACCACAAGGAAGAAGCGAGGAGGATAGCAAAATCCAAGTAGCTCCAGAAAGTCAGACAGGTCCTGAAGTCCCAGTTCAATGGCAAGAACAAGATCCAAGCCGTCAACACACATGGCCTACCAGTCATCACGTACCCAGCTGGAATAATAACTTGACCAAGCGATGAGCTGGTCACAATTGATGTCAAAACCTGAAAAGAACTCACTATGAATGGAGGATTTTACCTTAAATCCAGCACCTAGAGACTGTACACCAGCTGGAAGGAACAAGGTCAGGGTCTGATAAGTGTCAAGGTCACAGTCCTGGATGAAACAAAGAACATTCACAAGTACCCCATGAAGATCGCTCTCAAAGATGAACTGTTAAGACAACAACAGATAGATGTGTAAAAAGAGAGGAGATTCCATGGCAAGACAAACAACTCCACGAGGTGTACCACTGGCAGATAGTGGACTTGGCTCAGATTACAAAATCCTACTAGTGGTTGGAAAATGCAGGACTGAAAGACTGAAAGAGGTAACCTTTACTAGCACCTCAGGAATAGGCACTCAACACCAGTTCAACAGAAGCGGAGATTTACCACAAAAGGCAGACTGTGCAAAGAGGTCCCTGAGACAATCCAGTACATAGTAGCCGGGTGCAAGATGTTAGCAGGGATAGCATACACTGAGAGGCACAACCAAGATCCTGGTTTGTGTACCGACATATATACATAGAATATGGGCTGGATCTGTAAAAGTCCAAATTGGAGATATCACAAAGATTAGTTGAGAATGATAGGGTTAAGATCCTGTGGGACTTCCAGATCCAGACAGTAAAGCAGGTAGTGGCCAACCAACCTGAGAATTTGATGGTAGACAAGGAACAGAAGACTGCAGTGGTGGTGGATGTGGCAATGCCCAGTAACTATGACACCAGGAAGAAGAAAGAACATGAGAAGATGGACAAATACCAAGGACTGAAAGAGGCGCTAGAAAGGATGTGGAAAGTGAATGCAGTAGTAGTCCCATTTGTAATAGATGCACTCAGGACTGTGACCTCCAAGCAGGGGGAGTGGCTTTAGCATATTCCAGGTGAGACATCTGAGATGGCTGTCCATAAGAGTGCAATTCTAGAAACCGCAAAGATACTGAAAGGTTCCAAAGCCTCTGGTAGAGGACCCAAGAATGAGGAATATACACAAAAAAAATATATATATATTATATAGGGGTGAGCTAACATAATTCATTTCCTCCCCAAATCGCATTAATATTAAAAGCCAGAACCATACCTTGCTCAATTGGATTCTCTCTAGTTGTCCTGACAGAATCCAGGAGGCGGGCGTTCTCCCTAACAGTTTCAGTGACCTCTGTCTAGTGTACTGCATATGCAAAATAAAGGCCACTAAGTCCCCTCCCAAGATTATAATCACGATTACAAAAATGTAATCTTGAATCCTTTTGAAATGATCTCAAGAACATACCATGGCACAGATTAGGTATAATACCAAATCTAGACTCTGCAGTTGCATTTTTTTCAGTCCAAGCTCTTGCTTGTTTGGAATTTGCATGCCCTCCTGCGTAAAGTGAGACTAAAAGGGACACATCTGACCTCGTTCAAATGTACCAGTTTAGAGATTCACTGTGGTCAAAGTTCAAGCGTACTGGCTCCATGAACGATCACTGTACTTACAGACATTGGTGAAATGCATGCACAAAACAAACAGAAATAGCAAAGGCCCAATATTTCAGTGAAAATTTGAACAACAACCTATCAAACCCAAGAAACTTCTGGAAAATCATAAATAGCTTAAGAACCCCCACAATCCACTCCCAACCCTCCACTGTCAAAATGGACAACCAAACACTGCAACACCCCCTAGGTGTAGCAAATACCTTTAATAATGATTTTGTTGGATGTGCTACCACCCTGGTTGCTAAGATAACAAATGACAATCATTTTCAGACTCTGCCAAATCTTCAAAATACTCATTTAGAGATATTCAATTTTAGACCTGTGCCTGTTAGTGTCGTTAATTAACATCTTAATTTAAAAATGAAAAAACAGTGTGGACCAGATCAAATCCCAGCAATGTTGCGGAAGTTCAGGGCGCCAGCAATTGCTAAACCTGTCACTACCCTTATCAATGAATCCCTGGTGTGAGGATTCATACCCAAACTTTGGAAGACTGCAAAAGTTGTACCTATCCATAAAAGTGGTGACAATACTTTTCTATCTAACTATCGCCCGATATTATTGCTCCCTGTATTGTCAAAAATCTTGGAAAAATGCACCCACTATTCAACTATGTGAATATTATCTACAATCAAACTATCTGACCCCTGATCAATCAGGCTTTTGTCCAAATCACTCAACTTCAACTGCCCTCTTAAAAGTTTGCAATGACATCCAAACTGGCATGGAACAAGGAGACTTAACTGGAGCTATTTTCCTTGATTTTGCTAAGGCCTTTGACACAGTAGACCATGGCATTATTTTGCAAAAATTTAAAAACTCAGGCATTGGTGATTGTCCACTAACCTGGTTTTGATTGTATGTTTCAGACTGATTGCAATATGTGGCCATTTCTGATAGTGCTTCCCTCCCTCTTCCAGTCACGTGTGGTGTTCCCCAAGGTTCCATACTCGGCCCCCTGCTATTCACATTATTTATAAATGATCTGCCTAATGTCTGCAAATCCTTAACTGTACACATGTATGCAGACGACACTGTCATCTACGCTAGTAAACCCAAGCTACTGCAGCTTGAGGCTGTGCTCCAAAACCAATTCACAGAGGTAGAAAAGTGGATAGTGGATAACAAACTCTTCCTAAACACTGACAAAACCAGTACAATGATCTTTGGAACCTTATCTAAATTACGTAAACTACAAAATCAACAACTGTGTATCAAAACAAATTCAAATAACACACTGACAGCAGTCTGATCTTTTAAATATCTGGGTATGTTGCTAGACCCCAATCTATCCTTTGGCCTTCACATTGAAAAAATCTCTTCAAAACTTTGCCCAAAACTAGGTGCCCTGTACAGAAACAAATCCTGCCTAAGCCCTACAGTAAGGAAACAGTGCAACAAATACTAATGCCGTTCATTGATTATGGGGATGTAGTGTATGCACCCGCACTGCAAACCCACCTTAATAAACTTAATGCATTATATAATTTGTTCTGCCACTTTGTACTAGAATGTAATTACTTTACTCACCACTGTGACATGCTAAAAGAGCACTCTTCATCTTTCCAGCCTTATGCATAAGAGCAATTCTGGGAAGCTCCCACCCTACCCGAGTATAATGCTCTCCTCAGCTGTTCCCAGTTCCCATAACCTCCAATACAGTACCAGCATGATATTTAGCATACCGCAATACAAAAATAAAGTGGCTCGATCCTCCTTTTCCTACAGAGCACCGCAATTATGGAATAACCTCAGGGACACAGTCAAATCTTCATTCAATCTAAAATATTTTAAGAGATCTATGGCAATATACCTCAGCACATAATGCAACTGTCATTGTTGAATATATTTATCACCTGTTATGTATTAAATTTATATACAGTTACAAGAAAAAGTATGTGAACCCTTTGGAATGATATGGATTTCTGCACAAATTGGTCATAAAATGTGATCTGATCATCATCTAAGTCACAACAATAGACAATCACAGTCTGCTTAAACTAATAACACACAAAGAATGAAATGTTGCCATGTTTTTATTGAACACACCATGTAAACATTCACAGTGCAGGTGGAAAAAGTATGTGAACCCCTAGACTAATGACATCTCCAAGAGCTAATTGGAGTGAGATGTCAGCCAACTGGAGTCCAATCAATGAGATGAGATTGGAGGTGTTGGTTACAGCTGCCCTATAAAAAACACACACCAGTTCTGGGTTTGCTTTTCACAAGATGTATATGATGCCTCACACAAAAGAGCTCTCAGAAGACCTACGATTAAGAATTGTTGACTTGCATAAAGCTGGAAAGGGTTATAAAAGTATCTCCAACAGCCTTGCTGTTCATCAGTACACGGTAAGATAAACTGTCTATAAATGGAGAAAGTTCAGCATTGCTGCTACTCTCCCTAGGAGTGGCCGTCCTGTAAAGATGACTGGAAGAGCACAGCTCAGACTGCTCCATGAGGTGAAGAAGAATCCTAGAGTGTCAGCTAAAGACTTACAAAAGTCACTGGCAAATGCTAACATCCCTGTTAGCGAATCTACAATACGTAAAACACTAAACAAGAATGGATTTCATGGGAGGATACCACAGAGGAAGCCACTGCTGTTCAAACAAAACATTGCTGCACGTTTACAGTTTGCACAAGAGCACCTGGATGTTCCACAGCAGTACTGGCAAAATATTCTGTGGACAGATGAAACCAAAGTTGAGTTGTTTGGAAGAAACACACAACACTATGTGTGGTGAAAAAAGGCACAGTACACCAACATCAAAACCTCATCCCAACTGTGAAGTATGGTGGTGGCGGCATCATGGTTTGGGGCTGCTTTGCTGCGTCAGGGCCTGAACGGATTGCTATCATCCAAGGAAAAATGAATTCCCAAGTTTATCAAGACATTTTGCTGGAGAACTTAAGGCCATCTGTCTACCAGCTGAAGCTCAACAGAAGATGGATGTTGCAACAGGACAATGACCCAAAGCATAGAAGTAAATCAACAACAGAATGGCTTAAACAGAAGAAAATACGCCTTCTGAAGTGGCCCAGTCAGAGTCCTGACCTCAACCCGATTGAGATGCTGTGGCATGACCTCAAGAAAGTGATTCACACCAGACATCCCAAGAATATTGCTGAAGAGGAATGGTCAAGAATTACTCCTGACCGTTGTGCACGTCTGATCTGCAACTACAGGAAACGTTTGGTTGAAGTTATTGCTGCCAAAGAAGGTTCAACCAGTTATTAAATCCAAGGGTTCACATACTTTTTCCACCTGCACTGTGAATGTTTACATGGTGTGCTCAATAAAAACATGGCAACATTTCATCCTTTGTGTGTTATTAGTTTAAGCAGACTGTGATTGTCTATTGTTGTGACTTAGATGATGATCAGATCACATTTTATGACCAATTTGTGCAGAAATCCATATCATTCCAAAGGGTTCACATACTTTTTCTTGCAACTGTATGTGTGTATATATATATTTTGTATATTGTATATGTGTAATATTGTACCCTATTGTAACAATGCAATGTTTTGTGGACCCAGGACATACTTGAAGACAAGAGAAATCTCAATGTGTCCATCCTGGTAAAATATTTTATAAATAAATAAATATATATTTTTATATACATACACATATATCATTAACACATTCTATCTGCAGTTTAAGTGGCTGAATTTGAAACTGTTTGTAGTATTTTAGCTTTGCTGTTTCCGTATAATACAATGAGATGTAATCTTTTTGTAATCAATATTTCATGTTAATCTTCTCTGTAAAAAGTAACACATTTTTCTGACAGGTCTCAAATTACAGACACACATGCCTGGATGAAAAAGAGACCAATTAACTTGATATATCAGAACTAAGTGATATTTTGTGATGTAATGTTAATGTTGCTCATTAATTGCTGTAATGGTTAATCTATAAATTTATTTGTTTCCCTCTGCTGCAATCCTGTTCATTGGTATTAGTAATGCACATACATCTAATGTATGTTTTTCATTTAAAGAGGCACCATCACTAATGAAATATTTTAACAACTAAATAGAAAACAAAAAAAAATTAAAGGGGAACTGTCAATTTTCTAGCATTCAGACAGGGCAAGACAAGTCAGGCAAAACATTGCAAATGAGAACGAGAAATACAAACATTGTTTTATCTCTCGTCGTCTTTGTATATTTTCTTTATGCTTCCTGTCAGGTTGGAAGGACAGAGCTCCTTTAACAATGATTATCAGAGGCCAAGATGGAGCTGCCCATTTGCAAGGCATGCTTTAATTGGCTCCGAATTTTTGGAGGCACAAGACTATCCACACTGTGATGGTATCATGATCCTATTTCCTTTCCCAATTGTTTCTTTCTCTAGCATTTCATTCTTTTTCATATTTACTTATATTTTTCTTTCTATTAAAGGACCACTCTAGGCACCCAGACCACTTCAGCTTAATGAAGTGGTCTGGGTGCCAGGTCCTTCTAGGGTTAACCCATTTTTTCATAATTATAGCAGTTTCAGAGAAACTGCTATAATTATGAATGGGTTAAGCCTTCCCCCTAATCCTCTAGTGGCCGTCTCATTGACAGCCACTAGAGGCGCTTGCGTGCTTCTCACTGTGAAAATCACAGTGAGAGCACGCCAGCGTCCATAGGAAAGCATTGTAAATGCTTTCCTATGAGACCGGCTGAATGCGCGCGCAGCTCTTGCCGCGCGTGCGCATTCAGCCGGCGGGGCGTAACGGAGGCGGAGAGGAGGAGGAGAGCTCTCCGCCCAGCGCTGGAAAAAGGTAAGTTTTTACCCCTTTCCCCTTCCAGAGCCGGGCGGGAGGGGGACCCTGAGGGTGGGGGCACCCTCAGGGCACTATAGTGCCAGGAAAACGAGTATGTTTTCCTGGCACTATAGTGGTCCTTTAAGGTTCCTATATTCCTCTAGTACAGTGATTTAACTTACTTTTCCTGAACATGATGTTTTGGTAACAGGTGCATCAGTATTTTTGGCGAGATTAAAGGGACACTAAAGGCACTTTAATCACTTCACATCATTGGCACTTGTTCTTCATTTCGTGTCACACTATTTTCAAGCAGAGCCCCACCTCTAATAGAAGTACGGCTAATGCAGAGATCACACACTTCCTTGTAGACATACCTATTCATACCTACAATGGGCACTGTGATAGTCCATTGACCCTCTCAGTCATTCACAGCCAACCATTGCTGCTCAGCAGCACAGAGGGAATGGGTTGGTGGGGACTCCCATCTAGCATTAAAACATTAAAACCGGTTTAAAACTGAATAGGAGGCCAGCCCTAGGGGACTACAAACCAGTGTTAATTTTGGCAGCAAATTTTTATTTAGTTTTAGTCATAGTCTTTTGACTAAAAAGCCATTTTAGTTTTAGTCATATTTTAGTAATCTAAATTGTTTTAGTTTTAGTCAACTAAATCTCAAAACGTATAGTCTACAAAACTTTGACTAAAATTGTTAGTCAACAAAATTAACACTACTATATACACTATAAACACTTCCATGAAATGAAGCAGTTACAGTACTTACAACTGTTATAGGTCAAATAATGAGTCCTCATACTCAGACTTGTTTGGATTTCGTATGCAATTATTTATAATTACCTTTCCTGAATTAGAAATTTTCACTTCTTCAGTATCATGGCATTTTATATTCTCAAGTTCCTTATATGTTGGATAACATGTTCTAAATAAAAATCATTTAAAAGAAAATTAAGAGTTTACTAGAAGTTCACATTCTTCCATTGTACAATATATCTATGTTGATGTTAAACCTGTCTCTCTTTGCTGGTTCTAACTACTTGCTAAACATCAATTTATAGACCATTACCTATTCCAATGAACGGATCACCCATCCGCAAGTTACTATGTGTGTAGATGTTTAGATTAACAAGTGTAGGGAATTACAGAAGGGAGCTTGAGGAGTCTTTTTTAAAGTTGTAATTAATTATGCTGGGAGATACCAGATTTCTAACTTATGTTATAGCCTTAGAGGAAAAAATGGTTTCTGAAAACCAATAGCTACCTACAGGTCTTTTTTGGGGTGTTTAGTTGCTAGGAAACAAACACGTGCAGTTAGATATTGCATATTGATCCTATACAACATTGCGACAAATCAAAAGCAAGAATTACAAACGAGAGGGGACATTTAATACAGAGTGAAAAAGCAATCTTGCTTTCAAATATAACCCATTCACTGCTGGTCTTCATTTGTCAGCTCACTTTTTAAAAAGACAATAAATTTACTTAGTTTTTGGGGAAAATGGACACTGGAATCTGGGTTTATGGTGCTATGGAATAATTTATTTATTTTAAAAAACACTATCCATAAATAATGCATGATACAATGACAGCCTTTTTATATGGTTTGCTTTTTCAGGAAAAAAAACTAAATCAAGTAGCTATCCAAAAAAAATGTCTAAATTATTACTGATTGGCAGTCAAGAGAGACATAATAGAGCAGTAATTATAATGTAACATTAAAAATATGGTGTTTTATATGATGGATATCATTTCCACAATTAGTTATAACCACACATCTATAGTAATTATAAAATTACATGATCATACCTTTTATAACAAAATCTAGTCTTTAGTTTTGGATTGTTGATTTTGCACAATTCCACCATATCAATTGCTACGTACACTCACCTGTGGATGTCATTAGGCGCATGCAATGTGTTTCGATCTTTCATCTGTTTAGTAGATAGCTCCCTAATTTGGAAACTCCATATTTGTGCGTATTAAATTGGGGAGATAGCTACTTTTGAACTGAAAGAGCAAAATTAAGAATATGGGCTTTGTTCATTTTGATCTCTCAGCTGTATAATATATAACTCCCTAATTTGTGATATTTACGTGGGATTGCCAATATTTAAGGTTGCCAAATTAGAGAGCAATCTACTAAATAATTGAACAAGCAAAATTGAAAAGGGCTTTCCATCATTTTGATCGTTCCGTTCTTTAACTCCTTAACTAAAATTGGTACCGTTAGGTTGGAATGCCATGTTTAAGAGATAAAATCCCCAAATTTGTACTCTGTAACTACCACCTCTATTAATTCCACATAGGCAATAATGGACATCCAAACTTTAAAAATGAACAACAATTTTGCACAAAATTTTGTTCATCCGAATCAATGTTTTCTGAATTTTGAACAAACCGAAATTAGAAAATAAAGAAATGAAAATTAAGCAGATTCCTCTAGCTGAAAATAACTTGTTAATAAAGGGGTTAAGAAACGCAAACTGTTATTTGTGGACCAGTTCACTTTATGTAACTGTAGGGATGATTCTCTTTACACTTGTAAAAGTATTAAATTCAGAGGGAAAATATATTTGAAAACCTATATTATGTATAAATTCAGCAAGTGATTATGATATACATTGGATCCCTTTATATTTCACAAACATATATCTCTTGCTCAGGAGCTTGTTTGTATCTTACAGACTCTAAAATATAATGCTGTTCAGCTCATCTAATGCACTTTCTGATGGATTCTCAGACAATTCACCCTCTGACTTCATTAATTTACGACTGAACTCAATAACTAGATACAATTTTCTGTATTCTTCAGCTCAAAATATTCCATGAGAGCTGGGGACTTGAATTAAATAACTAGATAAATATGTCATCAAGAGGGACACATTCTCCTGTAAGAGATAAGCAAATATTAGTCAGAGGCTTTACTATAGATGTCAATGCTTCTATTCAGTAACCAGTGTGAAGCTATCAATGGTGAAGACAAGGCTGAAATAAAATAATGTAATGTTTTACATCTCTGCCAGCCACTAGAATATCAGGGTGGAAGGAATACAGAGACAATAGGCTGCTGATTTCCCTAACTATACTGATAGCCTTGAGTAAACCTGACCTAAAAGAGAACAAGGGTCTTCCGTCAAAGGCTTACTAGAACGTGTTAGCATTAAAGGGACTCTGTACGCACCCAGACCACTTCATCTCATTGAACTGGTCTGTGTGCAGTGCCCGTGTCCACTTAGCCCTGCAATGTAAAACATTACTGTTTTAGAGAAACTGCAATTTTACTTTGCAGGGTTAAGACTGCCTCTGGTGGCTGTCTTCTGGACAGACACTAGAGGCACTTTATCGATTTACATGGAATGTAGAGAAACACTAAAGTGTCAGGAATTTAGTCATTTAGGCTATCGCCACCCCTGTTAAAAAAAGTAATTTACTCACCTTTATCCAGCGCCGCACAAGTTTTCGTCCTAGCTTCGTCCCCTTGACTAAAATCATGAAAGTTGATGATGGCAGTCAATTCAATGCTTTTACATAAGAAAAGCATTGGGATGCTATCGCCTTTAAAAAGAAAAAAGGCAGTGTTTACATTGCTGCTTAGGGATACTTTCAGTGGCAGTCACTCAAACAGACACTAGAGGTGCTTCCTGGGTCAGAGCTGCTCTACATTGATAAACTGAACTTTCCCCATAGAGATGCATTGATTCAATGCATCTCTATGAGTAGATTCTGATTAGCTAGCACTGCATTTAGTTTGACCCCCTACCCTGCCTCTTTGGCTGAGATCATCAGCATTGACAATCTTTCCCATAGGAAAGCATTGGATTGGCTGAGATTGTTAATTTTGATCATCATCTCAGCCAAGAAGGCAGATCAGGGGTAGGGTCTGTCAGGATTACTGTTTGATCCAGCACGTAGAACTGTATAGCAGGGATGACAAATAAGTAACGTATTACCGGTCCTTAGAATGGCCGGATTTAACGTACATAGAATAGTCAAAAATACTAGCCGAGGTCAGGGAACACAGAAAGGGACGCAGCGATGAGCAAAGCCAGGAGTCAGGATACCTGAATATAGAGAAGTCAATAAACAAAGCCAATGTAAGAAACCAGGTAGAAAACTAATAACAGGAACGCGCTCTCGGACAACCACAAGGGAAACCACGACAGGGCACTGAGCAGGATGAGAACTGGGCCTAAATACCCCTCCTTTAGTTCTGATAGGCTGTAACCGGCCTTTGACCTCAGGTTTCATTTGCATAATTGCTGCTCAGCATTAACCCTTCTGTGGATTAGGTTGCTGCTCAGCACAACTTTTCCTGTGTGGACAGTAAATGTCATTAACCACATTTCTATAAGCGGATGAATACGTGACATTACCCCCCACCTGAAGAACGTCCACCGGACAGGCAGGACCAGGCTTGAGAGGAAATTTGGCGTGAAAAGCGCGGATCTTACGGCCCGCATGCAGGTCAGGAGCCGAAACCCAAGAACGATCAGCAGGACTGTAACCTTTCCAAACAACCAAGTACTGTAAAGTGCCCCGAGAAAACCTAGAATCCACGATAGAAGATACCTCATACTCCTCCTGACCACCCACCACCACCGGAGGGGGAGGAACACAAGGAACAGTATATCTATTGCAGACAAGAGGTTTGAGTAAGGACACATGAAAAGTGTTGGGAATCCCTAAAGATGCAGGAAGAGCCAGAGAGTAAGACACTGGATTGATCCTACGAAGCACTCTATAGGGACCAAGGAATCTGGGGGCAAACTTCATGCTAGGGACCTTAAGCTTGATGTTGCGAGATGACAACCAAACCCAGTCCCCCACTTGGTACACCGGCTTGGCACTCCTACGCTTATCAGCAAAATGTTTGAAGCGTTCAGCAGCAGCCCCTAGAGCAGTTTGAACCTTAACCCAGGTATCCCAAATGGAGGCCAGACGCTCATCCAGGGCAGGAATGGCAGTATCAGAAAATACCGCAGGGAGAACCGTAGGATGCCTACCATTATTGACAAAAAATGGACTGTGCCCAGAGGAGTCATGAACAGCATTGTTTCTAGCGAACTGGGCCAACGGGAGTAGTTGGGACAAATTGTCCTGTGTGCTATTAATAAAACAACGCAAATAAACTTCTAATGACTGGTTAGCCCTCTCAGCTGTACCATTGGTCTGTGGATGGTAGGAGGAGGAGAAGGAGAGATCAATCCCCAATTGTTTACTGAACGCCCTCCAGAACCTGGACACAAACTGAGAGCCCCTATCAGACACAATATTGTGAGGGATGCCATGCAAACGGACAATTTCACATATGTAAATTAGGACCAATTCTTGCGAAGATGGCAACTTCTTGAGAGGAATGAAGTGAGCCATCTTAGAAAATCAGTCTACAACCATAAGAATAGTAGTGAACCCAGCAGAGCTAGGAAGCTCAACAATAAAGTCCATGGATAAGTGGGACCATGGAATCTCAGGAACAGGAAGAGGCTGCAACAGGCCACAAGGAAGTGCATGAGTCACCTTAGAAACTGCACACACAGAACATGCCTGCACATACTCCTTTACATCTTTCCTGAGTGAATCCCACCAAAATGATCTAGTGATCGCGGCAGTGGACTTATTGATGCCCGAGTGTCCAGCAGTTATATTGTCATGGAACACTTTCATGATATTAACCCTTTCACATAGGGGAACGAACAGTTTATCACATGGTTTACCACTGGGCGCCTGAGGCTGGGTCTCCAGTATGGTGCCAAGCAGTGGAGAAGACAGTGAGAGGACAGTAGTAGCAATAATACACTCTGGTGGAATAATAGGAGAGGTCTCCTGTTCCGGAGCGGACTCATTATCAAATTGCCTGGACAAGGCATCAGCCTTGGTATTTTTAGAACCAGGTCTATAAGTAATGAGGAAGTTAAATCGTGAAAGGAACAGTGACCATCTAGCCTGTCTGGAAGACAAACGTTTGGCATCCCCTATATATGCCAGGTTTTTGTGGTCGGTTATGATCAACAGGGGGTCCTTGGAATCCTCCAAAATATGTCGCCACTCCTTGAGGGCAAGAATAATGGCCAACAGTTCTCTATTGCCAATATCGTATTTGCGCTCAGCAGGAGACATCTTTCTGGAGAAGTAGCCACAAGGATGCAATGGTGTTCCCTGGCTTTCTCTCTGAGAGAGAACAGCCCCTACCCCTGGCTCGGATGCATCAACCTCCAATATTAAAGGTTTACTGGTGTCGGGATGTTTTAGTATGTCTGCAGAGGCAAATCTTTGTTTATGAGTCTCAAAAGCATTCACAGCCTCTTTGGACCATACCGTGCTACTAACCCCTTTGTGAGTCATATTAGTGATGGGGGCTATTACAGAAGAAAATCCCTTGATGAATCTTCTGTAATAGTTGGCAAAACCAATAAACCTTTGAATGGCTTTTAAACCAGACGGTAATGGCCAGTGTAGTACAGCCTCTAGTTTTTTAGGATCCATTTGAAATCCCGATGCAGAGATGTTGTAACCCAAAAAGTGGACTTCAGGATGGTCAATTATGCACTTTTCTAATTTACAATAAAGTTTATTTTTCAACAACGTCTGCAGAATCTGTTTCACATGGGAGTGGTGAGTTTGAAGATCAGGGGAATACACCAAAATATCATCCAAATAAACCAAGACAAATGAGTAAATGAATTCCCTGAGTACATCATTTATAAAGTCTTGGAATACGGCCGGGGCGTTGCATAACCTAAATGGCATTACCAGATATTCATAGTGTCCACTACGGGTATTAAATGCCATCTTCCACTCATGATTCTCTTTAATTCTAACCAAATTGTAAGCGCTCCTAAGGTCAAGCTTAGTAAATACTTTAGCTCCCTGAAGTCTATCGAACAATTCGGAAATGAGTGGGATAGGGTATGCATTTTTTACAGTGATTTTATTAAGTGCCCTGTAGTCTATGCAAGGGCGTAACTCACCACCCTTTTTCTCAACAAAAAAGAATCCTGCACCAGCTGGTGAGGATGACTTTCTTATGTGCCCTTTGCTCAAGGATTCTTTGATGTATTCCTCCATTATTTTACTCTCCTGAAGTTCTCGGTATTGTATGGGAACTCTAGGAGTTTGGGGAGTGGTAGTGGGAAGGTCAATAGTATCCAATCTCTTTAGTACTGGTTTTATACATCTCCCCATACACTCTTTACCCCATTCTAATATCTCCCCATTAGCCCAGTCAATATAGGGATTGTGCTTACTCAGCCACGGAAACCCTAATATGATAGGACATGATGGAGAAGTAATAACCTGAAACGTCATCTCCTCCCTATGGGAGGCCCCAATAGAGATCGTAATAGGGACAGTTTTGTGGGTTATAAGTGGTTGTGTGAGTGGTCTACCATCAAAGCCTCTACAGCTAGCGGTGTAGGTCTCTCCCTGACCGGTATCTCATTACCCCTAATAAACTGGACATCAATAAAATTTCCAGCAGCACCTGAGTCCATTAGGGCACTGCAAGAAAACTTCTTGTTATCAAGGGAAATAGATACTTTAAGGAGGAATCTACTTTTGTTTTTGTTAGAGGACAACTCCATCACACCTAAGATCTGTCCCCTTAAGGTTCTTAGGTGCGGAAGTTTTCCGGACGCACTGGGCAATTAGTTATCATATGTCCCTTTCTACCACAATATAAGCATAACCCCTCCCTTTTCCTATACTGTGTTTCGACCTCCGACAGTCTAGTGACCCCCAACTGCATAGGTTCAGGTTCGGACTGTACAGGGAGGTTAGACAAAACAGGTTTAGAGAATTGAGGTGCTAGGGACATAGCCATACGTCTGGTCTTGCTTCTAGTGACTTCTCTGAGTCTTAACCTATTATCAATATGCATGACAAACGTAATAAATTTGTTAAGACTCTTAGGTAATTCTTTAGCGGCTATCTCATCTAGTATAGTCTCTGAGAGACCCTTTTTGAATGCTGAGATTAACCCATTGTTAGTCCAGTCTACCTCGGAAGCTAAGGTACGGAATTCAATAGCATAATCCGAGATAGACCGGTTACCTTATCTGATGTGCATTAGGGCAGTGGAGGCGTCATCCTCTCTACCCAATGGCTCAAACGTGAGCTTGAATTCGGCAAGGAATTCCTGGTAATTATGAGCTATGCTCCGATTACTCTCCCACAACGGATTAGCCCAGGCAAGGGCCTTGCCCTTTAATTGATTCATTAGATAACCAATTTTTGCTCTGTCCGTGGGGAACGACCCTGGTGAGGCCTCAAAATGGTTCACCTGATTAAGAAATCCCCTGCATTCCTGGATATTGCCATCAAACTGTAGGGATGGTGATAAGGAGATGCTAGGAGTCCTATTAACAGTGGGTGGAGGTACACAGGGTAGAGGTGCTATAGGAGGAGACGCTGCAGGCTGCAGATGCGCCGTTCTAGCGAGAAGCGTACTGAAAGCCTGAGCGAATTGATCCATGCGGTGATCATTCTCCTCTAATTTTCTCTCGCAAGCAGCTATGTGCTGACACAGTTCTACAGGATCTATGGCCATGTTGTAATGTCAGGATTATTGTTTGATCCAGCATGTAGAACTGTACAGCACGGATGACAAATAAGTAACGCATTACCGGTCCTTAAAAAGGCCGGATTTAACGTACATAGGATAGTCAAAAATACTAGCCGAGGTCAGGGAACACAGAAAGGAATGCAGTGATGAGGAAAGCCAGGAGTCAGGATACCAGAATATAGAGAAGCCAAAGTCAATAACCAGGTAGAAAACTATAAACAGGAACGCACTCTCGGACAACCACAAGGGAAACCACGACAGAGCACTGAGTAGGATGAGAACTGGGCCTAAATACCCCTTCTCTAGATCTCATAGGCTGTAACCGGCCTTTGACCCCAAAGTCAGTTACCAGGTTTCATTTGCATAATTGCTGCTCAGCATTAACCCTTCTGTGGATTAGGTTGCTGCTTGGCACAACTTTTCCTGTGTGGACAGTAAATGTCATTAACCACATTTCTATAAGCGGTTGAATACCGCAGTCCTGCAGTCCCACACTGCGCTTGAATAAAGGTGCGTTTTACAGCTTTCTTAGACCCCATAGTGTTTTAACACTATACGGTCAGGAATACACATTGTGTTCCTGACCCTGCTGTGTTCCTTTAATGCTGTCTATGCTGCACCTACATTCCTGCTTGAATTCTTTATCCTACCATTGCTTAACTTGGTGAGTGGACTTACATAAAGTACAACCAAAAACCTCACAATTACTTGAGGGAGGAACCTGATTGCTCTGCACTACACAATGGAGGCTTGAACCTCTTGCTAGCAGGGCCGGATATCCCATTAGGCATAGTAGGCATCTGCCTAGAGGTGCCAGTCTTGTGGAGGGGGTGACTACTCTGCCGGTAAATTCCCCCTTCCGTTGGCTACTGAGGGAAGTTATGAAATATGTACGAACTACCTGTTGTGCCCTAGACAGCAGTCAGTAGCATGTTAAGTTAATATTTGATGTTAAATGCTGGTTTCAAGTTTATAACCATGTAGCCAATGTTTGTACGTCAAACTCAGTTGTCTGTGTCTTATTTGGGTGTTTAGCTATTAGCTGCGGTAATTCTGGTAACAATCTTGTAAGCCAAGTAAGGACACTGTTTCCTTGTATTCTACCCACCCGTGAGCCCTGGATGCAGGGTTATATGCAAATTATTTCTGCCAGGAGGGATAGATTCTTTTATAGGTGATCCTAATAAATGCACAGTTCTCTATTGCCACATAGTAAAATAATTATACACTGCTGATTGAAAATGTATTTTTTTATTTGAGAAATATTACTTGTGGTCCTGCTTTGCAAATGTCTACAGTTTCTATTTTTGATATGTGAGAGCATTTGTGTCTTTGGTATCATTAGAAAGAAGAGATTTGAAAGAAAATAGATGTGTAAGTACAAGTCTGGGAAATGATAAAAGCATAGACAGCATAGATATTTGTCGTTGTTCTAACATCACGATCAGCTTTGCAGCATTGGCACAAACAAACCACAGGCATAATAGAGAGAGAGAGGATACATTTGTTTATTACCAGCATTTATAAAGTGCCAACATATTCTGCATAATAGTGAACTGTGGATTTTGGGGCAATAATACCAAATCAAATGGTTTATTATTTCTTTCTGGATCCTGAAATGAGATCATCTTTAATATTTATCTTTAATAAGATTTTATTTAGGATTAGGGCTAGGTTTAAAGTTAATTTTAACTTTGGATAGCAACAGTATATCAAGGCCCAGTTTCTCAATGACTGGGCAGAACTGCATTCCCGGGCAGCAGATCCTATAAGCTGATACCACCATAATTCAGTTTTGGTGACTTTATGAGATGACTTACATTTTACTATTGGTCCCTGAGGAAGTTCCTTATTGGAACGAAACATGTAGGACCTTGACCTATTGTATATTTTATTATATATTATATTTCATTTTTCATTAATAAATTCATTTGTTACCTACCAATCTGGATTCTAGTTTTATTTCCTGGCTAGAAGTGGCGACTACAAGGAGGTTACAGCCTTCCCTCAACTCCAAGGGAGGCACCTTAATGCCTGAAAGTCCATATGTTGTGAGTGCAACTTGTATATGTGTCATTATATTAATACAGTGGAACCTTGGAACTTGAACGGTCCCGTTTTCGAACAATTCGAGAACTCAAGCAAAAATTTGGAGTAAAAAATGTCTCGGTACCCGAACATACCACAAAGAGCAATGACTAAAAAATGGCTCGGTACCCGAACATACAACAAAGAGTCAAATGTCACAATACGCAAACGATCTTCAGTACCCGAACATACAACAAAGAGCCATGTCTCATTTTCAAGTCACACAATTATTATAAATAATTGTAATAATGGCCAACAGTACATTTTTAGCAAGTTGAAAGGCAGGAACCACTTAAATAAATGTAAGGTGCTTATTATTTATCTCTTCTAATGCATACATATAAATGTAAAATGCTGTAATTTTGGGGGTCTCGAACAGATTAATACATTTTACATTAATTGTTATGGGAAATGTTGATTCGGTTCTCGAACACTTCGGGACTCGAACAGCCTTCGGGAATGGATTAAGTTTGAGTTCCGCGTTTCCTCTGTATTTTAAACAATATCACACTTTGTTTTTTGTAATTAATTCCTTTTAGGAATATCAGCTGTATCCCAGATTGTACATTCTGTATCTCTTCTTCCAATAATATGTGAAGTGTGGAGCTGAAAAGACAGTATTGCATTGTTTCTGTCTCCTCAGTTCCTCTCCCAACAAACATTTCACTAATAAAAAAAACGTAATTTGTAAGAGCTTAACTATAATCTTGGCCAGGTCAGGACATGTATGTCCCACAGGCATAACTGTCCTGCAATTGGGGTATTTTATTCACCCTTTAGGACTATTAAAATCCCAACAAATAGGATAGTGTGACCATTTAAAATTAAGTGCCTCCAAAGATTCAAACATCAAACTTCAAAGCCACTGTCCACGCGTTTCATTGTAAAAGTTTGATGTTTGAACCTTTGAAAGCACTTCATTTCTAATATGGTCACATTATTTCGTCATTCGTTAGGATTTTAATAGCCCTAAGAGGTGAATAAAATAAGTGTATTTTATATTTCTGGCTGTTCCTGTTTACTTTGTTTTGTTACCTTGGACTGACTTCGGCCTTTGAAACTCCAGACTAGTGAGTATTTGAATTGTAAATGTCGTTCAGACAGGACTACCAAACAGTGATTTCAGTGGCATGCTGAATTTTTGTTTAGCTGGGGTTCAATGTGTTTTTTGTTTTTTTTTGTTAAAATATATTCTGCAATTGAGGACAAACAAACTGCAATGTTAATCAATTAG
>OW240916.1:235372787-235429439 GCA_933207985.1 Pelobates cultripes
ATACAGTACAGTGTGATACTATATAATGCAGAGTATACTGTGATATGGAATGCTATCATACAAAGTATTTCTGGAAGGCTAATGATCATTAACATTTCAAATAAATTAACTAATCAATTAGGAGGTACAGGCCATATGGCTGAAGGCAGTTAGTTTACATTGGAACTAGACAGCCAGGCATCTCAAGTGTAGAATTTCACACCTTGCAGAGCCTTTGATTAATCACAGGATCAATCAATGTTGTAAGCAGTCTGCCCCCTTTCACATTCAAATTGGCCCCTTTAGAAAATGTATTTTTGGAGTGTCTCAGAATATTGTATGTTTTTCTGTAGAGGATCCTGGGATTGAAGCCCCCGTTTTCTTGTATTGTAAACCCCATGTAGGGGACTAGGCATAAATGCCATGTGTGTTCCAATAAACCCGAGTTGTGTTGTACTCCCAGAGCTGTGTGTCATCCAGTTACTGGGGGAATGGATGTCTTTGTACTTTAGGTGGTTCCAGAGTGGGTGAGGGAAGAAATTAGTGGAGGTAACCGGTCGGGTTACCTGTGGTCCGCTACACCTGATATGTTATATCAACTTCTTATATGTCTTAAATCCCATGTATAAGAGAAGTTTGGAAATTGAGATGTTTCTCTTACTCTAGCAAAACCCCTATTGCTTATCTGATTTCAGTATCATGCCTTATTTTGCATTCCATATAACAGGACACTGTGAAACTGCAGGATTGTCATTCAAATATCAATCCTAACAGCAATCGTTTCCCTTGTGGTTATTCTTGTGTGAGTAGCTTTATCGTATTTTTTAATCTTGCCATATATACTTATTGGAAAATAAAAATATTGTTAATATATTTGCTTCCTGATAAGGTCCAAAATGCTATAGAATGACATTTACGATAATGCTTGTGGTGTATATTGGTAGACATTAATTATTGCATTGCATTTTTTAGGCTGCATGAAGATATTTGCTCTGTATGATATGAGGCTGTGAGATATAAGAAGGAAGTTAGTATTTTGTAACAGTTTGTCCTCTAGGTTAAGCGACAGAGATAAAATTAGTTCATTTTCTAGTGGAACATTGCAAAATGGATTGCTTTTAGGAGTCTTTAAATTGCCCAAGCAAGAGAAACGGAAACAGCACAGATAAAATCATAAATAGCACTTTCATCAAGGCTGAGACTCTAATTTTGTTGCTTATTGCTCGACTCGATAAAACAAATAAAAAGAGAGGATCTTGGAGAGATTTCTTTAATATGCAAAATGAGTTTCAGAAATACTCTCCTGCTGGTATTTTTATGGAAAATCTGACTGAATGATAAACATGGAGAACAGAAATCTACATTTAGATGAAACTACTTCAAGATGCATGATATGGTTCGGTAGAAAAGGAACTTACGCATAATCCCTTCATGTCCTTAGGTAACAAACTGCCCAGAAATACTCAAGGGAATTATGTTATTTGAACTGCAGCAAGGAATTTCTATAGATATATTTTTTTTCATGTAACTATTTTTTCTTCTTATAAAAATATAACTATTCACTCATTAAGCTTTAATTTTTAATAAAAAAAACTTAATGCAAAAATAAGAAATAAAACAATGTAAGAAATAAACAAAAACATAATACAGAGCAAAGTAAGAATAATAGCAAAATATACAGTTTTTCTCGATTTCTTATTCAAAACACAGTCCATCGTTAAAGTATATTGTAATATGATAATAGAAATGAATTTATATTTTGACAAATTCCCTTTTGAACAAATATATAAACCTAATTATTTGTGATATTATTATTGGTATTTTTTGATATGTCATTAATAGGTGCTAAACTGCACTAAGACACAAAACTCAAAGACTTTAGGTGGCCGCCTTGGAACCAAGGTTTTAAGACCTAGGCCCCAAAACATTGAAATTGCTTTGCTCCATTCAGCATCCCAAGAATGAAGGGGGGGAGGGTGGTAGTAATCTGGCAATTGCCCTGTGGGATTTTATGAGTACATTTCATAGTAATAGCTAATGCCCAATTGCCTCAAACCTCGCGTATTTCAGTCCCTTCTTCACCTTCATATCTCTTGTTCATGTCAGCAACATTGCATCTCTCAGCCCCTCTTGTGTCTGCCATTATTCTGTCTTTAATCACTTTGAGGGAAACTCAATATCTTTTGACCCCTTTAGTCTACAAGCTTATAATATACCACCACCAGTCACCTGTTTCTCATGTCAACTACCCATTTGATCCATGTATTTATTCTTACCCAAAAAGGGTAAACAATTCCCTTACAAAAAAAACTGGGACCTTTAAAATTTTATTTTAAAATTATAAATGTAATTTATGTCCACTGTAAATATAAAAAACAATAATTATTACATTTTTAAACATTTTAGTTTCTCCTCTTTGTTTATTGTTTTCTGGTTATGAACAGCTAGATAGTTTTTAATAATTTTAATTAGTTAATATTTTTTTAGTCCTAAAACAATTATGATTTGCTAAATTACATTATAGGCAAATGTCACATCAAATGTAAATTACACAAATATAAAAAGTGCAAAGGTTTTAATTTTATACACTTTGCACTTAGAGTACATATGACAGTGCATTCTGATACCTTACTTCTTTAAATTTTGAAAACTGGGATAAAGACAAGAACAGAAAATGTTATAAAAACTATTTTAAAATGATCAATGCCATTTTAAAGGGACACTGTAGGCACCCAGACCACTTCTCCCTATTGAAGTGGTCTGGGTGCCAACTCCCACTACTAGACAGCCACTAGAGGGCACTTCCTGGATTATAGCACAGAGCGTGCTAGAGCGTCGCTGGATGTCCTCACGCTATGTGAGGACCTTCAGCGTCGCTCAATTCCCAATAGGAAAGCATTGAAAAGCATTTTCAATGCTTTCCTATGGAGAGCTCTAATGTGCATGAGCGGCATTGCCGCGCATGCGCATTAGGTTTCCTCAGCCGGCGGGCGGGATCAGTCTCACCCCTTCAGCTACCAGGGGATGGGTGGTGGGAGGGAGAGGGGACCTGTAGTGCCAGGAAAACTGATTGTTTTCCTGGCACTGGAGTTTCCTTTTAGGTCTAATGCAAACATAAAATACAATAATTATTAAATTTTAAAACATTTTAATTTCTCCGCTTTGTTTATTGTTTTCTGGTTATAAACAGTTAGATAGTTTTTAATAATTGTAATATTTAATTTATATATTTATAATTTAATTAGCTAATGCCCAATTGCCTCCAATTGCCTATATATAGTATGTCCTAAACAATTATGCATTACTAAATTATATTATAGGCAATGGTCACAACAAATGTAAATTACACAAATATTACAAAAAGTGCAAAATTTTCAAACAACCGTGTCATTTATTTTATTTTAAATGGACACTCCAGACACCTAAACCACTTTAGCTTGCAGAAATTTTTTATGTTTAAACAGTGTGTCATTTCTTTTTTTTTAATTTAGGGAATAGTGCAGATTTCAATAGAAATTTAAATTTTTATAAATTACACTGGTTACAACCCCCTGGCTTTTCAAGCAGACAAGTCCTGCTACTCCCTTGTTTAGTTAGCAGCAATTGTTCAGAGCACCTGCCTTGCAAAGACTTATCATTGAGCTGCATTGGTCTGTGATTAAATAGTCACATAAAGTCTGGATGGGGTTAGAAGAGAAGGGCTTGCTAAGGCAGCAGACAAGAGATCTGCAGTTTTTGCAAGCTGTTTTAGATATAACAATTATTATTTTTTTTAATAATTATATGCATGTAAGTTTTAATTTGGGGTATAGCTACTAAACATTTTGTATTTGGGCACTGGAGTGTCACTTTAATTTTTATACACTTTGCACTTAAATGATAGCACCATTCTAAAACCTTACACTTGAACAGAAACTGGTGGCTTCTCAAAGTTATATGGATCATTTTACAAAATAACTGTAGGGGTTAAACAGTTAAGATGCCAATATGACCTGAATCTTGCATTTTACTTGGTGAGAACATTGAACATCAATATTTCCTGTTCATTTTACACCAGTCTCATGCTTCATTACAAGCCTGAACTAATTCAATTTTCTGACACTTTTTTTCTGCTTATGTAGACACAGCATTATAATTGAAGCTAAGAAACTGAACATTCTTTGATGGATTCATGATTGTTAATTTATCATGTTAATATTGGCAAGCAGGGAATACTAACACCCATTCTATTATTCATTCATGCCATCTGTCAAACAAGTGCCACACAATTTTGGTTTCCGTTCTTTTGTTTAATGGACTGTAAGGTATTGAACTGGACCCTTGACTTGGTTATTCCAAAGATTGATGTGCAGCAGATCACAAATACATTTTTTATGTAGCACAACCTTTTTGAATGAATTACAAACAATACTTATACAATACTTCTCTGTAGTAAAACACATGGTTTAGAAGAAGGAGCTGAAAAATAAAATAGGAAGATCTGATCGCCTGCAATAAAGGATCAACATTGAAAACTTATAATAATATTAGGGAAAACATGTCTATTTTTATTGTAATATGATATGTTTCTGACACAATGCCTTTTAGCAAAGGTGTTCAATGCTCTATTTAAGTTGTACTTTAAAAAGTCTTTGGAAGCTTGCTTGACAAAAAAACAATGGTATCAACTTTTAACAAGCGCAGAAAAAATAAAGTGAAAACTTGATTAACCTTTTCTTGTGTTTTCTAAAAGTAAACCTATAATTTTAGGGTCAATTAAACAGATAGCAGCTCCTAAAGCTACATAGATATATGCCAAATGATCCATGATTGAGGATTCATATGTTTGAGAATTTTATGCAGGCAGTTGATTGACAGATAAAAAAAGGACAACATTTTTATAAGGTTTTAAAATCTGTTCATTTGCTAGCATTTCTGTGCAAATTCATTTTTATGCTATTTCATTTACTACTACATTGCGTGTACAGGTGTACATTAACTAATTTTACTGACATATTTAATATTCTGAAGTAAAAAATCGTATTGAACGCCATAGAATGATGGGGTGTGATTTAGGAAATGGCTGGCTGCTTCTATTTTTACATATTACAAGGAGGGAGCCATAACATTCAAACAAATGAATACCGAAATTCAGTTTTCGTTCATTTGTTTGAAATTTCTATTTTGGTGAAATTTCGACATCTTTTTGGTGATTGAACGAATAGCGATTGCCCAAGTGTTTAACTGGGCATGCCTGGGGATTTCACAGCACTATCTAATGTGGGCAAATGATGTGTTCTCGCGTTGCCTTCATCAGCCCACACAAAGATGGCGGAGCCCAGGACCTAGATCCGGGCATTAAATAAACAACTTAAAAAAGGTAATATAGGGCTCTAGGGGGACAATAACATGTACTGGAGTCGGTAGGGGGGGTTTAAAAAAAAAAGTGATATGCCATGACAGTGCCACTTTAAAAACATCACATTCATAATAGCTTTTCCATCTTGTCATTCCATTGCAATTTGTAAACCCCATAACAATGTAACAATGTTTACAATGAATCTAGTTATTTCAGTAAATATTTATTTTATTTTATTGAGGCTTTCAAGTATAGGATACAGAAATGAAAATAAGTATGTGGTCATCATGCATACTACCAACATTCTATCAGCCTAAACAAGGTTGCCCAACTCCTTAATGTGTCTGCCTCTTTTTGGTGATAAGGAAAACAATAAAAGCAATATAAGTAGTACAAACATTACAAATAGTCAAAACAATCAGAACAATCGGGGGCCAAGTATCTCCCTAAGCTGTCCTAATCAGATTTGATACTTACCCGTGCTGTAGCTTCGTCTGTTGGTTTGGAGACCTGGGGTGAGTGGCATTGACAGACCTATGGACTTGTGATCCAATCCTCTATTTCAGCTGTCGTGAGGGTTATCATGGTGAGTATCGCCATATTTCACCAATTGGTGGGATTATTGTGGATGCGGTAGTTGGGAGGTAGGGTAAGTGTAAGTAGTTTGGCCTCTAGTTGTTCACAACTGGGAGGTACTAGAGAGATCATATTAAGCTGGGTTTGTGATTGAAAGTGATAAAGTAAATATGAGCTTCATACATAAGGTGACTGCCTATAATATGCCGCTCAATAACCTCTGAGCGCTGGTGGGGGAGTGGGCACGTAGTGTGCCCTCGCAGCAATAGTAAAATTAAATAAAGTAAATGAACCCTAGTTAACTAAGAATCATTAAGTAATAATTAAAACAAGATAATCATTAGCAGGATGCATTTGAGCAT
The DNA here is from genome assembly GCA_933207985.1 of Pelobates cultripes. Taxonomy (NCBI): domain Eukaryota; kingdom Metazoa; phylum Chordata; class Amphibia; order Anura; family Pelobatidae; genus Pelobates; species Pelobates cultripes. The sequence continues at coordinate 235,379,043 of OW240916.1, forward strand.
GCCAAGTCTCAGTTCTGCATGGAACTGGCCACCACGAGTCCTTCTTGACACCAGCCGGGGTCAGCGCCGGATCACGGAGTGAACGGTATAATCTTGGAAATGTCCCAGGAACATGCCTGCCCATCTCTGGTGTTTGCAGGTTGGTTAATGCTCAATTTCTGGAATAATGCTGCTGTGTCAGCTGCAGATATACAGGTGTAAGAAAAAGTATGTGAACCCTTTGGAATGATATAGCTTTCTGCACAAATTGGTCATAAAATGTGATCTGATCATCATCTAAGTCACAACAATAGACAATCACAGTCTGCTTAAACTAATAACACACAAAGAATGAAATGTTGCAGTGTTTTTATTGAACACACCATGTAAACATTCACAGTGCAGGTGGAAAAAGTATGTGAACCCTTAGACTAATGACATCTCCAAGAGCTAATTGGAGTGAGATGTCAGCCAACTGGAGTCCAATCAATGAGATGAGTTTGGAGGTGTTGGTTACAGCTTTCCTGCCCTATTAAAAACACACACCAGTTCTGGGATTGCTTTTCACAAGAAGCATTGCCTGATGTGACTGATGCCTCGCACAAAAGAGCTCTCAGAAGACCTACGATTAAGAATTGTTGACTTGCATAAAGCTGGAAAGGGTTATAAAAGTATCTCCAAAAGCCTTGCTGTTCATCAGTCCACGGTAAGACAAATTGTCTATAAATGGAAAAAGTTCAGCACTGCTGCTACTCTCCCTAGGAGTGGCCGTCTTGTAAAGATGACTGCAAGAGCACAGTGCAGACTGCTCAATGAGGTGAAGAAGCATCCTAGAGTGTCAGCTAAAGACTTACAAAAGTCACTGGCAAATGCTAACATCCCTGTTAGCGAATCTACAATACGTAAAACACTAAACAAGAATGGATTTCATGGGAGGATACCACAGAGGAAGCCACTGCTGTCCAAACAAAACATTTCTGCACGTTTACAGTTTGCACAAGAGCACCTGGATGTTCCACAGCAGTACTGGCAAAATATTCTGTGGACAGATGAAACCAAAGTTGAATTGTTTGGAAGAAACACACAACACTTTGTATGGTGAAAAAAGGCACAGCACACCAACATCAAAACCACATCCCAACTATGAAGTATAGTGGTGGGGGCATCATGGGGCTGCTTTGCTGTGTCAGGGCCTGGACAGATTGCTATCATCGAAGGAAAAATGAATTCCCAAGTTTATCAAGACATTTTGCAGAAGAACTTAAGGCCATCTGTCTACCAGCTGAAGCTCAACAGAGGATGAGTGTTGTAACAGGATGCGTGTTGTAATAGAAGTAAATCAACAACAGAATGGCTTAAACAGAAGAAAATATGCCTTCGGAAGCAGCCCAGTCAGAGTCCTGACCTCAACCTGATTGAGATGCTGTTGCATGACCTCAAGAAAGCGATTCACACCAGACATCCCAAGAATATTGCTGAACTGAAACAGTTCTGTAAAGAGGAATGGTCAAGAATTACTCCTGACCATTGTGCAACTACAGGAAACGTTTGGTTGAAGTTATTGCTGCCAAAGGAGGTTCAACCAGTTATTAAATCCAAGGGTTCACATACTTTTTCCACCTGCACTGTCAATGTTTACATGGTGTGTTCAATAAAAACACTGCAACATTTCATTCTTTGTGTGTTATTAGTTTAAGCAGACTGTGATTGTCTATTGTTGTGACTTAGATGATGATCAGATCACATTTTATGACCAATTTGTGCAGTAATCCATATCATTCCAAAGGGTTCACATACTTTTTCTTGCAACTGTATATGTATATATATATATATAAAACTCCATGGTGCTCTATGGAAGGAATTTCTGAGTGCACATGTACTTCATTTCTCTGAAGATGCCCAAGCATGCCCATTGGCATTGAGGCAAAGGTGTTTTACTCTACAATGAATTGCTGTACATATGAGCATTTCAGTGCAATTTATTGGTATGAAAAAATGAAGAAATGGTACAACTGTAATGATAAATGTATGTGTTTTATATTTCTATAAGCTACTCATGGGGTATTTGTTTTCTTAATAATATAAATCTGTAAAATATGCCAATGCAAAATTAAATCTGGGAAACAAATAAAAACAAAAGTTTAGTAGAAAACTTTCTATAAATTGATACTCTTCTAAATATGTTTGGTTTTATCCTGAGATGTAAGCTCATAATTTCTGTCCTTTTATCTTTCATTTTTAATGTATTTTTGTTTATCTGAGGCTCTTCAGCATGCTAGATGAGTGTAAATGTTACACAATTCTAATCCTGCTTATTGCTGATATGATTCATTTGAAATAACCTTAATAAGTGTAAATGAAATGCGCAGTATAACCATGACATTGTCCTTTTTACTAGATGTTGAATTCTAAATAGCTTAATACGATTCTCATGACATTATACTGCAGTAAACTTTTTTTTCTTATTTCTATCAAAATTTTAAAGATTTGTGGAGAAAATAAAGCTAAATATTTGTGAATTTTTACAATGCACTTTTTTAAACTTGAACATTTTCATAAATTTTAAAAGTACAAAGAGGGACACAGAAGGCAAAACAGTGGTGATGCATTAGCTTTTCACATACAAAAATGTCACAGTAATAGTATATGAATATAACACAGATAGCATTAACCCCTTAAGGACTGGACTGTTTTTGCGATGTTTTACATTTGCGACCAGGCATATTTTTACACTTTTGTGGTGTTTGTGTTTGGCTGTAATTTTCCGCTTTCTCATTTACTGTTCCCATACAAATTATATATTGTTTTTTTCAGGACAAAAGGGGCTTTCTTTACATACCATTATTTATATAATCTCATGTATTTTAATTTAAAAAAAATAAAAAAATCTGATGAAAAATTGAAAAAATACATGTTTTTTGACTTTTACTTGAAAAATCTTTTACTCATCTACAAAAGCGAATGAAAAAAACTGCTAAATAGATTCAAAATTTTGTCCTGAGTTTAAAAATACCTAGTGTTTACTTGCTTTTTTGCTTTTTTTTGCATGTTATAGGGCTATAGGTACAAGTAGGATATTGCGGTTTCAAAACATACATTTTTTTTTTTTTAAATTCTTTATTTTCTGTGCATTGAGAAATGTAACAAAGAATAACATACTTGAGCTGCCTTTTCAACATAGGCAGATTAGTAAATAACAATTGTTTTGCCAAGGGTCTAGATCAGTCTATACGTTTTACACTTATAACATATCAGGAGCATAGGATTGGCAGCAAGTATATAGTATGAGTCTTTTTGTTCTACGGTCGGAGGAATTTAGCTTGCGTCCTAGTAGTCAGGAAGAACTTGTGGTCATGTTTCTGCACTTTTTCTGGTTTTCTAGTGTGTCGAGTGTGCCCGTGCGGTAGGTTCCCATAGGGTGAACTGGTTGTGAATGTTTGTGTCTATGTTGCTTGGGTCCTGTGAGTGGTTAAGTGGCACGCCTCTCTGTTATTTGAGGGAGGGTGTTGGTGATTGTAAAGTGCTGTTGCTCGTCGTCGGTGAAAATTGTATATGTGCGTCTGTCTGTGCCTGAGTGTGGGTTTTGTGTCGCGTTTGCTATGCTTGGATTAGTAGGTAATGTTGGCCCTTAACCTAAGAGGGTCGCGGGGGTTGGGAGATCGTCTCCGACTTTGTATGGGGAGTTAATAGTGAGATGTCGTGTTTTCGTGGAGCAATAGGGTGAAATCATAGAAGAGGAGAGAATATCAGAGCATGGAGATAAAATTAAGAGGTAAACAGTTTAAGGTGTTCAGGTCTCCGTCTCCGGTCTCTTGTTGCCCCTAGGGACATATGGTACTATTCTGTCCGGGTCCCAGGAGTGGGTAGCTTGTGTTGGTCCCGGTGTTGGGGCGTTCTGAGTTAGTCCCAATTTGTGGAGAAGCGCTGGGGCCTCCGAGAGTGAGGTGAGTTTTAGCAACAGCCAGAGTTCTTGGCAACAGCCATCTGTATTCTACGTTCCCCTTCTGCAGTTGTTCCGTTATGTTGCTCAAGGACTTTCTCCAGAGTAGGGTGCTCCGCGTGATATCTTGGAAGAAGGTAAGTTGTGAGGCTTCGAAGGCCAAGGGTGTATTGTCTCTTACTGCTGCTAGTATGCGGCGTTTGTCTGTCATGGAATGGCAGCGGACGATGACGTCCCTTGGGGCCGTTGTGGGTGCCCTTTTTGCTTTGTTAATGCGGAAGTGGCTGTCAAATTCCAGCTTTTTGGCTTGTGTATGTGGCAGTATTGTGGCCGTGAGTCTCCTCATGAACTGTGGTAATTCGGATGGTCCCACTGCATCAGGAATACCCCGAATCTTAATATGTGTGCGCCTGTTGCGATCTTCCATGGCGTCTAGAGTGTTTTGGAGCGCTGAGTTCGCTGTCTGTAAATGTTTCAGGGCGTCCCCCATGCTTTTCACCTCCTGTCGGAGGTCTAGTATGTCTTCTTCAGAGGCCTGTACTCTTGCCGTCACCGCCTGCGTTTCTGTGCGGATTAAGTTTATGTCAGTGTCAAACAGCCCCTTCATCTCCTGTAATAGGAGTCTGATGTCCCTTTTAGTGGCTGGGGCTGAGTCATCCCCCTCTGCTTGTGGGTTGCTGGGAGCTTCAGCTCTCATGTCACTGCTGCTTCCCTGGGACAGCTGTGCTGAGTGTGTGGGGCCAGGTTCCTGGTCTTGTTCGGCCGCCATTTTGTGGCCTGCTGTGCGTTGCAGCAGAGTCCCAATATCTTGGGAGTCCCTGGGTGCTGCCTGTTGTGGCTTCTGTGTTTGCCTCCCCATATCGTTGTCGGGTGAGTAGTGACCTGCCCGCTGTCCGCACCAGTCCTCCAGGCCCAGGGTGATCCCCGCGGGTAGCTGCGATGCCGGCGGGAGAGTGAGGTAGGCCCGGGATTTGCGGACTCGTTTTTTGCCCGTTTGTGGGCTTAAAAAGGGCATCGGTAGGTAGCCCTGTGAGTCCTGGGATCGTGACTGTGGGTCCCGCGGGTCGATGGCCTCCCCTACCTGAGATTCGCGGTAGATTGTGTCTCGGTGCCGGGGAGCCGTGGATGATGGCGTCCATTCGGCTCCGTGGTTAGGCTCCGCCCCCCAAAACATACATTTTTTAAATTTATCAATAGTGACATTGTAACACTATTATCTGTCATAAATCTCTGAATAACACCCCACATGTACATATTTTTTTTAAAGTAGACAACCCAGGGTATTCAATATGGGGTATGTCCAGTCTTTTTTAGTAGCCACTTAGTCGAAAACACTGGCCAAAGTAAGCATTCATATTTGCTTGTGTGTGAAAAAAGTAAAAAAACTAAATTGAACGCTAATTTTGGCCAGTGTTTGTGACCAAGTGGTTACTAAAAAAGACTAGACATACCCCATTTGCAATACCTTGGGTTGTCTTCTTTTGCAAATGGTATGCCATCATGGGGGTAATTCTCATTCCTGGGCTACCATACGCTCTCAAAGGCAACGTAACCAACCCGGCCATTTTCAATGTAAAAATATTTGACCCATATATTTGACCTTGTAACTTTCAAAAATGCTATAAAACCTGTACATGGGGGGTACTGTTTTACTCGGGAGACATCGCTGAACACAAATATTAGTGTTTAAAAACTGGAAAACGTATCACAACAATTATAACATCAGTAAAAGTGCTGTTTGTGTGTGAAAAATGCAAAAAAAGTAAATTTCACTGACAATATCATCACTGCGATATGTTTTACTGTTTTGAATCACTAATATTTGTGTTCAGCGAAGTCTCCCGAGTAAAACAGTACCCCCCATGTACAGGTTTTAGGGTGTCGTAGAACGTTACAGGGTAAAATACAGTGCCAGCAAATTAAATTCTCTGGAATTTCGGCCTGGGTTGGCAGGCAGGTCCCTCAAATTGCAATCAATAAAATTACTGAATTATGTAAAAATATTACATAAATACGCACGTAGAATTTAAATATATATGCATATTTATATATTTAAAGTCTACGTGTATATTTATATAATTATTTATGTAATTTTGTATATGGACGTATGTATATTTCTTATTATTTTTATTTATTTTTATATACATAGATATATATACAAATTCATTCTAAGTGTATTTTGATACAAATATATATATATTAATTTTAAAATACAGTTAGAATAAAATTTCATATAGCTATATAATTTTTTTAAATTTTTTATTATTTAAAAATTTTTTTATTTAATTTAAATTACTTATTATTTATATTTTATAATAATATATATATACAATATATATAGTTATTATATATATTATATATATACGTGTGTAATTTAATTATAAGTGTATTTTTATATTAATATAAGTACATATTAATATAAAATACACTTAGTATGACATTATATATATGATATATAGACATATATTATATAGATATAATATATGTCTATATATCATATATACACATATATAATTATTATTATTTTTTTAATTAACATTAACTTTATTTTATTTTCTGATTTTACACTAGCAGGGAGACTGCCTGTCAGCACAGACAGTCCCCCTGCAGGCAGAAACATGGACACCTATTGTGACCATGTGATCGCTGTGTTGAGCGATCACATGGCCACAGGGGTCCTAATTCAGTGTGGGGAGACTGTCTGGGCTGCAGGCAGTCTCCCCACAACCGGAGCAACACTGATCGCCGCCGGGGGAACGACGGCAATCCGGTAAGTACCCCCAGACCGTTAGGACGGTTCAGGACCGTCATCGGTCCTCAAGGCAAAAATGCCGATGATGGTCCTGAACCGTCCTCGGTCCTTAAGGGGTTAAAGAAACAGAGCTTTAGAAATTCAAATGTGTATTCATAAAGTGCTTACAGTGCCCCCTGCCCTCTTTTGTACTAAAATATATATTTTATTAACCTCCTTCCAGCCTCCCTTTTTCCGTTGGCACTTATGACCTCTCCGGCTTCCTTGTCATCAAGGAGGTGCCTCTGGATCAACCTAGTGCTCTCCATACAGGATTTTGGGGACCAGATACAAAGCGAATCCAGTGCTTTCCTGTGAGCTGTAACGTAATGTGACAGAGTTTCCCTCACTTGTCATAGCATAAGTGCTTCTTGTGGCGTTTAGATTATTACATTTTTAATTATGTTTTACCATTGTCAACAATAGCAAATGACATTATACTGCAATAATTAATTTGAATGAACATTTACAATCAAATAATTGTAAATATGACCTAACTATCTCTTATATATAGAAACCTGTCCTGATCTGACTGTTGATATTGTAGCCATTCCTGGGTACAGGTCACCAGGGGCCTCAGGATCACCAGGCCCTGGCGGTGAAAAAACATGGGGGCTATTTAAATCCAAACCAGGATTTTAGCGGACTCCTGGACTTAATCCACCAAGAGAAAGCTTGATTCAGCAATATGTTTGGATTAAAATTTACACCAAAGAAGTTGGATCCTCTTTACATGACTCTATTGAGCTTATATCTGGACAACTAAATGGGTGAGACCTACCCATTAAAAAAACTCAAAAAAGTGTGCTCTGGGGGACATGGCCTGACAGCTCACTTGAATGGATGTGTGAGCCGTTATCTCCTGGGAGGAATCCTTCAATATTAGCGATCAGACGTTCAACCACAACCTACACGAATCGACATTGTTGCGGATCCGGACCACCATGGCTCAAACGTTGAGCAAAAAAATCTAAAGCTAAAGCAGACTAATCTGCAAATTTCAGCTGTTACCACGCCTTCAGAATCCAAAGGATGCTTAATAAGCTACAAACATACATGCAGATGGAATTTTCCAAGCTAGACAAGGATGTCAGAATCGATATACAAGCGATTGGAGAGCAAACAGCCCAGCTTGAAGACATGGACAAATAAATAATAAAAGCCCACAATACACTTGGAGCAGCATACAAGCAAATTGAAATAAAATTTGAAACTCTCACATCAAAAGTTGCCGACCACTAAGCCCAAGATCGGCCCAATAATATCTGTTTAAGGGGAATCCTGGAGGAGATAAAGCCTTCTGAGCTACAAGATTATGCTAAGGTCCTGTTTAAGGCCTTAGTCCCAGACCTCTTTGACCAAGGTGTGTGCCTAGACCACATACACTGACCTACCGAGACCATAATTCCTATCTACCTCTCTACCTAGAGATGTGATTACAAGAGTACACTACTACTCAGTGAAAGAGAGCATCATGCAAGCTGCATGCAATTATTAAGTATTCCCGACACAATTTGCAGGGAACAAGCTCTTTGTAGACCTTTCGTCTGCTACCCTGATGAAACGAAAATAATTAATGCCGGTAACCAGAACACTGAGGGAGGCTGCAGTGCTATACAAGTGGGGCTTTCCTTTATTATATTGAGCATACCTATTACGCTACTCGAAAAATGAAACAAAGATCTCCCACGATTGGTCAACAGTACACAGCACTAAATTAACTGCCTCTTCAGATTTCCATAGTTGGCGGAACACTCTGTCCACACCAATTCACCTGTACTGGCTATGTCAGCATATATAATTGAGTTTAATATCTGATAAGCTGTGTTACAGGGCCCATGACTGCCTAGCACTGAATTCCCCACAAGTTAATATTACTCAATGCTGTATACACCCCTAAGTAAACAGCTTGTACTTGGATATTTGAGATATGCTGTAACAAGTTACCTCTTAAAACACAAACAATTTGACAGCACCATGTACTAATTCATATATGTGCACACTAATATACCCCACCCCCCATAGGCTCTATGAAGCCATGAAATCAATACCAACTACCAGGTGACATACACCTGGTTATCCCCTTTTATATAGTGCTGTTTGTTTCTTATGTTCAATATCTTTTTCTTTTTTTTTTTTCTTAATACTACTTGTCATTAACCAGTGGTACACCAAAAGTCATGTTGGCAAGCTCTTAATACTGCTTACTAGACATAGGCAGCAGCTTGACATGTATTCTGCTTGTTTCCCTAACAACTACCTAGTCTGGCAAGTCTTTGCTATGCTCCCAAGGCCCATACATAATAAATGTTACTTCCCAGGCCCAAGGATACATCCAACACCTCAGAATTCCGTTAAAATATATGAGACCCCTCAATCAGTAATAGAATTGATGAATGCTACACCAACATGCATTGCTTACTTAAAGGACCACTATAGTGCCAGGAAAACAAACTCGTTTTCCTGGCACTATAGTGTTAATAGGTTCCCCCTACCCTCATGGCCCCCCTCCTGCCGGGCTCTAGGGGGAGGAAGGGGTTAAAATCTCACCTTTCTCCAGTGCCGGGCTCCCTCAGCACTGGGGACTCTCCTCCTCCTTCCGACGTCATCGGATAAATGCGCATGCGCGGCAAGAGAATTCTTTCCTATGGATGCTGGCATCTTCTCACTGTGAAAATCACAGTGAGAAGCGCGGAAGCGCCTCTAGCGGCTGTCAATGAGACAGCCACTAGAGGCTGGATTAACCCATATGTAAACATAGCAGTTTCTCTGAAACTGCTATGTTTACAGCAGGCAGGATTAACCCTAGATGGACCTGGCACCCAGACCACTTCATTAAGCTGATGGTCCTTTAAGATGCCCCGGCAGGTCATCAAATGTTCAGCTCCATACTACATATCAGTATAGCAAGTTAGGTTGTATTCCACTATGGTTAATACAATCTTCTCCCTCAGCGTTAAAGGGTTAAATTCCCCACACAAATGAAGACTGGCCCTATTAGAAGCCAAAAAAGCAAAAGCTACAATTGCTTTCTACCAGGAAACTCGTTTTCAACAGCCTAAATTTTACTCTAAACATTTTCCTATTGGATATCGTACCTGCTATAAAAACTAAGAAAAGGGGATTCTCCATCTTGATTACCAAAGATGCTTCATTTTCTTTGGTAATAAAAATTAGTGATAAACAGAGACGGTTTTTAATATTGCAATGTTATGTGAATAATGAGCTTCTCACCCTGTTTAATGTATATGTTACACACGATGGTAAAAAGATGTTCCTGGAGAAGGTTTTTTAAACTTGCACTGACACACAAATTTGGTGAAGTGATTATAGGTGAAGATACCAATTTCTTTCCCTCATATTGTAGGCAGACCACGCACACATAACTATTGATTTTGAGGAGAAATGCCCAGGCAAAGCCACCGGAACATAAAGCCTGAATGATGCTGTTATTTGTGACCCAAATTTAGTTTATCTTATTAACAAAGACCTAACTTCCTATTTTGACACCAATCTCCCCTCTAGTTCCACCATCAGAAATATTTGCCCATAAAGCAGTCCTTATAAGACTTTTTATCAAACATTCCAGTTTTGCCAGAAAACAGAGAATCACTCATTACACAAAATTGATACAAAAGGTGACACACGGCAATAAACAAAGTCTTTCCCCATCTCTCCGTAAACAACTCATTGACTTACAAGCCGAATTACGACAGATTGAACTTGCTAAGACCACTTATATACTCAGGCACTTTAAACATATTTTTTTTGTAAGTGGGAACAGACCTGGGCACTTCTAGTGTCTCAGCACAAATCATGCACCATCACATCTAAAACTGCATCACTCCACACATGCGATGATCGCAAAATTATCAATCCTCAAATGATTGTTGAGGAATTCACTAAATACAATGGCTCTGTATATAATTTACAGGATGACCCAGCTATAAAAGTACCTTCCATGGAAACCATACAGTCCTTTTTGGACTCCATGAAACTTCCCAATTTATCACCGGAAGACTTAGAATTAATATCCAAACCATTTGATCCCACTGAGGTGACAAAAACTATTTGAACCCATCAGAAACACATCCCCGAGACCGGACAGGTTTACAAACCTTTACTACCAAACGTTCACTGACTTACTCACACCACACCTAACACTTTTTAATAAATGATACCAAACAGGAACCCTATCCAAAGGGAGGCTACTAGAGCACATCTCCACTCTCCCAAAACCTGGGAAATCCCCTATGCTATGTCAGAACTTTTGGCCAATATCCCTCCTCAACTGTGATACCAAACTTAACGCAAAAATTCTTGCCAACAGACCATCGCCAATTTTAAACAAATTGGTTTACAATTACCAGTCTGGGTTTTTAAAATCCAGACAAGGGTCGAATAACCCCAGGAAAATCCTCCTGGCCCAAATGGATGAAAACAATCTTGAAGACCTTCTGCTGGCATTGGACGCAGAGAAGGCCTTCGACTGTCTAAATTGGCATTACATGGAAATGGTACTCATTAAATTTCTTAAGGGAGTGATGGCCTTATTCCCTGATACAATAGCTAACGCGTGTTCGCGTTCGCCACGGATGGCGAACATATGCGATGTTCGGTCCGCCCCCTATTAATTTACTAATACTAAGTAAAAATTACTTAGTATTAGTAAATTGTGCCCCTACTCGCAATACCGCGAGTAGGGGCATGTCTATTAAACAGTGAGCAGCCTGTGGGAAAGTTCTTTTGAATTTTCCCACGCTGTGTAAAATGACACAGAGCACTGTGATTGGATAGCTTGAAACCCATCCAATCACAGTGCTCTGTGTCATTTTACACAGCGTGAAAAATTCAAAAGAACTTTCCCACGCTGTGTAAAATGACACAGAGCACTGTGATTGGATGGATTTCAAGCCATCCAATCACAGTGCTCTGTGTCATTTTACACAGCGTGGGAAAGTTCTTTTGAATTTTCCCGCGCTGTGTAAAATGACACAGAGCACTGTGATTGGATGGATTTCAAGCCATCCAATCACAGTGCTCTGTGTCATTTTACACAGCGTGGGAAAATTCAAAAGAACTTTCCCGCTGTGTAAAATGACACAGAGCACTGTGATTGGATGGATTTCAAGCCATCCAATCACAGTGCTCTGTCATTACAGCGATGAAAGGACTCGCTGGCCAATAGGCAAGAGCACTCTGATTGGCTTAAACCCACCAATCAGGTGTTCTTAGTGCACGGGGGCGTGGCAAGGCTTTATAAGCCTTCCCCCGCCCTGCAGAGCTCAGTCTGCGCGGAGCCCTCCATGGGTGAAGATGGATTATTTTTTTGCGCTCGGGTTTTTTCTTTTTCGTCTGGTTTTTTTTTTGCGCTCTGGATTTTTATTTTATTTTCAATTCGACGGTTATGATGTTTTTTTATTTGGCCTTTTTTGGGGCTGAAAAAAGAAGATTTGAGAAAAAAGAAGACGGCGAATGGTAAGTTTAATTTTATTTTACAGGTTAGTTATTTTATTCCCCCCTCACTATTTTTTAGGGTGAGGGGGGTAGGTAGGGACTTTTTATTTGGGGGGGGTGACTAGGGGCTTGGGGATTGGGGATTTACTTAGGGCCCTGGGCTGCGGGTGGGGGGGGAGGACAGTAGGTCCCCCCCCCCATTATCTTTGTGGCCCCCACCCGCCGCCCAGGGGTGGGGGCCGGGGGGGAGGACAGTAGGTCCCCCCCCATTATCATTGTGGCCCCCACCCGCCGCCCAGGGGTGGGGGCTGGGGGGGGAGTGTCAGGATTACTGTTTGATCCAGCACGTAGAACTGTATAGCACGGATGACAAATAAGTAACGTATTACCTGTCCTTAGAATGGCCGGATTTAACGTACAAAGAATAGTCAAAAATACTAGCCGAGGTCAGGGAACACAGAAAGGGACACAGCGATGAGGAAAGCCAGGAGTCAGGATACCAGAATATAGAGAAGTCAATAAACAAAGCCAAAGTAAAAAAACAGGTAGAAAACTATAAACAGGAACGCGCTCTCGGACAACCACAAGGGAAACCACGACAGGGCACTGAGCAGGCTGAGAACTGGGCCTTTCTGATAGGCTGTAACCGGCCTTTGACCCCAAAGTCAGTTACCAGGTTTCATTTGCATAATTGCTGCTCAGCATTAACCCTTCTGTGGATTAGGTTGCTGCTCGGCACAACTTTTCCTGTGTGGACAGTAAATGTCATTAACCACTTTTCTATAAGTGGATGAATACATGAGACCAGGTTTCATTTGCACAATTACTGCTCAGCATTAAACCTTCTGTGGATTAGGTTGCTGCTCGGCACAACTTTTCCTGTGTGGACAGTAAATGTCATTAACCACATTTCTATAAGCGGATGAATACGTGACATTACCCCCCACCTGAAGAACGCCCACCGGGCGGACAGGACCAGGCTTGAGAGGAAATTTAGCTTGAAAAGCGCGGATCTTACGGCCCGCATGCAGATCAGGAGCCGAAACCCAAGAACGATCAGCAGGACCGTAACCTTTCCAAACAACCAAGTACAGTAAAGTGCCCCGAGAAAACCTAGAATCCACGATAGAAGATACCTCATACTCTTCCTGACCACCCACCACCACCGGAGGGGGAGGAACACAAGGAACAGTATATCTATTGCAGACAAGAGGTTTGAGTAAGGACACATGAAAAGTGTTGGGAATCCCTAAAGATGCAGGAAGAGCCAGAGAGTAAGACACTGGATTGATCCTACGAAGCACTCTATAGGGACCAAGGAATCTGGGGGCAAACTTCATGCTAGGGACCTTAAGCTTGATGTTGCGAGATGACAACCAAACCCGGTCCCCCACTTGGTACACCGGGTTGGCACTCCTACGCTTATCAGCAAAATGTTTGAAGCATTCAGCAGCAGCCCCTAGAGCAGTTTGAACCTTAACCCAGGTATCCCTAATGGAGGCCAGACGCTCATCCAGAGCAGGAATGGCAGTATCAGAAAATACCGCAGGGAGAACCGTAGGATGCCTACCATTATTGACAAAAAATGGACTGTGCCCAGAGGAGTCATGAACAGCATTGTTTCTAGCGAACTCGGCCCACGGGAGTAGTTCGGACCAATTGTCTTGTGTGCTATTAATAAAACAACGCATATAAACTTCTAATGACTGGTTAGCCCTCTCAGCTGTACCATTGGTCTGTGGATGGTAGGAGGAGGAGAAGGAGATATCAATCCCCAATTGTTTACTGAACGCCCTCCAGAACCTGGACACAAACTGAGAGCCCCTATTGGACACAATATTGTGGGGGATGCCATGCAAACGGACAATTTCACGTATGAAAATTAGGACCAAATCTTGCGAAGATGGCAACTTCTTGAGAGGAATGAAGTGAGCCATCTTAGAAAAATCGGTCTACAACCATGAGAATAGTAGTGAACCCAGCAGAGCTAGGAAGCTCTACAATAAAGTCCATGGATAAGTGGGACCATGGAATCTCAGGAACAGGAAGAGGCTGCAACAGGCCACAAGGAAGTGCATGAGTCACCTTAGAAACTGCACACACAGAACATGCCTGCACATACTCTTTTACATCTTTCCTGAGTGAATCCCACCAAAATGATCTAGTGATCGCGGCAGTGGACTTATTGATGCCCGGGTGTCCAGCAGTTATATTGTCATGGAACACTTTCATGATATTAACCCTTTCACATAGGGGAACGAACAGTTTATCACATGGTTTACCACTGGACGCCTGAGGCTGGGCCTCCAGTATGGTGCCAAGCAGTGGAGAAGACAGTGAGAGGACAGTAGTGGCAATAATACACTCTGGTGGAATAATAGGAGATGTCACCTGTTCCGGAGCTGACTCATTATCAAATTACCTGGACAAGGCATCAGCCTTGGTATTTTTAGAACCAGGTCTATAAGTAATGAGAAAGTTAAAACGTGAAAGGAACAGTGACCATCTAGCCTGTCTGGAAGACAAACGTTTGGCATCCCCTATATATGCCAGATTTTTGTGATCGGTTATGATCAACAGGGGGTCCTTGGAACCCTCCAAAAGATGTCGCCACTCCTTGAGGGCAAGAATAATGGCCAACAGTTCTCTATTGCCAATATCATAGTTGCGCTCAGCAGGAGACATCTTTCTGGAGAAGTAGCCACAAGGATGCAATAGTGTTTCCTGGCTTTCTCTCTGAGAGAGAACAGCCCCTACCCCTGTCTCGGATGCATCAACCTCCAATATAATGCATCAACCTCCAATATTAAAGGTTTACTGGTGTCGGGATGTTTTAGTATGTCTGCAGAGGCAAATCTTTGTTTATGAGTCTCAAAAGCATTCACAGCCTCTTTGGACCATACCGTGCTACTAACCCCTTTGTGAGTCATATTAGTGATGGGGGCTATTACAGAAGAAAATCCCTTGATGAATCTTCTGTAATAGTTGGCAAAACCAATAAACCTTTGAATGGCTTTTAAACCAGACGGTAATGGCCAGTGTAGTACAGCCTCTAGTTTTTTAGGATCCATTTGAAATCCCGATGCAGAGATGTTGTAACCCAAAAAGTGGACTTCAGGATGGTCAATTATGCACTTTTCTAATTTACAATAAAGTTTATTTTTCAACAACGTCTGCAGAACCTGTTTCACATGGGAGTGGTGAGTTTGAAGATCAGGGGAATACACCAAAATATCATCCAAATAAACCAAGACAAATGAGTAAATGAATTCCCTGAGTACATCATTTATAAAGTCTTGGAATACGGCCGGGGCGTTGCATAACCCAAATGGCATTACCAGATATTCATAGTGTCCACTACGGGTATTAAATGCCATCTTCCACTCATGATTCTCTTTAATTCTAACCAAATTGTAAGCGCTCCTAAGGTCAAGCTTAGTAAATACTTTAGCTCCCTGAAGTCTATCGAACAATTCGGAAATGAGTGGGATAGGGTATGCATTTTTTACAGTGATTTTATTAAGTGCCCTGTAGTCTATGCAAGGGCGTAACTCACCACCCTTTTTCTCAACAAAAAAGAATCCTGCACCAGCTGGTGAGGATGACTTTCTTATGTGCCCTTTGCTCAAGGATTCTTTGATGTATTCCTCCATTATTTTACTCTCCTGAAGTTCTCGGTATTGTATGGGAACTCTAGGAGTTTGGGGAGTGGTAGTGGGAAGGTCAATAGTATCCAATCTCTTTAGTACTGGTTTTATACATCTCCCCATACACTCTTTACCCCATTCTAATATCTCCCCATTAGCCCAGTCAATATAGGGATTGTGCTTACTCAGCCACGGAAACCCTAATATGATAGGACATGATGGAGAAGTAATAACCTGAAACGTCATCTCCTCCCTATGGGAGGCCCCAATAGAGATCGTAATAGGGACAGTTTTGTGGGTTATAAGTGGTTGTGTGAGTGGTCTACCATCAAAGCCTCTACAGCTAGCGGTGTAGGTCTCTCCCTGACCGGTATCTCATTACCCCTAATAAACTGGACATCAATAAAATTTCCAGCAGCACCTGAGTCCATTAGGGCACTGCAAGAAAACTTCTTGTTATCAAGGGAAATAGATACTTTAAGGAGGAATCTACTTTTGTTTTTGTTAGAGGACAACTCCATCACACCTAAGATCTGTCCCCTTAAGGTTCTTAGGTGCGGAAGTTTTCCGGACGCACTGGGCAATTAGTTATCATATGTCCCTTTCTACCACAATATAAGCATAACCCCTCCCTTTTCCTATACTGTGTTTCGACCTCCGACAGTCTAGTGACCCCCAACTGCATAGGTTCAGGTTCGGACTGTACAGGGAGGTTAGACAAAACAGGTTTAGAGAATTGAGGTGCTAGGGACATAGCCATACGTCTGGTCTTGCTTCTAGTGACTTCTCTGAGTCTTAACCTATTATCAATATGCATGACAAACGTAATAAATTTGTTAAGACTCTTAGGTAATTCTTTAGCGGCTATCTCATCTAGTATAGTCTCTGAGAGACCCTTTTTGAATGCTGAGATTAACCCATTGTTAGTCCAGTCTACCTCGGAAGCTAAGGTACGGAATTCAATAGCATAATCCGAGATAGACCGGTTACCTTATCTGATGTGCATTAGGGCAGTGGAGGCGTCATCCTCTCTACCCAATGGCTCAAACGTGAGCTTGAATTCGGCAAGGAATTCCTGGTAATTTTGAGCTATGCTCCGATTACTCTCCCACAACGGATTAGCCCAGGCAAGGGCCTTGCCCTTTAATTGATTCATTAGATAACCAATTTTTGCTCTGTCCGTGGGGAACGACCCTGGTGAGGCCTCAAAATGGTTCACCTGATTAAGAAATCCCCTGCATTCCTGGATATTGCCATCAAACTGTAGGGATGGTGATAAGGAGATGCTAGGAGTCCTATTAACAGTGGGTGGAGGTACACAGGGTAGAGGTGCTATAGGAGGAGACGCTGCAGGCTGCAGATGCTCCGTTCTAGCGAGAAGCGTACTGAAAGCCTGAGCGAATTGATCCATGCGGTGATCATTCTCCTCTAATTTCCTCTCGCAAGCAGCTATGTGCTGACACAGTTCTACAGGATCTATGGCCCTGTCGTAATGTCAGGATTACTGTTTGATCCAGCACGTAGAACTGTACAGCACGGATGACAAATAAGTAACGTATTACCGGTCCTTAGAATGGCCGGATTTAACGTACAAAGAATAGTCAAAAATACTAGCCGAGGTCAGGGAACACAGAAAGGGACACAGCGATGAGGAAAGCCAGGAGTCAGGATACCAGAATATAGAGAAGTCAATAAACAAAGCCAAAGTCAAAAACCAGGTAGAAAACTAATAACAGGAACGCGCTCTCGGACAACCACAAGGGAAACCACGACAGGGCACTGAGCAGGCTGAGAACTGGGCCTAAATACCCCTCCTTTAGTTCTGATAGGCTGTAACCGGCCTTTGACCCCAAAGTCAGTTACCAGGTTTCATTTGCATAATTGCTGCTCAGCATTAACCCTTCTGTGGATTAGGTTGCTGCTTGGCACAACTTTTCCTGTGTGGACAGTAAATGTCATTAACCACATTTCTATAAGCGGTTGAATACCGCAGTCCTGCAGTCCCACACTGCGCTTGAATAAAGGTGCGTTTTACAGCTTTCTTAGACCCCATAGTGTTTTAACACTATACGGTCAGGAATACACATTGTGTTCCTGACCCTGCTGTGTTCCTTTAATGCTGTCTATGCTGCACCTACATTCCTGCTTGAATTCTTTATCCTACCATTGCTTAACTTGGTGAGTGGACTTACATAAAGTACAACCAAAAACCTCACAATTACTTGAGGGAGGAACCTGATTGCTCTGCACTACACAATGGAGGCTTGAACCTCTTGCTAGCAGGGCCGGATATCCCATTAGGCATAGTAGGCATCTGCCTAGAGGTGCCAGTCTTGTGGAGGGGGTGACTACTCTGCCGGTAAATTCCCCCTTCCGTTGGCTACTGAGGGAAGTTATGAAATATGTACGAACTACCTGTTGTGCCCTAGACAGCAGTCAGTAGCATGTTAAGTTAATATTTGATGTTAAATGCTGGTTTCAAGTTTATAACCATGTAGCCAATGTTTGTACGTCAAACTCAGTTGTCTGTGTCTTATTTGGGTGTTTAGCTATTAGCTGCGGTAATTCTGGTAACAATCTTGTAAGCCAAGTAAGGACACTGTTTCCTTGTATTCTACCCACCCGTGAGCCCTGGATGCAGGGTTATATGCAAATTATTTCTGCCAGGAGGGATAGATTCTTTTATAGGTGATCCTAATAAATGCACAGTTCTCTATTGCCACATAGTAAAATAATTATACACTGCTGATTGAAAATGTATTTTTTTATTTGAGAAATATTACTTGTGGTCCTGCTTTGCAAATGTCTACAGTTTCTATTTTTGATATGTGAGAGCATTTGTGTCTTTGGTATCATTAGAAAGAAGAGATTTGAAAGAAAATAGATGTGTAAGTACAAGTCTGGGAAATGATAAAAGCATAGACAGCATAGATATTTGTCGTTGTTCTAACATCACGATCAGCTTTGCAGCATTGGCACAAACAAACCACAGGCATAATAGAGAGAGAGAGGATACATTTGTTTATTACCAGCATTTATAAAGTGCCAACATATTCTGCATAATAGTGAACTGTGGATTTTGGGGCAATAATACCAAATCAAATGGTTTATTATTTCTTTCTGGATCCTGAAATGAGATCATCTTTAATATTTATCTTTAATAAGATTTTATTTAGGATTAGGGCTAGGTTTAAAGTTAATTTTAACTTTGGATAGCAACAGTATATCAAGGCCCAGTTTCTCAATGACTGGGCAGAACTGCATTCCCGGGCAGCAGATCCTATAAGCTGATACCACCATAATTCAGTTTTGGTGACTTTATGAGATGACTTACATTTTACTATTGGTCCCTGAGGAAGTTCCTTATTGGAACGAAACATGTAGGACCTTGACCTATTGTATATTTTATTATATATTATATTTCATTTTTCATTAATAAATTCATTTGTTACCTACCAATCTGGATTCTAGTTTTATTTCCTGGCTAGAAGTGGCGACTACAAGGAGGTTACAGCCTTCCCTCAACTCCAAGGGAGGCACCTTAATGCCTGAAAGTCCATATGTTGTGAGTGCAACTTGTATATGTGTCATTATATTAATACAGTGGAACCTTGGAACTTGAACGGTCCCGTTTTCGAACAATTCGAGAACTCAAGCAAAAATTTGGAGTAAAAAATGTCTCGGTACCCGAACATACCACAAAGAGCAATGACTAAAAAATGGCTCGGTACCCGAACATACAACAAAGAGTCAAATGTCACAATACGCAAACGATCTTCAGTACCCGAACATACAACAAAGAGCCATGTCTCATTTTCAAGTCACACAATTATTATAAATAATTGTAATAATGGCCAACAGTACATTTTTAGCAAGTTGAAAGGCAGGAACCACTTAAATAAATGTAAGGTGCTTATTATTTATCTCTTCTAATGCATACATATAAATGTAAAATGCTGTAATTTTGGGGGTCTCGAACAGATTAATACATTTTACATTAATTGTTATGGGAAATGTTGATTCGGTTCTCGAACACTTCGGGACTCGAACAGCCTTCGGGAATGGATTAAGTTTGAGTTCCGCGTTTCCTCTGTATTTTAAACAATATCACACTTTGTTTTTTGTAATTAATTCCTTTTAGGAATATCAGCTGTATCCCAGATTGTACATTCTGTATCTCTTCTTCCAATAATATGTGAAGTGTGGAGCTGAAAAGACAGTATTGCATTGTTTCTGTCTCCTCAGTTCCTCTCCCAACAAACATTTCACTAATAAAAAAAACGTAATTTGTAAGAGCTTAACTATAATCTTGGCCAGGTCAGGACATGTATGTCCCACAGGCATAACTGTCCTGCAATTGGGGTATTTTATTCACCCTTTAGGACTATTAAAATCCCAACAAATAGGATAGTGTGACCATTTAAAATTAAGTGCCTCCAAAGATTCAAACATCAAACTTCAAAGCCACTGTCCACGCGTTTCATTGTAAAAGTTTGATGTTTGAACCTTTGAAAGCACTTCATTTCTAATATGGTCACATTATTTCGTCATTCGTTAGGATTTTAATAGCCCTAAGAGGTGAATAAAATAAGTGTATTTTATATTTCTGGCTGTTCCTGTTTACTTTGTTTTGTTACCTTGGACTGACTTCGGCCTTTGAAACTCCAGACTAGTGAGTATTTGAATTGTAAATGTCGTTCAGACAGGACTACCAAACAGTGATTTCAGTGGCATGCTGAATTTTTGTTTAGCTGGGGTTCAATGTGTTTTTTGTTTTTTTTTGTTAAAATATATTCTGCAATTGAGGACAAACAAACTGCAATGTTAATCAATTAGTGCTGAGCACTATTTTCAAAGTCCATTATTACCTTGGAGGATGCAAGTGATGCTTCACCCATTATTGAGAATATACAGTGAAAAACAATGTTATGTGTGTTCTCATCTATATTTATATATCTATTAAATTGAAACTAGAAAAAGTTTTTTTTTTTTTTAAAGTGATATCTGTAAAAATTAAATTGTCATGATGAAGAGTCAAATTGTCTTTTTACATATGCTAAATGTAACCTTTTTTTTTTATTTCCCAATCATTTCCTCTTCAAACACAGTTATTATGATAGATATTGCCTCAAATCAATAAATGCCTAGGTGCCTTGGGCCCAAGGAATTAATCATTACTGTGTAGGAGGTTTATGCATGGCATTAAAATACCTTGAGTGGGCGTTAATAAAACAGCTTGGCACAGTGAGGCCCAATAGGCTTTATATAGCCAATAAAGAATAAAAATCACACCAACAATCTAATCCGTATTTTTCAACTGCTTTGTGCAATACATTACAGCTAATAAATGCTACTTAAAATATTATATAATAATTATATTGTAATGCTTGTGTGTAAAATATTGATAGTGAGCCAAAATAATTTATTTTCTCGGTGGCAGCAAAATATATTCGGTAGACATTGGCTCCTTTATTAAGGTTTATGTTATTTTCCTTTTAATTTTAAAAGTGATTCCTGGAAGGCGCTATGCATTTACATTCCATTTTACATTAATTATCCCCTCCAAGTTAAATACCTATAAAATATAACTTATCTTCTTTATTTATTCAATTTCCATGCACGTTTTATGGAGTGGAGTTTCTCTCTTGCCAAGTGAAAATCCTAGTTCACAGTGACACTGTAAATTTGAAAGTTTTGTCTGTGACATGGCCAAGACTTTGCTGCACTATTCTTTGAGAATTTATGTCAAACAGTTCTGTGCGCTGTGTAGCTACAGATTCAGGCTTCTGTCTTGGAAACCCATGGGGAAATTTATTTAGATGTATTTGTAGCCGCATCTTCGGGCTGCAGTTTGGAGAGGTAGATGACTATAGTTGAAATATAGCAATTAAATAAGCAGTGAATAAAAGTAAACTGTAAGAGAAGATGGTAAAAACTGGAGGGCGGTTTGATTGGTCAAGCCTTCTATTTGTAATCTTCAGAGAAAATAACGAGCGAACGCCTTTTACCGATCCAACAATGGTGCACACACAAACAGTCAAACAAAGCAAAAGTAGAAAAAACTAAATCCTTGACATTAAACTATCAACGTTTTGATTATCTTCTGGTGTTTCTTAAGCCACCCCAAATTCAATATATTTAGACTTTTGAAATGTTTCAAGTTCTAGGAGTTTAACTCAGTTTACCTGTCACAACACTGTACAAATGTTTTCTCTTTGTAATCGTAAAGGGTTACAAGAACCATGTCAATTCTAGTGTTTTGAAGTGGTTATGGTACTTGGAGTCTGTATGAGTAGCATTTCTGTTTGACGTGCTGCACATGCAGAGGAATAGTACATTGCTCCTTGAGCTGTAACTCCAATTCTGGTTGCGTCATTGACAGCCTGGAGCAAGAATTTCAGACTGATTAAAGCGAATAATGTACATATTGGGCATCAGCACGCATAGCAAGTTGGCGACAGAATACCAATGGAGGTGCAGCTGTTTCTTGATGCAGCCTAAGTCTTCTCTTCTGTTCATAACCTGTGGCATTCCTATCCCTTAGTGAAAGGGACTGACATCACTGGAAGAGGACCGAGCTGCAGGGAGATCTTGGCCTTAGTTTGGGATGATAGGTAAGTTAATCATTTATATCTTTATTATAATTATTTGCATGGTGGGGGGGAGAGGGGGGGTACCAGCAAGGTCACTAAAACAAAAGGCTGTGTTTTATACACTGATAAGCCAAGACATTAAAAATATCTGCCTAATATCATATAGAGCCCTTCGTGCTGCCAAAACAGTTCTCATGTGTCGCGCCATGGACTCCACAATACTCTGAATGTGTCGTGCGGTTTTTGGCAGCAAGGCATTAGCAGCAGATCCTTTAAGTCCAACAAGTTGCAAGGTGGGGCCTCCATGGATCATATTTGTTGTTCCAGCAATCAGATTGAGATCTAGGTGAACTCTTTGTCATGTTCCTCAAACCATTTCTGAACAATGTTTGCAGTGTGGCAGGGTGCATTATCCTGCTAAAAAAATGCCACTCCTATGAGGGAACACCATTGCCATGAGGGCTTGTACGTAATATGCAACAATCTCTAGGTAGGGGGCATGCGTCAAAGTAACATCTACATGCATGCCAGGACCAAAGGTTTCCCAGCAGAACATTGTCCAGAGCATAACTGCCTCTGCCAGCCTTCTTCCAATCGTGCATCCTACTGCCATCTCTTCCCCAGGTAAACAACACACACCCGGCCATCCACCTGATCTAAAAGAAAATTTGATTTACCAGACTAAGCAACCTTCTTTTATTGCTCCATTATCCAGTTCTGATGCTCATATCCCCATTGAAGGCGCTTTCAGCCATGGACAGGGGTCATCATGGGCACTCTGACTGGTCTGCGGCTAAACACAGCTCCATACGCAGCAAACTGCGATGCACTGTTTGTTCTGTCACCTTTTTTTCATGGCCAGCATTACGTTTTTCAGCAATTTGAGCTACATTAGCTATTCTGTGTGATCAGACCAGATGGGCTTACCTTTTCTTCCCATCTGCATCAATTAGCCTTGGGCGCCCATGACTCATACTCCAGTTTACCGGTTGTTCTTCTTATTGGTAGGTACTAACCAGTGCATACTAGGAACAACCCACAAGACTTGCCATTTTGGTGATGCTCTGATGCTCCTGTTGTCTAGCAATCAGTATTTGGACCTGATTTTCACTTGTCTATTTTTCCTGCTTTCAATACATGAAATTCAAGAACTGTCTGTTCACTTTCTGCCTAATATACCCCAACCCTGGACAGGTGTCATTGTAACAATATAATCAATGTTATTCACTTCACCTGTGAGTCGTTTTTATGTTGTGACTGATCAGTGTATATTTATACACGCTCAGTACGGAAAGCACAAAGTCATGTCAAAAGGATATGGAAAAGGTATAGCGGATATGGAATGTGCCACGTGTGCCACTTGAAGGGTGTCCCACTGAGGAGTGGACAGGCAGGCAGTTTGTTTTATTCTCTACATTTAGCAAATCAGTACTAAAGTTACAGAATCTCACAATTTAGTAAATAGGTATCTTGGAGTGTATTTACCTTTGCTCTCCAGGTTTGCTTGTCGGTGTGTGAGTGCGCTATGTATCGTCAGTTATAAAGCTGTAGATTTATGAAGGAATGTGGGTATGTCTTGTCATTTATCTGTGGTACTGAGTTTGCTTTGAGCGATTAGCCACTGACAAGTTATAAAGGAGAAGAAATCAGCCATGACAGCTGTCATGATCTACATCTGTCTACTCTACTCCTATGACAGCTTTTCTGTCAATGTAATTATGAGCAAACTGTGATTATATATTTCTAATGCAAGCTGTGGAATCCCTCAATGCTAATATATTTATGTAATACTGTAGCAAATTACAGACTTGCAAATTCCAATCCACTGAATACTGTACATCATCTTTGATATACTTTACTTTTTTAGTCTCTGTTTAAGATTTGGTTAACGTTACTGGTGTGTACATTTTACTGTGCACCCGTGAAAGCTGTATTGTTGCTATTTTGCTATATTTTTTGAAGATCCCGACCGCGGTGCAACAGCGAATTACTCCGGAGGATAGTTTGTGCCACCCAGCGTGTCTTATTACCTCACTGACTCCTCCGTACCCTTTCCAGGCTCGTTTTATTTTTTCGCTTTTTTGAACCTCGGTGGGGGTCCACACCGAGGAAAGGTATTTCTTGTATCTATTGTATACTGCATCTGTGCTTAAGTTGGAGGCAGGTAGACACTCAGAAACTTTGTTGCTTTTTTGCACGGTGTCTGGGGTAGTCTATCTAGCCCACTTTTGTATCCACAGTTGTTTGGTTACATTTGCTCTTCCTAGGAGATATATTGTTTCCGTTATATAGTAGCAGGTTTAGATTATTATGACTTTATCATGATGCTTATTTCTTATTTTTATATATAAGTTTTATTTGATTTTATTTGAATAAAACACTTGTATATTTGCATTTTATAAGTACTTTATGTCTCTGGTTTATTAATGAGCGCACATACTTTTTAGATTTTTTGAGCTTATACTCAGTTACAGTCGCTGGATGTGTGTAGCTGCTCACACTCTTATTGTAACTATATATTACACCTTTATCATATTTTCTATACTGGACTTTTGGGGGCCATTACACCTTGTTTTCTAACAAACTGCAGACCTTTTAGAAAAAGGAAATATCATCAATCGAGCTGGAGAATATCCTGCTGGACCACCAGGGAGAATGCCCTCCCATTGGACAGCGAGGGATCACTGCTGCCTTTCCTTGAAGAAAGCCTTGCAGGAGGGAACAACATAGAGGACAACCACACAATACATACAGCCACCACATACCACACACATATCGCATACAACCAGCACACACCACAGACACACACATATATTACATAACGACAGCTTACCCCACACAAACATGACATACAGCCACCACACACCACACACACAAACACACACATTACATGCAGCTTGTATTTTTGAGCTGATTTTATGTAGCTACAATATATGTGTCATATGTTTGGACAGAAGCCATATGGGTTGCAATTTCAGTGCTTAGTATAGGTGCTATTTTAAGAACCTCTGACAGAAAGTGCTAAAGAATATAAGGCCTTAAAGTGCCTCAGTTTCCCTCTTAGTCAATAAGGGAAATGTGCAGAATTGATATTTTTCTAAAGTGGAGTGAGAACTTCCACTTTTTAGATATTGAGAAAGCTGTAATGAGTGCAGACACTGGAGGAACCCAGGTGAGTGTGAAACCATTTGTAACGGAACCGCTGGCACCCCGACCGGGTACCTTCCGCCGACGGATGCTCCTAGTGCTTTCCGAGGACTCCAAGCACTCTGCCTGACACCATAACCACTGCAGACCCCACGAACCGCCGCAGCTTGGTTGGGGTCTCGCCGTCTCCACCCACTCTGGACCCAGGACCAGGGTCCAGCTTCCAGCAGGTCGACCTCTCTCCCAATTCCAGAGAGCAGGAACAGGAACAAGCTCTTAGCAGAGCTTAGTGATTATACCCTGGGGAGTATAGTGATTATAGCAATCCCCAGAGTGTAGTTTCTCCAATCCCCCAAACATGAGCCGAAACTTCATGAAGGTACAAGATGATCTGACTCCAATGAGCGTTTATTACTCCTTATATACAAGTTTTCAGGTCAGAGGCACACCCCCTGGACCTGGTGGTAAACTGTGACAAAAGGGACACAAACCAATGGGAACACTAATTAACATAATAACACTCTCACATACACAATGAAATCCCTCCTCTCCATCCTGGAGATAATTGGCTTAAGGCACTGCAGTAAACTCAATTATCACCAGGTACAGAAAATATCTACATTTAACACTAACAGCAAAAATACGTAAAAGTACATAAAAATACATAATTCTTATTATATTACACAGAACCCCCACATTTAACCTATCCCCAGATAGCTCGGATCTGAGCGCCCAATCTAGGTGAACAATAGACAGGAAACGGGGGAGGGGAAGAAACACACCTTCCCATGGATTCCAATGGGAAGAAACTGTCTTTAGAAGCCAATAAGCCCCAAATAGTCTTTTTTAAATGGCAATACACCCCAGGGCCATAGTCATGAGGAAGGAGGCTGGCAATCAGGCTCCTCCAAAAGCCAGGGGCAAAGGGCAGCTTGTCACCTAACAATCCAGGGACAAAAGGCATTTCGTCACACCATTCAAACATAGTATGACTCCTTACATTGGTATCACCCTGGGGGACTCCTGGCATCAAGACCACTTTAGTATTTATAGTGTTTAGAATGCCCCTTTCAAATAAACCTGATTTGAGCATTTACAGGGGGCATTAAACACCTAAGGACATGTACTAAAGTACAACATGTATGAGGAAATATTTAGAATATTATATGTCGGTAGCAACAGCATTTTGTGTGTAAACCTACTATTTTTCTCTGAATATGTTAACAATTAACAAGGCAGACTTAGTATATTGTGTGTAACTCAAGTCAGCATGAACACACAACAGCTACTTATTTTATTGGGTCAAGGAAAAAAAAGACAAAAGTTTTGTCTCACTATGAGCTCTTTGTCAAATCTTAACAAGACTTGACAGAGGTCTCAAGGTGAAGCTGAACTGTAACTTATTTTTCCCTTGAACCATGGGTTGTTGTGAGCCTGTGCCGATTGGATTTCTACATACGTGTTGGACATTCTTGCCATCTCTGGTGTGAGTGCACCAATTAAGAATTCTTTCCCCAGCTACTAAATTAACGTGTTACAAAGTTTGCTTCGCAAAGCAAATGGGATTCATTGTAATTGTGTTGAAAAGCCGCATGAAGTGTTAAAATAGGTTTAAAACTATTTTACTGCTTGGATTCCTGACAGACCTTTTGTGAGACTGATGGGATCTGTAGTGTGCTGCAGCTGGCTTGGTATACATTGGCTATCTCTAAATAAAATGTGTGTATTAAATGGCAATAGTAGCGTGGGAGAGAGATATCAATAAGCAGGGAACAGTAAGAGAGAAATAAGTGTTTTCTATCAGATTAAATATTTTATACACCTTTTTATTTATTCCATAGAGAAATGTTGTCAATCTTCTGTTCTGCCAACATACATTCATGATTTTCTCAACTAAAGTTGCAGTAATACAATACCACCATTTTAATTTACTAAATTTATTGTCAACATTTAAAAAAAATAAAGTTAGACAGCAGGTTTTAACAGTTTTAAGGTTTATTTTATTTTTTTTCACTTAGAAAATGAAAACAAACTGCTATTTAGTCAGGGGTTGCCATACTTTTGAAAACAACATTCCTCATACTACAAAGTAGAAACAAGGAAGCTGGTGGGCAATTAGGGTGGATGCTATAGCACTAATTTTGCAGTTAAACTTTTGGAAATGATGGAACCACTGAAGGAAAGTACCTAGACAAACCTGCCCTCATAACAGCTTCAATGAGCTGTAGTTGTGGGAGTTCTTTTAAAGAGACGTGCATCACTCACCTTCCCAATCTCCTCCAAATGAATGGAGGCTTAGACAGGAATAGAAGAAGGCACGCAAGACACTGGGCTTGGAAGCTTGCTACCAGCAAGACACTGGGCTTGGAACCAAGAAAGTTTTCCACCTATAGATATAAGTTCAATTTCTAGTTGAATCTTAGAGTATCTTTATTTTTACTGCCGTGTTTACAAATGGGCCCCATATATTTGAAAAAGTGCTACTATCACTCTTTTTCTTTCTTATAGTTTGCAAATTATTTATTTAGTTATGTCTTTGAAGTTCTCTCCTCCTGCAGTTATGCACAAGTACTCTCATACTTCCTTAATAGGCTTGTACACCCAGAGCCACCCACTACATAGGCACAGTTGGGTTAGGGAGTGGATCTTTTTGGGGGTACATGACTCCTAGGTAAAGATACATTGAGCCACACACATCTTAGCTATTAATATAAGATGGGACCTACCCTCCCAAGCGACATAATGACCACACAGTACTGACAGACGAAAGTTAATAGTTATTTATTTATTTATTTTTAAAAGAAAAAGGAAAACACAGCATCTGTAAGTATGCACTTGCTCGGTGGTAGTTTACTTGCTTCCTAGCAACCACGTCACAGTTATGGCCACGCCCACACGTCACGTGTTATGCGTCACCTGACGCTCTGTACACACTTCCGGGTTCGGACGATTGGAAACTGGTGCACACTGTAATTGGTGAGTAACTCCTCCTATGTTACCTATATATTTCTGCTATTTATGTTTGTATATTGATCTTGAGGAAGACCTGAAGAGGTCGAAACGTTGATCGAATTTTTGTTGTTTTGATAATAAATAATAGTGATTTTTTACAAGACCTGTGAGTGCATCTCTTCTTCAATTGTTGTGTATATATATATATATATATATATATATATATATATGTTTCCTTTTCATGAAGTAAATATATCATTACATCATCTTAAAGATATTTAATTTACTATGATTGCCTGGGTAGACTTTTTTGTTTGTCACTGCTGAGTAGCTTGTAATATAACCATAGAGGTTTGTGCATCCCACTTCTGAAATATACAATTAATCAAAGAATATTCCATATATGTATCGAGTGTAACATTTTATAACAGTTTATATAAAATCATGTACACCTGTCACATTAAAAGTTTTATTCTTAGGTGAATAGCTATGAAGACGTGATCTATCATTCAGTTCTACAGTTAGCTGTGCATATGCAAGACATATTTATTGATTTTTGTTTCACTAAAGAGGCATACAGCTTGGAAATAAACCATTTTATTCAATACAAAGAATATGTGAAAACAGCCACTGGAGATAATAAAATAAAGGAAAAAATAATACAAAGGAAAAAAATCCAAGCAAACTCATTAAAAGTTTTTTTTTTTTCTATAAATATTCACACATTATATCATCACCCTTGGACTTTGCCTATTTTAATCATGTTATTGGGGTCAGAGGAGTCTGAACTGTTGACCATATTTAACTTAACATTACCACAGTTAATTGGAAAATATGGTTCATTAGCAAATTTAAAGGTGTCTGTACACAGCCTCTGTTATGCTTAGAGCACAGGTTTCTGAGCTAGTTCAGTTGTCAGCTTCCTACTGATAAACTTCAATGGCTTTGCAGAGCTGTCTTGTGATATGAGGTAAAGAATTGAAGAAATTGTCCAACGCACAGTGCACAGACTTTGGTTCTGTCAATAACCGGGAGCAATATCAAAGAAACAGATGGTTCATCACAGACCTTAAATCAGAATGTAAATACTTTATTAAGGTTCCAAACTGAAAGGTGACAGTTGGCCCCACAACGCCTTTATCAAACCTGACAGACACAAATAATAAATAGATACAAAATTAAGTAAACGTGGGGTATCTCCCTCAATAATCATGGTTGACATGTGAACAATAGTATGTATAAGGGGTCGCATTGTAAGACAAGTAAACCGAATCACATTACTAAAGTTCATAGTTATAACATACATCAAGATAATTGTTGCTATGTTTAAAGATGTGCTAAGTAAAAATTGCTACAATTAAAATATTGATATAGTCTTTTAGCCAAAACTGATACATATAAAACAGGCTAAATACCTTAGAGCAGTGGTTCCCAAACTTTTTAGGCTCAAGGCGCCCTTAATATTTTAATATTTATTCAAGGCGTCCCAAGTCAAAAGATTTTCTCGGTTGTATAGATGTACAACGCAGCGGCATATACTGGGCCCCTGTTCAGTAGAAATGCTTGCAGTTCAAGCGCAGATCCAGAACGTAATCTTGGGCTGGGCACTCATAGATTATTTAAAGAAATAATCCAGGCACAATAACCACTATAGCACTTTGTAGTGGTTATGGTGCCAGTAGTGCCATAGTGTCCTCCCAGAGTAAGTAGTAAAACTGTTTAAAAACAGTTTGACAACTTACCTGGGATCTGTCGGAATAGGGGCCATAGAAGGGGATAGGGGCAGTAGTGTGTGTGAGTGGTGCAGTGTGCAGTGCGCACGTTTGTGAAGGGTGCAAAGTGCGTGTGTGTGAGGGGTGCAGTGTGTGTTTGTGGGCAGGTTGTATGTGGGGTACAGTGTATGTGGGTGGCAGTGTGTGAAGGGTTCAGTTTGTGTGTATGGGGGCAATTGTGTGTATGGTTGGGCAGTGTGTTTGTGTATGGGGAGTAGTGTGTGTGTGTGTATGGGGCAGTGTGTGTATGTGGAGTGCAGTGTGCGTGTGTGTGAGGCAGCTTGTGCATGAGGGGTACAGTGTGTGTGTGTGGGGGGGGCAAGTTGTATGAGGGGTACAGTGTATGTGGGTTGCAGTGTGTGTGAGGGGTTCAGTTTGTGTGTATGGGTGGGCAGTGTGTTTGTGTATGGGGAGTAGTGTGTGTGGGGGGGCAGTGTGTGTGTGTGAGGGAGCAGTGTGTGTATATGGGGGAGTGCAGTGTGCATGTGTGTGAGGGAGAAGTGTGTGTATATGGGGGAGTGCAGTGTGCGTGTGTGTGAGGGGTGCAGTGTGTGTGTATGTGGGGCAGCTTGTGCGTAAGGGGTACAGTGTGGGGGAGCTGTGTGTGTGGGGGGCAGGTTGTATGAGGGGTACAGTGTGTGGGGGTACAGTGTGTGTGAGGGGTAAAGTTTGTGTGTATGAAGGGGCAGTGTGTGTGTGTCTTGGGGGCAGTCTCTGTGTATGGGGGGGAGTTACTGTGTGGTGTGGAGTCTATGGGGGTGGGAGGGCAAATTCATGAATATATAATTTTTTTAAAATTATTTTCATATCCCCCCTCCCTGCTTACCTTTGCCTGGGACAGGGGACATCTCCTGCAATCCCTGGTGGTCCGGTGGGGAAGCCCTGGTGGTCCC
This sequence comes from Pelobates cultripes, assembly GCA_933207985.1. Taxonomy (NCBI): domain Eukaryota; kingdom Metazoa; phylum Chordata; class Amphibia; order Anura; family Pelobatidae; genus Pelobates; species Pelobates cultripes. Next base: position 235,410,214 of record OW240916.1, read on the forward strand.
AGTGGTGAGAGTAAACTCCAGCAGCCTCAGGAGCTGCTAGAGATCACTCTCGCGAGATTCGGAGCGTTGCTGTGGTAACCACGGCAATGCTTTGAGCTTGCAAGAGGAGAACACAGTGGAGCTGCATGTTAGAGCTCCCCTGGGATCTCTCTCCCTCCCCTGCCGGCTGCCAGGAGTACACTGCTAGAGCTGGCCGGGGAGAGTGATGCTATCATCATAGCACCGGGAAAATATCTTGTGGCTCTCCTGTGTGCCCGCAGTTCCCACAGTTTGGGAACCGCTGCTTTAGAGACAAAACTGTTCCATATACTAAGAAAAACTATTTGAATTTCAGGAAGGTCTATTAGTAGCGGGAGGGGACTTAAATATCTCCCTGGATAGCAAACTGGACACCTCCGCTTCAAGCAGTGAATACCTAGAGCCTACCCGCAGGCGTATACTCGAAACCCTTTACAAGGCTAGACTATATGACGGATGGCGGGCACTACACCCCTCAGGCAGGGAATACTCATTTCACTCTACGACCTCGGGCTCATACACCAGAATAGACATACTACTACTACCCCACACCCACCTCAATTTGATTAAGGCAGCCTCGTATGGACCTATCACATGGTTGGACCACGCTCCCTTGTCACTAGATCTAACGATACCCTCCTTAACAAAGGGCTCCCTGCAATGGAAACTGAACGACCTCCTTTTGAACAATGAGGAAGTCATTCAGAAAATTAAACTATGTGCGAAGGATTACTTCGCAACCAATTTAAACCAAGATACTAGACCAGACATAACATGGGAGGCTCACAAATGTGTCCTTAGAGGAGAGATCATCAAATTAGCATCCGCACAGAAAAAACTAAAAGAAGCTAAAATACAATCCTTAACTAGGGAAATACAACATCTAGAACTACAACACACCAAAGACACTACAATACAACGATATAATACCCTTCTCGCTAAACGGGCAGAACTCAAAACCATTCTCAATTTACAGGCCTCACGAGCGGTACAGAGGACAAGACACTCATACTACATACAAGGAGGTAAAAGTGGGAAGTTACTAGCACAATCCTTAAAGCAACAAAGACAAACCACTTTTATCTCAAACATTAAGTCACCAGACGGTGAACTGACACAATTAATGCCGAAAATCATGTCGGCATTTCATTCCTACTATTCCTCCCTATACAACATTAGGGACAGTCCACCGAACGCAGATAAGATTCGGGAATTCCTTCAAAACCGAATTACAGCCATCATCCCGCGCAATCTGGCAGAATTTTTAGATAGCCCACTAACCACAGAGGAATTTCTCGCAGTAGTTAAACAACTACCACTAGTGAAAAGCCCGGGACCAGACGGTTACACGGGCAAGTACTATAAAATTGTAGCCCAGATCTTGGCAGAACCATTTGTACAAGCGTTCAACTACACCCGTGATCCGAGCAGGGCACCGTGGGAGACGCTGAACGCTACCATAACACTAATACCCAAACCAGGCAAGGATACAACCAACTGTGGGGGTTATAGGCCCATATCCCTAATGAATGTGGATCTGAAACTATTCACAAAAATCCTAGCTAACCGTTTAAAACCACTACTCCCCGACCTCATACACCAGGACCAAGCAGGATTTGTGCCAGGCAGGGAGGCGAAATAGAATACCATGAAACTCATCAATATCATGCACTGGGCAAAAACAAATAAAATCAGGAGTGTTCTACTGGCCATCGATGCTGAAAAAGCATTCGACAGGGTCGACTGGTCCCTCATGACAACCACGATGGAGCATCTCGGATTCGGCACCAAGTGGTTAGAGTGGCTGGGGAGACTATACTCCTCACCCACCGCCCAAATACGAATAAATGGCCAACTCTCAGAAACAGTACACATAACAAATGGGACTAGACAGGGGTGTCCACTCTCCCCGCTGATATTTATCCTAGTCCTAGAACCATTTATACAGGGGATCCGAAACAATACACAGATCCATGGTATCAAAATAGGAGATAAAGAATATAAAGTCTCTGCCTTCGCAGATGATTTGCTTTTTACAATCTCAGACCCGATTCACTCTCTCCCACACATACTAACAGAAATTAAGGCATACAGCGATATCTCAAACTTCCAAGCAAACCTGGCAAAATGCGAGATTCTCCCCCTACACACGTCACCAAATATAGACAGGCAAATACAGGACACTTTCCACTTTACTTGGGCAACGAAATCAATAAAATATCTGGGGATTCATCTCCCACACCACATGAGACACCTATATGACTTAAACTTCATTCCACTTTTGGAAACCGTATCGAAAGACTTGAAGGCCTGGCATAAGCCTTGTTATGGATGGTTCTGTAGAATAAATATCATAAAAATGGTGGTACTCCAGCGCATCTTATATACCCTGCAAACACTCCCAATTAAATTACCAACCAAGTTCTTCGCTACACTTAAGAAGGCACTGACCTCTTTTATCTGGTCACAATCCAAATCTAGACTACCTCTAAAACTTTTGACACAGCCAAAAGAGAGGGGGGGCATGGGTGTCCCATACATTGAGATATATCATAAAGCAGTACATATGTCCCGGGTCTATGAGTGGACAAGAGAGTCCCCGCTCCAGCAATGGGCACTCATTGAAAAGGAGCAATGTTTCATACCTCTAAATGCACTCCCTTGGCACACACCTAATACGACATTTACCAGAAATGACCAACATCCACTAATCTCGACCACTATGCAGACATGGTCGAGAATAGCTAATAACATGAACATAGCCCCATACCATTACCGTTGTATCCCCTGCTAATTTCCGGGATCACATCTCGAACCTACGAGATACACAGGGGGACAGCAACCATTACACTGCAAGACATAACAAGGGATAAGGCATTAATAGCTCTACATGACCTCACCCTCGGTAAAACACCTACGAGTTCGCAACAACTACACTACCTGCAACTTAAACATTTCCTGACCACCCAGAAACTGATGCCAGAGGGACATAGGGAACTGACAACCTTTGAACACCTATGTAAAACCCACTCCTTAAAACAAAAATTGCTGTCCACAATGTATAAGCTACTGCTAACCTCAAACACTGATACCCCGAGGTTCACCACCAGGTGGACTGAGGAACTAAACAAAGATATATCGGGAGAGCAATGGAAGCAAATTTTTATCAGAAACCATAAAATGTCCATTGCAACCGCCAACCAAGAGAGTAATTATAAATGCTTGACCCGCTGGCACTACACACCCTCTAAAATACACAAAATGTTCCCAGGATCACATAACATCTGCTGGAGATGTGGACAGGGTGAGGCTAACCCGACACACATCTGGTGGCAATGCCCGGAAATTCAAAAATTCTGGATGCGTATACACAAAATCACGCAAATCGTCATGCACAAACAAATACCCTTTACACCGGAACATATACTGTTCATGTTACCACCCCAGGGCTTCACAAAATCTGAAACCTATCTGACAGCCCAACTGCTCATGGCAGCGAACCACCTAATTCCGGTTTACTGGAAACAGGAAAAAAAAAACACTGTTAGGGTATAGACCAGCAGAGTAGAAAACCTCCAACAGATGGAGGCTATAACTTATGCACTATCCGAAAACTACACAACATTCACCCAAATGTGGGAACCCTGGACATCATACCTGAGGGGTGTCAAATGAGCCGGGGCAACAATTTCCACTCTTATACAGCGCCATAGCGGCCCATTCCAGAGTTTATAACACAAACTGGGAGAAATTCCCATCGCACTTTTTCAACCACCCAACTGCATTAGACGTCCACACAAGTCCCACGACTGCTACGGAAACTCATCTCCTTAGGCTTCATCCAAAATTCAGTGCAAGCCTGGAGAAAATCCTCATGTGTACTGTCTGTCACCTATTGTCATCTATTGTTTAATGATAATCACAATGTTTAGAACCCGCAACTTAAACACATCTTTTGTAATTGTACCGTCAATGTCTCTATTACAACCAATGTATACTCAAACTTTGTTATGAAACTTGAAAACCAATAAAATATTAAAAAAAAGGGTAACACAAATGACTACAAACAATGTCATATGAAAATGCTACAAAATTGTTCCATAAAAATATATTGTAGAAACCTGCTAAATAACATGTAAACTAATAGTAAAAACCAAAGAAAAGAAAAAAGTTACCTGCGCTCTCTCCTTAATCCCTATGTATATTTAGACAAATGGAGGTCTTTAGTTGCTCCAATGGCCATTGGAGGGAATGCCCGCCTGCCAATATCAAGGCAGACCCCCCTAAAGCGAGTCCTAACACTGACCCTTCAGCCTGCTTCCTTGAGCTTCTGGCAAAGAAATCTCTAATGAGACAGAGGGGTATTTTTTTATATACACCCCTATATACTTATTAACCCTTAATAGGGAACACATGGGATGGGCGGCAGCATTGTAACAAGGCTGTGTGATACAAAGTAAATACAAAAAGAGAAGTCCTACGCTCACTCCCATCGCTAGTGGGCCGGCAGCAATGACTACAGTACACATAAGCCCCAAGATATGGTAAAAACCAAAGAAAAAAAAGTTACCTGCGCTCTCTCCTTAATCCCTATGTATATTTAGACAAATGGAGGTCATTTAGTTGCTCCAGTGGCTGATGTGTACTGTAGTCATTGCTGCCGGCCTAGTAGTGATGGGAGTGAGCGCAGGACTTATCTTTTTGTAACATGTAAATTAATGTGATTGCAATGGATTCCCAGTGTTAAACCATGAGCTCCAGGCCCCCTAATGACATTCTCGGTAATGACTAAGCCTGTAGGAATAAAAATCAAAAAGCCAATATTAGAGAAATATACTCAGATCAAAATCTCTGTTCATACCACAAGGTTCCCAATAGTTGAACCATTTCATCCCAAAAAAACAGATTTTACAATGAGTGGTAGGACAGAGAACACTAATAGGAAAGGTGTCAGCCTGACCCTGGTATCAGTATATCTGATAAACCTCTTACCAGCAGGGATTTATTGAATTTATTGGCACTATAGTAAAAATGTGAGCAAAACAATGTTAGCAATCTTTTAAGATACTGCTTGTTATTCTGAAGAGCTTGTCATCTATTTATTTGGAAAATATTTAATATTTGTTCCCCCAAAAAATCACAGTTTGGTATATATATCCCCAATGAAAACAGACATACATTTAAGTATGCATTTTTTTCATTGGAGAGGTTTCTAATAAACAGCTTGCAATCCTGCAGATATCTGGTCTGCAGCCTTTGCAAGCCCTCCCCTTCGAATGTCAAACAGACTGAATTGAGAAGTCTCTATGCTGGAACCGTACATGTGTGCACGAAGGCGGCATTCCAATGCTTCTCAATGAGCTGAATTACCGCTCACTAAGAAGGGAGGAAGGCAGACACATGCTAGTGCAATTCCGTTAACTCAGTGGCGCTAACTGAAGCAGAAAAAACAACCTCCCTGGATTTCTGATTAACAGCCAGCGAGGTGTTTCTGCCCTCAATTGAATGAAGGAAAGGCTCCAGACACAGAGAGCAAGTTACATTTGTGTAGTGTTCCTTTAACACCTTAAGAATCAAACTTCTGGAATAAAAGGGAATCATGACATGTCACACATGTCATGTGTCCTTAAGGGGTTAAGCTCCATCCAAATATTATAAATGTGTAATTCTGCAGCAGAACATAAAATATTGCATTATCATGAACTTGCAATTTTCCACAACTATCCATGGGAAATGCAGTCATCTGAAACATTACTGTGTGGTGAGTTAGTGTAGGAAGCTTCCTCAGTCTCACGCAGAAGGATGGAAATATATTGACTATTTAATGTCTCTCTCTCTCTGAGCTAAGCTTCAATCTATTTTTCAGAAGTAGTAATACCAGGTTGTTTTGGAGAATAGTGTTTGCTATTAATACACTATACATTTCCGAAGTCATTCAGATTTTTTTAATGCACTTTTTTTGTTTTTAATTTTTAATTTTTTGCTGTTCTGAGCTAAGTAGACATATTGATCGCTGCAGAATTCTAAATATGCCAGAGGTTAGGCATAGTAAATCAACACAAGAACTAATTCTGGAATTCTTTCAAGATAAAATAACAGTGCCCGGTGATTTCATACCTCTGAATGTTCATTGAGACTCTGCCAAAGAAGTATGTATGTGACCACTATATAGGAAAATAAATCCTCCAACAGACAAAGATTAGTGATATAAATCATGTTTATAATGCATTAATCCTTTCTACCCTTAAATAAAATCAAACCATCACCAGAGGTAAACATGCTTGGTGTCACACATAAATCCAAAGCTATTGCATGAAATAAGGAAAAATATAATTTATAGGTTGCTGGACATCAGAATCTAACTAAACAGTAATTAAAACAGTATAAAATTTATAATAATGTTACCATATACTGCTTGTGGCTATGTGTATGGAATCTGCTGCCAGATTTGTGAATAGAGAATCCAATCACAATGTATCACGTACATAAAGCACTTGGCTATAACACCAATTACAGAAAATGTGTTTTGTGCTTATTTTAAAAATATGTGCACCCATAGCACCCATGTTTACCATTACCTTAAACAACTCAAAATGTTCCTATTGTTTAATTGTTTCTATTTCTAGGTGATCAAATTTTTGAGGTGCTTATAGGCCTTTGATTTTTAATACCTATATATTTTATGCTGCTATAGGGTAGGGTAGGCCATACCACTTAAAGGGGCACTTCACTGCCCAAATACAAGACTAAATAAGTATATCACAGTTTAGTCGATATACCCCAAAGGAAAAATCATGCATCTATTTTATTATGCATATTTCAATGGTGTATATCAAAAAGCAGCTTGCAAAACCTGCACATCTCTTGTCGGAAGCCTTTGGAAGCCCTCCCCTTCTAACTCCGCCCTGACTTTTTGCATCTGTCCAATCACAGACTTCCCAGTGCAGCTCAATAAGAAGTCTTTGCAATGCAGGTGTTCTGAGCAATTTCAACATGCAAAAACAAAACTCCAGACACAACATGTTAAAATAATGTACAGACTCCCATGAACTCATTTATTCACAAAATTAATTAAGGTAAAAACTGCCATATCTGATGAGTTTAATCCCTGTGTTATGGATGAAACACATTAGATATGTCGGATTTAACCGTGTTTAATTTCTAAATAAAGAGGTTCATAGGAGTCTGAGCATTATTTTGCCATGTTGTCTTTGGATTTTTGTTTCTGATGTTGAAGTTTTGCCACTAAGGAACCAAGTTTTCGAGCTGCGTCCAGGTTACTATTGCAGTTTGACTAGTGAGTTTGTGTGAAGCTTCCACAAGACTAATGTTGGAACGTACTCCTATGTGATCACCAGACCTCTGCTATGGACCAAACCACACCCTTCCAGTACTGGGAGACACTCCAGTGAAAGACATGCAAGGGAGGCAGTTCAGGAAAATTACTTCTCTTTATAAAACAGAACAATGGTTTTATAATAATACGCAATAAACGGGGAGTCATGGGGAGTGTCATTAATTACCAATCAAATATTGACAACTATTAACTAAACAGAATGGACAGCTTGTGCATACATTGTGGTATGGGCATGTAAGAAATCATGGTAAGGGCATTACTAGGTAGGGACTTCTTAGAATAGGAGGATATAGGGGTAGTGTCTCCTTAGAATAGGAGGATATAGGGGTAGTGTTTTCTTAGAATAGGAGGATATAGTGGTAGTGTTTTCTTAGAATAGGAGAGAATAAATACTGCATATGTGACGTTCTGACATGGTCATGTGCAAAACTGTGTATGTGACATCCTTATGATTCATACAAAATACAAGATACACCAAGATAAAAAACAACAAGAAAGGAACAATCATAGGGAAACACTGTTTGGTAGATGGAACCCTAAAGCAATATTGCACTCACGAAATGATGATGAAAATTTTGTGAGGGCAATATTGCTTTAGGGTTCCATCTACCAAACGGTGTTTCCCTATGATTGTTCCTTTCTTGGTGTTTGTTATCTAGGTGTATCTTGTATTTTGTATGTATTCTATGAGGCTCTGAGGAACCTTTTGTTACTACCTAGATTTTTAAGGAAAGTAATTTTACCTTATTTTATATTGGTTTGCTGCACTTGGGTGGTCTTTTATTAGATACGGATCCTTATGATTCAGCCTAACAGAAATTAACCCTATCAGATATATTTGCTTTTAACTGAGTTACACTGTTACTTTCTGCAACTGGAGCAATGTGAGATTCCCTACTTGGATGCTGCTCTGGGCAATTGCCTGCCTCTCAAGTAACAGGAAGTAACAGTACCAGTTGTCTGATCCAAAGGTAGAGGGGTGTAACAAAGTTAATTTATAAAACTGCCAATTTCTATTTAAATCTGCACTTTTTGTAAAATGAAAAAAGAGGACACATTTCACACATAAAGCATTTCAACAAGCTAAAGTGTTTTAGGTGTCTGGAGTGTCCCTTTAAGTGTAGTAGCTCTGAAAGACTACAAGTCCTATAATGCTTCCCAGTCCCTCTGGTGACAGACCATAATGAAAGTTGACAGCCAGAGTTCTCCAATGCCTGATAACAGAAATTGTACTCATAAATTCCATCTGACTACCAGCTGCCTACATTCTACACTTTGTAATCTTACAGAAATATCTTCTTTAAGTTAAACGCAAACATGTCCTATCAGAATAAAATATAGTCTCTGTCTGCAGCACATGAGATTCTATAAATCACTCCGTGCCATTTTTATATATAGCAAGATATCGTTTGAAATTGTCAGAGAAGTACGCACTGGAAAACAGTCTACTTTCCTTCACAACTTCATAACTGTCCAGGGAATTGTGTACCAACTATTAAATGAACATCCGTTCATATGAGCAGACATTATCTTGGTTTTTTTACTGCAGTAACAATACCACACTCACCAAATGAGCTGGTGTGCCTGACTTGTCATTGCTGATTTATAGAGTCCATTCTGCCAGAACAGGCAATTCAGAATGTTAGCATTTCTATAAACCACAAAGTTATTTAGAATCTTTGTGTCTAAGTATCTCTAACATTTTAATACTAATATACATAGACAATACACAGGAATAGGTATGTCCAGGCACAGCCACAATCAGGGCAACATTGTCCTCCTTGTCCTTCTCCTGCTAAAGTCACAGCTTAGCTATTTTACCCTCCATTTTGCAATTTGGATTACTCACTGAACTCTGACTTTTAGTACATCAAATCCAAATTGCGAAATGGAGGGTAAAAAAGCTAAGCTGTGACTTTAACTCCTTTGGAGACTTTCTTTTAAATTGTCGAGTTTTGTCTGAATATACCAGTTCAGATTTAATTTGCTAAAAAAAAGTTTTGCGATAAAGACCAGAAGTAAAGTTTAGATGGTCATTTGCTCTGGATACACACCATAATTTAATGTTCTGTGCGCACCTATTCTAATATAATTCTTATTTTTATGCAACTGCAACACATTTTCACCTTCAGTATAATTAATATATCATTAAAGTACAGTTTAGCTAGATAGGTTTAATCTTTTTTACAATGGCAGTTGGTAATTCCTCACAATCTAAGGATATATATTTTAAAACCATATTGCAGGCACGCATAACAAAAACCGTTTACTACTGTTAATTGCTGGGTTTATGAAATGTGTCTTGATAGAACCAACTTTCAAAGCCGCTTCTATAGAGATTAACCTAGAATCTATTACTATTTTTATATGAACATGTTTACATTTAACCCCTTAAGGACACATGATGGAAATATTCCGTCATGCTTCCCTTTTAATTCAGAAAGTGTGTCCTTAAGGGGTTAAAAAACAGACTTGAATAATGCAATATTTTTATTTTCCATGAAAATGTCAGTTTTGAATAAAAAAATCTGTTTATTACATATACTATGTTAGAAACAAATGTTAATGGATCACACAGTAAATAAATTATGTGGTGGAAATATTTATAATGAACTTAATGTTAATCATTGAGTCTGATGTTTGTTTGAATTGATGAAATTGTGTAAAGCTAGAAAAAGTTAAAGAGACACTACAGTCACCAAAACAACTTTAGCTTAATTAAGCAGTTTTTTTTGTGTATAGACCATGCATTTGAAGTGTCACTGCTCAATTCTCTGCCATTTAGGAGTTAAATCACTTTTGCTTCTGTTTATGCAGCCCTAGCCACACATCCCCTGGCTGTGACTGACAAAGCATTCATGGAAAAAAAAAAAATGATTTCACTTTCAATTAGATATTAACTTACTTTAAAAGTTTGTCTCCTGCTCTCTAAATCGAACTTTAATCACACACAGTTGGCTCCTGCAAGGTCTAGCAAACTATCAACAGAGCAGGAGATAAGAAATTCTAAATTAAACAGAATTTGCAATAAAGGTGTAAACATTAGATGACTCTTCACAGGAAGTGTTTAGAAAGGCTGTGTTAGTCACATGCAGTGAGGTGTGACTAGGGCTGTATAAATAAAGTGATTTAACTCATAAGTGGCAGCGAATTAAGCAGTGAGACTGCAGGGGCATGATCTATACACCAAAACTGCTTTGTTAAGCTAAAGTTATTTTGGTGGCTATAGTGTCCATTTAAATCCTTGTGGGAAAACAATTCAGTAATGAAAACAAGTTAGATACTATCTATCTAGCTAGCTAGCTATCTGAATATGAATCAATAATCCTGGAAAAATAAAATATATGTCATTATATAAATGTAACATTGTGTACATATGAATATATGAATCAAAAGCACATTTTTCTTACTGTCATCTTGCTTTACAAAGACTCGTAGGAAAAAAAGGTATTTTAGAGCACCAGCAGGAGGCAATTTCATGCAAGCATTAACTTCTATTGTTTTTTTTAACCAATTATCATAATATAGACATATTATACATTGATGGAGAGGACATTTTATGACTTTTTGGAACATTAAGATAATTTGATATGACTGGAAGGTTATATGATCACTGGAGTGATAACGGTTTTCTTATGCAGAATATAATTTTCTGGCTTGCGCTCAATATTCCTGCTAGCATCCTGCTGTGTAAAGTAAAAAAAAGATAGTAAAAAATTCAATTTATTTCTGAACTCAGCATCAGTATACAACATCTCACATTAATTATTATTCTGCCGCACATCTACAGCAAAGTATATTCGGATACTCTGTACTCAAAGACAGTATTGTGATGTTTTAGTTGGGTTAATTAGTATTACACGTCTTGTGAAGCATGATTTGATTCACTTTCCTATAATTTTATAAAACGAGGTCACCACAGGGAATTATAATGAAAGAACATGTATATGTGCAATGAATTGTAAATAAACAGGCCTGCAAAACCAAAACTGGTCAAAACTATGATGTGTGCCAAAATAGCAAAGTTAATCACTAATGTAGGAATTGTAAGGAATTCACAGTGAACTTGAAATTTTAGAACAAAACAGCCAATTGAAAACATAGGTGTCTTACTTTTTGATTGATTGATTGATTGGTTATATTTTTCCAATGTGACTATTTTAGCCTAAACCTTTGCTTTGAATTCTCTTTGGATTGCTGACAATTTACATATTAGTGTGAAAAAACTATAGGGACTTGTAAATATAGAGAGGGGATCCCTTATGTCCTCTCACCTTCACCTGTAAAGTTAATTTGAATGTACCTAGTTGTGCCCTTTAAAGCAAAGCTCATTCATCTTTTATTATTACTGAAAATAAATAATGCAAGCTTTATAGCCTGGCGAACTACTTTGTAATAAATGTATATACATAAATACATTTTCTGTACATCTGATAACTTTTTCTTCCTCTGTGGGAGCGGCCATTTTTATCTCATGACAATGATGTCAGAATTTGTTAAAATACAGACTAGCTCATGATTACCTGCATGTGCTTCTGACCAAATAGTATTTAAAGGGAACCTATAGTGAAAGGATTACAAAGTAGTATTCTCATCACTATATTACCATCTATTCCCCGCTTACCCCCAACCCCGCAGCCGATAGAGGGTTAAAACCTTACCTGATTTTGTCTCTGCTCCTCCTCTGCTGACAAGCGCTGTGAGCACATTAGGACTCCCCCGTAGGAAAACACTGAATCAATGCTTTCCTATAGAGTTTTAGCTGACTCTAGGTGTCCTCATGCAGAGCGTGAGGATATCCAGCGTCATTTAGCGGACCTGAAGTCCTCCAAGGACCCGGAAGTGCCTCTAGTTGCAATGAGATTAAGTGGTCTAGGTGCCTATAGTGTCCTTTTAAACACGGCCTCCTCCATCCAACAAGAACAACCAAGGAAGCACACTGAGAATAGGTATTTACTTATATGTATGTATTACAAGACTACAATACACCAAATCTTGTATTTTAATTAAATAATAAAAAAAATCCTCTATTAAAAAATTCTACATTTTACCAGTAGATGACCGCCACCAGTAGATTTATTAATTTAGCATTTTTAAGTAACGTTTAGATGATCATTTGCTCAGAATTCACAACGTAATTTAATGTTCTGTAATTTTACCAGTAGAATGCAGTAGATGTTTCTGTTTTATTTAAATAAGATATGTTTTCCTGTCATTCCACTACCTTATACTAGGAGTTTATTCAGCAATTCAGCTCTACTTCTACTCTTTTTATAGAATCTATTTTGAACTCGATATTTGAATAATGATTTATTTAAAGCCATCCCTGTTGTGCAATGAAATATTCTGAAATTCACATTTGAATAATCAGTTGTTTACCTCCTTCACTATTGTGCAATATTAATAAATACCTGCTATCAGGTTAAATATCGTTTACCTTTCCCAATGACATCTAAGATTGGATTCTCTATACCGAGAAACACACAACACATAAATGAACCCGATGTGAATGCAATTTAATATTTTTCATTTATTAGGTGTGCTTGATTGTTTGAATAGGGTAGAATAGGTAATTTCATTATAGTGTATTTGATATGGTTTTAGCGTTATTTATTCTTCACACAGGGGAGCACTTTGAGAGCCACTTTTTTGGCAGCCCGATAGCCTTTAATTATGTGCAGATTTCTGGGGTTTCTTTGTTGTTAATTATAAGAGGGAATTGGATTATAATTAAGCTTTACTTATAAAAAGATACTGTGGTAGAACAAAATGTTCAATCCTACACATTGTTTTAGAGGCCAGTTAAAGTACATTGTAAGTCCTGGAAACGTTAAAGATCAACTACAGTTACTTTGAACAGAGTAACAGTGGGGAGTACAACCACCTAAAGGCTTTTCTCAGCAGGACATTTCAAGTAAGTGCTTTTTGTGTGAAAAACTGTGCAGCTTTCAACAGAAATTGGCACTTTTATAAATTAACACACCTCTGGCTGTCAATCAGACAACTAGTCCTGTTACTTCCTGGTTGATTATGTCAGTTGAGCTACACTCAAGAGGCCCAGAGGCTTTGCCTTGCAAAGACTTCTCATTGAGCTGCATTTGGAAGTCAGTGATTGGACAGCCACAGAAAGTCTGTGCTGGGGAAGAAGGGGAGGGCCTGCAAAGGCTGCAGACAAGAGAACTGTAGTTTTGCAAACTGTGCAAAAAGTAAATTATTTTATTGGGAGTATAGTATATCTATTAAATATTGATTTAAAAATATATATATTTCTTTGTATTTGGGCAGTAGAGAAGTTTTTGGGCACTTAACATATATTGTTTGCACTTTGGCCACTTCTCTGCTTTAGCTGTTTCTGCTGACACCTTTATCTTCTTTGCATTTATTGGTATCATGTGTGTGACCAGCAGATTGGCACTGGGTTGGGGAGTCACATTTGTGATGAGTGCACTCTAAGGATTTTATCCACGCTGAGGGCACAACCTTTCTTGCACTCTGGATCACCCTAACTTGAGTCTGTTGTTTCACTATATTATGTGCTTGGCTATGAAAGGTGTTTGCATATCATTGACTACCTCTGCTGTGGATTTCTATCTTTATATACTTTGCTATCCTTTCTCCTGAGTCTACACCCCTCTGAGAGTTTTAAGGCGACACAGGATGTACTCATTATTACTTCTTATTATTGAATTAAATTTTTTCTTTTCTTTGCGGATTTTATTGTTCTGCTTTTTATTTTGTAACGAACCACATAGTGAAGTTACTGTTAGCCTGGTTATCCTAGTGGGTTTATACCCAGTCCTTACCAGCTCCTCTGACCCATTGTCAATGTTTAGTCTAGGATCTGGAGCTTTGTCTGGGCTCCTACACCTTGGACTGTTATCGTGTGGCTCCAGGTGCCCGATGGACTTCAGATAACTTGCCAAGTAGTTCTAAAAAGAACATTCCTCAGGAGGCACTTCAGCTATATGTGTCTGGAGAATGTCACATTTGCACCAGTTTATTTCAAGTGTTGATTTTAATATAAATCTTTTATCATTTTTGGCAGAAACACCTCCCTGGCTGTAAATCAAACAGCTAGCAAGGTATTCTTTCACTTAAGCTGACTGCACAGAGCTAACTCACCAGGCATGCTATGCTAGAACGAGCCCATCTTCCCTCTTCTCAACAAGCTGTATTACAGGTCATTAAGAAAAATAGGAAAGTTGTGACTCACAGCTCCAGCATAGAAACATCTCAATGAGAAGCCTTTGATTGGAGTATTTCTGTGCTGGGGAAACGGAGGGCTTATGCAGGTTTAGGTATACACATGGAAAAAAAAACAAATAAATTCATGGATGTTTTCTTTGTGGGTATATCTACAATATCATAAAGAAAAATAAATTTCAGTGCTCATTTGAACTGACTACTTATTGTGTGAGGGTGCATGGGCACTTCTGACATCATAACTACAGTGGGCTGTAGTGGTTATGGTTCTTGGGCGGTTAATGTAGGCAGTCAGCTGTTTTTTCTAATAGTGTAAGTGTTGAGTTATAGTGAATGCAGTAGAGACTCCACTAGGGTTGCCAAATCCATCATGATCCAATATACATATTCCCTGCAGTATGTTGAAGTTGTAAGCTGTGGTAAGGGAAGTGATTATCAAAAAGTAATCTAAAAGGAATTGAAATATACCTTCAGCAGCAAGTGCATGCTCCACATTACAGGGTAGCACTTTTTAAACACTGCCTATCTGCGAGAAGAAATTATGTGTCAAGAAACACACCTGGGGATCTGGTAATTTTAGACTTGGCTGAAGCTGTCAGAGAAGCTCAATGAACAGTAAATTAACCAAGCACTCTGCAATTTACATGCAACTTCTTTAATAAAAATCTGAGGATTAGTTGAGAGTTGAACTCTCATTCCTTAAACAGCTTTTGAGGACATTTGTTGGCTTACTAGGTTCTTTGCCACTGACACAGTGTTTGTTTCTGCCTGTTGCCCCTTCATGTATCCTGCCTTTAATGTGCTCATGATGTTGTGATGGTACAAACCACCACGAGTATTAGAGGGCTACTCATAAGCCAGTACACAAGAGCATCTTCAAGTTGCCCTGGACCATCCTGTTGATAACGCAACCTCCAGAGGCAGGCAGATCAATAGAGGCTGGTATTGTCCTTTCTGCCTAAATATCTTTGGACAACAGGACATCCCTTCACATTGAGCGCCCATGCGGCAGCACAGTGGCTCTTGAAGCAGCAGATTCTTAGCTAAATCACGGTTTGCTTCACTGATGTTTGGTAGTTGTGTGTCCTTGTATACTTCCACAGCAGCCCTTTTGTAGTACATCACTTAGATTGCATCAATAGTGCACTCTCCAAAAGTCATGCTGATGTTGATGATAGAAATTATTTGAAGTATGCAATGCGATATTGCAGTCATCCACTAGGAGTTTTGTTAAAAATTACATTAGCATATTCATCAAGAGACGTACGTGCCCTGTTTTTGTATTGTTTTGTCTGCTTCCATTGTTGAAGCTCCCAGATATTTGTGCTGGTTTTATCTGTACCAATATACTATCTAGTTGTGCTTAACATTATCCTTGACTTAAAACCTAGCAAACCACCAAAAACAGGCACGCAGGGCACTTGTGTCTCCTGATTTCATTTTTCCTGAACATTTTGGTTGAACAGATTGTGTTCCAGTGAGACAGGCACAAAAATGCAACTTGAACCTCAAAAGACCCCATTATAATATACAGCATTTTCTTACATTGCATATTACCATACATGATTTAAATATAATATTTAATAATGGCATCTCATAATTGAACATAAGACAATTTTATAACGCTATCATGGCCATCATTAATTCTATCCAAAGATTACACAGCATGCCAACAAGGTTCACAACTAATTAGCATGTGAAACAGCGAATTGGGAAGACTGCCTAGCTAAATACAGAATATATATGCAGCGAATACGACTGTCTGCATGCATAATACAGTTAAGGGAAAAAATCATTACACCAATGAGATGGCTGTTGAACGCCTGGAATATTGCTAACAATTTAAATTGGTAGTGATAATACAGTCCATTATAAGCATAAAGAGAGGCATTCTGTTGTTTGTATTGCTAAAGCAATGAAGCACCAATACGACAATACCTCTGTTGTTTTTGTTCCTGATAAACTTAGTATTCTAGAACTTTGACTTTTAGAATACCAGGACTTCTTAGATCTGCACCCAGGCCAGATGTGTCTGTTGGCATCTGTTTTTAAAGTAGGAAACATCAGGATTCCCTAGCAACCAATTCCACACCAATTTCTCAAGAGAACACAAACAACAAAGTTTCACTAGATGTGTGCACTGGAAAACAAATTGGTCCAGAAGAATCGATCCATCTGGAAGAAAATTAAAAATCTTTGTTTGGCCTTTAAATTGTCCATATGGTGTTTCAGTCCAGATTAATTACACCCATGCAAATGATTTAGGAAAACAATTCTGACAAACTAAAAGGGTGCAAAAATGGTCAAATCAGTGCATTGCCAAATTTTAATATTATGTATATATTTTAAAATACAGTGGTAGGCAGGTTTTTCTGCCATTTGGTTCACAGATCAAGTGACAAGAAGAAACCAATAAAGAAAGAAAGATGGAGGAGTAAAAAAATCTATATGTATATTAACCATTAGCTTTGCACCAGAACATTAGTGAGATATGGCTATCATATTTACAGAGTGTATTTTTCTACCTGCTAATGTTGTTGGAAGAAGAATGTCTTAGAGTAAATGTAAGCAGTCCTGAAGACTGCTCTGTGAGTTCTGCTCAGTATATATCCTACTGCATCCTGCGATACCTGCGCTCTGGCCTAAATCCCCATGTACATTTAAACAAATAAACTTTGCTGGTATCAGACAAGGTGTAAACATCTCTAATGATGAGATGTTTACACTTTGTCTGATACCAGCAAAGTTTATTATATGTGTAGAAGCCCTATAAAGGGTTAAATGTGAAAGGGTTTATAAAATACCCCTTCCTGTCTTACTGGAGATTCTTGACTGATATCAGCATATCTAATGGCTAGCGTAGGCCTCACTTATTGAGGCTTGCCTTGACGTGGCAGATGAGCCATTGGAATAAAACTAAAGAGCCTCCATTTTGTTTAAATGTACGTGGGGATTTAGACCAGAGCGCAGGTAACATTCTCTTGGTTTTTACTATGTATTTTAAGCTGTTGGATACTAAGCTACTGCTGCTGTAAGCGCGGTGCTTTATATTTGTGTTTCTATATAACTATCATCTGAAACATTCTGCTTACTGTGATGATATATACTACTGTACTCTGTAATTTATTGCATTCTGCGATATTCTTTACCACTGTACTCTGCTGCACACTGTAATACTCTACACTACTTTATTCTGCAACAATCTGCATGCTGCAATCAATTATACTACTATACTCTGTAACACAGTGCATACTGCGATATACTGCACAATTATACTCCGCAGCATTCTGCGACACTCTATACAACTATACTCTGTAACACACTGCAATACTCTATACAACTATACTCTGTAACACACTGCTATACTCTATACAACTATACTCTGTAACACACTGCAATACTGTATACAACTATACTCTGTAACACACTGCAATACTCTATACAACTATACTCTGTAAACACTGCTATACTCTATACAACTATACTCTGTAACACACTGCAATACTGTATACAACTATACTCTGTAACACACTGCTATACTCTATACAACTATACTCTGTAACACACTGCAATACTATACAACTATACTCTGTAACACACTGCAATACTCTATACAACTATACTCTGTAACACACTGCAATACTCTATACAACTATACTCTGTAACACACTGCAATACTGTATACAACTATACCCTGTAACACACTGCAATACTCTATACAACTATTCTCTGTAACACACTGCTATACTCTATACAACTATACTCTGTAACACACTGCTATACTCTATACAACTATACTCTGTAACACACTGCAATACTGTATACAATTATACTCTGTAACACACTGCTATACTCTGTACAACTATACTTTGTAACACACTGCTATACTCTATACAACAATACTTTGTAACAAACTGCTATACCTATACTCTATACAACTATACTCTGTAACACACTGCTATACTCTATACAACTATACTCTGTAACACTATGCTATACAACTATACTTTGGAACACACTGCTATACTTATACTCTTTACAACTATACTCTATAACAAACTGCTATACTCTATACAACTATACTCTGTAACACACTGCTATACTGTATACAAATATACTCTGTACAACTATACTTTGTAACACATTGCTATACTCTATACAACTATACTCTGTAACACACTGCTATACTCTGTATAACTATACTTTGTAACACACTGCTATACTCTGTACAACTATACTCTATAACAAACTGCTATACGCTATACAACTATACTCTGTAACACACTGCTATACTCTGTATAACTATACTTTGTAACACACTGCTATACGCTATACAACTATACTCTGTAACACACTGCTGTACTGTTTACAACTATACTCTGTAACACACTGCTGTACTCTTTACAACTATACTCTGTAACATATTGCTGTACTGTTTACAACTATACTCTATAACAAACTGCTATACTCTATACAACTATACTCTGTAACACACTGCTATACTCTATACAACTATAGTCTGTAACACACTGCTATACTCTATACAACTATAGTCTGTAACACACTGCATTCTGCAATGCTCTATACTCACTGTACACTTCATACTTAGACTATACTGTGACATCTGATGTAATATACAATCACACCC
>OW240916.1:235429539-235456582 GCA_933207985.1 Pelobates cultripes
CATTGAAGTTGCTGTTTAGTGGATAGGTGAGTGCGTTGGATCTTGTGTATTGTATTATTTGGCCCCCAGCAGCACCCCCATTTATGCATGTTAAGGTGAGTGCAGCCAACCCCCTCTTGTTTTATATATATTTGGGAGTCTAGCCAACTCTTTGGTTTTGCACCCCTCCCTGTCACAGGTGCCTCATCCCAGGGCCCTATTTAGCCTTGTACTGCAGAGAGCCCCAGATGGAATTTCTTTCCCCAAGTAGGTTAATCTCATAAGAGCAGACATTAGGCAGTTAGTGTAGGACCTACAAAGATGGGGTACAATGACGCTGTGGCAGGCTTATAATGTATGATCATATAATGTAACTAAACCCCATTATTTTTGCCTAGATGAAAGTTTAAAAAAAAAAACAAATAAAATCTTCAATAGTTGCTGTTTAGTGGATAGGTGAGTGCGCTGATCTGTGTATTGTATTATTTGGCCCCCAAGCAGCACCCCCATTTATGGCTGTTAAGGTGAGTGCAGCCAACCCCTCTTGTTTTATTTATATATATATATATATATATATATATATATATATATATATATATTGTCTGCTTCCACTACATCCTACTTCGTACAACCTTTTCTGCTGGTAAGCTTCATGCCCACACAATCTAAATGTATTATTTATTTTACATTAATCCCCAAAGTGTGTAGTTTTGTTGGGTTTTCTTCAACCTTCGTTCAAGTATTAAAAATAACCTCGTTCAGCCTCTGTCGGTAAGCATTTGGCCCACGTTCGGCCATCATACCATTTTATTCATGTTCAACCCATGGCCTGCAATTCATAGGCATTTTTATTTTACATTTATCCATAACTGTAGTTTAATTAAATGTAGCTATTTTCTTGTCCAACTTTTGGAATGAAGAATTTAGTTATCACTATAATTTCTTCCGATCTTGCACAAACTCTCTATTGGTAAGCCCACTGATGTGGATGTCTACGGGTATGTTTGTGTGTATATATATATAGGTATATGTGCATGTATTGTTAATTATATTCAAGTTGTTATGTCATCTGTTATTTTTTAGTATCACGACTCTACAATCTTGTGGTTACGCTCCCTCGTTTCTGTTACCTTAGGGGTCATTTGTATACATTCTGGTCACCTCTTTTATTGCCTATCTTATGTATCTGTATGCGTCTTGGGCATATTTGTACGTCTATTTTCACTATACATGCCTTAGAATATTGGGGGATGTTCTAGCACAGGGGCAGGCAACCTACGGCACTAGTGCCATGCACGGCACTCAAGGTGTCTTTGCACGGCACTCAAGGCTGCTAGAGCCAAACAGGCTCTGGCCTATAAGGAGTCCCAGTGAAACTTCAGATATCTGCTAATACGAAAAGGTGGTGAAGGACAATCCTCAATTTATGCATTGCAGCATGTAGAGAAAGTGATCTCAGATAACTATCTCATATCACTTCCACACAGCACTTGTAAATGGGAATCCACACTGTAGTAAAGCAGCCCGCAGCTGCTGTTGCAGCTCCTGTCCTTGACCTGTACCTGGCCAGCCTGGCCCCCACTAGAACCCAGGGAAGCCACCCACACTGCTAGATATACACAGAAATGCACAATAACCCTCCCCTCATACAAATAATACGAACAGCCCACACACAAACATACACACAATCCGCACAAACTTAACCCACTAACTGTCAGGCCGTATCTGGTCCGGCTCTGTTCCGGCATTTCCGGTATGTGGAACTGGCTCTGCCCCCTTTCTGACGCGGCTCTCTCACGCTTTATAGAGAGACCGCGCCAGATTCAGAAGGCTTGGTGATTTCGGATGTTACTTCTGCATTCAACGCCGGCTAAGCTTCTCTTTGTTCCTAACGTGTACCGAACCTTGGATTGTTGTAACACTTCCGCATTCAACGCCGGCTAAGCTTCTCTTCGTTCCTAACGCGTACCGAACCTTGGATTGTTGTAACGGACTTTTGCCTTCTCATTGCCCTCTGACCACGGACCGTATTGGATTTACCGGATCTCTACTTATTTCCTTGAAACCGGACTGTTTATGTCAAACATCCTTTGGACTCAATCTATTCAGTTCCATGGAGGACAACTCCCATCAATCTTAAGTATACAATTTACGTCTATCTCTGAAGGTTTACTTATTAATGAACTTTTACTTGCTTGCTATAACCTGCATTTACTAAAATATTATTGCAATCATTAAAGCCTTTTCTTTTCCACTAATTGCCTGCAACCTCCACCTTGCTTTAAAGCTACAGTAACCTTATTAATTTAAAGGATTTCTCCTCTTTTTGCTATTGTAATTAAGGAGTTTTACAAGCTACAGTTGAGTTCCAAATCCAAAACCTCTTGTGACATAACACTAACAATCCACATACATGCACACAACCCCACATGCAGCCTCTCACATGCAATACCCCAAACAACCCCAACACATACACACACTACCAAACACACAACGTGACTTATCCATCCACACACACAATTCCACAAGCAGCCCACTGTCACGTATTCATCCGCTTATAGAAATGTGGTTAATGACATTTACTGTCCACACAGGAAAAGTTGTGCCGAGCAGCAACCTAATCCACAGAAGGGTTAATGCTGAGCAGCAATTATGCAAATGAAACCTGGTAACTGACTTTGGGGTCAAAGGCCGGTTACAGCCTATCAGAATTAAGGAGGGGTATTTAGGCCCAGTTCTCATCCTGCTCAGTGCCCTGTCGTGGTTTCCCTTGTGGTTGTCTGAGAGCGCATTCCTGTTATTAGTTTTCTACCTGGTTTTTGACTTTGGCTTTGTTTATTGACTTCTCTATATTCTGGTATCCTGACTCCTGGCTTTCCTCATCGCTGCGTCCCTTTCTGTGTTCCCTGACCTCGGCTAGTATTTTTGACTATTCTTTGTACGTTAAATCCGGCCATTCTAAGGACCGGTAATACGTTACTTATTTGTCATCCATGCTATACAGTTCTGTGTGCTGGATCAAACAGTAATCCTGACACCCACATTCATATGTATCATACACGATACCACAAACTACTCCTGAACATATACAATATAATAGCTTGTATACGCACAAATACAACGATACAAAGCAACTGTAGTATAAATAACACAAGCAGAATACGACAACATACACACCTCAATTTAAAAAAAAAAATAGGACCGTCACGCTACGGGACATCACAATCCTTTAGCGGCACAGTGCTGCTAAAAGGTTGCCTACCCTTGTTCTAGCATATACAGTCAACAGGGTCTTTTATTATACTTGGATTTCTTTCAGTTGTTTGTGTAGAGGATATCACAAAAATATTTTGTATTCTGGGATCATTGTTCTTACTTTATGTTACCAGCAATCACTCTGCTGCTTTTTACAGTGGTAGTAGCTTAATTCTGTATTTTGAACACTACACTCTCAGGTATCACTTTTGGTTCATGTTTAGATTATTGACCACTGTACACTTTTTTTTGACACTCCACTTATATTCACTTATTTCTTACTATCAGCTTCTCGTACTCTTCCTTTCATTAATTCTGCCAGGTATGTAAATTTAGCCATTTTCATAGCTACGCATTTGTTTCTCAAGTCACCTACCAAGTGACTCTCTTTACGATACTACCTCCCACCTTAAAACAACCACTTGCTCTACACGAATGTTGCCTTTAATTTGGTCTGGCTATTAGGGTACCTAGGTGGCCATAGGTAGATTTTCAGCTTCTTGTGCGATCATATAGCTGTCCCCCAAGCCAACTCCTATTCTCAACTACGGAGGTAAGTTGCCCCTCACTCCAAATCATAGTTATTGCCTCACATCTCCACCCTCTTGGCAAAGCAGCTAGGGCATCAACTGTCACGGTCAACTTTTCTTGAATCTCTTTTAGCATCACTGAAAGGCCAACACTCAGACAAAACACTCGGTGGCAAATCAACCCAACTGGCCAAATCATCGGTAGGGCCTCTCATTGCTACTTGGTAACTTGTTAGGTTCTCAAGTCACCAATTTAGCTTGATTGTTTTGCCACTTGGCATAACATAGGTCAGCCAATACCTGGAATGTTATACTGGCATTTTATTTCTCTTTCAGATAAGGTTATTATTGCTGCTAAAATACTAGTAATGGCAGAGGGAAGGAGTCAAAGAATAAGGGATTTCAGAGGTCTAAAGGCTTTCTGATAATCAATTTCAGGTCCAAATTCAGTACATATACCGAGACATGAGCCTTGGGAAAATCATTATCTCCTTCCAGCAACTTGTACGGAGCACCGCTCCCAACCAATAGTTAATTTGCCTTATAGCTAACATAGCTTTATATTTTCTACATTTAGCATGGGGTTAATGTATCATTTTACTAATTTATCATTACTGACATAATGCAATTCCTTGATGCTTTCTTCCTAACAACCTGGAAGTATTGGCGGTAGGTTCAGTTTCAGTAGTAGGCTAGGTACAAGTACGCTTAAACAATACAGGGCTTTGTTGTTATGTAGTAACGAGTTTAGGTAGTTTTAATATTTTTGCCCTCTTTTATAAGCATACCTTTTTCGTCACCAAAAACAACTTGCTACTACTTTTTTAACCCAATACTTATTGTATACCTTGTCTGTTGTTCCCGTACACAAATGTTAAGGAACAATGTCTGAAATTGTGGGAGAGGTTGCTGGTCTATATATACTCCCTCCTCCCAGCTTCCTCCTAATGTTCTGCCTACGTTTTGGAAACCCACCCACCACCCACCTTAATATACTCTTTCAATAGGCTGGCCCTCTTTTTCAGGCCTACCTTGTTCGTCGGTTTTGGCACACCACCATCAACTTGCTACTAATGCTACTAACTCAATCCTTATTGTATGCCTTTGCTGTTGTTCCCTTAAACAAATTTAGTGTTTGTCCCGTAATCATCTGTTTTTTACCCTCAATCATCTAGTTTTATTTTGGCACCATGGGCAGAACACTGAATCATGAATCAAAATCATTGTCATATGACAATTTGAAGTTACAGAATTTGAACAACGCTTCAATCACCCAAATGTGGGTGAATCCCAATTCGTTTGAAATCGAATGCAAAAATCTAACTATTCCTCGTAATCCATCCTAGAATATTAGTTCCAGTATAAAAGGATTCACTGATACAACGAAGGATATTTATCAAAGGGATCTGAAAAAGGTGACAGTTAAATTCCATCATTATTTTGATTATATTTCTTAAAGGGTTCTAAAAGTTAGCTGAAAAGTGAAAATTTTCTTTATTAAAAATTCTGCCAGTTTTCACAGAAATTTCCATTTCAAATTTAGAGTGACGGAGAAAAAGAGAAGTGAAACAGGACACTTTTCTGTCGGAAAGAGTGGCGTAACGATTGATAAATCTATTGCATAGTCAGAAAAAGGCATATATTAAAAAATGACGCACTAAAAGGAGAACGTCAAAGAATTCATAGTGAATTTCAAAGTGAAGGTCAAAATAGCCAAATTCAAAACAGAATTAACTTGGAGAATGATTCTTATTTATCTATTTTGACCTATTTAGAAATTCACTTTGAATTTCTAGTAATTGTCATTTTAGTGAATAGCCCTGTTTGATAAATGATTGCCTCCCCTGTTGTTTATAATTATCCACAAGTCCTTCTCATTTACCTTTATTCCTTATCTCAACTCCACCTAAGGTATATGTTTGCGTGTCCCTCATCTCAAAATCCACATCTACATTGAATCTTAACTGCCACTTGTCTATCTTCATCTCTAATTTATCATAAATTCAAATCCTGCTTAAACTACTTTACAGAGTTTTACAATTTTCACTAACAGCCATTTTCAGAGATAAGGCCTGTAATTTCAATGTTTCCCTCATTTTCATACCACGATATAGAATGTGCTGTTGCTTGGGTGATAAAACCTGTGTTAAAATATAGCATGTGATAAAACAAGGTGATAAAATTCACAGAATTAGATTTCTGCATACAAAAGTGTAAATGTGAAAATGCAGAATAAGCTTGCACTTGGTCTAAGTCCCAGCAAAGAAACGACATTATTTGTCTTAACATTTTTCATGCCATGATTTTATCAATATTCTCTATATTGT
This sequence comes from Pelobates cultripes, assembly GCA_933207985.1. Taxonomy (NCBI): domain Eukaryota; kingdom Metazoa; phylum Chordata; class Amphibia; order Anura; family Pelobatidae; genus Pelobates; species Pelobates cultripes. The sequence continues at coordinate 235,435,631 of OW240916.1, forward strand.
GAATAAACAAAGAGAGTGATTTTGTCTTTTCCTTCCTCTCCCTGTCTGTCTTTACGTTAACATCAACACATCATCACAAAAGCAGCATGGAATAACACTTTAAATTGTGCTTTTTTTTAATATGTATTCATCTCTTGCATATAAAACTTGGCACCAGTCACTAATCAATATTTACAAAATAAAATCAATTATTTAAAGTAACTGTAAAAGTACTTTTGTGTGAGTGTGTGTGTGTAAATTTCAACATAAAAAATATAAATCTAGATTTCTAACTGCGAAAGTAATTTGTCAGCCTTCGGCAAAGCTTGTTTCTTAACACTGTCTGCTGTGTCAACAGGTCATCTGGCATTACGGCATCAGAAATCCCAGACTCACTAGGGACTCGCTAGCCAAATTTTCAGTCTTCATGAGATCAAGGTCAATCAAGCATTCCTTTTACTAGGGCAAGGTGTGCGACATTCAGGAAAGACAAAACAGCACAGTAAAGGTTGAGTAGCTGATCAAACGTCGTTTGTTGACTTTTTTTTGCTACCGCCTGGATCTCTGACCTAGTGCCAATTATTTCCAAACCAGCGACTGCAAAAATTATGTATTGGGGGCAGAGCTGTGTTTGTTTACAACTCATACAAAATAACAAGTATACGTTCTGCTAATGGTGTCAGCGGTGCAAAACTGTAATGGCAATTAGCATTTTAATTCATGACAAAAAAAATTGCATTATTAAATTGGAGTTCATCATTTAGAATGAAAAATTTAAATATAGCACGCATTGCATATCTTATCAATTAAAAATGTAAAAAATATTAACACTGGAGTAACAACATTCACAACAAATTATCATTTCAAAGAGAATAATAATAATAATTGATTATAATATTTTAGACTAATATATTCTCGTCCATCTGTCCCATCAATGCATGTGTTATCGCTGAACTACTGCAATGCATTATAGCCAATGAATACATATTAAATTAATTATTAAAACTGGCAGAAAATGCTGTGTCTATGTACCTGGTGGATCCAGCACTTTGTAATATGGTGAATATGCTACAAACTTAGTTGGATGGGTTTTAAAGGTCTATATAACTCATCTTACTGCTGCTTGATGGAACTCTTGGTTCTCTATACACAAAAAGCTTCCATATGGAAATGGAAAATTAATTACAACTGAGGTTTCAAGATTGTATCAACACTGAAATTTGTATTTGTGTAACTCTCTCCCCAACACCGTCAAATAATCAGATTCAGTAGCTATATTTTAAAATGAACCATTTGATCAAGCTTTCGAATATCACCAATGATATTCCTAGCTTCAATATGGATTTCTGTTAGAACTGGAAACTTAAAAGCCTTTTGCAGAAAGAGCTATATACATTTTTTTTTTTTTATTATTAATAATTGTGTTAAAATGTAGATGGCTATCAACCATGGCTTGTTGATGAGATCTACGAGAGCCTATGCCACTTGTAAAAAGCTGCTGTCTAATCTAATGTTGTCTAAATCTACAAATCTAATTTCTAAGAACTTTATTGTAACTTGTAAAAAACTAATTCTGTATATCCTACTGTAATGGATCATCTATAGTCCGACAGCGGATATACACTGTAGTTTTCCCAAATCCCAAGTGAAGCAGTGATTAAAGCTCTGAGATAACCAAATATCAGCCAAGACTTGATGAAAACACAAGAAGACTGGTTTATTATGATAGCTTATATACACAGACCCCCAGCAGGAGGTCTCCAGCAGTAATATAGTAAACCACTCCCACAACATGCCCAGGACACTCCCACAACACACCCAGGAGTCTCTGTGTACTTTGCTTAAACTAATTATCTCCCAGGCACTAGAGTTACGAAATATAAAACATAAATTATTAAAAATACATACAACACATATAGGAATCCCCACAAATATAATATCCCCAGATATCCTGGATCTGAGTGCCCAAGTTGTCCAAATAGCGCTCAGATCCCACAAACACAGCCGAATTGCCACCGTGGTAAAGTTTTGACCGACTGCACACGTGGTGTCTGCCCAAATTAGTTCCAGAGAAATAGTGGTAGCGGTCGGTCACTTTCAGGAGTTCCATATGAACAAACTGTCACATGGTTCCCCTGGCTCATAGGTAGCGATTGTTCGCCTTGTTCGTGTGAACAATCCTACCAAACAGCGCTCTCCTGGCTTGTTGTTGAAAGAAGCAGGCGTTCTTGTGATTTTACCGGTGTTCGCGAGGTCTAGTGTCCAACTTATAGTTTCAGACACTCGACGATCAGGTCCCGCTACCTGCGTTCGTGCGACAAGATGGCTGCTGTTTTCTCCAACACGTGTTGTTCAGTTATATGAACGGCGGCCTCACAGGGAGAGCACTTAAGTTTGTGGTTTCTTTGTAGTTAATGAGCCAGGGGGTGGTCGGTGTTCGGTAGATTGTAACTGCCGAACTGGGAAAACTTGTTTCTGTTCGGGAAACTATATACCACAAACCAGGAGGGAAATGTCTTGCGAACAGAAGGGAAAATAGTGAGTTTGACACAATGTAAATGGCCCATTGGTGGTGGGCAGGAGGCCAGCTTGTACACTCCTCCAGAAGTTTGTAAGTTTGTGGCTAATGTCTAGAGTAAGTATCGTTTGTCACATACCTACTATTTGTGCTAATTTATTTAACATTTTGGGATTTATAGAGATTCTTGTTTGGGTTTTTTTGTATTTATATGTGTATATATTTGTTAATATTGTAAAAAAAAAAAAAATTCACAATTTTCTCATATTGGTGATGTATCCTCACTTAGGTTGCTTACTTTAAAACTGTTCTATTTATGACAAGGCATTAGTCATTTTATTGCCTTGGCTGCTAAACCTTTACATTTTCTAAAACACATAGGCATCAATGGGATTACTAAACAGCAAATAAAAATTATATATATATATATATATATATATTCAAATGAATACAAGCATTAAAATATAATTTATTTATTTTTTTGTAGTATGGAGCATTCCTTAAATATGAGCTTCCCCAACCCCGCATCCCCCACCCCCCCTCTACCCCAACTAATTAAAAGCTCTGACAGGTTGCAGGTTCCTGACCAAAGATTGTTTTCATTAATCATAGTTGTGTACTACCATAATATGTGCAGTGCCTGTATATGAGCTATAAGGCTAGTATACTAAAAAGTTGATTCACTAAAAAGTGAACTGAGGTGAATTGGTGAGGACATTACCTAAGCATTGATAGATGACTTTGTTGCATTAGATATTTTTTCCAGTTTTGCTATTTTGGCATAGATTTTTCAGTTCCCTTGCATTTTAAAAAATTTGCTATTCAGATGGCTATTCTCCACAGAGTCAGCTTTTCAAACAAATTGGTTGCTTCCAATATGGTACAACAATTCCCTTGAATTGTGGTGAATTGCAAGGGAACTGAAAAATCTATGCCAAAATAGCAAAACTAGAAAAAAATAACTTTAAATATACTGTGTGTGTTACTGTCTGCCTGTAACTGTGTGTGTGTGTGTGTCTGTTACTGTGTGTGTTACTGTCTGCCTGTAACTGTCTGTGTATCTGTCTGTTAATGTGTGTCTGCCTGTCTGCTTGTAACTGTGTGTGTGTTTGTGTGACTGTCTGCCTCTACGTGCGTGTGTGTATAACTGCCTGTAACTACGTGTGACTGTCTGCCTGTAACTATGTGTGTGTGTGTGTGTGTGACTGCATGTGTGTGTATGACTGCCTCTAACTGTGTGTGTGTGACTGTCTGCCTGTAACTCTGTGTGTGTGTGTGTGTGTGTGACTGCCTCTAACTGTGTGTGTGACTGTCTGTAACTGTGTATGTGTGTGTAACTGTCTGCCTGTAACTGTGTGTGACTGTCTGCGTGCGACTCAAAGACTGTAACTGTGTGTGGGTGCGAGTGGCTATGTGCCTGGGACTATGTGCATGTGGCTATATTTGACAGTATATGTGTATAATTGTGTGCATCTTATTATGGGACTGTCTGCATGTGACACTGCAAAAAATCTGAATTAAATACCACTATACATGGATGAGTGGGTGTGACAAAGGAGGGGCGCTGTGAAAATTTTGCGCACAGGGCGCCTAAAGGCCTAAGGCCACGCCTGTTCACAGATTAACACTCCCACAAATTACAGATTACTCACAGATACACACATACTCACAGATTCACACACTCGCAAATTCAGACAGATTTAGTATCACAGTTTCACACACATATTTCAGACTTACAGATTCAAACACCGATTAACACAGGCACATATTAACATTCACAGAAGCACACACGGATGCACACACACTTACAGATTCAGACAGATTTACGCTCACACCCAGATTAATACACAATCATATATATTCAAAACCTATTCAGACTCACAGATTCAAACACAAATTCACACACAGCTTAACACACACTCACAGATCAACAATGATTTTCAGATTCACACTCACAGATTCACAAAAGCAGAGTTATAGATTAATGCAGATACTATAACACGGCAGGAGGATGGCTTTCCTTTGGTCTGGAGCAGTGGCGGATCCAGAGCCTGATCTCGGGAGGGGCACTTGTAGATTATTTAAAGAAATAATCCAGGCACAATAACCACTACAGCTCAGTGTAGTAGTTATGGTGCCCGTAGTGCCAGGATCCCATCCCAGAGTAAGTAATCAAACCATTTAAAAACAGTTTGACAACTTACCTGGGGTCTGCTGGGATATAGGGCATAGGAGCAGTGGTATGTGTTAGGGGTGAAGTGTGTGTGAAAGGTGCAGTGTGTATGTGTGAGTGGTGAAGTGTGTGTGTGCGAGTGCATGAGGGCGGCAGTGTATGTCAGGGTTGCAGTGTGTGTGTTATGGGGCAATGTATGTGTGGGGCAGTGTGTGTGTGAGAGCTGCAGTGTGTGTGTGTGTGTGAGAGCCATGCAGTGTGTGTGTGAGAGTTGCAGTGTGTGTGTGTTTGGGGCAGTGTGTGTATGGGGGGCAGTGTGTGTAGTGTGTTATGGGGCAGTGTTTGTGGGGCAGTGTGTGTAGTGTGTGTATGGGGGCAGTGTTTGTGGGGCAGTGTGTAGTGTGTGTATGGGGGGAAGGAGGGTAGGGAGGCTTTTCATTTTTTTTTATTTAATAAAATAAATATTAATTATATCCCCCTCCCTTCTTACCTTTACTGGGAGGAGGGGGGACATTTCTTAATGCCTGGTGGTCCGGTGGTGGTGAGGTGAACTCTAGCCCACGCTCCAGGGCTAGAGTTCACTCTCGCGAGATTTGGAGTGTTGCCGTGGTAACCGAGAGGAAGACCCGGAGGAGCTGCAGGTAAGAGCTCCTGGGTCCTCTCTCTCCCTCCCTCCCCCGCCGGCTGCCAGCACAGTGCCTGCGGACCGGGGAGGGAGATCTGTGATCTCTGATCTCCCTCCCCGGTCCGCAGGCACATTGCAGGGCTGGCACTTGAACAATGCCAGCCCTGCGTTAGCCGGCAGGGGGGAATCTCGGGGGGGGGGCAATTGCCCCGTTGCCCCCCCTCCAGATCCGCCACTGGTCTGGAGGAGATATCTCGATGGTAGATGAGCAATTTTGTGCAAATGCTACTTTGGCGGTGACAACAGGAAAGTATAAATTTGAGAAGGTTTTGGATAGTAATGCCACCTTAATTATCATTTTCATTTGTTATAGAGCAGATATAGGATTTGCATTATGAGTATATACATCAAAGAACTATCACTTTAATTGTTTTGTTTTGACATAACATTTTTTGTATTGTTTTTTTAATCACATTAATTTTGCATTATATATATATTCACAATGATCTTGTTGGAGGTGCTGTAAAGAAGTGGTGGTCTTAACGCGATATGGCCACATGGTATTAGTGAATCCCCATATTTATTTGCTGAGATAGGTGATTTTAGGTAGCTTTATAAAATGTAAAACTGTATTTTTATGTCTGCGCTGTTCCTTAAATTGTATATTGTATCAATTTTGGTCTCTACGTCAGTACCATTGCAAAACATTTTTTTTTTTGCCATGCATAAGTCTAATTATTTTTTTTTTAATTGCAAATTATGTAAAAATTACTATAAGCAAAAGTATTAAATATATATATATATTTATTATTATTTTTTCTCCATTTGTACGTAGGAATGGGTTAGTTGTAACTAACAGAAAAAAAATGATAATCTTTTATTCTATGCCAGTGGATATGTAAAAGAAAGAAAAAAAAAAAAGAATGCATTAAAGGGGAATTGTCAATTTCCAGGATTTTTAATATTAAGTTCACTTCCCCTATAATATACAAATATGTCTTTGTGAGGTGTAAAAAAACGACTTGAATGTGGAAAATCACAACTCTTTAACTTTCAAAATGGTGTTTCCTTCTTGGCTGCCTGTCAGTCATTGTCAAATGATCTTTCTTTTGCACCTGGCAATCAACATCGAGAAAGAATACAAGAGGAGAAATTAATCAAGGTTTCTATTTCTCCTCTAGGTTATGGTGTAGTTTCTGAAATGTTTAATACAGGTGGTCCTCATTTTACGACCTACCTGTTTTACAACGGCTTACACTTACGACCAGCTTTCTAGCATGGTGATTCAAGCGATTCCCCACTTTAGAGAGCTGGTCTATGTTCCCTGCTCTGGTGCGTATGTCTACATTCGGGCAAATTTCCCTGAACATAGGCAAGCGCACCAGAGCAAGGAATCGATCTAATCTATGTTCGGGGAATGTTCGCCAAACATAAATTTGTGGGATTCTCTGCTCTGCTGCGCTTGTCTATGTCTCGGGAAATTTCCCCGAATATAGACCTGCACTGTGTAGCGCATCCTCCTTTACTGACCAATTAGTTTTACGACTGGGTCGCAGGAACGGAACCTGGTCGGTAAGTGAGGAGTAGCTTGGATAAATTTAAGAGAAAACTGAGTATCTCATTAAAAAGGACAACAGAAGTTAAAGGTGATTTTCAATGCTTTATTTAATGATGGAAATTGCAGGGAAGTGAAAGTAAAAAACATATTCCTAAAGCATGAATCATAATTAAATTAAATGCTTAATGTAGTCTATTAGTTTACATTTTTTGTATCTACACATCATCTTTTTTGGTAAAAGCTTGCAGTTTTTCTTTACCAGCTCTCCAATTCTGCTTTGTTAGGTCTATTTCTGTGCACTAGAACTGCATAACAGCCAGTTAAATTCAGGACAAGTATTGCATTGCTTTGGAACACTATGTGTCTTCTATAACTAAGTATATCATTAAAATGTTCCAACAATCTGACGTGTAATCATTGAAAAGAGCATCTAATATATTGTGCTTCACATGTTCATTGTAATAATTAAATCACAAATCTATTGGAGAAATGGAAACAAGTATTTATTTATACCTTTGTCTATCATATTTGTATTTTACAAGCAGAGCACTTTTATATTTGTGGAAGGGGGTACGCCAAGATCTGGCTGGCTAAACGTCACAGTAAAGTGTACACTCAGGAAATGGCCTCAAACAGCCTCAGCATTCATATTCCGCTCCCCGGTGCTCAGCCGAAAAAAGCAGAACATGCAAATTCTCCACAAGTGAATTTCAAGAGAACAAATTTGGAGGACAGCATGGTGGACAATGCAATTAAAGGGTTGTCTTTGTTCTGAGCCAAATAACATAGAAAAACACCAATCACTGCTACAATGTTTCAGCCATAGCCTTAATCATGCATACAGTTACAATGGAAAAATGCTACATATATACATAGTGCTTAACTAACAGCATCACATGAGCATAAGGTACACACACTAATCAATCCATGTAAGCATGGTATATTTACTAAACAATGCATAATAATAAAAACAGCGTATATTACATATAATTTAGCAAAAATAATTACACAGAGTAATTATCTTAACACTTTTAATACTGCTATATGTATAGATAAATATTCCAATTCAGAATTTAAAGTAGCTGTTGGTGTCCTACCTCCAACCACACCAACTATTCTCAATCGATGGAGGAATGGGGCAACACACTATCATTTGAATACACAAGCAAACCAGCCCTTTAGACCTAAAAGACTACAAAGCAAAGAATTTTATGAAAAGAAGCACCCTCACAATGACCGTCAAAGATCTCTAGATAGATCCCCAAGGTATAATACAAAGAATGAGAAATTTAACACGAGATATGATAGATTTCACACTAGACATCATCAAAACGCGCACTTTCAAAACACTAATTTTCAGAGAAAATTTCCTAACTCACGTTATTCCGAAAAAACTGAAGAATTTGACAAACACAAATACCCTACACATCACAAAGTTCAAGAATCACCTTTAGTTGTAAGACCCAAAACCCACAGGTACACATTTATACCAGATTCACCTATACAGAAACAAAGAAATAGAAAGTACTCTTGGGAAAATCCCAAAAAAACGTATAAAAAACAAGATGAGAATAAACCATCATCATCACAAGATCTGATCAAAAACAATAAGTATCACGCTTTGTCTTTCTGTGATCAATTTGATGAAACATCTTTTTTAGAGATTCCCTCCAACAGAGAAAGACAAATTCATCATCTCAACATCACACCTATAAAAAGCCGCAAGAGAGTACTAGAGGGAGAAGATCAGGCAGAAGACAACAAAAAAGGAAGGCTAGAAAGCTTCTAAATCATGAAACACAAAAGACACCTACTGGTATCTTTAATCTATCAGATAAAGTTTTAAGTACAACAGAAAAAAATATTTTAAAACGAGGCCTAAAATTTGCCCCTAGGAAACCATATAACTCTTTTCTAGCCTACATAGATGTGAGTAAATTTGTTAGAAATGCGACTCTAAAACGTTTTTTCGTCAACAAAGATAATTCTGATCATATAAATACAACGAAATATAAAAGTAGTGAACTAAAGAATAAATCCACTTTCTATCCTGCACATTTCAAATCTAGCGCCCTAGATATATTTGAAAAAAAAGTGTTTTTTAAAGTGTTTAGACACTAAAAATACAAGAGATACACAAAATATGAACAGGAAAGAAATGAAAATATTAAAAGAGCTATACGACGATACCTCAATAGTAATTAAACCAGCCGATAAGGGCGGAGGCCTCGTCATTCAATCCAAAGAGAAATACGAAACAGAAGCTTATAGACAACTTAATGATCAGACGACCTATATTAAATTAGACCATGATCCAACAGTGGATATAAAATCTGAATTCTATGATTTTTTGGAGAGGGGAAAAGACATTGGGATTCTAAGTGAGAAAGAGTTTAAGTACATTAAAATACTACATCCTAGGATCCCGGTGATATATTTCCTCCCTAAAATTCATAAAAACTTAAATGACCCTCCAGGACGCCCCATTGTGTCAGGAATAGGATCCCTCCTTTCAAACTTATCGGAATATATCGATATAATGCTACAACCGTACGTCAAACGAACAAGATCCTATCTAAATGATACAATAGATCTTCTGAAAAAACTACAAACTATAAGTTGGGAAAAGGATTATATACTTATTACATGTGACGTACAATCATTGTATACGATAATTCAACATGATAAAGGATGCCAGGCAATTAGATCTATTTTAGAACAAGATGACTCTATGTTCCAAGAACAGAAAGATTTTATTATTGATGGTATAGATCTAATTTTGAAACACAATTATTTCTGGTTTAAAGATAGTTTTTATTTACAGAAAACTGGGACAGCTATGGGTACTAGGTTCGCACCCAGCTATGCCAACCTCTATATGGCCGAATGGGAAGATCGGTCTGTGTGGAGGGGACATGGCTGGGTGCAGAACCTGGTTTCCTATTCTCGTTATATAGACGACCTCCTGTTCATCTGGAAAGGACCTATTAGTTCAGCTAAGGATTTTATTTCTTTTTTAAATAACAATGAAGAAGGTATAATTTTAACAGCGGATTTTAGTAGCACTATGGTCACGTACCTAGATCTTAATATATATATTGAAAATAATACAATACAAACTAAAACACACTTTAAAGAAGTAAATGTAAACAACTATATAAGTACCAAAAGTTGCCATAACAAGATATGGTTGGACAGTATACCTAAAAGTCAAATGATGCGCCTCAGAAGAAACTGCTCAGATGAAGCTGTGTTTTTAAAGCAAGCTAACATACTGAGAGAAAGCTTTATACAAAAAGGTTATGACGCTAACCACATTGATTCAACCATTAACCAAACAGCCATAATCAATAGAAATCAACTTATACATAAAGCTAAAAGTTCAGTGAATCAGAAGAATTGTGATTTTACTTTACCTATTGTATTAGATTATAACAATAAAAATAGACAATTGAAAAAAAATTTAATAAAACATTGGCATCTATTAAAGGAAGATGAAGTTTTAGGAAAAATAATTCCTGATAAACCAAAAGTAATTTTTAGAGGAGCTCCTAATCTTAAAATGCATTTAACGAAAAATTTCACAAGAAACAGCCCTAACAAAATTAATGATTTTATGGATAAAAAAGGTTTTTATAAATGTAATTGCTGTATGGCATGTAAAAAAACAAAAACCACTAAAAGAATGATTACTGATTTTAAATCAAACAATACTAATAAAACATATAATATAAAAGAGGTCATTACATGCAACAGTAAAAATGTGATCTATTTATTGGAATGTTCGTGTGGCCTCCAATATGTAGGTAGAACGATCAGGCCATTAAAAACTAGAATCGCAGAACACTGTAGAAATATAGAAAAAGGTCTGCAGAATCACTCAGTACCAGCGCACTTTTGCATGCATAACAATGACCCTAAGCACCTCACGTTCATTGGGATTAAAATAGTTAAAAATCACTGGAGAGGGGGAAATGCTATAAGAAAGATTGGACAAACTGAGATGCAGTGGGTATACCAACTCGATACCCTACACCCCAAGGGGTTGAATGTTGATTTCGATTTATACAATTTTTTATAAATTTCTTTTTATTTATTTATTTTTTATTTATTTATTTATTTTATTTATTTTTTTTTCAACATTCTTGTCCATTTTGTTCTTTTTTATAGCATGCCCCATATCTATTGGGTTTTTTATAACACCTTTAATGTTTTATGTTTTTATGGCTGTCTATAACTTTGACCATTATGTTAAACCATTTATAATATTTATATGTGCCATTTTTATTTCTGTATTTTAAAACCAAAGCTATAGGTACTAACCCTTTCAAAGTGTATACTATGTATGATTTTTTTATTCATGTTTCATATTGTTTTATTATTCATATTTTAGGCATATGCATATTTTTTTCACACCTATATGTTTGTGAACAAATTATTTTAATCAGTTGTTTCCTAAATGGATGTCTGCCCTCAACAAAGATGGCCGCCGCATTATTTTCGCATTGTAACATGCCCACACCCTCTAGGATTGGAGGCTGGGGCGGGCGATGCCTGAAATGCTATCTACACCACTCATTGGTGTTACACACACCTCTGGGCATCTAGACATTATATTTTTTTGCATTTTTTTGCACTACAAATGCCGCGATCATTTCCGGTCGGACGCGAGCACTACGTCACTTCCGGTATGACGCGTGCGTGTCAGCAAACAGCCGGAACCAGGAAGTAAGCACACCAGGACACTATCTCTACATTAAGAAGGATATATAAACGGACTTATTGGACATTATACCACACTTCTGAAGAAGCCAACCTGGCGAAACGCGTTAAGTGGGACTACATTTTATGTTTTATAGTTTTTATTTTTTATTCTGTTTGTTTATATTAAAGTATACTTTTAAAGTTACTTTTATATCCACTCCAATCTTTTATTTTGTTTCCTGGATCCTGTATATCCTTGGTGGGGATTATACCACCTATGCTGTTTATACTAGAGCAGGATATATGCTCTAGAAATTGTAAGTACAATACTATTCAATACTGATCATACTATTAGTACTTACTTCACCATATTGCTGCTATTTTTCCTTTCATATTTACTACGTTCACTACATTGTGGAAATATTCGTGGCACCTTCTGCAAATCCAAAGACGGGGATTGTACCGTCCAGGCGATTTCACAGCAGAGCTCTGTTATAGCTCATCCATATGTGAGTGGATTGAACTTAGCCTTATACCATCTGCTCTAAAGAATATATTTACTGTATTGCACTATTATTTGTTTCTTAATCTTTTCTTTTTGAGGTTACGATCCATTTGGAATATTCGAGATATATGTATGTATATTTCACATATATAAATTAGGCGCGGTATACGTTTTTTCTTTTTTTCTACTATTCTCAATGGTGCTCGGGGAAAATATAGTACCAACACCACCTGAGAAATATGAGAAATCAGTATAAATGGATAACGTATAAAAATGCAAAATTTTGAAAAATTAGTGTAAATCAAATTCTTTTTTTAGACCCTTATGCCACATAGATTTCAATGTGAAAATCCAAAATGTCTTCATTTTCTGCAGGCGCTTTTTACGGTCGCTTCCCCTCCTCGGGCGAGGGAAAGCACCCATTCGGTGATCTGGAACATGGGTGGGAGATAAAGTGGCCACGATAAATGTTCTCGGAGGACGAGTTCTCTCTTTTTTGTTCGAAAGGTGGATTTATCCTTTCCAAAGCTTTGCTAGTTTTTGTACTCAGACTCCACAATGTAAATAAGTCTGAATGGACATTTTAACATATACACAACAAAGCTTGATTCACAAGTGAAGAAGTTCCTAATGAGGAAATGTCTGCCTGTCCTAAAAAGATCCTCTTTAAGTACTGCCCCACAGGATGTCATGAGATGCCATTTTTGTGATAAATATCTCTACGTCAGTCTTAACCATTCTATCACTAATACTTTTAGTACATATAGGAAAATGATGGTGGAATATTAGGGAATGATTTGCACAGAATCCCCCAATATTTGCGAATAGTATATGTTAAAGGTAGAAACAAAAGGCAATTTACCGGCTTGTCTAGATCTATTACATTTAGAACAAAATAAATTCCTTTTGTCCATACATAGTACTTAAAGGGACACTATAGTCACCAGAATAACTACATCTTATTGAATTTGTTCTGGTGAGTAGAATCATTACCTTCAGGCTTTTTACTGTAAACACTGTCTTTTCAGAGAAAATGCAGTGTTTACATTACAGCCTAGTGATAACTTCACTGGCCACTCATCAGATGGCTGTTAGAGATCCTTCCTATGTCATGGCTGCCTAAAATGCATCCAAACTTTCAGTGTCTCCTCCCTCTGCATGCAGACACTGAACTTTCCTCATAGAGATTCATTGATTTAATTAATCTCTTTGAGGAGATGCTCATTGGCTAGGGCTGTGTTTGAATCAAGCTGGCTCTGCCCCTTGTCAGTCTCAGCCTATGGGGAAGCATTGTGATTGGATCAGGCTACCACTTCTGATCATGTCAGCAGACAGCTTGTTTTTCTGAGGCAGACATGGCAGAGCCAGCTGCTTCAGGCTTGAATACAGTATGATTTTTAATATATTTATGGAGGCATGAGGGGCCCAGGAGGGCTAGATGGTGGATTTAACACTATAGGGTCAGGAATACATGTTTGTGTTCCTGACCCTATAGTTATCCTTTAAGCCTTTTCATGCTCCAATGAATCTCTCGGATAGTCCCTAGTCAAAAATGTATGTCATTGCACTGAGAAGTGTCTTGAGTTTGCCCAGATCTGATATAATTATTTTTAATCTTATTAATTGACTCCTAGGTAAGGAGTCAATAACATGAGGAGGATGAAAGCTGTCAAATGGCAAAAGGTTATTACAGTCCATAGGTTTAGTAAACAGGTTACGCAAACGTGTTGACAAAACAACGGATGTTTATAAATAATATCCTCCTCAAAGGCAATTATCAGAAAAAAATACCACCATAGCTTAGCATCCTCCAGGAGGTGACGGACTGTGGGAGAATGGAGGCAGAGAGAGAGTTGTACTCGTCATGCTCTTCCAGTACTGTTCGCTTGTGCATCCTGTGGTGATGCCGGGAGCCAGGTTATAATGGCCCTGGCATCATTAAACAGCGTGCGAAGGAGCAGTGCTGTAAGAGCCAAAGGAAAGGATCCACTTCCTCTCTCCAAAAGGTAGGGAGGCTGGGTGGACTTAAATGAACATAATAAAAAAAATACTAGCCGGTGTGTGAGAGAATGTGCATGTGTCTGTCAGTGAGTGCATGTCAAATAGTATCAAATCAATCTGAGTGTGTGTCAGTGAGTGTGTCTGTCAATGTGTGTCAAATCAATGCATGTGTGTGTCTGTCAGTATATGTGTGTATGTCAGTGTGTAAAATCAGTGAGTATGTGTGTGTGTATCTTTGACTGTGGGTTCTGTCAGTATGTGTCAAATCAGTGAGAATGTGTGTCAGTGAGTCTCTCTGTGTGCCAAATCAGTGTGTCTTTAATAAAATATGTAAAGTAAAAGGAATTAACACTTTTAGAACGTCAACATATTCCATAGGGCCATACAATTCTACAAAGCAGACTCGTTGTTGAAAAAAAGATTTTACGTTGTCTTCCTCTCAAAAGACTTTTTTTTTTTTTACCACCTTTCACTGGCAACCACAATCAGGTTCAGATTACTCCAACAGCTCCCTTGTTGTTAGGAGCACCATTATAAGTGAGAGTGCTGACTGTCATTGAGAAAAGATAGGTGATCACAAAGCTTCCTTCAGGTAGTAAGGGGGCAAAGTTTAGAGCAGAGAAATCTCTTGATATCCTGTCTGAGTGTTTTTGCTTTTGACCACTTTTTCTGTTCTACCAAAATACTAATGGCACAGCAGTAAAGACTAGAAATACAATGCTATGAGTGCACGAACAGCCTCTCCATCCTCATGTGTCATGCTAGTAGCCTGTGACGAAGTGCCCTTCGCCACTTGGTACTGGAGAGGCCTGCTTGCCAGCCTCCTCCCCTGTGACTATGACTTTTTGATGTATTTGACTTTAAAGACCCTAGTCTACCTTCAGACAGACTATTTATGTAGGCTGCTTTATTTGTCTTATGTTTTAGTCACCCTGTACCCATTATAGGTGCAGGGTGTGTGTAATGTAATTGTTTATAGTGTGTGTGTATGTACTGTGTAATGTATTGCCTGCTCTCTTGTATTGCTGAGGTTTGCTACCAACTAGGTGGGTTTGGCTATGGAGCTTGTCTAGTGCCCTCTGTTGGTAGCAACAGCAATATGCACTACCTGAATTGCAAGACTGGTTCATTTGCATATTCGGGTAGATTTGCATATTGCTAATTCTGCAGGCAGGTGAGATATTTACTGTTAAATATTGTCTTCCCCCCACCCCTTTAAAAATGTGCCATTGTGTTGTGATAAGTCACTGTGTGTTTCTTGATATGGTTTGACTGTTTGTGATTTTATTGAGGTTTCACAACAATGTTATTGTGGTGACTGTATTGGCTGGTCCCAAGGGAATAAAGGTTTTGACAGATCTTCTTGACCCTCAATACGTAGCCTTGTCTCGTTATTGGAGGGAACTGCTATATCACACTGGGGATTGCTATGCTCTGCATACTCCCCTGAGCTTTTAATCACTTAGCTCTTTTAAGAGCTGTTCCTGTTACGCTCTCCTGGAGGAGAGGTCTTCCCCACACGGTCCTGGAGGACAGAAGCTGATCCAGGGTGGAAGGAAGACGGCGAGACTCCAGTTAAGCTACGGCGGTTGTGGAGTCTGCGGTGGTTGTGGTGTCTGCTGCAGTGTTTGGAGTCCTCAGGAAGCGCTAGGAGCATCCATCAACGGAGGGTACTCAGTCGGAGTACAGGGAGCTCCGTTACATAGCCTATAGTTCTTATAGTGAACATTTAATTAATTCAAACATGGAGTGTCTGATCACTCACCTGCTTTGTACATGTCCAAAATCATGCTGGAGGAAAAGGTCTTCATGTCTGTAACATACATAGCACAATCACCACTGTAATAATAAATGATATGTTTATTTGTGTTTTTGACTAAAATGCATTCAGATGACATAACATAATTGAACTACTGACAAATGAACTTAAATGGGCATTCTAAGCACCTTAACCACTACAGCCCTCTGTATTGGTTATGGTGCCATGAGACTCCTAACACTGTGCCATGGTAAATAGTCAAACTATTTGAAAAAAGGTTTGAGACTTGCCTGGGTCCCTCTGGTGCCCACAATCCTTATAGTGCACCGACACTGTCAGCCAATGATGATTTCCATAAAGGGACAAAACTGAAAATGACAAAGCTGAGTGCATTAGCAAAGTCTTCAGGACTGGAAGACTATTACAAATTCACAGGTGACCGGTCCATTTGCTGGAATACAAAGTTCCACAACAAGTGTTGCTGATATATAAATATTTTCTTGGCCTAATATTATTAATTATAATAATAGATTTTGTCACAATGTCATTATCATAATTTTGGGGATTTAACACCTTGATCTAGAAAAATAAAAATGTGAAAAAATAGAAAAGTAGAAAATGATCTGCTTGACTTTTCAAGACTTTTGTGAATATTAATGTAGTCAAGTTGGCTTTCTTCTACTCACTGGGAGAAGGTCTGCTTCAGGTGCCAATTACATTTATGATAAGTAATACTGATTAGCCACTTTATGATATAAGACTTGCCATCATAAATGGATTCATCAACATAAAGGAATTTTGGCTAGCTATGTCATGGAATTCACATATCATCATTCAAACAGTTGCCAAGGCAAACCATCACTGGGCCCTAACCCTTTCTCATGGAATGGCTAACATATTTCATAGGACCATACATTTCTAGCCAGAGTATATATCTTTAGAGATGAATAAAGTTCATTGTAAAGTGATAATTGTTCTTTAACATTATTTAATGAATATTAGGTACTTGGAATAAAATGGCAATTTGGGTGGATGAGCATCTGTATTCCTTCACTTGCTGAGATAACATGGGGTGTTTTTTCAATAAGAGGAAGTGCTGTGGAGTCTAAGATGACCCAAGCTGTGTCTCCCTCTGTTCACATGTTGCAGAGAGTAATCAGCATTAAAGGGATACTATAGTCACCAACACAACTTTAGCTTAATGAAACTGTTTTGGTGTATAGATCATGTCCCTGCAGTCTCACTGCTCAATTCTCAGCCATTTAGAAGTTAAATCACTTTGATTATACAGCCCTAGTCATACCTTTCCTTAACACTTCCTGATCTAATGTCTACACTTTCTTAGAAATTCTGTTTAATTTAGAAATTTTTATATCTTGCTCTGTTAATAGCTTGATAGACCTTGCAGGAGCCTCTTGAATGTTATTAAAGTTCAATTCACAGAGCAGAAGATTAAAACTTGTAAACTAAACTGCTCTAAAGTAAGTTAACACCTGATTGAAAGCAAAACCATTTTTTATGCAGGCTGAGAAAGTCACAGCCAGGGGAGGTGTGGCAAGGACTGCTTGGACAGAAAAGGGACCTAACTCCTAAATGACAGAGGAGAGATATGAGCAGTAAGGCTTCAGAAGCATGAGCTACACCCTAACTGCTTCATTAAACCAAAGTTGTTTGGGTGACCATAGTGTCCCTTAAGCTCTGCATTAAGCTCTGCATTCTATGGGAATTGTCAAGGAAAGAACAGAGAAATACTTTGTGACAGCCTGTCTCAATATGATTCAGCAACAGAGAGGACGAAAAACTCTTTCATGAGGAATTCACATGGTGCAGAAGGGGAATCTCTTTTATGGTGGAATAATGGTTAGGAATAGGGGATTTAGGATAAATTGGAATATGTGATTAGGTAGTTCAGGATTAGGACAAAGTCAGGGGAAAATAATAGCTACCTTCAAGACGCTGTGGACTATAACATAATTGCATGGCAGAGAGTTATGGAAATTACAAGCTAACATTCAGATGAGTACACCCTATCCTCTTCGGGGTATGCTGATGTATCTGATTCCAGTTACTGCAAAATTTACTCTTCATTAAGAATCCATTGGGGTGTCTACTCTATGAATTATACAATTCAGTCTTGGACAGCCGCAGCACCTGACCAGAGCCCTGTTTAGCGATATCCATCGGGTGGCCCAAATGCTTGGGCCACCCGATGGGCAAATTGCTGCAGAACTCCAATTTTGTTCTCCAATTGGGAAATGTTGATCAAGAGATATAGTTGACAACATTTTCAGATGTTTTTACTACAGTAATGATTGCTGGTTTGCTGTACATAGCAAAATGAAAGGTCTGTGTATAACTGAAAAACTAAAATCTAACATTAAAAAAATTCTGAAAGAAATTGGAGAAAAAAATGGCTTCACAACTGGGCTTAAAATACTCAATGTGTGCTTTCCTGCCATGTCTACTAAAACCATCAATAGGCCTCTACGGAGAATTTGAATTCATGATCCAATAAAATTTCACAAAATAAAATGTAAAATGTCCATGAAATCAATTTGTCAATATATTTAAAATCTGAAAACAGAAATGTCTAGGGTTTTAATTTGGCCCTGCAGCTTTACTAAATCCTAAATTTACTAGATTTTGGGGGTCTGGAACAGATTAATCAAATTTACATTAACTCTTACTGCTGTAGTCAAAATAGCAAAAAAAAGGAAAAACTTCAATGTAAAATAGCCATATGAAGTGTTGAAATGCTCCAAGGTAAACATCCAAGGTTGTTAGCTGTTTAAACATACATATTTTAATGGTTTTTGTAAGGGCTATTAAACTTGGAGGCCAAACATAGCACATTTAGAATACCTCATACTTTGAAAAATTACTGAGCTCCATTAATGATGTGTACCTACCAAAATAGATTAAAATTCTAGATATAAAACAAAATATATAAATCTGAACAAATTGGAACTCGAACAGTCTTCTGGAACGGATTAAGCTCGAGTTCCAAAGGTTCCACTGTATATGTAAATGTCTAATCCCGTTAAGGTAAGACAGTGCCCAGGACCTCCAAGCACCATAACAACTTAATTGAGATGAGGTTCTGCTGTTGACCAAAGTGTTTAAATTAAGTATATGTTCACTGCTTACCTTATTTTACTTGTATAGTATACATTGAGGTTTATACTTTGACATGTTCCTCCATTAAATGTATACAATGCAGTCTTAGTTTTGTTTCTCTATACACATATTTTCACATTGAATGCTTTCAAATAAATGTAATTATATTATGTATTAAATTACATAATTATACTGTTTTCATATGTCACAACCTATTATGACTCTCACAATTTGTATGAAAATATTCTTTTTATTTCACTTGTTAATATAACCTTTTATAATTGTATTTTATAAATTGGCAAACATTGTTGTGGTTAAGATATAGACAAGGTATGTATGTTTACTTGTACAATGCCACTGTTGCAATTCTTGTACAATGTGTATAATTACATGTTGTCAGAAGGCATTACATTGTTAGACATCACTTTACATATTGGATAATTCAGATCATCCAATCAGATGTTAGACAGCTTTGTAAAAAAAAAAAACAGTTTGTTACCATAGCAACATCAACAATCCATCAATTAGCTTTTTTTGAAAGCCAAAGTATGTATAAAAAATAGTCTGTAATATAAAGCCATTTCAGACTAGCATACATTTGTTGCCAATCCTCTCTGTGAGACTCCTTGTAAAAGGGTATAAATGCCATTCAGCCTTCACTCTGCCTTTCTTTCTCCTGAGGTCAATAAAATTTGTATCATTAAAAGCATTAGGAACACAAACCTGTATTCCTAAGGTTATAGTGTCCTAGGGCCTGGTTAGTTTCTCTAAAACTGCAATTTTTGTCAGCTGCAGGATTAAGGAGACGGAGACACTGCACCCAGGCCTCTTCACCCTGGTTGTGGGTGCAGGGAAAGACTGGAAAATACACAAAAAGTGAAGGTACTGCACCCTAAGTCACCTCGCATCATAATCACTACAACAACGGTTATAGTACTTAGAGTATTCCACTAAGAAGTAAATATGGTTAACTATCACCTTGCTGTTCATACTGTTCAGGAAATTCTTTAATTCATTATAACAAGACACAGCCCCATAAAAACTGACAGAAAACATCTAAAAATAGAGTTTCATTGTCAAATGCCCACCCAGGGATCTGGCTATGTCAATGTTTTGACCATGATATAAAAAAAAAAAAATTAAGGCAGACAGAAATGCAAAATGTGTCAAATCAAAAAATGTGATTATAAAATGTACAATAAATGATGTGCAATTATTGTTCCTTAGGTAATTTCTTGCTTTTTTTCCTCTTAATTGTAAAGGGACACTCCATATTCTGTATACCTTTATGTAGTGATAATGGTGGAAGGAGTATTTGAGTGCAGTGCCTTTGGTGTTTTTAAATTATTTTTGAGCAGCTTTATAAAAACTAGGCCTCTCCCAGCACCCGAAGCCAAGCCCTTGTGCTGGGAAAGCCATAATCGGGAAGTATCCATCTAAAATATTTGTATGGTTAGCAGATATTGCATGCGCATTCCTTGCAATCATGGGTTCTGAACACTGGTGTATAGTAAATTCCTGCAGCCTTTCTACTAAATAGTTTGCATGTTTCCTGGAGTGAGTAGTGCTATAAAGGACAGAGGCGGCTCTCTAATTAGGCGGTTTAGGCGGCTGCCTAAGGCCTTGCACTGGCTGAACCGCCTGAGGGCAGACTGTGTCGGGTCCTCAGTCAGTGACCGAGGACCTGACATCAGGAGGGGACCCGGCGGCTTGCCGGTATGCCACCAGGTGCGAGGCCCCTCCTGGCTGCCCGGCCAGCCATCAGACACTGGTCTGCAGCTCCGCAGTGAGCAGAGAACTGGCCAATCAGAGCGTTGCGCGGGTTACCATGGCAACGCTCTGATGGTCTCGCGAGATACATGGTCTGCAGCTCTGCGAAGCTGCAGACCGGAAGTAATGGCCACCGGACAACCAGGGAGCCCACTGGACCACCAGGAAATAAAGGGTATGTTGTCTCCCCCCTCTTTCTCACATCACCTCCCTCCCTCAGCATCACCCCCCCTCACTATCACC
>OW240916.1:235456682-235539498 GCA_933207985.1 Pelobates cultripes
CCCCTTCCTCTCCCAATCACATCCCCTCCCTCTCATCATCACCCCCCCCCTCCATACACACAACACACTTTAAGCAGCTACCCCATACACATAGGGTCCCAGACAAAAATGTAAACATGCTCACAGAGACATACATTCACACACACACACACACACACACACGGACACACTCTCAGGCACATACATAGGTAAACTGTGCATCAATGTGTATTTGTGACAGTGTGCATGTATTGCAACTTTATTTTTTTCACTTTTTTTGTTAGTGGGGCCTCATGTTTGAGTTTTGCCTATGGCCTCATAAAGTCTAGAGCTGCCTCTGATAAAGGAAATTATATAAGTACAGACTTATCTCCACATCACTTTCATATCCAGGGGTGACATTGTTATTCCATGATACTCTGAGCTCCTAGGAATCCGCAGAGAAATAGCATTTCTATAGCATACATGCACCATGAGAGTTAAACTAATTTGGGTGGTATATTCTGTTCATGTGATTTGAGCTTGTCCTGGGTGGCTTTAATCTGTGTGAGTTCATCTAATTATTCTTATACCAACTTGGATATATTCTACACTATATTTGTTTTCCTCTATTTTTTGCAGCACTAGATTCAGCTTATTTCTAGTGGCTACAAAGGGGTAAGCCGGTATTATCGCAGCCTTCCACTTTGGGGAACTGGTGGTGGAACTTTGGTTTGAACCCCAGGTGACCAGATCCACCATGTTTACAGGGACACATATAATTTTGTCATATTTATGAAAAATGTTTGCCCTGCAGTATGTATAATGCATATTCTACAGGATTGTTCATTGCCTAATTGCTTAATTGCAGTATTCTTCATAGCCTAATTGCTTTAAAGGAATACTATAGGGTCAGGAACACAAACATGTATTCGTGGCCCTATAGTTTTAAAGCCACCATCTAGCCCCCCCAGGCCCCGTTGCCTCCCTACACCCTGTTCCAAATAATTATGCAAATTCTATTTAAGTGTCACAAAGATTAGATATTTAGTTTTTTTGTTTAACTCATGAATGGCATTGTGTCTCAGGGCTCTTTTGATCACTGAAAACAATCTTGGACACCTATGATAATTAGATTGCCAGGTGAGCCCAATTTAAGGAAAAACTACTAAAGTAGAGTGTTCCACATTATTTAGCAGAGCACCATTTTCATGCAATTTGTAGAAGAAAAAGGATCTCTCTGCTGCCGAAAAGAGTGAAATAGTTCAATGCCTTGGACGAGGTATGAAAACATTAGATATTTCACAAAAACTTAAGCGTGATCATCGCACTATTAAGAGATTTGTGGCTGATTCAGAGCACGGACGGGTTCGTGCAGATAAAGGCACATTGAGGAAGATTTCTGCCAGATCCATGCGTCGGATCAAGAGAGCAGCTGCTAAAATACCATTACATAGTAGCAAACAGATATTTGAAGCTGCTGGTGCCTCTGGAGTCCCACGGACATCAAGGTGTAGAGTCCTCCAGAGTCTTGCAACTGTGCATAAACCTTCTATTCGGCCACCACTAACCAATGCTCACAAGCAGACACGGCTGCATTGGGCAGAAAAATACATGAAGACTAATTTTCAAACAGTCCTGTTCACTGATGAGTGCCGTGTAACCCTTGATGGTCCAGATGGATGGAGTAGTGGATGGTTGGTGGACGGCCACCCTGTTCCAACAAGGCTGCGACATCAGCAAGGCGGTGGTGGAGTCATGTTTTGGGCCGGAGTCATGGGAAGAGAGCTGGTCGATTCAATGCATCTCTGTAAGAAAAGTTCAGTGTCTGCATGCAGAGGGTGGAGACACTGAATGGTAGTACTGCACAGTGTGCCCCACTGCCCCAGGAAGCACCTCTAGCAGCCATCTGATGAGTGGCCAGTGAAGTTATCACTAGGCTGTAATGTAAACACTTAATTTTCTCTTAAAAAACAATGTTTACTGCTAAAAGCCTGAAGGGAATGATTCTACTCACCAGAACAAATTCAATAAGCTGTAGTTGTTCTGGTGACTATAGTGTCCCTTTAATCTAATACACCTTCGTCTGAATTCTTCATACTACAGGGCTACCATTTTCATGTGCTGCCCACCAAT
This sequence comes from Pelobates cultripes, assembly GCA_933207985.1. NCBI lineage: Eukaryota > Metazoa > Chordata > Amphibia > Anura > Pelobatidae > Pelobates > Pelobates cultripes. The sequence goes on from OW240916.1 coordinate 235,458,777, forward strand.
TTGTATATATGATATGTGTCCCAGAACATCATGGTTGAGAAGTAGCCCACCTTGCTGCTGTAGACTCTGGTCATAAAGGACATGCTCTCTTATTATTTATATCTGTGTGTGTGTATGTGTTTATTTGTATGTATATGTGTGTGTGTGTGTATTATAATAGTGTATCAATCAGGAATTACTTTAGACAGTGTCCCTCTGTGCTGACCTTTCCCATACCAGCAGTTTAGCTCTCAGCCCTGTGACCTGCCTGCCTGCCTGCATGCACTGAGCGGTTGTGTCCAGCAGGGGTCCCCATTCTCTCTGTCCCTGTACCTCCGCAGCCCTCAGGTTCACATATCAGAACTCACATCACTTTCCCACAGCTCGCGGACTTGAATGAATCCCCGGTAAGGCCCGCCCTCTCCCTCCTGACTACTGGCTGCCTTTGTTATTGTCTGCATCGAGCTGCTGTCCTGATTGGTTGCCTCGGCTGTCCGTCTTTACGCTGACCCTGCCCCCTTTCCAAGCAGGTCAATGAATTGACAGAGCGGAGAGCTGGGGCAGCTGTGAGAGCGGGCAGTGAGGGCATCACATACTGAGCGCTGCCAGCATCAACCATCAGCGGCCAGCAATACACAGGCACCCCCTCACAGCCAGGACACAGGCATCCCCTCACAGCCTGGACACAGGGACCCACTTCACAGCCAGGACACAGGCACCCCTTCACAGCCAGGACACAGGGACCCCTTCACAGCCAGGACACAGGGACCCCTTCACAGCCAGGACACAGGGACCCCCTCACAGCCAGGACACAGGCATCCCCTCACAGCCAGGACACAGGGACCCCCTCACAGCCAGGACACAGGCACCCCCTCACAGCCAGGACACAGGGACCCCCTCACAGCCAGGACACAGGGACCCCCTTCACAGCCAGGACACAGGGACCCCCTTCACAGCCAGGACACAGGGACCCCCTCACAGCCAAGCAACAGGGACACCTACAGCCAGGACACAGGGACACCTCCAGCCAGGGCACAGGCACCCCCTGACAGCCAAGCAACAGGGACACCTCCAGCCAGGACACAGGCACCCCCTCACAGCCAAGCAACAGGGACACCTCCAGCCAGGACACAGGCACCCCCTCACAGCCAGGACACAGGGACCCCCTCACAGCCAAGCAACAGGGACACCTCCAGCCAGGACACAGGCACCCCCTCACAGCCAGGACACAGGCACCCCCTCACAGCCAGGACACAGGGACACCTCCAGCCAGGCATCTTCACTAGGGTGAGTTTATCGTTTTTATAGAATATATAGCAATGTTTTATAACCCACATACAGCATCTATAGGGGTCTGTCCACTTGTTTGTTATATGTTTAGTGTGTGTGTGTGTGGTACTGTGTTATTCGTGTGTGATTGTGTGTGTGTATTACTGTGCAGTTATTGTGTATAAAGGGAAACTGTGTAGAGTGTGTGTAATTCTGTGTAGTAATTGTGTGTGTGATTGTGTGTGTGTGTGTTACTGTGTAGTTATGGTGTATGTGAGGGGATGCTGTGTAATTAGTGTGTGGGGTGTACTTTGTAGTTAGTATGTGTGGTTTTGTATATACACATAATGGTGTTTAATGGTGTGTGTGTGTGTGTGTGTGTGTGTGTGTGATACTGTGTAGTTACTGTGCAGTTATTGTGTGTGTGGAGGGAAACTGTGTGTGATACTGTGTAGTTATGGTGTATGAGGGGATGCTGTGTAATTTGTGTGTGGGGGGTAATTTGTAGTTAGTGTGTATGTGGTTTTATATATACACATAATGGTGTTTGATTTGATTTTGTTTTATTTCTTAATATTGTGTGTGTTATGTGATTTTTATACACACACTATGGTATTATGTATTTTGCTTATTGTCTGATGTACACAGTGTATCGGATGTGGTTCTATTTGGGTTGTTAGCCCTTGCATTGCTGGCCCGGTTATACTATGTTGCCCTGGTTGCTGCAGATTGTGGACCTGTGATGGCTAATCGTGAACTTCTCCCCCTGTGTGGGAGCTGCATGAGGCTGATGTATGTGAAAGTCTGGGTTTCCACTTCTCTTGTCTGAGGCTGTTCTTTCCCTTAAACTTTACGATGTCTGAACTCCTGCTAATGCAGATTCCTTGCTGCTGTTTTTACAACCCAAGCAGCCAGCCCATCTGTTAAACACAACATCCAGTGGGAAAGTAGTCTCAGAGCCTTGACTTTGAACGCCTTCTGTGTGATAGTGTCATGTGCAAACCCGCTGATCAGGGTGTCAGGGGATAATAATACTGTTAATTAGAAGTGTATTGTAACAATGCAAAATCCCTGGTTACAGAGCATTGCTCCACACATTGCCCCACAGAGCTCATTGCAAGCCGTATCTCTCTGTACAGTGCTTTTACAGTTACGTTTTGATCAAAAGGAAATTGTGTAAAGGTGGGTGAAAAAAGGAAAAAAAACAAAAAACACCCCCTCCCCCCCCCATTACATCCATCCATCCATCCGTCAGAACTGCGTAGAAGTTCTAAACCTGAAGCAATCACCATGGAAACCAATGGCTTGTTCCCACCAGTTGCTCCACATTTAACACTTTGTTTCTCCCAGAATTGCTCTCTGTAAATTACCCCCATTGTCTATAGACCATATAACAAGCCTAATTTACTGGCTTTAAAATCCAATTGCAAGTTCTTGACTGAGCCATGTGCAGTGCTGTGCCTTCTGTCTGGCAAACTGAACAAATGGCAGACAACAGCAGCTAGCCATTCACTGGAAGGTAAAATCCTTGGAGATACACTTGAACTTAATTTCTGTTTGCTGTAAGTTCCGCATCAATGAAGGGCAGTTCCAACTGCTGCCTAATAGTTGTTTGTGTGATTAAGCACTCCACTTTAAACCACGGTTAGTTATTTAGTCTGCTACAACTTTAATCATCCATTAACAGCTGAGACAATGGAAAATATTCTAACCAGAAACTTCAGAGCTCATGTTCACCAAACCTTGGCTCAAATGATCAACGCCCAAATAACCTAAAAATCCGAGAAAGCATTATGGGAGTTGTAGTTTTAGAATACCTGGGGTGCTCATTTTTATGGAAACCTCTGTACTACTTGTTTGTGCAGCACCTCTCCCATCATGCTTTGTTTTTGCTATAATCATATTAAAGTTAATCACCATTTTTATTTATAAATAAAGATAGGTGTATATTTTATAAATTGTATAAAAATTCCATCATTTTCATTGGATTCAATGACAGCAAACATAGATTAATGAAACACTTAAGCAGTTATTCATATTTCAGATATGCTGTGTAATTAGTTCTATGTAGTCCTTGGAATATTAATAATCCCTTAGTATATTATTCTTTGTATGTTTCCATGTTTGACTTTTCTTTTTTTTATTTCTTTTTTTTTTAAATAAAAATATTTTAAGTTGCCGTCACATACCATTCAAGACGACAAAAGGTACATAGCATAACATACAAGGCCATACCATCCGGCTGTCCAACAAAATGTGAGGCATATTAGTCCATCGATAGCCGCAGCATCACCTCAACGTCCCTGATAAACTATGGTAACAGTTGCATATCTGACAACAAGGGTTTTATAAATATATAGAAAGAAAGTATAACAGTGGTTGTAACTAGTTAACCAGCCCTGTCCTACCCTCTTGCTGTTGTCAAGTGTGTGTGTGTTGACCAGCCACATATAAAACATTGGTAAATCTGAGCCCATTCGATGTGATTCAAGATCTACTCAGTGTCTCTCCCCAGGGGCAACATGCCACATCACCATCTGTACTAATTGGGCTGCATAATAGTACATGAGGAGATTTGGCAATCCCAACCCTCTTCTTGTTTTTGGCCTATAGAGCATATTCCTAGCCAGTCTGTTGTTGGTTATCCCAGATGAAGGAGTCAATGTGTTTCTGAACCGTATCTAAATCAGTCTTAAGCAACAAGATTGGAAGTGCCGGAAATAGAAATAGGAGTCATGGGAGGATATTCATTGTTATGCTATGAATGCTTCCTATCCATGAGATCGGTTTGGATCCCGAAGCTTCCAGGTCCTTCTTTATATTGTGAAACAGGGACTGATAGTTGACCTTATAGAGGGACATGTTTTACTTTTCAATGGTGTGGAAAAAAATTAGTGTGACCTATCTCTCATATAAAAGCATTGTTTTTCGTGATGAAGAAATTGTTTAAACATTGAAATAAATGATGAGGAATTGGTGTAAATTGTGTCACTTAACTCTTCCTTGATAAATTATTCGTAAAGGGTAAAATGTACAAACAAAATGCCATCGTCTATCTTATTGCCTACTCTCTGTCACATGGGTAATTGGTTGGAAAATATTCGCTAATACTGTGTGATAATCCATACCCCATGCAGACAGAGCATAGTGAATGCTTGCTTTTATACTGCCTCTATGCACAAACTAGCTGTATCGTTGCTGCCAGTTCTAAGAACATGACAGGGCAGTCAGTCATGTGTACCAGGGGTTCTGATGTGAGATGTAGCCAGGCACGTTTTCCATGTTTAAAATAATGATGTGACAGATGCATACAAATGCCCAAATTAATTTAAAACATGAAGTGCCACAAACTGTGATCTTGCTAAAATGACCTTATTATTAAATTCCGTTTGGCATAACATCATGCATACTGCATAGTTTTTTTTTTCTTTTGTTTTTTTATGTATTTGGAATTCTTTGGAGGAAAGAAACATTCCTCTGGTTTGTAAAAAAAACATGTCAGTTATATTCAACACTTAAATAATATTCCAAGTAAATAATACTCCAAGCACCAAAACTACTGCATCACAATTTAGTGTTTATGGTTTCAGTAGTGCATTGGTACCCAAATTGTTAGTAGTCAAACTGATTGCTAATACCTCCCAACATTTTAAATAGAGAAAGAGGGACACCTTAATTTTAGGGTTGTGAGTGAGGTATGGCCACAGGCAAGGTTCTTCTGAGAAATTTTATGTGACAATAATGTATGCAACCAAAATGTAATTTAGAACAAGAACAATGTATCTTATCTACACAGTTGGATTTCTAAACATATTTATTGTAGTTTAAATGCACATTGCTGTGAGTATTACTGTTGTGGAGCTCTGTTCTAGATAAGGACACACAGATAATATGAATCTCCTAGAAAAGAGGGACATTTGAATAGACAAGTGGGACAGAAGGATTTGTACCCAAAAATGAACTGTCACTCCTAAATAGGAACAGTTGAGAGGTCATAGTTTGACTTCCTACCTGGGGTTCGTCAGATCATCACCCTTTCCTCCTTACAGCCTAAAGCTGAGAGCTCCTGTTAGCTTTCCCGAGCTAAGCCTGCTGTCAGCTCATGTCTCAGCCAATGAGCTAAGTCCTGCACCAATGGGCTTAGTTCAGTGAAGAGAGCTTCTTGCTGTTAGTAGGTAGGAAGAGGTACCTGGTTAAGAAATCAAACAATTAGAAAACAGTTTGACTATTTACATTGAGTGCACCAGAACACCCATGGCACCATAACCACTACAATGCGCTACTTGTGATACTTTAAAAGCAAAATGTGAAAGAATGCCTCTGATGAAAAATTATCATTTTTTTTTCATGTGATGCCAGATGCACATTTTTCATAACATAAAACAAAATTACTTACACCTCTTGCACCAGTGCTTGCAGGCTTCAATACCTGGAATGAAACACACAGCTGTACATTAGCCAACCCATATACAGAGTATTGTCATTCAAGTGAATGCTCAAGTGGAATTTATGGGGAGTTGTGACTCCTTAATTGAACAAAAGTGAATTGATTCATATGATTGAAAGTTGCTGTTTTTTGTTTGAACGCCATCGTACCAGAGGAGACTAACTTTTAGATCTTTTCTGAGAAGATTGAAATGTATCATATTTGGTTAGAATTCATTTAAAAATCAACATAAATATACCCTGTACTTACAAGTGATGGGAATCAGGCCTCTCACAAATCGCAAGACTCGATCTATGCAACCTGCGGTCTCCTGGGATCCTCTGTGAACGTCAGTGTTGTACTCTTGCACATGCTATTATAAATGTAATAGCACTGACACAGTGCTTGGTTGGGACATCTTTAGATTATTTTATTATAATTTTTTTATTAATATAGCACCAGCAAATTCCATAGCGCTGTACAATGGGGAAAAGTATATCTGGTTTCCACTGCACCCCTGGACACCATATAATGTTTGTCCAATAAAGGTACGTCAACTCTGCAAGATAAGCAAAGACCCTCAAGATGACAGAAATGTTTTCAAACCCCATGTATTTTTACACACTGTTTGTAGAAATGTACCTTTATAATGAATGCTAACATTTAAAAAAAAAAAAAAAATATATATATATATATATATATATATATATATATATATATATATATATATTTTTTTTTTTTTTTAACCATAATCCATCATTGTATTTTAAGAACGTGTGTCACTTTTTAATAAAATCTTTCAGCAGGCCCTGGCGTCATTATGGAGGGTTTACTACTTCCAGGTGTGTCAGCAGTGGCTTCCTATTGGCCACGTTGTGTAGCTGTAGACAATAGAATAACTATATATCTAAATGTGAGTTTGCCAACTTGTAACCACTAAATGCTGTCATCTTCAGAACATACATCTCCAGCTGTTGGCTCAGAACCTGCTGGTTTAGCATTACGATCGTTAAAAAGCAGCACAAGAGCAACCTGTTGGCTGAACCTAATGGAGACTTACGACAGCAACCACGTAAGCAAAGACAAAATGACTTGTAATCATCCAAATATAATTACTGAGCCATATAACAGCAGCTACTAACAGAACATTGGGAGAGACACATTTTACTCTTTGTGCATTGAGCCCTTGCAAGGGAAATTTCCCTTCCTAGAATTTTAATATTATGTTTACTTATCCCCTATATTCATTATATATATTTTTGTTCTGAAATCCACACATCTATCCTGGGACTGAAGGCCTCCACCATGGCTCCCACTCAGCCATCCTTCTAAATATTGCACATTTCTGCCATTGGACATAGTGAAAGTGAAGAACGTAACCTTGGCTTGTTTCCAACTTTGCCGGTAAATTGTTAATGTCAGCTGTCGCTATTAACTACAGCCGCTAGCTAGTTGCAGCTACTAATTACTCACTGGTTTTCAACTATTTTTTTTTCTGGCTGATATAACCAATAATCTCCAAGGTTCTGACTAGCTCAAGCGAAATGTTGCACATGCAGACACCCCAGGTACTATGACTGCTTTAAATCACTGAAGTTGTCACGTTGCTTGGAGTAACTCTTTAATGATACGAAATGGACATTTAATATCTATTATACACCAGGCTAAAACTAGAACATAAAAATATCCGTTTTGTCTAACATTTTCTGTAGCTGTTCACCATTTATTAAAATTAACAGTCTAGTGACATGGGCTGCAGACATGGACTGCAGAAAACAATGCATGGTGGTAGTATGGTGGTACTCTATGTAGTAGAAGACTGGAGAACTCCTGGCAAATTCATTAACCGTATTTCACAAAGTTCAGAGAATTGAAGGAATCGAATCGGGTGACACTTGCCACCTTCCCATACTCACTAAAGTTATGTATCTGTTCCTCAACTCAACTCTTGAATACATTCTTATTAACCGGCAGAATACTGATGGCCAGTGAATACCAAGATTGCAGTAGCTGTGGCAAGCTGTGGAAGTCTTTTAGAGAAGGTGCATTTTAGAATCTGCGTTTAGAATCTCCGTGCACCTTTAGTTAATTAATTCCATATTGTTTTCATTGACACTGTAGGACAGTTCAAATGACATGTCTATCTGTTTGTCTCTATTGATTGGACAATGTGATTAGTAAGAAGTTTACTTGAGTTTTTATTTATAGATGCAAAATGTATGTTTATAATTATTATGGTTTTCCTGATCTCCTGTAGGAAAGCGTTTGAATTTGACCATCTGTATTTTTTCAGTATAACACATTTCTAAGAAGATTTCCCAGATTGATTTCTTAATGTAGTAAATGTTATGACATTAGCTTGCATATGTTGGTACAACATACTTCTCATACCAGTGGGTATCACCCGCTTTTACAATTAAACAAAGGTAGGGGAAGGTTAATAGTTTAGAACAATTTTATGCTAATGGTATACAATAAAATGTTAGTATACATCTTATCTCTGTCCATACATGCTTTATATACTATATTGTCAATTTTGTAAAGATTTTAAATAAAAAAGCATCAAATTCCTTTGACTCAGCTTGCCATGTTGGCATCGAAGTACAGAACTTTTACTTTATGTGCTGGGGCCCTGGTTTGGCATTTAATGCTTCCTGTTCAGACCATGGCAGCATTAACTAATTGGATAGCTCCAACCCCTCACAGCAGAAAGGACTGCGATGTTGGCAAATTAGAGTGAAATATTCTCTCCCCCTCTATTGGCCAAAGAACATTCAGTCACTTTCTGTTCTTGAAGACCCAGTGCAGGCAGCGTCAATTAACGGTGTCTCCTTAGATAAATTATTTTAGCGTCCAGGGGTTCATGTCTACCCTCTTGAGGAGATGACAGTGAGATATATACAAAACCTCTAGTGTAAGCATATTATTCAGTAATTTGTGGCCTGTTGGTTTTTCTTGTCTCAAAAAAGCACATTGGTAGTTTAAATTATTGGCTAGAATAAGTAAGTGTTTTTTTATTTTTTTTTATTTTATTTTATTTCAACTGCTCATTTTGCTTGCTCTTTTGGGTTCCTGGTAAGAAGAGGTCACCATTAGGATTGGATAGTTGAAATGGATATATCCTGGTTTTCTAATCACACCTCTCAGGGTTCGTGTACTTAAAAACTTTGAATGTCCATTAGAGAAAATTTCCTTATGTTCCTACAACAAAAAGCTTATTATAAATTTCAACTGATTTGTGAACTCTTTGTGCTCTCTGTTTCTCTTTCTGGTTTAGCTTATGTTGTATATCCTATTAGATAATATTGCCATGGCATGAATAGTAATATGGAAAATTGTTTCTATATATCCTGTAAGTTTCTTTTCCTGAGCAAACACCACAACTAACTAACATTCCCAAACTCCTTTTATGGGGTCAAGGAGCGGTTTATTCAGATTCTTTGTTAGGGAAGGTGTAGTTTATTGTATTTAGTATTTTTATATGGCAGTCTTAAGCTTAAAGGGATACTATAGGTACCTAGACTATTTCATCTCATTGAAGTGTTCTGGGTACTGTGTCCCTGTCCCCTTAACCTCTTAAGGACACATGCCATGTGTGACATGTCATGATTCCCTTTTATTCCAGAAGTTTTGGTCCTTAAGGGGTTAACCCTGCAATGTATACCATTGCAGTTTTATAGACTGTACGAAGTTTACATTGCAGGGCTAAAACTGCCTCTAGTGGTAGACTGCCTTCCAAAGGCAGAGGGACACTATATAGTGTTAGGTATGCAGTTCTGTATTCCTATCAATATAGCATCACTTGAAGCCTTAAAACTCAAAATTGTACAGAATTAAAATCCAATAAGGAAAATCTGAGACCAAAATATCTGACTTTAAGCATTCTCCAACTCAGTGATAGTCACAGGTTAGATATGTTAGCCTCAATTCTGTCATTTGGACTCTAATTTGGTATAGTTGACGTTTAGTAGACCAAGAGTATCTCCATTGGCTATAGAGGCTGTGTGAAGTCTACATGTACGTTACATTGACTGAGAAGTGGTCAATCAATACATGTTTGTCATATTAAAGCAGTGATGAACACAATCTGTTTCTCATTGATACGGTTTTATTTTGGCTACATAACATGTCTCTGATGCTGTTATGATCCAGCCATTTCTTTAGGGCATTGGATAGTTGTAATGGATATATCCTGGTTTTCTAATCAAACCTCTCAGGGTTCGTGTAATTTGAACTTTTAATGTCCATTAGAGAAGATTTCCTTATGTTCCTACAACAAAAAGCTTATTATAAATTTCAACTGATTTGTGAACTCTTTGTGCTCTCTGTTTCTCTTTCTGGTTTAGCTTATGTTGTATATCCTATTAGATAATATTGCCATGGCATGAATAGTAATATGGAAAATTGTTTCTATATATCCTGTAAGTTTCTTTTCCTGAGCAAACACCACAACTAACTAACATTCCCAAACTCCTTTTATGGGGTCAAGGAGCGGTTTATTCAGATTCTTTGTTAGGGAAGGTGTAGTTTATTGTATTTAGTATTTTTATATGGCATACTGAGAATGAAGTGTGACTCCGGTAGGCACATCCAGAAAGGTAGCAGGTCCCCGTAATTAGTTGCAGGCCAGCCTGGTGTGAGTGCGCACCAGGATGCCTGCCATTCAAGCATGCCAACCCACTGAGGGCGGACCATACAGACAACACTGTACTCTATGCAGGGTCTTAGAGCCCTGAGTGCAGCAAGAGCCTAATATATACAATGCTTTCTAGTTTAATGAACAATTTCCATTGATTTTAAAACCATGTTTTTTTTTGTTTTTTTTACATTTCCCTTAACTGTATTCATTTACTCTAGGCGGAGTCAAAAAACAAACAAACAAAATAGGTCTTCCACTTGATATGACACAATGGATTAAATTAAACTATTTTTATGAAGACAGATAGCTTTATGAGATATATCCTTTAATCCAAGCTGCAGCATTGTTTTGGATACCAGTTAGGTCAAAGCAAATGCATTATGGAATATCACCCAGCTGGTTGCGTATGTAGATGCTTTAAGGCTATTTAAGTCAGTAATAAACGTGATGATTAAATTTAAATGACAGCGTATAGTCATGTGCTTTTCAAATACCTCAATGGAATAACACAAGATAGCAACTGAGTGCATCACAAGGGAAAGCCTATTGGCATATTATCCTATTTCCTGTATTTTAGGGCATTATTTTGCCAGGACATTAGGTTACATTATTCATTCTATTATTATCATCATTTATATAGCGCCAACATATTCCGCAGTGCTTTACAATTTTAAAATCAAGATTTTTGACAATATGCAATTAACATCCTGAATATAACAGAGACAAGAGTTGAAGAATGAGCTTAAACAAGCTTAAAATCTATGAGGGCTACATGTATTTTGTTTTCTGCAATAACTTACTGTTTTGCAAGTCCGAGGTTTTAAATATTATGATGATTGTTATTCATAGTCCTATGGTACAAAATATTTCACAGCTTATTTTAGCTAGGGGATAAAAAATGGATGGTGCACTACATACCTTTCCTTTTTTATTTTTTTTTATTTATTTTTTTATCAAAAGCATCAAGATGTATATGAGAATAGTTGAAATTGATGAAGGGAAGTCGTTTTTTTTTTCCGTTTTTTTTTCAATCTCTATTGCTAAGTGACATCAATGTGGTATTATTTAACAAATTCTGACATTTTGCCAGTGTGTCAAGCTGAATAAAGTGTGTGTTGGGAATTCTTATTAAATAAAAATTGATTTCAAGCTTTAAACTAAAAGAGCAAAAAATGGGATAGTTTTCCCAAGTTAGCTATTTAAAAAAAATGAAAAATAATTCTATTTTGCGCTAAAATCTTTAATTCATTTTGATCTCCCGACAAATCATACTTTAATAAATTAGTATGTCAGGCATTGGTTTCTGCAATGCATGAACCAGATTGTTTGTTTGTTTGTTTGTTTGTTTGTTTTTAACATAACTCACTTTGTGCTTTTGAATAGTGCATAAAAAGTATGGATTTAAATACTGCAGGTTTTGTCCCCCAGCCCAGCCATTTTTACTAATAATTGAAGTAATTTGCCAAATTGCCATAATTCAGTGTTATTGAATAACCCCCTAAAACCTCCAGTATTGTCAATTTTCTGATTATTGGTTATTGAGTTATAGTAATTTTCTCCTGCTGCCATAAGTAGACATATTTTTAATATTCGCACAAAATTATCAATTTAGTTATTTCAATAAATATGCTTTTTTTTATATATATATATTTGAAGACCAATCACTTTAATATAAAATGAATAATCTCCTCAAGAAAGCTTAGACTTCAGACATGTGGGAGGTGTGCTGTATGTGGCATCGTGTCCAATTTACTAATTAGCTGTTTTGAGAAAAATGATAGATCAAAAAAGTATTTCACTGTCTGTCTCCTTCTCCAGCCCTTAGATAGATATTACATTCCTAAATTCAGTATGAAGAAGAAATTCTCAATTGTTATTCTGTCAGTGATTCTTTTCTGATAATGTGAGGTTAATACACACTTTATATGCATATTATATTGGCAGATAATTGCCTTTTCTGATGCTATTTCTTCACTCCAATGACAGAGTAGCTAAAGGATTTATGGTACTTAAGGCAGAAGCAGATTGGAAACAGTATTTCTATTAGAGAGATGTTTTTATAGCTAAATGTGAAACGCATCAGGAGTAATGCTAAGTAGCTTTTTTTTGTATATAATTTTACTAGTTCATATGTTCAAGGGAGTACATTTTATTTGAGATGGAATGTTGGAGAATGGAAATGTCTATATTACATTAATAAACCTAACTGCTAGCTTGGAAATCAAGATTAACCGACATCTTAAGTGTTCACTTTTGTTATTACTTGTCCACTATGTTATTACAGATTAATAATTTGACTTCAAAGGTTTCTATTGTACTAGCACTGTATTAAAGTAGGATTGTGGCATAGCAACTTTTTCAGTATTTTATTAAAGAAGTACGGTTTCTTTCTTTATTTTTTTTATTTTTTATAATGAGTATTTATTTCTAATGTACCCATTTTTTTTGATGCAATATTCTGTTTTCATTACTGAGGCTTATTATAAATACAGGACTTACCTGTCCATCTTGCAACAAGTCATCTTAAAAAAAGGACTTTGCTGCAAGATTTGAACAGCTTAAAAAAAAAAAAGAAAAAAAAGTTACAGGAATGGCATGCTCAAATAAACAATCTAAAGGAACACAATAGCATTAATATAAAAACATGTATTACTAATGCTATAAAGTATCTTGTCCCTAATTTAACTGCTCATTTGTTGCTTACCTGTTTCCAGTGTTGAGGCTCCCTCAACACTGGCTAGGCCTCATCTTCCCACAATGTCATGGCGATCAGGGGACCTAATATATCGCAAATGCTGTGGCGCATTAAAGCTTCACCTTAGGGAAACATAGAATCAGTGCTTTCTTATAGGGAATTTGAAGACATTAGACTTCCTCAATCAAAACATGAGGACAAACAATGTGATTTAATTGAATACAATTCTGTTAGAAACCAGGAAGTGCCTCTAGTGGCTGTCTAGAAGACAGCTGTGACGGACCGCCTGGCACCCCGACTGGGTACCTCCGTCAATTGCTGCTTCCAAGTGCTGCGAGCACCATAAGCACTGTACTGGAACACCTTAACCACCGTAGACTCCCACAAACTGCCGTAGCTTGGTTGGGGTCTCGCTGTCCTTCACCCACCCTGGACCCAAGACCAGGATCCAGCTTCCAGTGGGTAGACCTCTCCTAGTCCCGAGAGCGTAGCAAGAACAGCTCTTATAAGAGCTAATGATTATACTCAGGGGAGTATAGTGATTATAGCAATCCCCAGAGTGAATCTAGTTCTCCAATCCTCCAAACATGAGCCAAGACTTCATGAAGGGGTAAACAAATCTCAATTTAATGGGAGCCACACTTGGCCTTTTATGGCAATCGCCATGCAAGGGGTACGCCCACATGGACCTTGTTGGGGACTCAAACACAAAGACACAGACAAATAAGAACAGTGATTTAATGCCTGACACTCCCATAACAAACATACAATCTCTCCTCCCTGCTTGGGAGATAATTGGATCAGTAACTGTATTAATTCTAATCCAATTATCTCCAAGCACAGAAAAAAAATCTACTTTTTTTTTTTTTTAAAACCCCAAAAGTACCCAAAAAATACATAAAACCCAACATCCCCTGATCTGGGTGACCAACATATCCCAAAATCACCCAGATCAGTTCAGGGGTTTAGAAATTTCCTGGAAGTCATGTATTGACTTCTATGCCCAAAACGGTTCCAGACAATCAGGGCTTGCGGTCGGTCTAGATCAGTAGTTTGAAAACGAACAAACTACAGAACAGAGTCAATAGTCTTACCCTGGAGCTTCTTCCCTTCATCCAGACGAATGATCCCACCGAACAGTGCCCTTCTAAGATGAATAGAACCGAATAGGCGATGATGGAAGTCCAGCGGTGATCTGGAGTTTCTGTATGCGATTTCAGTTCAATGAGATTCATGCCCAAACACCGCTGCTTGCATTCATGCAAACACTTTGTGGTTGTTCATAGGAATTGCGGCCACCCAGACGAACAATTAGAACACTGCCGTGAGAAATGTTCCAAGTTGTTAATAGGTGTTAACAAGCTCCAGGGTGGTCTCTGTTCGTGCGGTTGTTCAGTAAACAAACCATATAGTCCCAATTGCACGAACAGAGCCTGTTTAAAGTATTTTAGCCAGGTCTATTGCAGGGGCCATAGTCACAGGGTAGGAGGCTGACAAACAGGCCCCTCCAAAAGCCAGTGGCGAAGCTACTTTCGTCACAACAGCCACTATAGGTGAACTTAACCCTGCAATGTAAACACTGAAGTTTTTCTGAAACTGCAATGTTTTCCATTGCAGGGTTAAGGGGACAGGGACACTGCACTCATACCACTTCTATGAGATGAAGTGGTATGGGTGCCTATAGTGTCTCTTTAAGAATGATCATCTCACATGTAGCGGGCTTACTCACGACAGCAAGCATGGCAAGTCCAGGATATTTCCAGTGGTAGCAGCCAAGACATAACAAGAACATAGAGTGTTGTGGAGAGTTGCTTATGGTGTGCACATTTCTGAATGGATCTTAGAGCTTTGTAAAGCACATTCCATCAATAATTAAACAAAACTGGCTGGTGAGAGATATTTTTGTAACCAGAGACCTACATTCCCTAAACCCTCGCACTGTGCATGCTCAGGATGACATAGCCTCATGTCGTTTTTTAACTCTTATTGGATCATTACTTAATCATTATGTGGTTTGGTGGAACCACGTAATTTCTTCACACCTTGTAACGATTTTGCCCCTGATGTATTTTAATTTAATGTGGGCTTTATAACTTATGGTAAAATCAGAAAAGAGTGATATTATTTTATCTTGCACACTTTGTTCTCTGTTTTGACTCTTTTGGCTATTTTCCCATTTTAATTCTACTACTCATGTATTTGCCTTTGTTACAGATAGAACATGTCTGGTTCAGTACATTCTGTGCATGTGATGCATGAATCATTCTCTCACTGGCAGTGCTGGCCTGCAGCTCCCTGATTCCTGTCTTATCTGTAATAAATGTGACTTGAAACTATTCAAATTTACAATTGGCTGTGTGAAAATCAAATAAGGACCTTTCTACCAAGTGGGGGATCGCTAGATGGTGTTTCTTGCTATCATGTGTCATTTAGCCTGTGACCCTTTCAATGCCAGCCTGTGCGATGACTTGTGAAAAAAATAAAAAATAAAATAAAAACCAAGAGATAAAAAATGCTGATCCTATTACGATCTTCATTTTACAAAGTAGCCGTGGGCTTCCTTTGCCGTCTGCTCTTATTAGCAAGGATGAACTGACAAAATCTGGACCTTCGGGCAAGAAAATGCTCTTGGCCTTACAAAGTGCAGTATACCTGCTTTCTGCTAGATTTTGTAATTCATATTTATAGGCTTTTATTTCACCACTTGTATGCGTATTTCTATGTTATACATAAAAGCGTGTGCTTTTGTTTGTTTAGTATGACTGTAAATATTAACTTATGTATCTGCCTACATTCCTGTGTATGCAGCCAGTGATAAAGTGGCTATCACCTCATACTTACCTTGCTTCAGTCTGTTCCTCTTATCTTCCTAGTCTGTTCTTTTTTTGATCTTTTTCTCCTATTACATAAGTTGTCCCTGATTTGCCTTATGTATTATTTCTTTCACTTGACAAAACCTGACAAAAAGCAGAGATTAATTTGTCAAGTTTTGTCACTAGTAATGGCTGGGGCAATAAGGCATTGCCCTGATTATCATGAGACAATATCTATGGAGGTTTTTGTGGTCTCATGGCATCTTCCATAGATCTTACTGTTGTACGGTCATGTGTGTGCTGGAGTACAGGACTGATGGGGGCTCCTAGAAGATGAAGCACCAGGAGTTTAAGAGGATTCATTGCATGTAGATATCGGCGGCCACGAGGAACAGCTTCAGATAAGTAAAATGTATCTTCCCTGCACTCCGTAGCCAGTGGACACAAGTGCCTAGGTCCCAATCGGGGGTCTTTGCAAATTATGCAGTGATCCCAGACTCTTGCTGAACAGCAATAGTATTTCATAAGTTAAAACAAATGGCATATGTTACATGTTTATAGTTATATGACTAATGTTTCAGTGGCAGACGATAAATGATAAATTGTATTTTACAACTCGCAGAGTAGGTGCCAGAGCCACTTTAATGTAAATGCAATTTACAAGCATTTAAGTAGTGTTGAAGTGAATGATAGTGTGTTTTTCTGTGTATGGTGTCAGTGAATATGTTAGTTTTATTTCTAATATTTGTGGTGTCTGTGTGAGTGCATTTGTTTTCTTGGTTCTCAGTCATTGTAAATACATGTGTGCAGTTATGATTAGTTCTGTGGCATTGCAAATCAGTATAAATTAATGGCTGCAATGTCTGTGTGAATCCATGTATGTGTGGGAACATATACATATATAGGATATAAATCTCTAATCTCTTTCATACCACAGCCTATATTTCCCCCAACCCACACCATCTTCTGTTTTATTCTCACTCGCAGCGACTACACCGGCAGTGGTTTCTGCGCTGCTTTGGTCCTCCAGCCTCACCACTTGCTCGATCCTATACCCTAACATCCCATTCACACTCTGTCTCCTTCTCTGGCTCTGACCCTCACTAAAATATGCAACCTCTCCCTCTTCTCTGGCATATTTCGCGCACCTTTCAAGCACACAACCATCACCCCGATCATTCTAAAAAAGGCCAACTTTGACCCTAACTCCCCATCCAACCATCTCTGCTACTCACTACTACTGGTTGCCTTCAAGATCCTCGAGAGAGTTGTGTATGCTAGACTGACCAACTGATCCAACTCTCTGCTCAACCTGCTTAAGTACAGATTCAGCGCTTGTCACTCTGTCGAAACTGCCCTGACCAGAGCTTATAATGATTTAATTGCTGCTAAATCCAGTGGTCACTGCTTTCTCCTAATTCTCTTTGACCTTTCTGTTGCTTTTAACACTGTTGATCATCAACAACTTCTTCTCATCCTCCGTAATATTGGCCCACGAGACTCTGTGCTTTCCTGGTTCTCCTCATACCTCTATACTAGTGTTTCATTTTCTAGCTCTTCCTCTCCTCAGCAACCCCTCTCTGTTGGTGTTCCCAAGGTTCTCTCCTTGGTCCCCTACTCATCATCTATTTTGGCTTCCAATATAATTTCTATGTGGATGATACAAATCTATCTGTGCATGCTCAGTGGCTTCACAACGCTGCTGCAACCTACCTACCTTCTCACTGA
Organism: Pelobates cultripes; assembly: GCA_933207985.1. Classification (NCBI taxonomy): domain Eukaryota; kingdom Metazoa; phylum Chordata; class Amphibia; order Anura; family Pelobatidae; genus Pelobates; species Pelobates cultripes. The sequence continues at coordinate 235,476,326 of OW240916.1, forward strand.
TGCACAAGAATGTCCAGGCCCGTACACCAGGGCCTTAGTGTGCACCGACCCAGGGGGCTCGATCTCCGGGTGACCGGAAGGAAGAGAGCTCCCTTCACATCGCGGAACGCTACCTACCTGGTCTCACAGGAAATGCAACAAACTGCTTGCTGTCAGACCAGGACAGGAAACCGGATCTTCCTCCGCGGACCTCTTGCTCAGTCACATAGATAGAGGTGCGAGGGTATAGATACAGGAGAGGAGGCGGGACAATAAAAGATACAGCAATGGGGAAAAATTATTAAAGATACAAGAGAGGAGGGGGACAATAAAAGATACAAGGGACAACAATAAAAGGTACAAGATGGGAGGGACAATAAAAGATACAGGGGACAGCAATAAAAGATACAGGAGGTGTGGAGGGACATGAAAATATACAGGAGGGGAGGGGGGAGACTATAAAAGAGACAGGAAGGGAGGGGGACTATAAGAGGTTCAGGAGGAAAGGAGACAATAAAAGGGGGGGCAATAAAAGGTACAGGAAGGTAGGGGGCAGTAAAAGGTACGGGGGGATATTAAAAGTCAAACGGGGGCTGGGGGCACAAAGACATACAGGGGGGCCAAAGGGGGACAAATACACACAGAGGGCCTGAGGGAGGAAGAGAAGCACAGAGGGGCGAGGGGCTGGGGGGAAGAAAGATGCACAAAGGTGCTGGGGTAAAAAGACGCAAAATGTGTTGGGGAGAAAGAGCCACATAAATGAATCTTCGCTTGTGTAGTCAATAATCCTTGCACCGGCCCTGCCGTACGCTCTGCTGAAGATATGCGTCTATTCTCTATTCGTACTCTCACCTCTGAAGCCCACCTCCAAGATTTCTCTGGGGCTGCACCATCCCTGTGGAATTCCCTCCCCTGCTTTGTTACTCTCATCCAGTCTCAGTTATTTCAAAAGATCATTAAACTAACTTCTTTAGGAAAGCATATCAATTAAACTGTTAATAGCTTTCCCTCCCCAAACCTTGGTAAACCACCCTGTTTCCTCTCCTGCAACTGTGTCCTCCAATAAACTAAACCTTCACTGTAAACTATTCTTGTAACCTGCTTTTTTCATATACATGAAATACATTCTACCCTTAACTCTTGTGCCAGTCTAATTCACTCGCTCTAGAATGTAAGCTCATTGAGGTCCACCTATTGTACAGCGCTGCAGAATTTGTTGGTGCTTTATTTATAATAGTATCAATCTCAATCTCATGGGAAATTAATATTCTGCCTGGGAGAGTAAGGTGGCATTCCTCAGCTTAGGTTGCTCAAAATATATATATATATATATATATATATATATATATAAAATACAGAATCCAGCGCATTCGCTTATTCACTAAACAATGCTTTCAAAATTTTAGAAATTGTAATAGTTTTATTTAAAAACACCTCACCTAGGCAAAAAATAATGGGGGTTTAGTTACATTATATGATCATATATTGCATAAGCCTGCCACAACGTCAATGTACCCCATTCTTGGCAGGTCCTACTCTAGCAGCCTAATGCTTGCCCTTATGAGATTGATCCACTTACTTGGGAAATACTTCCTTACTGGGACTCTCTGCAAGTCAAGGCTAAATAGGATCCTGGAATGAGGCACCTGTGACAGGGAGGGGTGCAAAACCAAGGAGCTGGCCTAGACTCCCAAATATACAAACAAAACCAAGAGGGCTGCACTCACCTAAACATGCATACATTATAGGGTGCTGCTGGGGCCAAAATATACAAAATACAGAATCCAGCGCACTCGCTTATTATGTATGCATGTTTAGGTGAGTGCAGCCCTCTTGGTTTTGTATATATATATATATATATATATGTATATATGTGTGTGTGTGTGTGTGTGTGTGTGTGTGTATGTATGTATGTATGTATGTATGTATGTATGTATGTATGTATGTATATATATATATATATGCCCGTATAGAGGAAGGCTGCATTCTGTATATACGGAGGGAGAATATTTCAGAATAGTTGTAAGGGATCTCTTTGAGACCACTGTATCCATCGCAGCACAGACCAGTGCTGCTTCTGTTAGGTGATGGTAATTTGTAATAGTGATTTATAGTGTATCTGCTATATATAACAATGCACAGAGGGCTGAAACAATCTATACATCTTTTCTGTGTTACAAATCTCACCATTATCTGCTCTCCATGATAGATAGATCTGGCAGCTATAAGAGAGAAATCTGAAAAATAGAAAAAAAACAAGCATTTTTTAAAATTCACTGTCAATTATTCTTCCATCGGTGCTTCCAAAGCCATGTTGACTTCAGTGTCCCCCAAGGACCGTTGTCCCCATGGAAGTTAGAGCCAAGATGTGTCTGACAGTCTTTGCCCATAGCAACACGTCCCTGTCTTTTAACCATTACTGACATTTCCTGGCACTCTAATCAAATCTGTTAGGCTCCAATGGGCCCTTTATGTCTTAGTTGTTCCTCAAGGGACAGACTAGAGATGTGTTTGCTGATGAATGATATGCGGTGTGGATAGACATCTATGTATAATAAATTGTGCTATCTCTTCCCAAACACAATAGATTAAGCATTTGTATATTTAATACATACACAGTTAAGCATGCTGGATCTGGTTTTCATCTGTTGACTCATACGTTGAGTTCCATAGTGCTGCATAACTTGGCTTAATGCAGCAACTGCGTTAATGATTAGTTAATTGTAAGGTATTGTTTATAGCAAACCCAAGTTACCAGACATTCTTACGTAGGGCTTCATATCATATCATCAGTTCGTTCAAGCTTGTTTTACATTCCGCTGCATAACTAGACTGGAAGCTAATTAGCTCAACTCAGCATATTCAAGGCTGTGATTGGCTAGCAACACGTGCTGTCAACAATCGTTATATTTATATTAGTAATAGTCTGTTAGCAACTTGGACTTTAAAACTGTAAAATGAAGGGCCTTTTACATTTGTTTCAGGAGCATTATCATTTTATAAGTTAACTTTGTGAGATCTGGAATTCCTGACTTTTTTAGTTGTTTATCTTTATATGTAACCATGGTGGTGGGCAATATATACAGTTACATAGGCTGAAAAGTCTTGTGTCTATCAAGTTCAGCCTTCTACTCCTCTATAATAGTATTTAATGACGTAAAACAAATTGTATATGCTACATATTTATAGATTCGTATCACTTCCTCTTTAAGGGCCGTCAATGAGTAACTTACGATATTTTACAACCACGCAGGTACCCAGAGAATGGAGTGCTGCACAGTATGTCATTTTGGCCACCGCAAGAACTCATTAGGACGAGACCCAAATGCAATGTGGTCTTGCCTTCTCTAAAAATAAAGCTGTACAGTCCATTATCCCTGGCTAGGAATCTAATTGATTTTACTTTAGGCACTTTCCCTTTGGTTGAGCACAAAAGAATGTGCTGGTTTTGCTAATAGACATCACCTTGCCCTTACACGAGGTTATGATCTGTATTTTAAAATTAGGAACACAATATGACATCTAAAAATACACTGTTGGGCTATTGTGCTTTTACTGAACTATAAATCTGTCCACTGTGTGCTATAACTAAAGGGAATTTAAAAGTGTATTTGATGGCTCATGTCACTTTCTAAAGACCAGACTTATTTTTTAGATATTTGCCTGCCTGTCAAAGTACAGAATAAAAATTGCCGAACACATTGAAGATATATGAAATGTACATTTCTCTGTCACTGGCAAGGTTATAATAGCTGCCTACATGCTTTGTTTATTTAATTGGTTATACAGTGACAATTACAATATATGGGTATAATCTGTTTAAACCTGCTGGACATTTCAGCTATATATTTAGAAATATAATGCATTAGTAGGTTTAAAGACCCTACTAAACCCATGAGAGTTATTGTATTGTCCCAGTTTCTGTTTTATGCTAGCAGGTAAGATCATTTTTTTCCAGCTATTAACCTCTTAAGGACACAGCTTCAAAAGCTTGTCTTGCACTTAAGGACACAAGAAATTTTCACATTTTTTGCTGTTTACGTTTAACTGCCATTTGCATTTTATTATTTTATTGCACCGACACATTATATACCGTTTTTTTTAAAGGACAAGAAGGGCTTTAAATTGATGTAACATATACATATATAAATGCTTATTTATTATAAAAAAAATACAAAAAAATGCCCAAAAATGTAAAAATATTGGGTTTCTTCTTCAGTTTTTGCAATAATAATGTGTGCATAATTTGTGCAGGTTAAGGAAAGTAATTATAAATAAATTAATTTAGTTGTTCTGATTTACAGAATATATAATGTGTCTAGGATTTTCAGGTTTTTTTTTTTTTTTGGTAGTTACAGCTCACAAAACACAAGGAGTAAAATAAACTTTTAATGTGGAGCGATTTTTAGAATTTGGTATGTTTGTCTTGTAAGCTTAATAGCCATAAAAGAAAACAAGATTGCCACAAAAGTATATATTTATATAAAGTAGACATCACAGGCTATTTAACTAATGTTATTTTGACACTTTTTACGTAGCCATTTCACCGCCAATCCCTGCTAAATATTGGACTAAAATTTAGGTTTTTTTTGTTTTTTGACACACAAAATTATAACAAAGAACTTCTCATGTGTATTTCGTGAAGTTAGTGTGTGCTATTCCTGTACCTAATTTTGTGTTCAGCTACATCTGCTGAGTACAACGATACCCCCATTGTATGTCTTTGGCACTATTTCGTGAAGCTATAGCGCCATATAGGAGACCTTACTTTTTTGCTGGGCATTTTGTTTATTTGACATGCCACCATGATCAAAGCCCCAACATTATGCTCAGCTAAGTCTTCTGAGTAAAATGACATCCCCATTGTATGTCTTTGGCACTATTTCGTGAAGCTACAGCGCCATATAGGAGACCTGTCCATTTCGGTATTTACAGTAGAATTTTAAAAGACTGATTTGATGGGCCTATGTTTCAATTTGGGCCACTATAGCAGTTTGACTGTTGGAAAAAACCCCACAAAGGCCTACAATTTGTAAAAGTAGACACTCCAGGGTATCTCATATGGTGCATATTTAGCCTTAACATGCCCCCATTTTTTCACCAATGTATGTCAAAGTTTGTGGTAAAACATAATTTTGGGCTTTTTTACAACTGCATTACTTTTTGCTGGGCATTTTGTATATTTGATATGTGCCACTATGATCAAAACCCCAAAATTATGCTCAGCTAAGTCTTCTGAGTAAAATGACACCCCCATTGTATGTCTTCGGCACTATTTCGTGAAGCTACAGCACCATATAGGAGACCTGTGCATTTTGGCCCAGCTGATGGTTCCCCACTGTGGCACTCAGTGAGCAGCCCAGAAATAAGCTGAAACTGGAAATCCAGAAATGTGGATTTAATGTCCGTATTTGTCTTTTTGTATAGAATAAATGCATTGTGAGTTGCCATTTGCATAAGGTAAATGCCAAGCTTTTTCTACCATGCCCTGGTCTTCCTCAGTATTAAATAGGGTTGCAGCAGTTGGTCGGACAGGTCAACTCCCCCCATTTGCTTGTTATACTGCCTAATGCAGACTGGCACCCGTCTAATTTCTTTTCTGCCACGAACTGCGACTCTTCGAGTGTGCTTAGTATGCATAGATGTTAGCATGAACACCTCCTTCTTATCTTTGAATTTGAGAGCCAGCAGTTTGTCCTGGCAGAGAGCAGCCATTTCCCCCCTCTTGAGCTTTTTTTGTGCCAGGGCTTTTGGGAAACCGACACGTGTCTTTAGGATAGTGCCGCAGGCCACAGTTTAAAAGCAATAAAGCATCCTAAGAAGAGGGATGCTTTTATAGTAATTGTCTATAAATAAATTATACCCCTTATTTAGCAATGGGTTAATTAAATCCCATATGATTTTTCCACTCGTCCCAATGATATCCGGGCAACCTGAGGGATCCAAGTGGCTATCTTTACCTTCATAAACACGGAAGGTGTAAACATAACCACTGGCACTTTCATAAAGTTTATACAGCTTTATCCCATACCGGGATAAAACGGAAAATCTCCGTCTTCGGTCGGGAAGGGGTTAAAGGATTTGTAAAAAATAAATAAATACAATTATTATTGTCTTTATTTTGTGCATTGAAACATGGTTGATATTGTTATTGTTATTTTAATATAATTAATAAATGAAAAGTAATTGATACTGTGCATATGTGGAAGGTAGCTACCAATCGCATACAGGATTACCTTTATGCAAAAGCCAAATCTGTTGAAGCATCTTCCACAGTGATCTAATTTGAGGCTTTCCCCTAAAACCCCAAGAATGAGGGTCAAAGGATTGGACCATCATATCAAGATGATCTTGAAAAAAGATAAATATGCAATCGCTGCCCACCTCCCACACGCCCCCCCCAGGCTTGAAGCATATTTTGGTAAAATAAATATAAGATAAGGGTTTAAAACCATCAAAACATGCCAAATGTCCGCCAGTTGTTTATACACATTTAAGCAGTAGGGATAACTTTTTTAAGTGATCGAAGAACCGGATGTATGTACTTAATATTATTTATCTTCATTGCTATTGAGTTTTGAGGGAGTTGAGACATATAGTTCCAGTGTATCAGTAAGGCTGAGAATGTCTGGTTATGACATTATAATCTATTCACATGGAAACAGTGTTGGGATGCGATGGAGCTCTGACAGATACATCTCAGTTCCCTCCTGCTATTATTTCTCTCACTCACTCTACTGTAATCTATATTGGGCAGCTGCCTTTAAAATGACCTCAGGAAACTGGAGATTTAATATGGTGTTGTGATTAGCACTGCTTACTGTTAAGCTTCACTTCCAAATGTTTACAGATCCACCAGACAATGGTTTTGTAAGTTGCTGTAAGGCCACTCAGAGTTCACAAACTTATCAATGACAGATCATAGTCAAGTTTTCCATAAGCCCCACATGACTCCCAATGTGTCATTATCTGTACTTGCTAGATCATAATTTATGAATTCTTTCTTGTTTGGACTGCAGGCATGCCAGACAATCATGACTACACAGGAATCATGGCCTCGATTTAGCAATCTTTCCAAATTATTCAATACCGTTAGAAAATAATTTCCAAATGCTTTATCTACAAAAATTCCCAAAATTTCAAAGGTGACTTCTGTAGAAGTCTAGACTGTAAGCTCATCTGAACAGGGTCTTCATCAACCAAGTGCTCCTGTAAATTTTTTTAATTGTTTCATTTATTGTTAAATGTCCCCTTTTATAATATTGTAAAGCGTTGCGGTATAAGTTGGCGCTATATAAATGCTAATAATAAATCACTTGGAAACTTTTCTGACACTATTGAATTATTTAGAAAGCTTTATCTTATATTAGTTCCCATACACTCAGTGAATTTAAAACTCAATAAATCAATAAAATATAAAATGTCATGTTTAGCCTAAATTTATATTAAAACAAGATGCGCAACATTTAGAGTAGTTTGACAGGGTAGCCCTGTGCAAAATTTACAAATAATTTGGTGGTTTCTATATGCTCTGCAGAATGCATAATATAACTGCATGGGGGGTTTTATGCAGTTTTTTTGTTTTGTTTATAAATTGTATCAACCCATATACTTACCCACAAGGGGCATTCTTTGCATAATGCCAGGTGCCTGATTCATTGCACTATGGCCCACAGAGATGTAAGGTGGAGAGCAGCACAGGATATAAAGGAAACCCTTATCCAGTGAGAGGTAGGGCATTCAGTGAATTTGCCCATTTGAAGAAAAAATATTCTAGGCTGGATTCTATTATTAGAAGTAAGCATGTCATCCGTCATTTAATAGTTATATCCCCATAGATGTCAATGGGAGAGCTGCTATCGAGTTACTAACGTTATGTTTATCTCTTGTAATAGAATCCAGCCATCAGTTGAAGAAATTAACGTACAATGATTCCCAAAGACCTTCTCATTACAAACCACAGAGCATTCTCTGAATCTTAGCATAAACGTCTTTGGAATAGAAAGAGAAGATATGCGGTTATAAAATTTAATGGTAGAATGTTACTCAGGAACAAAAGTATCTTCGACCGTGGTCCGTGAAACATGCTGTGATATCTTCTACTATCTTTTCAAAGCATTATTTCTGTTTGGCTTTATGTAACATTGTAGTTAGACAAAATAATAGCAGAGCATGTATGTTTATGTTTGGTGTACTGCATTTTCAGTGACTCAGATGTGTAGAAAGTAGCTCATTATTTACAATCTGCTTATTAAGGTGTTATAACTACAAAGGATAATGACTTTTAATTTTAAAAAGGCATTACATGCAGTTATTTATAAAAAGCATCATGTGATATGATTCATCTATAACCTACACACAAACTCTTCTGTTTTTTTCCCTCAAATTTATTTGACTGTTTTGTTGACTTTGTCCAGTTTGTGTCATGTTATATGACTTTGCAAAATGAACAGACATAAAACAATACAAATGGTGTATTCTTGCTCCAGAACCATTACTCTTGTATTCTGGTTCTTAAAAATAAGGAATAGAAACATTTTAAAAGCAGCTTTCATTTCATTTAAAGGTTCTTTACAGTAAGAACAATAAAGAGGTATAATTCTCTGCCCAAAAGGTCGTCTTATCAGACTTTTTATATATCGTAGATTATTCGTTAATATTGTTGGTAATCGTGGATTAAAAAAAAAAATGTAAACAAAATATTCAAGGGTATAATTAATATTATGTTAACAAGTTGTTGATACAAGTAGAAATATGAGAAATATGGAGTCAAGAAAAAGTTTTGTTACTTTTTATTGAATAATTGGTCATTGTTAGAATAGTTGTTTTTTTTTGCCGTCTTCTGGATCAATAGCATAAAAAAAAAGATTTTTTCAAGATTGAAGTCAATGGACTTGAGTCTTTTTTGCAAGCTAGATTACAATGTCACAATGAATAAATGATTGGAGCTGGATAAATGATTGGAGCTGGATGGACTGCAGCTGCTGTCAACTTACTGACCACCTCATGCACAGCTTTGAAAATGGAGTTATAGACAAGACTTCATATACAAGTTTTTACTGCCCTGTCTCCTTCACATATAGGACAGTTAGAACCACTTTGGTCCCATATGTAATAGTATTTGACCAACTCAGTGCTATTCGATTCAAGTTGCTTCATGTGATATTTGGCTAATAGTTCAACAATATTGATGTTAATTATAAAAGAGATTTAATAGCTAGATCTCAGCTCATGGACAGAGTCCTGTTTACCTTCTATACAGATTTGTGTATATTGTATGGCCTTTTTCCCCCAATTGTACAGCACTGCGGAATGTGTTGGTGCTTTATAAATAGCAGTAACAATAATAGAGATGTATATTATACCTTACTTTTTGCACAAAGAATGTTTTGTCATTGACCTTTGCTGTCCTCTTAGTCTTAGAAGAAGACTTTTGAAATTTCTAAATCAATCTGCTTCTCTCTGTTCTAGACAACATTCTACAACATTTAATTGATTATCTTTTGATTACAAAATAATTCTTATGTCTATCATTCTGTTTGCTCTGCCAAGATATCTGTGAAGTACACCTCTTTTTTTTCTTTCTTTAAAAAAAACAAAACAAAAAAACAGGTAGACTAACAAATGTAGCATGTCTTGAATGTCACATTTCCAATGTCTAAAAGAATTTCTTTCTCTAAAAAGGTAATAGATCTTACATTAAGAAGCCAAATTTAATTGTGTACTGTTGCATCTTTTTGTCCATTTACCATAAACTATCAGTGTAAATGTCAGTGAATGCCTGGCTCAGAAAATAGTTAAATTGCACATACAGAAAACAAGGGATATTTCTGATATTGAAGAAGGAAGGCCAAAAATAAATCCTAAAAAGGTAGAGGAGCTTTGTTTATGATGGTGTGACCTATATGTGTTTATCTTTAGTTGTTTAAGGATACATGTGTTGGCTGGCACATGCTTACAACTTAGTCTAGTAAATATTTGAACTTGAAAAGTGTTTTAAACAATTCTGGTAGTATGGACTAGCTATATATGGTATATATCAAGTCACATATAAATGTAATCACTGTGGGGATTATTCCGTAAACAGAGAATAGTAGTGAAGTAAAAGCAGACTTACAGAACAGTCAAGCTGTGACAGGAGCTAAAATTAGGTAGACTTTAGGTAGAAATTAGGTATATTTGCTTCTTCATAAAACACTTTGTAAAATATTTGTTTTTACAATGTGTTCATGAAACCTAACCCTCTATAAAGATTTATCAAGTACTTTTTTTCAAGACAGACTTATGGGAAAAAAAAACACATACAGCATAAACACTTAAGGACTACTTTATTCTGTGGTAGGAATAAGCAACCTCTGATGGTAGATTACACCTTCCATGGTGCTCCATAGCACTCTGGTTGGCTAAGCATTATGGGAATATTTGTCCTCAACCAAATAAATGCATATCGCCCAACATTGGGAACAATGAGACTGAGGGCTGGAGTGTGTAGGCCTATAGAAGTGTGCCAGAGATGCCATCTATATCACTGGCGACACCCAAAAAAGAAGGCCTCACACTGATGTACCGGAAGAAGAGGTATATCAACAACTCTGGCTTGGCCCCACAAAAAAGCAGCACATGCGCACTAAAATTGGTCTTGAGCTTTGTGTCCAGAGATATTTTGCCTTGCATAAGTCCCTCTTTTTGCGCTATACTGATTGGTGACAGCCTCAGGTCCCTAGTGTCACGGAAGAACCAACCCAGGACAGGAACCAAAAATCAGGACTAGGACCAGGATAGTTGAGCGCTATGGGAATGCCAAAGACTGCTTACATCTAACTATAGTCCTTAAAATAGTGACACTAAAACTGATAAACATTGTGATTGTCATTTAGTGCTCTATTCAATAGCGTTAAAGGAACATTGTTGTGTTAGGAATACAAAAGTGTATTCCCACGCTATTGTTACTCTGGTAAATGTTAGGTTAAACGATTGTCCAAGGTAGTTATAAGGTGCACATGGTATTGAGTGTAACTCCCATAACCTGAAATGAGAATGACAGTCCACGGTGTCTCAATTGTCTACAAGGAAAGATGGTATTCACTTTATTTCTCAGTGCCTAAACACTACCATGTTACAAAGCCCCGGGCACTGATGTACCCTGTGCTATAATAAAAGCCCGCCATTATAACGCACACTGCGTGCTGTACCAATATAATGCTTCTATCATGAAGGGCAGCCTTTTGAACTCGCTGATCTATTATAGATATCTCATAGTGACTTCTGTTTGCCTTGTTGGTCAAATGCCACCCGAGGAGAAGGAAAGTTATAGGTCAACGTCTAAAGGATTAAATACCATTAAAAGTATTCTTACTGTTGAAGGGCTGAATTTGCCCTGTCAATCTGTGTCTGATGATAAATTAATGCCACTACATCTCAAGTATTTTATATATCTCTGATCAAAGTCCTGTAATCATGAGATGTGATTCAAGCATTTCCAGAAGGGGGTATATCTAATATTTCTATTGGGGACTTTGAGACTGAATAAGAAAGACAGACAATACGTTTACATTGGAAGTTCTTCACTTAATGAAAGGCAATTAAGAAAATCATTATCAACATAAATAAATATAAAAAGTTAACCGCTTAATTGACTTGGTTAAAGGGAGGCATGTGTGACGAAGTGCCCTTCGCCACTTGTGCCTGGAGGGGACTACTGGCTAGCCTCCTGCCTTCCGACTATGGCCCATGTGCTGATAGCGGTATTTTCCCCTGCAGAAAGGTTTATTTGTGTATTTCTGCTGGGGCGTTCTGGACTTTCAGTATGGTAGTAGTGCTATCCCAGATAGCTATGCCATGGAGCCTATTTGTGTAACAAAAGACTATGGAAAAGACTTTGGCTCCATGGCGATTGAATTGTATGTATGTGATCTGAGCGCCATTCAATAATAATGTGCACTCAGATCTAAGCTATCTGGGGATATGTTGCATGTATATGTTTTATATAGTAATTGTAACATTGTGTAATTTTATGTCTTTTTGTAACCATGTGGTTAATGGAGTCTTGCCTCTGTCCTGGGAGATAATTTGATTACTTCCCAATTATCTCCAGGATAGAGAGGAGGGATTGTGATGTCACTGTGGGAGTGTTTTGTTTGTATTGTCTGTGATTGGTTATACTGGGTCCCACCCTGTGGGATGTCCCCTTGCATGGGGACTTGCATAAAAGCCAGTGTGTGGTCATTAAAACCAGATCATCTTGTACCTTTCTTGAAGCCTTGGCTCATGTTTGGGGGAAGGGATACCTACACTCTGGGGATTGCTATAATCACTTACTCCCCAGAGTAAGCTCTTGCAATAGCTTGATTTGTTCCTGCTACGCTCTCTGGATTTAGGAGAGGTTCACCCACTGGGAGCTGGATCCTGGTCATGGATCCAGGGTGGATGGAGACGGTGAGACCCCGGCGCAGCTGTATCGCTGGAAGTGGGGTCTGCAGTGCTGATGGTGTCGGTTAGAGTGCTTGGAGTCCTCGGCAAGCGCTAGGAGCATCGATTGGCGGAGGTACTCAGTCGGAGTGCCAGCGTTCCGTCACAGCATGTATGCCCAAGCCTTGTAACTAGTGATTTCATTTGAAAGAACCTTACTTGTAGTAGAATCATTATTTAGTTATTTTGTGTTTTCAGATGAGTTATTCTGCGTGCTTCAAGTTATAAGATCATAATTAGCTATAGACTGGCGTGGGTGTATTGTGTCTCAGTAGATTTGCTTTTTACAATTATTCTATCATCCAGAAACTATTTTGAACTGGGATGTAAAATAAAATAACTAAAGCTTTCCTGGAGATATGCCAAGTGTAAATTAATGAAAGATTTACTGGACTGTGCATAATGCTAATCTTTATAAATATGTGTGCATCCCCACATTGCAAAGTATGTAATCAGTATGGAAGTGAGCGATGCCGTAGAGGGGGGTGTCAATATAAAAGAGACAGTAAGCAGAAGCTTAAAAAAAAGCTGTTGTGGTTATAATACTTGGAGAGTCCTTTAATACAACACTCCATAAAAAAATTTATAGTAATTTAGTAAATCTACCCTCAAAGAGAATATTTATGTAATATGTTTTGCAAGTTTTCTTTGGGGTTACATGAAACCTAGTATCTGCAGCTGCAAATCTTCCCCTTCTCCAGCACAAACTTTATGTGTCTGTGCAATTGCAGACTTAACAATAAACTATATTATAGCCCTTTGCCAGACAGGTGCTCTGGTTACTTGTCTGCCTCTTGAGTTTAGCTTACCATTACCAGGAAGTAACATGACTGGTTGTCTGATTGACAGCGTGACGGGAAGTTACAAAGTTCATTAATAAAAGTGCCAATTTCAATTGCAATTGATACTTGGAAAAATGGAAAAAACAGAGCACACACTTCACACATAAAGCTCTTTAGCAAGCCGGTAAAAGAATTTTGTTTTGATTGACAGTGAAAGTATGATATTATTTTTCATGACCACATATACTGGTATAGCAGGTGGTATTGTGGAGAAAAAATGAAACAAACAAGCCGGTAAATAAAGATATCTAGATCAACTTTTAACACTAGTTAAAAACATGCGTACATACCTACATGGTATATATTTGAATTCTGAAGTTATGTGTTTATCCTGCTGTGTCTCATGTGCAGGTGGGATGGAGTGTCAGACTTATCCCAATTTAAAAAAAAAAAATACCCAAACTATTATTATTAATAAACCACTAACAAATTCTGCAGCACTGTACAAAGGGTACCATGCCACATCTAGTCTAACTAGAGATCTGGACTAGTGTAGAAAAGTCTCCAATGAACTGTTTAAGATTAGCTTAAGTAGCATGAGAAGATATGATTTCACATAGATTTATCTTAGCATAATGACAAAGTTTTAACTATAGTGAATATTTCATAATTGATCACACTGCTATGTATAAATCAGTTAACATTAGCATTTTAACACTTACTGGACTATTTACTAACATGAGAATTCAGAGTGAATTTCAAATTTAAAGGGCTACTATAGTCACCCAGACCACTTCATCTCATTGAAGTAGTCTGGGTGCAGTGTTCCAGTCCCACTTACCTCTGTAATGTAAATCATTGCAGTTTCTGAGAAACTGCAATAATTACATTGCAGAACTAAGGCAGCGTCGATTGACGGCCACTAGAGGCATTTACTGGTCCAGCATCTGTAAAATCCCCATAGGAAGTAATTGAAGCAATGCTTTCCTTTGTGGAGGACCTAATGCGCTCACCAAGCATGCGCATTAGTCCCTCCGTTGGAAGACTTCAAGGAGAGGTAGAGCACCGACTCAGCCCTGAGGGACATCGGCGCTGAGATCAGGTAAGTGACTAAAGTGTTTTTAACCCTTTATGAGCCAGGGGACATGAGGGATGGGGGATGGGGGCTAGAGGTTTCTAGTGCTAGGAATACAGATTTGTATCCCTAACACTGTAGAATTCCGTTGAGGCAAAAGTAGCCAATCTGAAAGCATAGCCGACATAGAGAATGTTTCCATTTCTGCTATTTTGATAAATTTAATATTAACATTGAATTTTCAATTCAGTAGATAACCATGTTAGGGTTAAGCTAAACCTGTGGTCATGCGATGGAAGTATTTAGGTAAAATAAAAACTTCATAGCATTATCTTGTTTGAAATTGGTTTCCAAAAACAGTTCTCGATTGGATCAACTAGGATTCGTAATTCTAGAAGGGCTAATTTTAATCTGCTTATTGTGGACGCGCAGCAAACAGACTCTGCTGATGTCTTCACAACATAAAAACACAGAAGGAAAATGGATAATCTTTAAAATGTCAAGTAAATATACTTAGATGTAAATTAAGTGTAACTCAGACAAGCATTAAAGACACAATATTATTTTTATATTTTAATGATGATAAGGGGAAATAACATCTGTATGAAATAAACATACTGATATAGAATAGAGATACATAGTAGAATAATACGTTTGGTATTATACAATAAGCTAGATATTGAATATTAAATCATTTTGAGACCGGAGAACTCATTATAAGTTGCATTTTCAGTTGAATTTGGAAAAAGCACTTGAAGCATTCTTAGTGTTGAGCTATTTTAATAGCTTTTGTTTGATTTGATCATTGCAAACAGCTGAAAGTCTGTACATTTTGACAATAAACCTGATATTCATTGGGGATTGAATCATTTTGAGTACAGCTGTATTATACCTTGAGGGGGACCAAGTTAGAGTGCCACTGTCAGTGTTGGTATCGCCGCTGGAGGTTTGATGGCCGGGGGGGGAAGGGGGGCAGGTAAAAGTAAGTTATACTTACCTGAACCTATTCCTCACAGGTGCCGCCATCTTCTCTTCAGCTCCTGCCGAGACCGCGGGATCCTCCGGAGATAAAGCCAATTCTCTGAAGCCATCCCTGGTGACGGCTGGGGGATTGACACTTCTAGATGGCGGTAGGTCCGCCCTGTGACTAGAAGTGGCATTCTAGCACAGTCAATATGAGTATTTCAGAACAATTCTATCATTTATCTATGTTTTTTCAGGGCATGGGTGACAGTGCTGCTTTAAAAGAACAATTAATTATGGTGTCACAAAGCTCTAAATGCACATTCCCAGCACATTAGATTGATGTAAACAGTGATTGCAGTTTATCTGTGGAAGCTGTAAATCCACAGTTCCTCTGACAAGCCAAAGCAATGACATTGGAAAGGCCAGGTTTATATTGCAATCAGTAGGGAAATAAATTCCCAAATACCTTGGAACTCGGAACCTCCATCATCCATCTCCAAAATTGTTATAAGCTCTTGGCTGTGCCTGCATTGAACTGGGTTGTGATGCCTGTTTCTAAATCTTAAATATATGTTGAAAAAACATGAGGCATAACATAAAAATATAGTGTTTACGCAAAGGTATATGTAAGTTTCATTGTTTTATTCAGTGGTGTAATTTGCAGAGAATTGGCCATTCGGACACAGCTCCCAAGTGTCCCTATTTAGGAGGGACAGTCCCTGTTTTTGGTTCAAACCCCTTTTTTCTGCCCTAAAGTGTGTATTTTCTATTGCTCTTTTCTTGAAGCTCCATTTTGTTTGTGTATCTTAGTTTATAATAGAGCTCCACAGAAATCATGTGTAGCTGCAGACTGTAGTGCTTATGGTGCTTGAAATGTTTCTAAGGAACATCCCATCAGTGGAAAATGTGTTCTGCTAGTGGAATTGTCTTAGCCATATCAGTACTGTAAACATACAGCTTTCACCAGAGCAGCTCATCTGGTTGTCCATAGCAGCTGCAAAATTTACATTTCCTGTTGTCTGGTAATTACAGTAATGCTGTTAACCTAATTCCCTTTTGTGAGATTGCGTGGCATATCTTACAACATTACAGGGGATATGATGTATTTATATTTTGTAAAAGTATTTGGTGCAATGCCATACAAGAGGTTAGTGTAAAACGGAAAGGGTTTTAGATTACAGAAAAACATCTGTAATCAATTTAGTGGTCTATATTTTCCAGAAATCATGTTGTAACATAAAAATATAGATTTTGGGAACAAATTTAAAGTCAAACTATGTTGAAATATTTGGGGTATATTTACCAACTCTAATGTGTGTTCACTGTTTTATACAATGTTCAATCTCAGATCTTACTATTGTACCATAACATTTATAAATATGCTAAACGAACAGGTGTACCTCGCACTTACAAATCAAGAACACTGACATGGTTATTCACTAACCTCTGTAGCGAATTGAAATGTGAATGGCAACATCTAGTTTATCACTGTAGCTGAACTACATTTGGATACGCTAAATTAAAATGTGTTTCATCAAAATTTGCTTTAATGAAGACAATCCTGAAGAATGTGAAACGATTTGTGCAAAAATAGCCTATGGGAAAAAATGAGCTAAAATGTTCTTATATTTGGCATTTTATGTGCAGGAATTCAAACAGCATTGAACAAGCAACATATAGAGAGCTGTTTTATGGCTGTGATATGATGTTTAGCTTTCATCATAGCACTATGCTTTTCACTGAGTTAGCCTGTTTTTTCACATACTCACTGCTTCCATGGTCAGTTCAGTTTTAGAGCCTCTTTCTCAGAACCATCTTACTTCCCCTATTAGAACCATCTTACATTCAAACATTGATATATTACTAGTAGAAAACTCAGAGCATTTGCATCACAATACTACCTTAATAAACCTTAATGTGTTCCACCCACATGTTGAATAAGCTGCTCTAGAAAAATTAAAAACTCATCACTGCTGATAGTTTACCACTAAAATTAACATTTTGATTTTAAAAAACCAATTGTGTGTGCATCCCTTATACTTTGCTCTGCTCCTGCTAAATCATAATGTGTTTTTGGCATTTCAGAGAGAAATGTCATATAGTCTCTGCCTGCACCTCTTTTGCTGACATTGGCACCAGAGCAAGTCTGACAGGCCGCCATCGCATCCGTACTAAACCTAGCTGTGTTGTGGATGCCCTTTTAACACACTGGGTTCTTCCATAGAACTCTGACGATATCTAAAGGAAATGATAAGGCAAGGGTTATGTTTCTATGATAGATACTGCATCCATCTCAAAACGATCGCGCTCTCAATCCAGCCATAATTTGTTCAGTAGAAACATAAGATTGTAGGTCATAGTTGTGAGTGAAACAAGCTGTGTTTTCATTCCCTTATAATCAATGCAGTTTTGTTTTCCAAGTACTGGTGGTGGTGGGGACATACATTGCATTCTGGACCACCTATATGGTAGGACCACTCTGATATATCTGAGTGAGGCACATAGGGCAAGTATTTAAACTCTGTCCATTCTTTGTACTTTCTTATATGCTGATTTTTGCTACTCGTTACTGCACCCAAATCTTCAGAGATTCTCCCTAAAAATAGAGAAATACAGTTTTATGTCGAGACTAGCACCTCGAGAAATCCAGATTTAATGCCTCTGAGAGGCCATGATTTGTAACATCAAAATATAAATTAAGGTCAGCATGAATCTGCAAGGAGAAGTCTCTGTCCCAAGGATTTACTACTCAGGGATAATATATTTCTGTGAGCATGTGTTTTGACACATTTAATAAATAAACGGCATACAGTGATTTGACAATCCATTTCATCATAGGATGGAGGTTAAATCAAGGGGTTTAGGGCAAAGAAAAATGAAATGGGCAGATGGCTTATCTACATTTATTTATTTTTGTGTAAATAATCAACTGATTATATATATCAGTTGATTATTTACACAAAAATAAATATATGTGTGTCTGTGTGTGTGTGTGTGTATATAATATATATATATATATATATACACACACACAGACACACATATTTTTATTTATTTTTGTGTAAATAATCAACTGATACATTTCTCACACATTCCACTTTACTGCCTGTGTTTATTACACATATTTTCTGTTTGAACTAGGGACAGTGGAAATGGAAATTGCAGAAGTTAAAATAGTATGAGATATAATTTCTGGAGACTTTTATTACTCTGGTTACCTTGGAAATACCGATGGAACATGGACTAATATTGGTTCAGTAAATGGCCGAAGTGATGATACAATGATTCATTCATTCTTTAAAAAAAAAAAAAAAAACCTATATTGCTCAATCTATCTTTAAAAAAATGAAATACATTTACAGGGAATTTTCCCTTCTGTCTATTTCTTCAACAGTTCGTATTGTTTTATGGCTAATGCATATTCTAGTTACATCATTAAAAATATTCACTCTCTATACATCTAAAACTGCATTGCAGTTGTAGACATTTTCATTATTCTATATTATAACACACAGCAGACAGTGTTAAAACTGTAAAAACAGAGAAATGCAGAAGCACTCCCATACCAGGTGTGAATAGTTATGAACATATAAGATGATCACTTCTTTTTCAGCAGGTAGTCAAGTGTTACCTGTTAAACTGTTGTAGGTTGCCGTAACAGTAAACCAATTTTTTTTTTTTATCCTTTTTTAACACTAATGCTAATAAAGATTTGGTAGTTTTGAATGCGCATGTCAGTGAGAGTGTGCATAGATGCATTGTGGGAGACAGGAAACATATCTGTGATGCCTTTTTTATGAGGACCTAGTTATTTTAAGTCTAAATGGGACATTTATTCCATCCCCAATGCTGTGCCATAAAAAGGAGAGGGGATTGTCAAGGTTATTGCACGTTTTAGTTGAAATCCACGTTGCAAAATCTAGGTTAAAATAGATGAATTGAAAAAAATCTCAAACTCAGCTACTCACAATGTAGCAATTTAAGTCTTAATTTTGCCATTCAGTTAGGTAAAAGATGGAGCTTAATAAATAACCCTGTATGTGATTTTCTTACAAATGCCATATTTTGTGAAAAACACAAATTAAATCAGGTTTTTTGTTGAGTCTATAAAAAATTGCCAGTCTGTTTTGTATAAACTGTTAGTCAAAGTACAACAGTAGTAAAATACTTGATCTTTTGTAACATAACATATCAACATTACCAAGAGATACTAGTCTTCAATGTAACCAATAGCCTTATGTCCTGCTGTTCCTTCAGCCACCACAATCCGTGTCTCTTCCAAAACCAAACTTGTGGGCATCCACTAGTTTTAAAGGACCACTAAAAACAGCCAGTCCACTTCACCTCAATAAAGTGGTGTGGGTGCAGTGGTTCTGTCGTTTTCAAATTGTAATGGAAAACATTACTATTTTGTAGATCCAGCAATGTTAACATTGTAGGATTAAAATACACTACTATTGACGGTCTTCCTGACCACCTCTAGTGGTGCTTCCACCTCCAGACCCAAGTCAGTCTCAGTTCTTCAATCAAATGCTGCTCTTACTGCAACCGTAACAATCAAAATAAAATATGAAGTAGGAAGAAACCCCATAATATGTGAATGCTTGGGGATCATCAGTGTTTTAGCTTACTATGTCACCCCCTTTTAACACTGCCTTGTATACCCCATAATATTGTTGCAGGTTTCAATCAACCATTGTTACCCTAGCATACTAAAAGGCCAATTCACTTCCCTGTTGATCCAAGGGAACTCCTTCAGGTTAGTTTCAGATGCACAGATTTATTTTTGTAAATTACACTGATAAAGCATTCAGCATTCGAATTAAGATTAGAGCATTTTGTGGACAGACACTGGCAGGGCACTGAAAGGGAATACGTGATACGGTATATACACAATTGCATGAGGACTGTAAGAACCCTTTCCAAAGGGCACAAAACTAATTTGAAAAATCCTTCAATAACTTTACTGGAATACAAGGTGGATTTGTAAAAAAAAAATAAAAATAATTGTGTGAGCCGTCTCTGTCCATCATAAGCTAACGGGCTATCTAGCTGAGCACTTTATATAAAAGAGCTCCAATGGTTAGTTATCAGCTTACGGGCTGGGCTCTCTCTACCGCTTGTATTTGTCTGTGTATATTGTACGTTCTCCGCTAATTGTATAGCGCTGCGGAATCTGTTGGCGCTTTATAAATACCAGTAATAAATAAATACTAAATCAAAGCATTTCAGGATAATTTCCTAAAGTGAGAATTGCTGGGAATTCAAAGTGAATGTTACATTTAAAGCCAAAAGAGCTGAATTGAAATATAGTTGATTTGGAGAATTTTTCCAGTTCTTACTTTGGTGTATAACCCTGTTTGTTATTTACAATTTTATAAACAAAGCCTTGCTAATGAGCTGTTAATGATTAATATGTATACCAAGTTAATGGGACACTATAAGCAACCCACCCCATTACATCTCGTTGAAGTGGTTTGGTGCCATGTCCTACTCCCGTTTTAACCCTGCAAGCAAAAACTGCATTAATGGCAATATTTACATTGCAGGGTTTAAATGCCTCTTTTACAGAAACAGCTAAGTAAAACTCTGTTATTTCTACCAGATGAGCTCATAGGGACCATGTGATTGGCGTGGTACAGTGTTTTGCCGTACATGCACACTAGCCTCCCAATGTTTTCCTATGGGAAATCATTGGATTGGCTGAGATCATTGTTCTTGATGATCTCAGCTAAGAAGGTGGAACAGCAAGTAAAGGTAAGTAAAATACCTTTTTACTCCCTACAGGTAGGAGCCAGGGAACCAAATGGCTACTAACGCACTACAGCATTACATACATTTGTATT
The DNA here is from genome assembly GCA_933207985.1 of Pelobates cultripes. NCBI lineage: Eukaryota > Metazoa > Chordata > Amphibia > Anura > Pelobatidae > Pelobates > Pelobates cultripes. The sequence continues at coordinate 235,497,442 of OW240916.1, forward strand.
CCTACTGCTCTACGGTTCCTTCCCATATCCAGCTATAATCAGTGTGTAGAAAATAGATATGGGGGTTCTGTTGAAAGATTTGCAAAATTCTACAATTGATAAATCTTAGCCAACAAAAAAAATCATTTCAAAATACCCTTTTGTGGATTTGAGATCCTTGAACTGTAAAGTATTTCATGGTAAATCCTGGTGTATATTTCAGTTATTTCACTTTATTTAATTACTAGACTGTTCACATTATGGGATTCACCAGCAAAATGCAAATTAAAGTCCACAATTGTCAAATTGGAAAATTCGGCTATATTTCCTTCTCAGCTATTTTGACCTTAAATGTGTTTTTCCCTTTTGATTTCCTAATATTTAATGTTTTATTTAGTGAATAACCTTGTTTGCCTTTGTGTATTCAATCCCATCTGATTTTAAGACTGACCCTAATATGGAACGCTGTTGCTGTTTACACAGTAAATGAAGCATCGTGTTTTGTGTATTCCCAGGCTACAGGCCAAAAATAGACCAATTTTCAAAATGCAGAGCGAAAATTGAAAGGTCTCCTTAAGCCAAATGACATCCGTGTTATAAAGGAAGCTGTGTTAAATATCAGATTAGAAAACATCTTGATACAAGCTATTAATATAATTGTATTATTTAGACAATGCTATTACATTAAGGCTGGATGATGCTATTTGGGCCTTAAAATTGTTATTGAGCATTTACTGGAGCAAAATTAAAGCCTTCATGGCAATAATAACTGTAATTTCGATCATTGTGTGCCAGTACTCAGATGATTTTCATGTGGCAAACTGGTAACCATTTTCTAGTGACTGGACTAGAAAATTACACTTAAATACTGTTCGCCGAAAACTGTTCATTATATATAAATGCCACGGCTGAATAAAAAGTATGAGTTTATTTTCACAGTGACATATCTATAACATTTTTGAATACAGCTGGACAGTTCCAATCTGGGCCCTAGGTTTTTTCTTTAACGCCTTTGTAGGGAAGCAGAAGAAAAGTTGTTATATTTACATGTAAGTCTAACACATCTCCGGCCCAAGCCTCTGCTCCTAGAACCCTGGACTCTGTCTGTGTGAGTGATGTGTGTGGAGGAGGGTAAGAACTGTATAGAGGAAGGTTGAATGTATCTCTGTGTGCTGGTTGAGAGTTGTATGTGTGGTGGTTGAATTGTGTGTGTGCGTGTGTGTGCAGGGCCTCGATATAGAGATATATATATATATATATATATATATATATATATATATATATATATTATTTATTTATTTATTTATTTTTTATTTTTTTCATAGACCCGGGTAGAGAATAATGAAATCCTCCGCCCGGGTGCCTGATTTCGGTCCCCTGCACTCCTGTCACCCAGCCATGTGCGAGCTGTGTCGGCCACATTGCGGCCCCTGCGGCTGCACAGCTTGCAGTCCCCTACATTGCCCTACAATGCTGGGCTATGTGCTGTGCAAATAGCACCACACATCTGGATCTTTGTGATAAGATAAAATAACTTGAAACCAGTGAGGAATGTTTTAACGCAATCAAGAACAGTGTGTGATTTATTTTATTTATTGCCATTTTAATCAGTTTTTTTAATTTTATTTTTTTTATGTTTTATTCATGCTTACTGGTGTTTGTCTATTTAAATCTTTATACATACAAAGAGACAGAGAGAGAGATTGCTTGAGCGAACACGTACAAAATTGTTCCACTCATTAATGTGTTGCTGCTCTAAAAGCTCCTGTCATGAATGGGATGAGTTTCTGTATTTAAAGCATGGCATATTTTAGAAGGTTTAGCTAGCTTGTTTTAGAGAATAATGTGCAACACAATATATACATTGATAGCTCTTTAGTGAAGGGAGAATATTATTGCATTCACACTTAATTCATATCAACACAAGAGTGAATTTCAAATCCAAGGTAAAAATAGCCAAACTGGAAACATTCACAAAGTCAGCTGTTTTCCAGGTCGGCTATTTTGGCCCTAAAATTTGAAATGCACTGTTTGTATTAAATTATGATCTCGCAATATCTAAGAGCTGGCTGAATGTTTAAGCTTGTGATAGTATATGCGAAGGGCATATCACTGGTTTTCTGTGAGGCTTCTCTGCTGAGGCTTTTCAAGCCCTACAAGGCCAGTGTGCTGCAACAAACACTGGAAGAGGGAAACAAGGGATACGTTGGAATTTCCAATTTGCCTGCAGAAACAAAGGGAGTGACTTCACACCACAAGGGATGCTTTCAATAACAGGAAAAGTGCTATCCGTGTGTGTTAGGAAAGGAATGTATTTTTATGAAACTCCGCCAAATGTGTTTTGATTTTTTTTCATTCATGATTGAGGTGGAATTTGTACAGTGTTTCCAAATTATTTTGTTAATCTGTAAATATTTGATGGTTAGATTCATGCAATCATCAATATTTTATATACACTGAAGAGCTGTCACTTCTCTGACCCCCTCACCCCTTTAAATGTTACATGAATGCTGACGAGAGGGGTATATCAAAGGTAAGTGTAAAACACACTTAACTTGGCATCTCTAGATGCCAACTTCCCATAATGAACCGAGTATTTGACTCAAGCTTTCCTTCCATATTGCCATGTGCGCATATGTGCCTTCACGATGCCAACATGTTCAGTGCCATTCTTTTCAGTTAACATGTTTGTTTGCTCTAACTGTACCAGGACATGTGCCTGACATACCTTTTGTATAGTTTTGCCTCACTGCTTTTCGACAGTAAGTCTCATGAGAAACTCACAGCAGCTTTTGTTCCTGTATGTTCGACCAACAATTTGATTGTATATCCGTTTCACAGCTCTACAGAATGTGCTGGCTGGTTCTTCACTGCCTTAGAGCTGGTAAACCCAGGTTTGAATTCTAGTCAGATCACATCTCCAGTAAGCATCTCTGGGCTTCTTAACATTGTGATAGAATTGTTAACCCCTTAAAGACAGCGGGCGTGCTATGCCATCCTTGGGGAGCCGGCTTTAAACCTCGTCGGGCGGCATAGCATGGCCACACCATCCTGGCCATTTACCTGCTCGCCGGCGATCCCACGCTGGTGATCGCAATGGGGGAACTTACCTCGCATCACAGGGAGTGCTTTTGTTTTTTGGGACTACCACTCTCAGAAGGTGTAGGAAATTGAACCTAAAAAAAAAAACCCTCCTGCTAGTTATCCTTCCTTCTGAGTGGCCAAGGCCCACCCCAGTTTCCCTTATATACAGCTCCCCTCTTGCTACATATGTATCCTCTTTTTTCCATCCCCCATTCCTAGGCAGCAGTCATGTCTTTCCCTTCCTTCGGCAGTCCAGGGAAACCCTTTCTCTCTGACTCCACACCCTCCATCTCCTTACTATTCCATACCAGATTCTTTATAAACCACCTCATTTCCTCTCTTTAAACCTCCTCCTCTCTTAGTTTCTTCCAGTTCAGTTTCCATATTCACTTTGTACCCCCTCCAAATCTACATTTGCCACACACTCTGTCCATCATTTTTCTACATATCAGTCCCCTTCTCTCCTACCACAGAAGTCCCCATATCCTCTTCATATCTGGTCTGTTCCATCTCCCCATATCAATCTTCTTCCGTTGGCTCTTATTCTCACATGGGACTCCTCTGCCCCACTATGTTCACTTTAGTAGAGCTTCTTGTACTCCCACTATTTCATATCAGCCTTTATTCTTCCCTCATCAGTACTTGCTACTCCCTTTCCGGTCTCTCCTCTTCTTTTCCAACAAGCTTCTTTTTTTTCCTCTTGGCTTCCAACTTCTGCATTGATAAAGTACTGTACGTGTGCTCAGATCTGCACTAGCTATCTGTTACTAAGTGATGATGATGCCATGGGTCTCTGCTCTCCTTCGCACAGTATGTTTAATTGGATCTCTAGAATTGATGGCTACACTTTTGGTAAACACTCAATGCCATACCAGAGGTTTCTGAGACCTGGAAATTACACCCATGCCATTAGTCCACCATTGTTGGACTAGAAGTTGAGCATATATACGAGAGAAATAAACATGCTACGGAGAAGTGTTTACCCCCCTAAAACCAATTGTCACAAAAGATGAATAGGATCACCATTACCCCCGACAAGACTACATGTTTGAAGTGATGATTTTAAAAAATCACTTTGTAAAGAGAAAAATCAATAGAAAATAAACTGCCCAGCTCCCAGTGATAACCAGACACGTGTGCAGATTGTTATCTAGGTAATAAGGCAGTGTGAAACTAATCTGGTCTAAATGGATTCTTTTGAGCATCTCTTTATTGCTAAACCATGCTGCTTTTAGAGTGATACAGAGGGGTCAAAGTATAGCAGTGCTTCTGTACGAAATTAAATGCAAGTGAGCGTTGTAATTGACTCAGTGCTTGGTGCACTTTACAGTAACCTACATTTGTGAGATTTTTTGTGTGGTTAATTAGTAGCAAATTTCATCAGAAATGTAACAGAAAATATCATTTTTCAATTACATGCATATACATAGTTTCCTCCAAATAGCCTAACGTGGATATTTTGCGATCTTCTTACCAAACCTATATGTCATAAATACTTGCAATCTGCTGTAGGAATTCATAATAGAATCTTAAGGCGTTTGAAACCTAAAATCTATAATCCTTGTGTAGACTACTATAAATGATAATATTTTTTGCTGTCACAATGATCGTCATACCTACAGGTTGTCTGCTGCTTACAGTATGGAAGAAGTAAATATGATTGGGTGATGGATTTTGTTGTAAATCTATCAGGGTTATTTACTGAAGGGAGAATTCAAAGCTACAGAATTTTTCCAATTTGGCTTATTTGATTTGAAATTTCAGTCTGAATACTCTTTTTAGTAAATAACACAATTTGTGTAGCTAACTTGGTATTGAGCATGAAGTGGTTGGAGATTCATGGGTATAGTTTCCAGGTGCAATTGGGGAGTTTAAGGACACATGACATGTGTGACATGTCATGATTCCCTTTTATTCCAGAAGTTTGGTCCCTAAGGGGTTAAAGTAGTAAATATTTTAAGATACAATTTTTACAAAACATTCATATTGACTATATTTTGAATTTCTTTGAATTTCCATTGCCATCAAAATATATCTGAAGACTAAATAGGGGCAATTCCTGACATGGACAATGGTTGACAAAAGCAGAGCTTCAAATGTCAACTCATGTCTTCTGTCACTAGCAAGCGCTGTAGGGAATGGTATCTAGTATTGTGGTCACAAGAAGTTCCATTAACAATCTCACAGTCATGTATGAAGTATCAGAAGCTGAAGATAGACGTCTGGAGGCTGCAGCCTCCACCACACATCTACACATGGTCAGGAATGTTGGTGGTAAATTTAGTCCCTCCCACCAGTTCTGGCATCACCTTATGCACATACTCTTATTAGCAACAAAAAACAGTTCTGTTTGTTCATTGGTGTCATATTGATTCTCATCCATTCCCTGCAATTTTGTTGGAATAGTGAGTGGGAATTAAAGTTAAATTTAAACAAATTAGTAAATGTAGATTTTACTAATTATTATTGTTGACAAAATTGCTCATAATTTGTCATAGACTTAGCTGTACCCACCGCGCAGCTGCATTGCTCCAGTCCTCAGCCTGAATAGGCAAAAAACTCACCTTTGGTCCCACAAACAGCTCCCTCTGCTGCTTCGCGGGCCGATCTACAGCCCGTTAATATAAATTTCATAAATTATGACGTCACGCCTTTAAAAGGATCATGTCGTCTAGGCGATCCCATGCTGTTTGGAGTCAAAGAGATGAAGTGGACCAATGAGAACTCATGTGAACCTATTTAAAGCCTGTTCCCTATTGTGGTTTCTGTTTAGTAACATGTTTAGTGCACCTGCGACCATCTTGTGATTTCCTATTATTGACCTTGGCTTCATTTTGACTCCGTTGCCCTTTGGTGTCTTGGCCTGGCTTGTATTTTGACCTGTGTATTTTTATATCCTTTGTGTATCTGTATCTCTGGCTATTCCTGACTTTGAGTCTTTCTTGTAATATGTTAAATCCTGACACTCTAAGGCCCGGTAATACAGCTATTTGGACACTTACTTTGCAAGTATCCTGTTTTCTGTTTGTGTAAGGAGAAAATTACAATAGTTAAATGAATTTTGTATAAGTATTTGTTCTGTAAATATTGGGTCTTTTGCAACAACTCTGACTATGTGCGCTTATTTTAGTCATCCTGATCCTTTTGCTCTTTATGACTGTCCCTTTCATGGCAAAGTGGAGATCACTGAGCTACTGACCCACAAACCTTAACAACATAGGAGCATTTATTTTCTTTTTCCTTTCAGTTGAATATTAACGTAATGTTCTGGGGTGATAGAAAATAAGGGAGAGCTGTATCTTTAAGGTGATAATTTATAATAATCTATGAGTTATTACTCTTCCTTCAGCCCATCGATTGGATGATTCCTGACACATTTTGCATCTTATATTTGTCAATTTTAATAGCATGCTATGTTGAAAAAAGAAGCTTAATTAAGTGTAATGCTACATGGAAACGCTGATCTGAGGCTATTCAAAGTGATACCTGATAAAAATGGACTGGCAGGCATCGCACAGGGAATTAATAATACATCACTAATGAACATAGACAAGACAGAAAAGTAATTAAGAATGTCTGAATCAGTCAGCATCTGTTGTGCTTCTCATCGCACTAAGGCAACTATTAAAATACAACACTCCATATAAAAAGCAACCGTGTATATATTAGAGATGGTATTACTTTGCTATCTCTAATAACATTCTCTTGCCAGCGATCTCATTTTATTTTTCCATGTGTTATGTCTTCGGGACCATTTGACCACAGCTCTTTTGGCTGCTCCGAATAAGGAATTCTTCCATTCACAGCCAAGAAAAGAATCCAAAATGAATCTCTGCCAGTCAATAGCAAGTGTTTTGTTGGTTTACACTGTTCCTACAGTTACACTGCAGGCACGGGCAGCGTATCCTTAGGTTTCAACAGAGAATGACTTAATAGCAATGTGAAAAGGGAAGCCACACAGTGTAAAACTCACACAGTGTGAACAGGAAATTGATTTGCTTCATTTCTTTGGCTTGTAAGCTTGTCCTGTAAAGTAATGCATACGCTTTGCTGGTCTTTTGCTTTCGAATATTTCATTGATATGGTTTTAGTATTGGATTTTTCTCCAGCTGAGAATGTTCTTCGAAGTGGAATCTAGAAAAAAATACAACTTGGGGGGGGGAAAAAAAACTATAACTTTTATTATGTAATGAATGCTGAGCTGGCATTGATCATTAGGAAATTACATATGGGTTGGTGTTATTTAATATTAAAGTGTATCTGTCATGGCACTTTGCTAACAAATGTAAAGATTATTAGATTTTCAAAGATGTAAAAAAAATACGGTCTCTCCCCTCACTGGTCAATCAGACCCTCTGCAGAGCCAATGATGCACTTTTATGTTGAGAATTGAGTGACAGGAGTTCAGGAGAACCCTTCTACAGTAAATTTTCCTGCTCTTGGTCACAGAAACTACAGCACAAAGTGGTAGTTTGTCATTGTTCCTCAACAAGATATGCAGAATAAATAGTGGATCACAAAAATAGCAGCTTTATTGGGGCAAAAGCAGTAACGTTTCGACACTACTGGGTCTTTATCAAGCTTAATGAAGACCCGCAAATGTCGAAACATTACTACTTTTGCCCAAATAAAACTGCTATTTCTGTTATTCCGTAGTGCCTGAGCTGTTATTAATTCTGCATATCATGGAAAGGAGGCCTGGCCATCCCTGGCTTCAGAGCATATTTGGAGTGCGGTATCCAAAACGTCTCTACTATTGTTCCTCAACAAGCATGTATCTGATCAGACATCATTGCACTTGCAATAAAGGTAGCTTGTTATTCATGACTATGTTATTTGTTAATGTTTTATTTGTCTTGGTGTGTACCCCCATAATGCATAGCATACAGCCACTTGCATAGTATTCTGAGATCAAGCCAACTGCACAGAGTAGAAATACAATTGCATGTTATTCTAACTGCATGACCCTAGAAGCAAACATCCCATTGATAATACCTTTTTTAATATTTGTCTGTACACTGTATTGATGCAATTTTGTTACTTACCTGAATTTTATAAGGCACATCTTTTTTAATAGGGAAAATCCAATAATGTCAGCCCATTCTTGGACACAACACCGAAATACCAAGGGTTAATCATATTTATTTTCTCATTTTGCGGTCCTAATATGATCCACAGGCATGCTTTTGAAATTATGACTGTCTTGACAAATGAATTATATTTTTGTTTTCACGCCTCATTAAATGTGCGCGTCCCCTGTGGAATTGATAATGTTGCTATTAGTAATAAAGGGAGACAGAGTGATTTTTTTTTTCCCCACAGTCATGCAGTTCTTCTCTGGGGGGCTACACAGTAATGGACATTTGCAGGAACTTAGAGTACCTTTCATGTAGCTGGTTCACATCAAGTCCATGTGAAATTACAGAAATAAATAAACACCATTTAGTTCACATATGGAATTATAAGAGCATTGCTTGCCGCTCCTTTCATTTAACAATGCAGGTCACACTTTCACCAAATTTATTGCCAAGAACATAGGGAAGTAGTTTAATCTACATTATCAAGGCAATCACACACAACAGCACTGTGTTGCTGAGCATCATGGGAAATCTAGTCCACAACACAACCACAATCTAGTCATCACTAGCATGACACGAACTGTGATATATTTGATGTATTTCCATATTTATAAGCAGACTAGTGAGTTCCACATTATGTAAAGAAGTTTAAAATCGTTAGGACGTAATGCATATTGCAGGAAATCTTTCTCAGGATTAAGGATTTATCACATTTCCTCTGGCATTAAATCTTCATTTTTTCATATTCCTATTTTTGTACGAAAGGAAGCTGATGAATGCTGTTATATTGTTGGCAGGAGATGCAAAGTTGAACACAGCAACGTAATGACATTTATGTTATGTATGGTAGGTAAGAGATGGCACATTTTGGCTTGGTGGGGGGCATAAAAACAAAACACCTTTTTGTGCTCATGTTTATAATCTCTTAATCTCTTATTCACATTGTTAATTTGGTGTAAGTGTTTGATAGAGAGAGGCTTCTGGAGATGTGAAAGCATACCCTAGACAAGCACTTACCACCAATGCAGTTCTTCATGTGTGGTGAATTTTTGGAGTACTGTCTCCTCTCACCCCACAGCCTTATGCAAACACCAGACATTCTCATCACAATCTGGCAGGCTGGTCACCCCAGGTACTCAGGGGCGTTTTAACCGCGAGGCAAACAAGGCATTTGCCTTGGGCGGCATTTTCCGGGGGCGGCAAAAAATGCCGCCCCCCCCAAATGCCCAGGGCAAATGCCTAGTTAGCCTCACGGCTAACAGACATGCCGGGCACTGGGCGGCGCTGTGCGGGCGGCTGGCGAGGGAGCTCTTCCTCTGAGCTTTGTGCTCAGCTCCCTCGCGCGCTACAGAGTGAGGCTGGGAGCCGGAATATGACGTCATCAACCCGGCTCCCAGCTCTTCCTCTGAGCTGTGTGCTCAGCTCCCTCGCGCGCAGCAGAGTGAGGCTGGGAGCCGGAATATGACGTCATCAACCCGGCTCCCAGCCTCACTCTGCGGCGCGCGAGGGAGCTGAGCACACAGCTCAGAGGAAGTGCTCCCTCGCCAGCCACCCGCCCGACCATCAGCCACTGGGCCACCAGGGAGAGAGGGGACCCCCCCCCAGCATGGTAAATAAAAAAAAAAAAAATGTTAATGTGAGTGAGTATGTGTCTGTTAATGTGTGTGTGTCTGTTAATGTGTGTTTGTTAGTGTGTGTGTGTTTGTGTGTGTCTGCTAATGAGTGAGTGTGTCTGTCTGGCTGTGTGTCTGTCTGGCTGTGTGTCTGTCTGGCTGTGTGTCTGTCTGGCTGTGTGTCTGTCTGGCTGTGTGTCTGTCTGGCTGTGTGTCAGTGTGTGTGTGTGTGTGTCTGTTAGTGTGTGTCTGTTAGTGTGTGTCTGTTAGTGTGTGTGTGAGTGTATTTAGAAGGCTTGGGGGGGGGTCGCCTGAGTTTTGTCCTGCCTAGGGCAGCACAAAACCAGGATACACCACTGCAGGTACTCCAGTCTCTCCATTAATATCCCAGTTTACCAGTCAGTGCACGTCTGAAGAAAAACAGGGAATCTTAGAACTCTGAGTGTGGGCAACAGTTTAAAGAAATCTCAGTAGCTAGCCCTTCGGTTAGTCCTGGAATTGGGTTTTAAATAAAGGTTTTTCTCACTTGTGCCATTACAGAGAGAACCTTTACTATTTGCATATCAGACTGAACCCGCCCACAAGGGCAGTCCAGATCCAAAATGCTGTCAGGTTCCATCTGCACAAGAGATACAGTATCTCTGGACAATTGTTTTGGCCTTCTATGGACGTTGTCAGTGGGGTGTAGCTGATACCCCTCTAGACACGTGGAGTCCATGAAGGTAAAATAAAAGGTGTGCTGTGTCTTTAAATCTTTAAAATTAAAAATCTGATACTTATTTTGTGCAAAATTACAATGACTTAATAAAGTGCAATACATAAAGTGCAATAAATAATACTTTATATAACACTTCTAGTGCCAAACAAGTGTAAATGCATTGTGCAAAAAAGTGCAGAAATTTTTTTAAAATTCCACAACTTACAGAATTATATTTTTCTCAAACCATTCAAAGAGGTAATAGATATCCATACACATGTATAAGATAAAATAGGAAGGGAAGACAGAAAACATATAGTGTGCTATTTACTATCACATGGAGTCCATGTCTGGATTACCATTTAAACTTAGAGAAAGCCTTAGTAAATGCAATGCAACAAAGACAGAGAATATATGGGAACTCTTAGAAGCTTAGAAAAACCTGACTAGCTTGTACTTCCGAAGAGCATTGAGATCACCGGCCCATAGCTAGACAGATTAATGCCACCCTTGTAAGCCTTCCCTTGTATATAGATAGCTATAGTATCTCAGAGGCACACGTTTGAGTCTAACTATGCAACCTGAGTATTTTATCCTTCTGATGTCAATTACATTAATACAATTTACTTGGTTAATAATATTATCAAGATCCCATAATGTATTTGAAAACTAGTAAAAGATAAGTTGACATACTCTCTTATTCAATACCTTGAAACTCCTCATATTTAACCCCTTAAGGACCAAACATCTGGAATAAAAGAGAATCATGACATGTCACACGTGTCATGTGTCCTTAAGGGGTTAATATCCATGGTCACTGCTGTCACTGCTGATTTTCCTACAGGACTAACAGAAATAGTTATTAATATCTTGGTTCTGTAAAAATCTATTAATATGCTTGTATGAAGTGAAAAAGGCATTTATCATAACTAGTTGTAGCAATTTCTGCTGATTTTTGCATTTTTGTTTTACCTTTTTCCTTCTGCAAGGATTGCATTACCATTTCTGTACGAAGATGTGGAACTGCTGGTAATCATGTTAACAAGCTTGAAATGGCGGTAAACTCCATTCTTTATCTCCAGGCATCAGATAAACAAAGCATGGGTTTCTGCACAAACAGAGCTGTTCCCAATAAACCACTGGCTTTCTCTGACATCACCGGATACATTCTATATGTGCATGTTTGGTACATCTCAGTGCATTGTTCAAGACATTTGGGTTCATCTCTGCATCTGATCGACATTCTGGCCATGCCAACAGTATGGAAGCCTGGAATTTACTCTAACGCCTTCTTAAATTCTCACCTTACTGGGGGCTGCCGTCTTGACTTGAGTTGCACAATTATTCCACCCACTCATTTTATTTCCTGGTAGATACAGTTATGGCATCTTCATTAAAAGGTCAAAGAAATGAGGAGCCGAACTCATGTGAATGAATCATTGTTCAGCATTTGTAAAAAGATATGAGATGACATAGGGCAAGTTATTCTCCTGCAGTAAAATAGCTCTGAACCAAGCTCCAATATCAATTGCACTTTAATAAAAAATACACCATCTCTGAATGTAAATTTAATGAGACAAGAATATCAAAAGTGATATGTACACTTTAATAATGTCCTATGTTAGATTGAATAATAGTGATGTTTCAACCGCTTCTTCATTAATGGTAAGAAGGTAATGATATAATGGGTTCTGATGTATCGATTCAACCAGTGTTAAACTGTGGGGAAAATGACAGAATTAATTAATTTGGCATAGAAATACATCAGACATGGTATAATGTCAATTCACTAATTGTAATCATGATAGCTAGGCTAGGGATGATGCTGCGTTCCAAAACTAAATAAAATAATGCTCAGTGGTTGAAATGTGCATGTAATAGTCTGATGGTATGCATGCCCATCAAATAAATAGTGAACACAGAATACATGAGTTATGTGCATTTGTTTGCACTTTAATTGAGAAATATACTCTCTAACACTCCTAGATCCAACAGGACAGTCCAGATTTGAGATCATCCCAGTGTTTTTTATCTGTTATTATGCTTCTGTCAAAAAGTCTCAAACAGTGCAGCCCAAGTGGTTATTAAACATGTCAATTAAGCATCTCTGCAAGGCCCTGTATTCCCTTCTTGTATTCTACCTACCTAACTAACATGCCCCTTTTACTATTTTGACACGATTTAACATTGGTCATGAGAATCTTGATTGTAGTAAAACCAATGTGAGTTCTTAGGCTAATGGATGCTATGATAAATATCTAGCATAATATATTTTTACTATAGATAGAAAAATAAAAAAACTGTGTGTAAACAATTTTCACTAGATGTGGAAAAAGACACACAGAGGTCAGAGTTGGTGGTACCAGCTCCACTCTAGGGCTTGAACCCAATATTTTATCCAAAGAAATAAGTAACTAACTAATAGAGTCTCAAAACAAATGAAACTCCAAATCTGGTTTTATACAGTCAGGGAAAGTAAAAGACATTATAAAGGTGTAAATTATATGATGACCAATCCGGAAACAAGCACAGAGTTAAAATAGTGGCGTTTACTACAAACAGCAATTGCATATAGTCCCAAGATGTGCCAAAAAGGAAATAATAATAGTAAATGCTTTATTAGTACATATAAATAAAAGGCACTATATGTCTGGGATAATTGCTAAGTGGCAGGGGGTATACTAATCATCTGGAGGTCCTCTATATCTCTGTAATACGGCACAGACCTTATAACTATTCTATGGGCCCCTACTAATAGGAAGAAAAATCCCTTAAAAAAGAGAGTGAAAAAAATTAAATTAATAAGTAAGTCTTTCTGGGCTCATATCCAAATCTACTAGTCAGCAATCCGACTAGATGGTCTGAAGCCCACACTCAGAGAATATTCAGGCAGCAATCATTATATCGGTATATACCCAGGGTCTGGATCTGTAAGTTAAAACTGGCTAGTGTTGCACAGAAATAGCAAATAATAACAAATAAGAAGCCTCTGATAACAAAAGCTCAAAGATCTCAACTGTTAACAAATCATGTTACACATAGCAAGTAGCTTTGAAATCAATTAGCAGAGAGGAGATACTGAGCTAATAAAACCCTATAATTCCTAAAAACCCCTTCAAGGGTGTTCTATGCTGTCCTTAGGTAATAAAGCGGAGACCTATCAGATTACCCCTTGCCACCAAAAAAGAAAAGCTCAGAGCTACAAACTTAAAGTGAATAAAGGTGTTAAACACTTAGTGCTCCCATAGTGAATTAAAAAACAACAAAGAAACCTGACGCGCGTTTCGGTGCGTGTAATTGCACCTTCATCACCTGCCTTTTATTTATATGTACTAATAAAGCATTTATTATTATTATTTCCTTTTTGGCACATCTTGGGACTATATGTAATTGCCTTTTGTAATAAACTCCACTATTTTAACTCTGTGCTTATTTCCGGATTGGTCATCATATAATTTACACCTTTATAATGTCTTTTACTTTCCCTGACTCTGTATAAAACCAGATTTGGAGTTTGATTTGTTTTGGGACTCTATTCGTTACTTATTATTTCTTTGGATATATTTTTACTATATTTCAATTACTCTGCTGGAATCTGAAACCTTGAAATTAACGTGTACATTTTAGAAAGGGAATTGACGTGCATTCTTGGAATTAGATTCTTCTGCATGGCTTTTTGTATGTTATAATCTCTTTGCCAATCACTGTGGCGTCGTATTTCACCAGCTCTCTCTATCACAAGGTTGAGAGAAGGGAAGCTAATTGGAATGGACCTGTTCAGAATAGATCTGTGCCATCTGTGGCTCTGCCCCCTGGAACACTGGTCAAATAGACATCTATAAAAGATATTGACCTCCCATGTTATCTGTTGTCACAGTAACCTTCTTAGCACCTCATGGAGATAATGGTTTCATGACCAGAGATTATACACAGAGATTGCAAGTTTTCCCACTGATACTGCACAGTAATTTTTACTTATGAGAAAACAAATTGTATAGATACTTCACAGACGTCAAAGACACTCTTACCATTAAATGAAATGGAAATAACAATTGAATCCAGCATAGAATTTATTTCATATTTGAGTGTACAGGACACAAGGAATAATATCATCGAACGTAGAACAATATATAATCTGCTTCTCCTGACTCACGTATTTGCGATCAGAAATATTATTTTATTGTAAAAAATGGACAGAATACCAAAGGACAAATAGTTTGAATAATATGTGCTTACTTGTGAACTACAAATAGCTTGTGGATTAAATACATGAATGCACACACAAAAAGCCAAAATTGACTTAAAGTAACACTATAGTATAAACATGTATTCCTGACACTGTAGGTCTAAATAACCGTTTAGGCTGCCGCCCCCTCTCCCCCCCCCCTATCTCCAGTGAGAAAGGTAATTTGCTCACTTTTTTCCACCACCGCGCAGGTCCGGTCACGACTGGCTCCGGCCACGTTCCGCCCCTCTGCACCAGTCAGCATCTCCTCATAGAAATGCATTGAATCAATGCTTCTCTATGGGGAAAGTTCCACATGGAGACACTGAACGTCAGTGCTGCACATTGTGCAGAGATGCTTTAAATGTTCTCTTTTCCATTTTAGGGCCTCATAGTAGTGCTTTTGGCTAAACCATGATAAAAACAGTTTAAAAATAAAAACCACGTCACACTTCAGACTAATTTTTTTTATTTTTCTATTCATTGTGATTTCTGTATTTCTACCAATATAACATAGAATTTGCTATTCTGGGACATACTCCCCAGGGCTATCAGATTATTACCATATATAGGTTCCATTAACACTATATACTGGTAAGCTGTTTCTTGAGTTACCAAATCTGTTTTATATACAAGTTATCATTTTCTTGCTGAGTCTAATCTAGTCTCTCTGTTAAAGAGTTACTTTAACCCTTTGGACCAGGGGGACCTTTTCTGTATAACATGACCCTTATATACAGAGTATGAAGTGATTATGGTAATTGGAGTAACTTTTTAAATTTACATATGTTTGCATTGGCAGTTTTATTTTAAACCACATCTATAGTTTATCCATCTTTATATTGTACCAAGTTTTGTTTTTTAAATATTACAGAAAAAAAGTTTTTTAATTTTCTTCTATGACATGACTCCATCAGATTGTCATGGGATGTATTAAAGAAGTGTGATTTACCAGACAGCAGTATTAGTTGCAGTATGGCAAGTTGTTTTATTAGCTGTAGCACAGGTGCATATGCCTGGAAGCCTTTTTTTCTTCTCTTTATAACAACTTTAGGAACACATCTCTATCCCCAAGTAACACGTCCTGTTTATTTTGTTTTGCTCATATCTCGCAAGTGAAGGCATCGTGTAGGTAGATTGCAAGTCCTCAGGGCAGTGAACCCCTTTTCTTGTTATTTTTACTGAAATGTCGGTATTCTCAAATTTCTATTGTGTACTAGATGATGACTGTATTAACAATATGTGTGTCTCCATGTAAGAAATGGAAGTTTGTACTAGTGCAAAAATATAAAGAGGATGTAACTTTTAAAAATAATGTGTAAGCTTAAAGCAGATTGGTCAGTTTTGGAGGTCTTTGTATATTTCACAAAGATACTTGAAACGGTGGCCTCAGTGTGCAGGGAAGATGAGTTTTACTTACCTCCAGGGCCGGCGCATCCATAAGATGCAAGGGGGCGCAAAATTCAAATCCCCAGCCATTGGCCAGGGACTCAGTTTTTTTTTTCAGCCACAGTCTACCTTGCTCTCCCAGTGACCGGCTCCCTGACTTCCCAGAACGGAGGTGGAGTCCGCATCGCCCTCTCCTGATGATGTTGTAACTCGATGTGTAACTTCCACCTCCCCCATTTTTTTCCCTGCGGTCCCACTGCTGTCCAGGCCAGCCTCCCTCTGCAGGTTGCAGCATGGTGGCACCCATTCGGCGGAGTCTGCAGGTGAGTCACTGAGCTGCTCTGCGAGAGGAGACCCCCCTCTCCTCTGGCCCAGCTTCTCCACAAGGGCACAATCCCAGCAGGCTCCAGCATGTCGGCGGAGTCAGCTGCTCCACACCCTCCCCCCTGTAGTTGCCCACTCTCCCCTGTCTCCATATTATCCAAGTCCAGGAACAGCCATGCAGACCTGCCCTGGACTCCATGGCCTTGGAGACAGCCTGCCCCAACTTGAGCCACCAGACCTTGCAGTAACCTTCTTTTGCTCCTAACCATGTGGCTGTCAGGGAACTAGGGGGTCAGAGTGACAGGGGGTTACAGGCTCCTACTCTCTGTCCCTCCCCCAAGACATGTGTCACTCTGTGAACGTATGTCGCTGTATGTATGTGTGTGACTATATGCCTGCATCTTTGTTTCTTTATGACTGTGTTTGTTTGACAGTGCACATGTATGTGTAGATTGCATGACGGTGCGCCTGTGTGTCTGTGCCTGTATGATTGTGTGCCTGAATAGCTGTCTGTGTGCCTGTATGTTTGTGTCTTTGTGTATGTATGTGTATGTCTGTCTATATGGTTTGGGAGGAAAGGGACACACAAAATAGGCTGAGGGGAGAGAGCAACAGAAAGGGGGAGTGGGGAGATACACACACAAAGGGGCTTGTGGGGAAGTAAGATACACTAGGACAGGGATAGGCAACCTTCGGCACTCAAGATGTTCAGACTACATCTCCCGTAATGCTCTTACAGTCATACTGACAGAGCATCATGGGAGGTGTAGTCCAAAACATATGGAGTGCCGAAGGTTGCCTACCCCTGTACGGTTAGGAGGAAAAGAAGGTTACAAAGTATATTTAAATATTATAAAACTTACCCCCTTGCTGCAAGGTCTGGTGGCTCAAGTTGGGGCAGGCCTCACCCCAAGGCCATGGAGTCCAGGGCAGGTCTGCATGGCTGTCCCAGGACTTGGATAATATGGAGACAGGGGAGATGGGGCAACTACAGGGGGAAGGGTGTGGAGCAGCTGACTCTGCCGACATGCTGGAGCCCGCTTGTAAGAGACACATTAAAGGGGGGGAAAAACACACTAATTGTGGTAGGAAATTCAAAAGAGGATTGTGAGACAAACAGGTGAAGATGCAATGGGGGAAGGGGGTGGCAGCAAAATGCATCTTCGCCTGTGAGGCCAAAAATCCTTGCACCAGCCCTACTTACCTCCATCTGTAACTCGCAGCCAGCTCCATCTGCACTATGCCTGCCTGCAGCCACGTCCGTGCTGTACTCGTATATGCATGAGAGTACAACACTGAGGTCTATGGAGGAGACTGCAGATCTCTCCTTGACAAAGCATGAATTCCACAGTCATCATTTGTGATGACTGCTGGGATTGGACAAAAGTTGACAGAGGAGCTTCTCATTTTGTCAACCTCAGGCTTAAGACACAGTAGTCCTTATTTTATTTCATGGTATCTCTGGATTGCGTTGGGATGTCAGTGAAATTCCAACGCAGTCTTATTCAGTATTTTATAAAAATTATAGTTGATTATATCTTAATGAAATACTGAAAAGTGACAGATTCACTTTAATGTACCCGTATTCATCCAAGTCAAGAAATGACTAGGAGATATTAAGATTTATTACTACTACAGTCTTTATTGTGCAAGTTAATGGTGTTCAGTAATCTACAGGGAATTAAACCTAAAACCCTGAGATTTTAAGTTAACACCACAAATGTTCTACCTACGGAAGCCCAGAGGGACCATGCATTTTAATTTTTTTATGATGTTCTATGCCAAGATAACAAGATGTTTCCTTGACATAACAAGTACTAAAAATATTAAAAAGCAAGGCCTCTGTGAGCATCTGTATCTATCTCACTAGAAGAAAGGCCATGAGTTGGGGGGGTTTTAGTTTTGCATTTTTTATATGCCAAGTTACTGTATCAAGTATTCTGAACAACAATGCTAAGCTTTTACACCACAAAATGCAGACCAACATAAGAATGTGATATTTAAAATTGACTAGTTTAATAAAGTAGAATTAGAGGTGAATAAAGAATACTGTTTTGCAGTCTATAATTTCTTGACATGAATGGTACACATTAATAATCATATTAATTAGAAACGTGAAGCAGCAATTAAAAAAATGCAGCCAAAGTAGATTTTTGAGTTTTCATTCTGAGTACATTTGAAAAAAATACATAAAATATGTTATTTGAGAGCAATTAACCTCACATTGTTATAAATGAATCACAGAACCAGCATTTTTTAAACCAAAATTAGCCATGTCATTAAATGGGAGGAAGCAGCCTCATACTCTCGTAAAGATTGTTTTCAAGCAATTAAAATACTCTAAGTCACCTCCTAGATGTTTTAATCATCTCAAAGTATTAAGAAATATAAGTGGTAGTAAATTCTGTTTAAAGCTTCACGCACATATCACAGTACCTTTTTCAAACCTTTATTTATTAAATCTCTCAGTTCTGACAAGTGATATAAACATATATTTCTAAGTATAGATTCATGGACTCTGTGAGCCTAACAAAAGAAGATTTTTATTTTTTGTTTTTGCCGTGGCTGCTATTCTTCCCCTAGCTCAGATCATTGAGGAGCTGCTGCGCATTGTGACGAACTAAACCTCGTCACTGGTTCATAGAGGAGCCACTTTGCCAGCCTCCTGCCCTGTGACTATGGCCCCTGGAATAAACTGTGGTTAAAGACACTGTTTGTGCCCTTATTTTACTATCTATGGCTATACTTGGAATTCCCAAAGTGAATCGAAGCGGCACTTCGAATTACCGAACAACCGCACGAACAGAGACCACCCTAGAGCTTGTTAACACCTATTAACAACTTGGAACATTTCTCATGGCAGTGTTGTTCGTCTGGGTGGCCGCAATTCCCCCACTAGGTGTCGGCCATCTTGTTCGCATGAACTCAGCTGGACTTCCATCATCACCTCCGTTCGGCTCTGTTCAACTTAGAAGGGCACTGTTCGGTGAGATCATTCGTCTGGATGAGGGGAACAAGACTATTGACTCTGTTCGGTAGTTTGTTAGTTTTAAAACTACCAAACTAGACTGACCGCAAGCCCTGATTCTCTGGAACTGCTTTAGGCATGGTACCATGCCTGCGGTCGGTTCCTGAACCCCTGAACTTATCTGGGTGATTTTTGGGGTACTTTTGGGGCTTTATAGAAATTAGTTTTTTTTTCTGCATGGAGATAATTGGGTTAATACAGTTACTGATCCAATTATCTCCCAGGCAGATGGGTTGTTTACTATGTGTGGGAGTGTCGTGCATTGAAATACTGTTCTTATTGGCCTGTGAATATTGTAACTCAGCTCCCCACAGGATCCATGTGGGCGTACCCCTTGCATGGGCATTGTTATATAAGGCCAAATGTGTCTCCCATTAAACTGAGATTTGTTTACCCCCTCTTGAAGTCTTGGCTCATGTTTGGGGGATTGGAGAACTATATTCACTCTGGGGATTGCTATATCACAATACTCCCCTGAGTATAACCACTAGCTCTTATAAGAACTGTTCCTGCTATGCTCTCTGGACTAGCAGAGGTCTACCCACTGGAAGCTAGATCCTGGTCTTGGGTCCAGGGTGGGTGGAGGACAGCGAGACCCCAACCAAGCTGCGGCGGGTCGTGGGGTTTACGGTGGTTATGGTGTTCTAGTGCAGTGATTACGGTGCTCGTAAGTACTAGGAAGCAGCAATTGATGGAGGTACCCGACTGGGGTGCCAGGCGGTCCGTCACACGCATGTTTTACAATTATTGCTGTGGGCCAATCAGCATCTCCTCATAAAAAGGGATCAGCTCATCGAGATAGCAAACATCAGTCCTGCAAAGAATGAAGGACTGAAACATGAAGCACTTCCAGTTACTCTCTAAGTGATTCATATAGAACAATATCTTTACACTATATTAAGTTGGAATGGTTTTTGTGCTTACAGTCTTGCTTGAAGTATGTTGGCTTTGCAAAGCTTGGGGAGAGTTCAGTGCAACTCAAGGGACCTGCTGTACTAGCTCCAGTCAGTACTGAGTAAGTTTCTGCCAGTTTCTCAAGTCAAGCCTCCACTGAATTAAGTTGGAATTCTGCTGAGGAATAGCTCTGGTTTTTTTTTGTTTTTGTTTTTCTTTTGCCAAAGAGTGTTTTTATTTTTATTTTTTTTTAACTCAATAAGTGTTCGTTTTTGGGTCCATCAGTGATTATTAAATAAATAGTCCTATTTAAAGCAATGCATGTGTCTTTTTATTTATACCACGTTTTGTATTTATCCCACCTACAATATCTCCAAGAAATTGTAAAAGTTGTGAAAACAGTATAGCTGCAAACAAATTATATCAAAGACTGGAGGTAGGAATCGGCTGCAAAATAGATACTTGATCACTTAACAGAAAGAAAGGCGAGAACTGGAAAAAAGTCTACGTCTAACAATTTCACCAGGTTCTACAGGAACCTACGGGTCTGATTTAAGTGCTTTATTGTAAGGAAAGAGTAGCCCTATTGCTTTCAGCACTTCTCATGTTTGTTGTGAACTCCACGAGTATGTGTTTTATAATTGAATGCAGTTTGTGCTTTATTTGAGTCTGTCATATTGCTTTAATGTTATATTGATTCTGGATTCGAAGTCCTCGGTTCCTAGTCATCATTAAAAGTGCACTTGAATGTAATAGTCACACATTCATTGGAATTTGTACAAAATGTCTCATCGTATTTGATTTGTCTGTATATACTATTTTCTACTTAAAACTCGCCAGAACCAGATCTAGACTGTGCCTAACAGAATGCAAGAATGGGTATATATGTTCACTCTGTTAGTGGAGTTTATTCACTAAACTGGACATTGCACTGTATTTACAAAAATACAATTCTGGTTAAAAAATGTGTAATTCTATTTTTATATCTCAAGTTCCAATTTCGTGAATAACTCCTCACTGTATAATTGACTATATAAAAACAGGATATGGGTTCACCCTTCATTCATCTTTAGTGTGAATCAGATTATGCCATTTTCTCATGCTTTATCAAAACTAACGAATTGCGGTTTAATATGGGGCTCCAAGTCTCCTGCACTGTGAAAATATTTCTTCACTTTCAAGTAAACCTTGAGGATTTGTGTCTGTATAGCAAGCTTGAGGTTGCAGACAATATTTTGGAGTTTGCTCTTTAAAGATTCATTCCAGGTAGAAGATGACCTATTCTTTTTAGTTTTGTATATAAATAATGCATTAACATATATAAGATAACTAAATAAGCTAAATTAAAAATAAAACGACTTTTCGACTTCTGAATACAACTCTGCACACACCAAGCATGACTCAATTAATCACGACGCTAACTTAATTTTCTGTGGCCGTGATGTACTCATATCTATAAATCCAAGCACATTTGTGCTCTTTATTTGATACCTTCTATGTTGGATAATATACAAGGGTACAGCTGTATTATTGCATCAACAAAACTAGACACTGCAGGATGGGATGGATAGTCAGAAAGTGCTCATACAGTGTATTATGAAAACAAAACAAAAAAACCTAATGAAGAATAAAAATAAAAAACACCCAGCAAAACTAATAGTAACATAACCTACACAATGCTCTTAATATGGGTGGTTTTCAGGTGTGTTGCTTTCCCAGCAGCTCATTGCCATTGTGTTAGCTATTATTATTATTATTATTTTATTTTTTATATAGCGCCATCAGATTCCGTAGCGCTGTACAATGGGATTATTGATGCACAGGGAGATTTTATACAGTGCACACACGACAGGGTAAACTGTAGCACGTACTGTGTGAAGCGGTCTGCCACCTGTGAAGGATTCACAAATTCTCGAGCTAGCTGAGCTTGCTATTGAAATATCTCAGTCTGTCAACTTTTATTTTTAATTTGCAGTTTTGTTCACTGATGGGTTGATGTTTGTACAAATTCTACCACTTCCAACAACAACCAATGCTTGTTACATAGTTTTAACTCCGTCAACGCTAGCAAGATGTTGACATCAGTGAGCCAGCAATAAAAACATTTTCCAAGGCCAGATTCTATAGTCTCACCATTATCAGAACTCACATAACCTCTCCCGACTACATCAATGTGATATGTCATAAGGGTATTAGGACTGAAAGATTGATAACAGCTGTTACTTTTTAGTGTTGATTCTCTTAGCACTTTGTAAAAGAACATCATAACCTAAATTTGTCAAAGTGATTGCACCGTAAAGACCTGTCAGTGCAAATGACTTGGGCGGACAGAGTAATTTTTCCCCCCCCCCAAAATGTGTAAGCTGTAAATGTAATGCATTCACAAGTGGCATGTATTGTTATATGTACAACGGAATCCACCTCGGACAAGTCTGTTCTGCTTAATCATTGATTTGGATTTTTCAGGTCTTTTCTTGCGGGGGGGAAAAAAATGTCTACATCTTTATTACTTATTCGAAATTATTTGTATCTTGTTTTAAGTCAACGTGTTCCTATAGTATTGCGTTTTCACAGATCACTGAAAAACACTCACCACCGTAAAATATAGTTGTCTTATAAAGGCCGTTATTTCATGAAAATCTGCCTTTTTGTGCCTTAGAAATGCTTTGTTAATTTAACTTCAGAAGAGGTAAATCTTTAATACCAGCAATAGATAGATCCACACAGAGGACAATGGAACAGACCTTAGAAGGCTAATAGAAACAATGCTTTTAGTAGTAAAATGCTTGTACATTATTTGGCAACACAGATCATTGGAAGCCCAGCATCTCTTCTTCTTTCAAGAGAATAGGCTTTTGAAAAATACTACTATGTCACGGGAAATAGGCAGGTTGCCAGAAACTCTTATGGGCAATGTTCCTTGGATAGTCAACAATACCAAGGAAATCAGCATGATATTATAGTGTAGACGAAGAAACAATCCAGACTTCTCTTCATGTTAAAGAAAGCTTTTTGACTCACACTTCAAACAGGATTCATATTCCCACTTGTGGAACCCTGTGTATCATTCCAGGGTGGTCTGCCTGCACAGTTTCCAAGAAGATTTTCATGCTTCTAGCTTTTACAAAGCTGTTCTGTCTTATGCCAGGTTTTAGATAGAATGTTAAACCAGTGGAGATATCAGAAAATTTAAAAAATAAAACTCTGGAAGACAGTAGCTGCATTAATTAAAGGACCACTATAGTGCCAGGAAAACATACTTGTTTTCCTGGCACTATAGTGCCCTGAGGGTGCCCCCAACCTCAGGGTCCCCCTCAGGCTGGGCTGGATGGCAAGGAAAGGGGTTAAACTTACCTTTTTTCCAGCGCCGGGCGGGGAGCTCTCCTCCTCCTCTCCGCCTCCGATCCTCCTCTTCGGCTGAATGCGCATGCATGGCAGGAGCTGCATGCGCATTCAGCTGGTCTCATAGGAAAGCATTCATAATGCTTTCCTATGGACGCTGGCGTCTTCTCACTGATTTTTTTCTCTGAAACTGCTATGTTTATTAAAAAAAAAAAAAAGGGTTAATCCTAGAGGGACCGGGCACCCAGACCACCTCATTAAGCTGAAGTGGTCTGGGTGCCTAGAGTGGTCCCTTAAACCATCAATGAGCCACCAATAAGGAAATAAAGTCATATGTAGCCCAGATGGTAGAACGTAAAATTAAGACCTCTGCTTGGCTAATATTTGTTATTGTGCGTCTGAAACACTGTTTTTCTAAATACATGTTTCTAGATTGACTGGTATGTGCAGCACACAGTTTATATTCTGTCCCTGTCTGGTTCTTTTTTTTACTAGTAATGTTAAAATCTGGAAGTTCTTTCATATCTGGAAATCGGGGCTCTTTTGTTTACTCAATATACAGTTGTATACATAAATTTAGAATTTTTTTGAAAGTGGATATTTTATTATTAAATGTATTTTTTTTTTTTTTGAAGGATATGTTGATGTACTTCTTTTTCTCATTTATTATTTTCAAAAGCATGTGCATATTCTGTAATACACACTTGATGCAATCTTTTCCAGAATCCAGCATGATGTTACCTTTTCCTGAGAGTTCTAGAATATTAATAAATTCTCATTATTCTCACTGCAATTAGTATACTTGTGCACGGCGAGAAAATTCAGTTCGGCTAAACCATTTTCCCCAAAAATAGAAACATTTCCAGGGCACCAGAATTTTGGCCATATGTAGATTCAGCTCAGCAGAATTTCGGTAAAACCCGATTCGCAAACAAATCAGACAAATCAAAAGGGAGCAAAATTGGCCATATTAGTGTACTGTAAAACATATACATAATATGACAACCAGTAGACAGAAAGAGGCAGAGCAGAAAAAAAAAAAATCTGATCTGCGAAATTCGGATGAAACGAATGTCTACTAATTTGTACATAGATTATGAAATGAGGATAATGCCCACTTGTGTGTAAATGAAATTTGGATTCTCCAGTCCACTCGTGAGCAAAGTGGATCAGGCTCCTAAGCTTACTTATAGGTAAAGGAGATATGTTAAAACCATTTTTTTGTAGCACAAAATCGTATTTATTCTTTATCATTTTGAAAAACTGTAACAGCATTTCATTAAATCTTTGTGGTATCTGGGATCTACATTTCGTATTACTACTATTGCTGACAAATTGCATATACCACATTTCACAGAAATCTCAACCCATATATAGTTCAGGTTTCAGTATTCTTCTAACATATTGTATTTAGTCTAATGGTTACCACCAGACATTGAACAGGCTGATGTCATGCCCGACATATTTCAACAGCCATTCCTAATGCATGCTAAGGAAGTAAATCTCTTTATAGCAAAATCTATTGATTGAGCTTAACAATGAGACATTTCTTAGCATGTGTTCTCTTTAGGCATGATCTCCTCAAATTATCCAGGATCATTTATGAGAGAATGATGCCAGAAGCAAAATGTTGAGTGTTAAATCTTGTAGCTTCATGAGCAAAATGAAATGTTCAGTGTTTGCAGACACACATCTTTTAACAGTGTTTAGGAAATGCCACCCCCTTGTTGGCATAATATTAATAAATTATAGTAGCACTAATAAAATAGTCTTTGATGTACATTTGCATGTAATTGTCTGAAGAAAATGGAGAGAATGTATCACGTTTGACATTTTAACAGCAGCATAATTGCCTAAGAAAAAAAGAATTAAAAAGAGGACGAATGTGCTTTAGAAATGAGGGAAAATGTGCAGTTGACTGATATATTGAAAGAAATAGGAATGTGGTGGATGGAATTATGACACCTGTGGTATTGTTGGCTGAATGAACCCAATTGATAGGTCTCTGCTCATCAGAACGTGGCAGGACCTTTGTTAAATATATCAGTCACTGTTCATACAAATCTACGGCATATAGCCAGATAGCTCTCCCTCTCTAGGTGGGGGAATGGCCTAGGATTGCTGGTAATACAGAAGGGGCAATTTGGGACTACTGCAAGCAAAGTTGGTCAATACGTACTAACTGAACTCCTTTCTGCTGGGAATAATGAGATATATATATAAATAAAAATTCATTATATATTTCTTCTTGCATTCCTCACCCTTAACACTCTTTTTCTTGCCTTGAGTTAATATGTTCTGTTATCAGGAACGAAACCAATGGCTCCTCTAGACATTTTAAAGATATCAAAGACCATGTCAAACTTACTTAAATAAACCATATGTTGAGATATATAGTATTCCTCCCATTTAATCCAGACAGGTGGCGAAGCATGGGAAGCTAATACTTACATGTATTAACTAAAACTGCCCTTATGACCATAGATTGTAAGCTCATTTAAGCAGGACCTTCTCCACCTCTTGTCTCTTTTGTATTCTGTATACATACATACTAAAATCTTATAGGAACACTTTAAAGGGATTCTCCAGTGCCAGGAAAACAATCTAGTTTCCTGGCACTGCAGGTCCCTCCTACCTCCCAATCCCTGGTTGCTGAAGGGGTGAAAACCCCTTCAGTCACTTACCCGAGACCCCTGCCGATGTCCCTCGGCGGTGGTTTCGGGTCTCCGCCGCTCCTCCTCTTCATTACGTCGGCCGGTGGGCGAGACTGATCCCGGCCGCGGAGACCTAATGCGCCTGTGCATTAGAGCTCTCCATAGGAAAGCATTGAAAATGCTTTTCAATGCTTTCCTATGGGGAATTGAGCGACGCTGGAGGTCCTCACACAGCGTGAGGATGTCCAGTGACGCTCTAGCACAGGTTTTCTGTGCTATGGACCAGGAAGTGCCTGCTAGTGGCTGTCTAGTAGACAGCCACTAGAGGTGGAGTTAACCCTGCAATGTAATTATTGCAGTTTATAAAAAACAGCAATAATTACAGTTGCAGGGTTAAGGGTAGTGGGAGTTGGCACCCAGACCACTCCAATGGGCAGAAGTGGTCTGGGTGCCTGGAGTGTCCCTTTAATTTTAGGGGTGTTATTGGGTGTGTGACCGGGGTGGTTGTTATGAGACATTTTAGGTGTCTTACTAATAACAATTCATGCAACTAAAATGTCATAGAGAACAAGAACGATGTATCTTACTTACACCAACTGATTTCTAAACACATTTATTGAAGTTTAAAGACACATTACTGTGGAGCTCTGTTATACACTCAGTTTAATGTACTTGGTGTGTCTGATAGAAAGAAAAAAAAGGAAAGAAGGATTTAGGGCCAAAATAAGTACTGTCCTAAACAGGGTAACTTGGGAGGTATGTGTATTTCAACTGCATGTTGTGAAGCATGCCTATTCTATAATTAAAAACGATGCAGAATATATTGAATCTACATAAATGCTAATAATAATACAACCCTTTAAATAAGTATATTTTCTTTATTTAGTGATATTTACTAGTATTTAGCAATATAAGCACTTTGTCTTCTGTATAGCAATAGAGGATGTTAGATGGGTTTTGGGTGAAGTTTTATCTGCAATTTGAGACATTGGGCTGGATTCTCTAAGCAGACTGCATGTTTACGCTGCAGTGCTTAATTAATTAACAATCCCTTCATTAAAGTCTATTGGAAAATTGTCTTTCAGTAATCCAAGTAAAACCATTTCTCTGCTAAGAGAATCCAGCCCATTAGTTCTGTTGCTTTTATATGTACATCCCAATGAACAGGCCTCCAAAACTTCAAAGCTGTTCTTTATTGGCACCATTCTCCTGTACCTATGGTTAAAATCCATAAACCCCCATTTGATGTTTTTACGATATTATTCTGATAAATTGTTCCTTACTTCCATGTGTGATCTTCAAAGGTTTTCAAACAGACATACAGCCCATGTCCTAAAATTTCTGCTGCTAGTCATAATTACAGTGAACTCATTGTGCCCCTAACAGTGGTGTGGCTGGGATAAAATGTCTTCCATGCATGATGCGTGGACCTTTAAATTACATATTTATCTTCCTTTTTCATTTTCAACTGCAGTGTAATTCCCTGAATAGACTGCATTGCTTACAACTTGAAGGTGCCCCTGTGAAGCTTTGTGAATAATAATTGGCATGCTATGTTATCAGATTCATATTATGTAGTGTCCCTCCAAGGTCCCTCAATTTTACTTATTAAATATTAAACCTTTGTAATTGTATAGTGTATGGAAGAAGTTTGTGGTGAACTGAGAATTGAATTTGTGAATTTCTCAGAATGAGCTATTTGTCTTGTTATGAGCTATTGGTGTTGATTTTAGCTATCCTTACTAGTTCTTCACAGCGAAGTGAATAATCCACCTTGATTCATATGCAATTGTTTGCCACCGTTGGGTTATAGAAGGAATTGGCTCTTCCTAAGTGAATATCTGCTATATTCTGTAAAATAAGCAAATCAAGCTGTTTGCATTGAATAGAAGATTAAAATCAAATGTGTTTTTCCTCCAGGAGAAATGATTGACAATGTGTAATAGTGCTCTTAAAACGCCTTGGGATAATACTGTGAATTTCTACTACGAATCTCAAGTTGATAATTAGAAAGGTGTGATTCTTCTTGTTCTTCAGTAAACAAGTCTTAATCCTGTAAAACCTGTTTTTTTTTTTATTCTTGGGGAGTAGATGTAGGTTTTATATAGCAAACAATATGAATATAAATGAGCACGTCATGAATGTCTATTGAGTATTTAAAAAAAAAAAAAAGTTATTGTAAAGAAAAAATTGTTCTTGAATTATAATCACATGGTGGTTTGTTGTGCATTCACACTAGCCTCCCAATGCTTCTCTATGAGATAGCACATGATTTGCTTAGCTCATTTGGATTGACAGAGTTGGGAAGAAGAGGTAGCTACGGCAAAACCATTTGTCTTTTTCTATTCCTTTAAGTTCTCCTGGCAGGTATTACGTTAACCCTTTCATTGCATGGTGGACGTTTGCTTGCCATTGGCAAGAAATGGATCATCAACTGGTTACTATTTTTAGTTTTTCCAATGAATGTGGGTCATATTCTGCATTTAACTTGACATATGTGTCAGGATCTTACCTGATGGGGAGTCCGGCTTGCAGAGTTATACGCTCACCCTTGCAAAGTAGACACAGACCAGGGTGACCAGGTAAGACGCCACCTGATCTGTGAGTCTGTGCACGGTGGCTTTCCAGGAATAGTGCTCCAAGTAGCAGTACAGCAGGGATTAGCAGAAGCGTAGTCAAGGAAAGCCAAAGTCAGGGGAAGCCAGAGATCAGAGTAGTCCAGGAGGAAAGCCAAGGTCAGAAGCCGGAATCAGACAGGAAATACTGGAACGCAGATATAGCAAGACAGGAACCAAACAAGGGAACCAGAGTCAATGAACTGACACTGCTCTCAGGGAGAGGCAGTGTCTTATACCTGGCTAATTGGTGATCAGCCACAGGTGTGCTGAGATCGTTGGAGCAGCCACAGAATAACGTCCAGACCCCAGTGCTGGGTACAAGGCAAGATAGACTTCTGGCTATCTCTCGAGCTGATATGGTGGCTCAGAGGCAAAATAGCAGCCCCAGGACTGCAAAGTACTCTGGTTCAAATCCGTCACCAGGCACTTCTGGAGTGACCTCGTCTGGCCGTCGGGATGTCGCGGTGAGAACCGTGACAATATGGTTATTGCTCTTAATGTAAATTGACCACATTTTTATTATAAAAGTACAACTGTATAGCGATGCATGTGTAGGTCGATGTGTGTATTATTATGATTTTATCAGTGGTGTTTTTTTCTGACATGCTAAGGAACAAAGTGGGCACTTCTTAAGACTTAAAAATACAGACAGAAGGGCGCAAGTAATTGTATAAAAATTATTTTTACATAAAAAATTAATTAAATAGCTGCTTTACACATTGGAGAATATTCCCCAATTCTCCCCAAACAAATATTTACAAAAAAGTGTTGGTGCTTAGTCAATAGTCCCCTTAGTCAATACATAGGGGTGATGATGGTAGTATTAAATTCGTTTTGTGATGGTTGCTCCGGCTATCTCCGTGACAATCCACAACCATTAACTATCTCTGTGACTCTGCTCCGACTATCTCCACAACCTTTGGCTATTTCCATGACAATCCACAACCATTGGCTATCTCCATGATAATCTACAACCTTCGGCAATCTCCGTTGTGACCTTCAGTACACAGAGTATTTAAAGCTCATTAAGTACCCAAGCTCACTTGATACCTCCAAAAATGCTTCAGAACTGCTGAACACTGTTGGAGAAAGTCTTACTGTGCATCTGACTTTCTCCACTATAAATTTATGCTGAGCTCATACAGCTTGGCTCTTTCCTCTGCAAAAGTTAATTACTTCAATACCCTCATAACCACACTCTCCCACGAACCCAAACGACTATTTCACACAATTAACTCTCTTATTTGCCCTGCTGTTCCTCCTCCACCTACTAACTTGACCGCCTCAGACTTTGCAACTCACTTCACTGACAAGATCTCTACAATCAGAGAAGAGAGCTCTCATCTTTCTTTTTCCCCTTACAACACTTCCCCTAACTTCACTTCCTCTGCTGTTCTATGTTCATTTGCACCCGCTACATTGGAAGAGGTTTCTGCTCTGCTCCAGTCCTCCCGCCCCACCACCTGCTCCCTAGATCCAATTCCCTCGCATCTCATCCCTACTCTGTCTTCTTCTTTCTCCACCTCTCACTAAAATTCTCATTCTCTCTCTCTCTTCTGGTATATTTCCATCGCCCTTCAAACATGCAACTGCAACCCCAATTCTAAAGAAGCCCAATCTTGACCCTAACTCCCCATCCAACTATCGTTCTATCTCGCTACTGCCTTTTGCATCCAAGATCCTTGAAAGAATTGTGTATGCGAGATTGACAGACTTCCTCGAGTCCAACTTTCTGCTAGACCCGCTTCTGTCTGGTTTCCGCGCTAAGCACTCTGTAGAAACGGCACTGACCAAAGTATCCAATGATCTACTCGCTGCAAAATCTTGTGGTCACTACTCTATCCTAATTCTCCTTGACCTGTCTGCGGCTTTTGACACTGTTGATGATCAACAGATTCTTCTCATCCTCCGCAATATCGGTCTACAAGATATTGCTCTCTCCTGGTGCTCCTCCTACCTCTCCCAGCACTCTTTCAGTGTTTCTTTATGTCCCCCAAGGTTCAGTCCTTGGTCCCCTACTGTTCTCCATCTATACTGCCTCCCTTGGTAAACTCATTAGGTCCTTTGGCTTCCAATATCATTTCTATGCAGATGACACGCAAATCTACCTGTCCTCTCCTGATCTCTCCCCGTCCCTCTTGACTAGTGTCTCTGACTGCCTCTCTGCTGTTTCTAACTGGATGGCTGCCCACTTCCTTAAACTAAACTTGACCAAAACTGAAATTCTGGTCTTTCCTCCCTCAAGTGTTGTTACTCCTGTGTCTGTCTCCCTCCAAGTCAACGGTGCTACCATCAGCTCCACCACGCAGGCTCGCTGCCTAGGTGTTCTCTTTGACTCCGACCTCTCCTTCAAGCCTCATGTTCAATCTATCGCCAAATCCTGTCATTTCCTTCTCAAAAACATTGCGCGCATCCGCCCCTACTTAACGCTAGATGCGACTAAGGTGTTGGTCCATTCAACTGTCCTTTCTCGCCTTAACTACTGTAATCCGCTTCTTAGTGGTCTTACGTGCTCCCAACTTGCGCTTTAACAGTCCATAATGAATGCAGCAGCGAGGCTCATCTTCCTGTCCGCCTGCACCTCCCATGCCTCACCCTTCTGTCAGTCCCTACATTGGCTTCCTATAAAATATAGAGCTCAATTTAAAATTCTGGTTCTTGTTTTCAAATCGCTACATTATGCTGCTCCCACCTATCTATCCTCCCTTATACACAAGTATGTCCCGTCTAGGCCCTTACGATCTGCTGAAGACTTACGTCTATCTTCTGTCCGTACTCCCACCTCTGATGCCCGCCTTCAAGATTTCTCAAGGGCTGCACTGTTCCTGTGGAACTCGCTGCCCTCCTCCGTTAGATGCTCACCCAGTCTCTACTCCTTCAAAAAAATCGTTAAAAACCCACTTCTTCATAAAAACGTATAAATTAAACTGTTAATAGCTCCTCACTGATTCCTCTTCTGCAACTGTCACTAGTCTAATACTATCCTTACCTTTTTGTGTCATTTTACCCCACTACCTCTAGCATGTAAGCTCATTGAGCAGGGCCCTCAACCCCTCTGTTCCTGTGTGTCCAACCTGTCTAGTTACAACTACATGTCTGTTAGTCCACCCAGTGTAAAGCACTGCGGAATTTGATGGCGCTATATAAATAACATAATAATAATAACAATAATTGGATACAGTACAGAGCGAATATAAACTACCTGACATCCCATCCATAATAAATGCACCGCTGCGGAGTTGGAGATTTTATTCTGAACGCTACACAAAACAAATTTAATGCTACCATAATCACCCCTATGTATTAACTAAGGGAACTATTGACTAAGCACTGACACTTTTTTGTAAATACTTCTTAAGGCTTGAAGAATAACTTAACTCAATAATTTTCACTTGGTATTCTTTTAAAGAACACTTCAAGCACCAAAGCCACCACATCTTTCTATAGTAGTTAAGGTGCCGTGAGTGCCCTTTCGCTGTCCCAGCATAATCTGTCAAATTGTTTCGGTATGGTTTGGTACTTACCTGTGTCTTACCAGGCACCCACTCTGCTTCGGTCTTTTAGAGCAGGAAAATCTGGATGTTCGTTTGTTCAAAAAAAGTAACTTATTTAAAGTTCATTCATGCTTGAGAAGACCAAAATTAGTGCTGACACTTACCTGAGTTCCAGCGGGACAAAAATAAATGCGTCAGGGCACTTCTGGCACCATAACCACTACAGCAGGCTTTAGTGGTTATGAAGCTTGGAGTGTTGCTTTAAGCACTATGGATGGAATTGTATTACACTCACACGCTGCCTCCAATGAATTAGTCACATCGGTGTCTGAAAATAAATGATCTGTACTGATTGGCTAGTACATGAGAATACTGTATACAAATGGCCATGCAATTTTATGACAGGCTAACAAAACCCATCCTTGTAGATATGTGAATGAAGGATATTTGAATGGAAAATAAATATTGAAAGGCCTACGAATTCCTCATAGTGAAGCACATTTAGTTGTGGATGGTACCTCAGCATTGATTTGGAATTGATTCTATATCTCAGTGTTGATTACATAACTGCAGATATAATGGACTTATAATTTAAGAAACGAAAAAAACTGTGTCAGTATTGTATGGCATGAGACCTTGTATAATAATGTTTCGGGCAGTCTGCAGGCTTTAAAATATAAGAAATATACAGGAATATTTGCTAAACCAGGAATTGTCAGAGAAGTACTAATTATAGAAGAAAAATAACTGAACTAGAAAAATCGCTGAGATAGACTTTTTCCAATTCCATTCTGGCCTAGAATTTGCAATCGCCAGTAAATAACCCTGAATGTGTATGCACAAATAGCTCAAATGTTTAAAGGACTGAGACAGAGACCTCCCCATGCAACATTCTATTAATGAAATCTAAAAATAATTAAATAAAAATAATGATATTATCTCTCTAAAGGCAAGCCTGGCACGTGTATATCGCTGCTGGACTACAATGTCCATCACTCTAAGCTACTCACTAATCAGAGTGGTGGGAATTGTTGACCTGCAACAGCCAGAGGGTGTGAAGATGAAGCAATACTGTCTCTAGTAGGGCTCTCCTGTGTAGCAAGGAGTGTTACTGTCACACCTAAAGCTAGTCTACCCCCTTTGTGCAATTATGAAGCCATTTGTTGTTTTTTCTTCCATATTTTGTATCTGTGTTCAGATCTTCCTCCATGTTTCTCTTTGTCTCATATGTAACAATCCTCTCCACCTCTGCCTGCCTTTCTTCTCTGTGCACTTAGTGTTTCTATTATGCTTGTCTCCTGTATTCAAGTCCTACCTTCTGTCCTCTATGCCCTGTTTTTTAGCTTCCCTTTGCTCACTTTCCCCTCTGCCCATATGGTGGCATCGGTGGCAGTCAATCGGTCTGACTCTGACTGGGGTCCAACAATTTAAGGCCTCGACTCAGACAGATACAACACTCAGCCACAGACAAAACTCACAGAACAGAGCCAAGGGCTCTAGAAGGGTGGCCAATTCTGGCATCAGCTCTATGCCCCCTGGGCAACCTTAATCCACTTCTGCCTACGCCTACCAATCTTGCTATAAGTTTAGATCCTTGGTGTCTATCCTGAATATGCACGTATTTGCCCGTTGTCTCTGAACCTTTTACCTAGAAACATAGAAACATAGAAACATAGAATGTGACGGCAGATAAGAACCATTCGGCCCATCTAGTCTGCCCAATTTTCTAAAAACTTTCATTAGTCCCTAGCCTTATCTTATAGTTAGGATAGCCTTATACCTATCCCATGCATGCTTAAACTCCTTTACTGTGTTAACCTCTACCACTTCAGCTGGAAGGCTATTCCATGCATCCACTACCCTCTCAGTAAAGTAATACTTCCTGATATTATTTTTAAACCTTTGTCCCTCTAATTTAAGACTATATCCTCTTGTTGTGGTAGTTTTTCTTCTTTTAAATATAGTCTCCTCCTTTACTGTGTTGATTCCCTTTATATATTTAAATGTTTCTATCATATCCCCCCTGTCTCGTCTTTCCTCCAAGCTATACATGTTAAGATCCTTTAACCTTTCCTATGTTTCTTTATGTGTCCTATTTGCCCTTTTCTCTTTTATACACATGTCCTGATCTGTACACTCTTACATTAGGGCTTTGTTTAATATATGTGCTTGGATCTGTATGGACCTGTATTCTGTAAGGCTATTTTTATCTCTCCTCTGTACAACACTAATTTATTTCATATCTGGCCTAGAACTTAAAGGGACACCGTAAGCAGCAATAATACTATATCTAAATGTATTGGTCTTAGTGCTCAGATACAGCCCACCCTACTCCACCCCACCCCCTCAAACGTGCTTCATCCTTTAGAAAGTTTAGTTTTTTAAGTCCTTAATGTTCTACATCATCATGCCCAGCTTGATGACTCCGAACACAGCTTAACCGCATCATAGAGTAGAATAGCGATTATTATTATATTTATATAGTGCCAACGAATTCCGTAGCGCTTTACAATGGGTGGACTAACAAGCATGTAATTGTAACCAGACAAGTTTGACGCACAGGAACAGAGGGGTTGAGGGCCCTACTTAATGAGCTTGCATGCTAGAGGGAGTGGGGTAAAGTGACACAAAATGTAAGGGAAATATTAGGGAAGTAGATTTTTTGAAGGAGTGGAGACTGGGTGAGCGTCTAACAGAAAATGGAAGGAAGTTTCACAGGAACGGTGCAGCCCTAGAGAAGTCTTGAAAGCGAGCATCGGAGGTGGGAGTATAGACGTAGGTCTTCAGCAGAGCGTAGGAGCCTACACGGGACAAACTTGGGGGGATAGATAGGTGGAAGTAGCATTATGAAAGCAATAAACAATTTTATATTGAGCCCTATATCTTACCGGGAGCCAATGCAGGGACCCTATATCTTATGGGAAGCCAATGCAGAGGGGTGACGCATGGCAGGTGAGGGCGGACAGGAAGATTAACCTCGCCGCCGAATTCAATATAAATTGCAATGGTGCAAGTTGGGAGCATGTAAGACCACTGAGAAGCGGATTGTGGTATTCAATAATGTCTTCCTATAAAATGTAGTCGATAATGTCTAAATAAAAAAAAATAATAATAAAAAAAAAAATTCTGATTGGTGAAGTAAGGCCCCAATGTTTCTCTAATGAGAAGCATTGGATTTGGCCAGAGCTCATAACAGTGATGATCTCGCAATAGGTGGCACCCATTGTACAGCGCTACGGAATTTGCTGGCGCTATATATATAAAATAATAATACAGCTGGAGACTGTTGCAGCAATTGATGAAAGGTGAGTTTGTTTTTATTTTATTTTTATTTTAAAGGGGAGCCCAATCATTTAAAACTGGCCAGGAACACTATAATATTATAAATACATATATGTATGTATCTTCCAACTTTGTATCGCTAACCTTGTTTAACTCGTCTAAAGCTATAGCATCTTCATCTTTCTTTGTTGTATTAATCCCCCCACACAGTGGCGTACTAAAGGGAGGGCGGGGGGGGTGGTCCACCCCGGGTGCCACAGTTCGGGGGGTGCTTCCAAGGCTGGCCAGGCTTGTGACTCTGTGAGCTGTGTGGCTGCACAGGGCACCAGGAGCCACACAGCTCACACACGCAGGGGCTGGGAATTCAGCAGTACAGAAGTACTGCACAGATAATTGGGGCGGAGCCAACTCTGCCATGGAGGCAGAGCCAAACCGGATGCGAGGCGGAGCTACAGCCAGCCTCCATTTGCTGCCTTTCACTGCAGCACACTGAGGGGAAGCAGGAAAGAGTCCCTGCTTCCCCAACTCCAACACACCAGGGACTCACTGACTCCACTCCTCCACCAGTAACTAAGAGAGAGAGAGAGTGTGTGTGTGTGTGTGTGTGTGAGACTGCTTGTGATTGTCTGCCTGTGTGTGTGTGAATGTCTGCCTGTGACTATCTGTGACTGTGTGTGTGAATGTCTGCCTGCGACTATCTGTGACTGTGTGTGTGAATGTCTGCCTGTGACTATCTGTGACTGTGTGTGTGAATGTCTGCCTGTGACTATCTGTGACTGTGTGTGAATGTCTGCCTGTGACTATCTGTGACTCTGTGTGTGAATGTCTGCCTGTGACTATCTGTGACTGTGTGTGTGAATGTCTGCCTGTGACTATCTGTGACTCTGTGTGTGAATGTCTGCCTGTGACTATCTGTGACTGTGTGTGAATGTCTGCCTGTGACTATCTGTGACTGTGTGTGTGTAAATGTCTGCCTGTAAATGTCTGCCTGTGACTGTGTCTGTGACTGTCTGCCTGTGACTCTCTGACTGTGACTGTGTGTTTGTCTGCCCGTGACTGCGTCTATGACTGTCTCCCTGTAAATGTCTGTGACTGTGTGTAAATGTCTGCCTGTGACTGTCTACCTGGGACTGCATCTGTGACTGTGACTGTCTATGCCTGTGAACGTCTACCTGTGACAGCTTACCTGGGACTGAGTGTGACTGTCTTCCTGTGACTGTGCGTGAGACTGACTTTTGGTGACTGTGTATGTGACTGTCTGCCTGTGCCTGTATGTATGAATGTCTGCCTGTGATTGTCTACCTGGGACTGTGTATGACTGTCTTCCTGTGACTATGTGTGACTGTCTGCATGTCACTGAGTGTGTGTGACTGTGTGCTGCCTGTAACTATGTTACAGTCTGCCTGTAATTGTGTGTGTGTGTGTGTGTGTGTGTGACTGTCTGTCTATAACTGTGTGTGTTACTGTCTACCTGCAGGCTTGCGTTTGACAGTGTGCAAGTGACTATGTGTTTGGTACGTTGTGCATGTGGCTCTATTTGGCAGTATATGCGTATAACTGTGTACATCTGACTGTATCTGACTGTCTGCGCCTGGCAGTGAGTCGGCACATAACATCATCCAAGCATCGGCGTCATATTACAGGATGTGCAAGGGACGTGTGCATGAAGAGCACAGTGATCCCAGCAGCAACCACTGACTACCAGGGACTGAGGATCCACTCTAGCCCTCCCAGAGAAAGGTAGGGAGGCTGGGTGGACCTCTTAATTATTAAATGTGTGTATGTATGTGATGTTTGCGTGTGTATATCTAATTATGTGTGTTTGTAATTATAATAGTGTGGGTCTGTGATTGTGTATCTCTGTAGTTAAGTGTGTGTGTGTGTGTGTGTGTGTATATATATATATATATATACACACACACACACACACTTAACTACAGAGATACACACACATAAACACAGACATACACAATCACAGATCCACACACATACAATTACAAACAGACATAATTAGATATACACACGCAAACATCACATACATACACGTATACACACACACACACAATCACAGATATACACACACAGACAAACACCTATTGTGTTATTGTGTGTGTATATAAATGTGTATGTGTTTGGTACATAGCTCCCTTATTTGGTGTCCTTAAATATTGCAATCCCACATAAGGATAACAAATAAGGGCGTTATCTACTAAACAACTGAAATTAAGAAAAGGTTTGTTTTTTTAAATTGATCTTTTAGCTGTTTAGTTGATAAGTCTCTAAATTGGTGTCCTTATGTGAGATTTCCATATTTAAAGATACCAAATTAGGGTGCTGTTTAGCAGATGGCTCCCTTATCCTTATTTGGTGTCCTTAAATATGGCAATCCCACATAAGGATAGCAAATAAGGGAGTTATCTGATAAACAAAGATCAACGTTAAGAGGTGTCAGCTAGCCCACGAACAAGAAATCAGGGTGGCTAATGTAAATTATATGCAAATGTGTTGACTGATGCCAATGTGCACTGCATGCTGGCATCAGGCAGCCAATGGCAGCACATTACCCCATCCCCTAGTGAAAAGTTTTAGTGCCTCCCCGGTTTGGATTGTGGTATCTTATGTGCCCACCCCCGTATATATTGTTCCTAGAGTTGCCACTGTGTCTCCATGTGTGTCAGTGTGTGTGACTATGTGTATGTATCTGCATGTGTGCCAGTGTGTATATGTGCATACATCTCAGAATCTCGCCAACACTACACACAAATAAACCCCTTCATTTCAACATCAACACTACACACAAACTCCACCATTATATATGACCACACCACTGCCTTCAAAAACCACACTACATAAAAATGCATGCCTGCATTCAAACGCCAACACCACATACAAACACACATCCTACATTCACTCAAACATACTCCATACAAAAACATGCTTACATTTAAAAGCATAAACACTGCTTAGTGCTCAATACATTTATTTATTTTTAAATTGTGGTTGTTTTTTTACATTTTAAAGTTGGGGGGTGGAGGGGGGGTGCCAAAAATAGGACCCACCCCGTGTGCCAAATGCTCTAGGTACGCCGCTGTTTGTATGTTTTACAGAGATTTATAATTTTAATGTATTTTATATTTTTTCCAATAGGAGGTGTGTAAAGAATTTTCCATTGAAGACATAATTTCAGTGAGGACAACTCAAGTGAGAGAATGTCTCATTCCTGGGTTCCAAAAAAAATAACCTTATCGCTCTCCGCGTAGTCTCTATGTTTGTCACTACCAGATAGTCTCTTAAATGATAGAACCTTCTATATGAAAATAATGTCCTAGATTCTAAAAGTACAGCTGTAGATGTTTACATCTCTGAACGTAGGTCTGATGCTTGAGAACATAGCCATGCAAAAGGTGATAAAAAAGGACATTCTCTCTATTCTATCCTTCCTATAGACCCAGCCCATTAACGTGTTTCCTCTGTACGGGGCATTCCATTCACATGCATCTCCTTTTATTCTTTTGAGCTACTCTATAAATCCCTGCTGTATTGTAAAGAGAACAAACAGTGATATGTCATGTGATAGGCTGGGATGCTGGGAACGTCCTCTTCCTTTTCATAAAAAATAGATGGCGTAGCAGCAAGCATTTTTTCACAGTTCCCAGGAGGTTAAAGGAATACATCAATCACCATAATTGTTACAGCACACTGCAGTGGTTATGGTACCAGGAGTATCCTGACACCTTCTCTTGTAAGTAGTCAAACCATTTGCTAACGGTTTGACTTCTTTCCTGTGGCCCACTGGGTGCCGCTCTATGCCTCTCAGAATTGGTGCAGAGCTCATAGCTCATTGACAACGAGAGACCAGCTGCCACTTCAGCCAATGAGCTGGCCTTGCACAGAGTGGGAGCTTCCGTCTCTCAGATCAGACAAGAAGGGGCAGGGAGAGCGCCCAGCAGACCGCAAGTAAAGAAGTCAAACTGTTATAAAAAATGGTTTCACTGCTCATAACAGCAGTGTTTCAAGGCTCACCTAGCACCATAACTACTACCTTGCACTGATGTTATGGTACTTGACGTGTTCCATTAAGTTTTGTGCAAAAGGATGCTGATTATACAAATTAATGATGGATAGGAAAAGGGGAGGAAAGATTTTTTTTAAATCTTTCATATTATAATCTCTGATAGTTTAAGATTTAGGCCATGAGCACAT
This sequence comes from Pelobates cultripes, assembly GCA_933207985.1. Classification (NCBI taxonomy): domain Eukaryota; kingdom Metazoa; phylum Chordata; class Amphibia; order Anura; family Pelobatidae; genus Pelobates; species Pelobates cultripes. The sequence goes on from OW240916.1 coordinate 235,537,346, forward strand.
TCTGGTGTTGAGCTCCAGTTCTCATCACTCTGTGCCTTGTAGACTGGAGTAGTGTTGTATTCTGTCCTAGAATAATGTACACACCTATATAGCAGTGTCATGGAATTAGGAAATTAGCAACTGATTAGAAAAACTGAATAGTTTTTAAAGAGTATTTATGTGACTACTTAATTCAAATTAAACTAATTCTAAATGTGCTTTATTTGTGATTTCCACATTTTTTTATGCTCAACTCTTGGAAACCTGCTCCAGAAATTGGCTATCAATCTGCAGAGTAACGTGATTAATGTGATACAAGACGTTTTTATTAGCACATTAGCTTTCATTCACGGATATCTCTTCCTCGGATTGGAGTGATCAGCAGAACTGTCACCGCGCTATTTTCTGAGAATGTTTCATTTGCGTCCATGAGCCAGATTGCTTTCTACACATCATGCAATCCACTCTATATTTAAAAGTCTTAATCAGGTTTTCCAATTAAGCAAATAAGGGGTTATCTAAGCATCAAGTCAAATTCTCAGTAGTTAAAATGTCCTACTGCTCTTGTGTTCCGAATCTCTACCATTTGACAATAATATTCATTGAAAGCATTATTCAACTGTGATAAAGGCTTGGGTATTTAATCTATATAGATTGTACACATTGCAAAGAGAAATGAGGTGACTATTGATAGATTCTTGTGTGTAGGACTATGCAGCATTTTAAAAGGCCATACACCTTCTTTTTGTAAGGGTCCTATGTGGTTTTTGGCAGCACAGATGTATTTTGTAGTTTAGTACATTTATCAGATGCAGATTTTTGTTATTTCATATCTTTGAGGAGTGCTGGATTTAAACCCAGTTTTGGTCTACTTTTTCACCGTGTTCCAGCCATCTGGGACGCTAGAGAAAAGTCTTTGCTGAGAAACAGTATAATGCAGTCCAATGGAGACAAATAGGCAGAGGAGGGCCTTGACAGTTGTGCTGAGCAAGGCTGTATAGATTGGTGGCTATAGAAAGGGGGGATGGGCATTGGGAAGAGCATGTAGAGGCTGGTGTAACATGAAACACTCCAGCCATTTTAGTTTTGCAACTGTCCCCTCTTGCTGTTGTCCCTTCCTCCATAGTTTGGTAGTTTATGGGGTTTGGGGTGTTGGGGTGCAACCTCCACGTTTTGCCGGTGTTTCGTCACAAGGACAGCAGTGCCGAAGGAGATCATTGTTGAAGCCTTGGGGTGGCTTGCTCCTGGGATGGTCTATGGCCTCAAAATGTAGGCTGGGTCAAAAGAGGGGCTCAAAGCCAAAATGGGGGCTGGAGAGGTAGTTCTGTTGCAGTGCTCAGATCAGCAGTAGCAGAGGAGATCGTTGTCGCAGCCTTGGCAGTAGCTTGCTCCTGGGGATGGTTTATGGCCTCACAATGAGGATGTGGTGATATCTTAATGGAGGCTTGGTGAGCGGTTTTGAGCCAAAAGAGGAGCTTTTAGCCTAAATGGGGGACTGGGCAGACGGTTCTGTTCCAGCAGTTGGATCGGTTCCAACAGGTGGGTCCCTGGGAGCAAGCTGGTGCTGGAAAGGTTAAATTGTTAATGGTTAATTATACTAATTACAGTCTGGAAGTTATTTAGGGTTATGTTAACCCTGTGTTAAAAGCATTGTCATTGCCTAATGTTGCTATAAGGTTCAATATATATTTAATGTTAATTGGAGGCAGTGGCCTTTTCTACCCAGTACGTCTGTGCCTTGTGGATTGATTTACAGTAGACACAACCTGGTAGTCGAGGCTACAATTGTCAGGGCTATAATAGATGGACTCACACTGCACAGAGTGTACGTAAAGACTGCTGCAGCTTCTAATACCCAACCCTTTTCTCAACTGATGGAACTCTTTTTCACACAGGCCATCCCACCATCAATTAACAGCATGCCCACCCTTTGGGCCCTTATTCCTGTCCCAAGTTCTTACCACCCAATGATGAAGGACAGGACTTTACTATCTAAAGGATTTTGTCAGGTGTAGGGACAGTTCAAATTAGGATTTGGACACCAGCAGCTATGGTAACAAGGGACAAATCTTCTTTAAAAAATGGTAACAAACAGACAGAACTCAAAGGCAGTAACAGGAATTAAAATGGAACAGGACCCCAAAATCGGGACTGTCCCAATGACATTGAACATT
>OW240916.1:235539598-235575931 GCA_933207985.1 Pelobates cultripes
TGGCCCTACCTTCTTGGCCAAAAGGGCTAAAACCTCTTGTGTGTACTTACCCAATTCCAGTGCAGATGTCCCTTGGCTCTGAGTTGGCGCTTCCACTCTTTCAACGGGAAGCAGGGCCAAAGCACATGCATGGAGAGCACTGTAAGTGCATTAGGCCCTTTCCATAGGAAAGCATTGAACCAATGGGGGTCTTCACTGACGCTGGATGTCCACATGCAGAGCGTGAGGATGTCCAGCGTCAGTTAGGCGATCTAAAGTCCAGTAAAATTCCGGAAGTGCTGCAATGTAAATATTGTAGTTTCTCAAAAACTGCAGTGATTTACATTGCAAGACTAAGGGGGACAAGGACACTGCATCCAGACCACTTCAATCAGCTGAAGTGGTCTGGGTGCCTATAGTGTCCCTTTAAAGTAACCTGTACCTTATATTTGTGCAAATCACAATGCTCCCTCAATGAAGATCTGAAGAACTTGCTCAGAGCCAGAACTGCAGGCCCTGTCTGAGCCTAGAAGCAAGGAGGCTACCTCGGTTATCTAATAGATAATCCAGCTCTGCTTATATCTGTTTTCTATAACAACAGAAGAAGTTGGAAACATTTAATGTATGATATCACTTTTCAAAAACATTTAATTAATGGGGGGGAAAAAATGAACAAGGGATGACGCCCATTAAAAAAGATAGTTTCTTTCAGAAGTGATTGCTTGGGCAATTTTGTCATTAGACATTGAAATTTACAAAACTGCATGCGATGCCCAGCTGTGTCTATGCTAGGCCCTTATCTGTTTGTTTGCAGGTAATTTTAATAACCTCATTTTACAGGCACAGAGTCTTCAAGATATTTATAGATGCAATAGAATTTGGCATTAAAAATATATATATATTGTAGCATGACAGAAATTGCCAGTTGAAAGGAACTGCTTTTTTAATATACTTTGCTCTGAACATTTCATAGTACCTGCAATGCATTTTATTTTTCATAAATCATAAAAGCTTTGGGTATTTACATTTCTCCACAATGAAGTATCTGACTCATACTGTTAGACTTTAAACTGTTTCAATGTAATTGAATTAGCCTGCGTGATATTTTTTCCACTGCTAAGCCATTATTTGGTTTCCTCTTAATTTAATTTGTATTCTATTTTTTTTTTTTTATGCTTCGTACGTCTAGCGCTATTTTTATCGGTTCTTCCATCTTTATTTTATATTTTTTTCTGTTCTTAAACTTTTTTATTTTTTTTTATTTTGACAAAGTATAAATTGAGTCTTGCAATCCCTAATGTATTTTTTAACAATTCAAAGCAACCTTATAAAACTTGAGCTACAAGTGGTTCTGCCTGAAGTGTTTAAACGTTTCAGTACCTAGTTGAAAGAGAAATGAATGATGTATTTCATTGAGTTCATTTTACATCCTGCTGTGCATCGTTTTAATGTTAATCTTTCCTCAAGGCCAGGAAGCACAATGCTATCTCTGTATTTCCTTGTCTACCTAGATCATCCGAAAGCAATAGACATTGGAAAATAAATATGGAATCTGGAAAAGTTACCAATACAATACAAATCGGGGCACTAGAATTCTATAAAAAAGATGAGGGGGCTTGTATTCCTATCAATAAATGTATAGATAATGTTATAATATATGTCTCTATGCTCTTCTGCTAACTTAAAGAGCCAGTCCATGCAGCGTGCGTAGTGTTTATGGTGCCTTACTTAGGTCCTGCCAGTTGCCTGTAGCTGAATGCCGTGTTTCCAGAAGCAGCTGTTACTTAGTGCAAGGAAAAGCTGATTGGCTGAGAGCACTTAGCTGGCATTCTCAGCCAATGAGTATGGTCCTCCACAGATGGGCTTAGCTTAGTGTAGCTAACTAGACGTTTTTTGCAGGACTCTGTGGTGTCAGGCAGATGCCTGCTGGAACCAGGAAAACTTACTTCTTACTCTAGGACAGAGCCTGGAACAATAACCACTAGTTATCACGGTTATTGTGTTTGGAGTATTTCTTGTATTTTTATACCTGGGTACATTCTATGGAACCATAATGCATAATGGGGATTTACTAAAAAAAAATATAAATAAATATATATATATATTTATTTATTTATTTATTTTTTATCCTGTTTTTCATGCTTTGCAATTTATACTTTTCACTTGTCTTAAAAGAGTTAAAAGTGTTCAAACATTGTAAGAATGGGAAATGGACAGTTGTTTGCAATCTCTCTGCAAGATGTAGAGTGACTAACCAGAACCCCAGAGGTGTTTTTTGTCTCCATGAAAAATTGTCATAGCAAGTTACCTGCCAACACAGACTAATTCTCATGAAAGATGGGTGTCAAACAAGCCAAATGCCAACTGTAATAAACACTAAGAAAGAACTACATGTCTTAGCCAATACCCTAGTAAAATTCATTTTAGCTCAGTTATGCCAAAGAACTTTCTATAAGCAATCCTAGGAATCCCCTCTGCAGAAGAGTCAGAGCAAACTGTGCTGTCCCTGTGAAGTCTGAAGATGCTGTAATTTTCTTTGTCACCTGCAGCAGTCAAGGACTGGCATGTTGTTTTTATGACAGCTGCTATGTGGTAGGTTGGCTATCTAGCCTTAAAGCATATAACTTTGCTTAGATAGAACATTTTTATTTATTTCATCACCATAATTCTTTGTTACTCAAAAATTGCTTAAAGGTCTTCTTTGCGGAGGCCCAGCGTGCGCATTGTGCATGCACAATAGCTTAATCTCTCTCCATTAATTTACAAACTACCATCTCCTGTCCTAGAAAAGACTGAATAATGTGTTTTGTTATGCATTTAATCGGCTTCCTGCGTTGTGCTGCTTCGGCAATGTTCCCACGATGTCAGGAAACAAAACAACATGATTGGGGTGTTTAGTGGATGTCCACAAATGTCTCCAGTTTGATATATCAGCACAGGCCAGTTCTGTAATCATCTTGCACAGTGGGCAGATTGTCCGTATATATCCCAAAACAAGCACTATTGACGGAAACAAACTGTACTACAGAAATATTCTACTTGTGTGTAAGTAATATAGTGTAATATAGCAAATACATAACATTAAAGGGACAATCACGCGTCAATTTTACACTATGCTTCTAAAATGTCATTTGGCCAATAACTACAAAATATGAAATATCTCACTCAATTCCTGGCCAAGCATTGAGACCAATGGGAGGAGCACCAAGTAGTCTATGCATTAATATATACATTGTCATATGCACCCATATGCAGTGTTTCATCCATACACTGCTCGGATACATACACTGCCCTGCACTAATATTGAAGAAGGCTGTGAAAAATTGTCTTTATTGTTTAACTTTGATCTATTGTTAAATAAAAATACACGCCGCAGGGGTCTCCTCTGCACTCCCTTCCCCCCGCCATATATATATATTTAACAAAGTATTGGGACACCTGACTGTGAGCCCAACAGGGACTTTTATACATAGACATTAATGTAGTTAGTCCCCCCTTTGCAGCTATAACAGCTTCCACTCTTCAGGGAAGGCTTTCCACAAGATTGTGATGTGTTTGTGGGAAGTTGTGTCTATTGATCCAACAGAGCATTTGTGATGTCAAGCACCGATGTTGGACTGTAAGGCCTGGCTCACAATCTCTGTTCCGGTACATCCCAAAAGTTTTTGATGGTGTTGCACTTAGGGCTCTGGACAGGCCACATCAAACTCATCCCATCATGTCTTTGAACCTTGCTGGAATAGAAAAGGGCCTTTCCCAAACTATTACCACAAAGTTGGAAGCATACCATTGCCCAAAATGTCTTGGTATGCTGAAACATTAAGATTTCCCTTCACTGGAAGTAAGGGGCCTAGCCCAAACCCTGAAAAACAGCCCCATACCATTATCCTCCACCAAACTTGGCATGTTCTCCATGCATCCACCAAACCCAGACTCACCCATCAGACAGCTTAGACAGAGAAGAGCAATTTATCACTCCACAAAACATGTTTACAGTGTTCCAAATTCCAGTGGTGGTGCGCTTTACACCACTCGATCCGATTCTTGGTATTGTACCTGGTGATGTGAGGGTCTGACGCAGCTGCTCAGCCATGGAAACACATTCCATGAAGTTTTGTGCTGATATTAATCACAGTGTAAGTATGGAACTCTTCATCTTTGGAATTAGCAGAGTGTTCGTGACTTTTAAGCACCATGCACCTCAGCACCCTGTGACCCCACTCTGTGACATTACGTGGTTCTCCACTTCGTGGCTTAGTCGCTGCTGTTCGTGAATGCTTCCACTTTCCAATAGCACATCTTACAGTTGACCGTGGATTTGTGGAATATCTAGCTTGGATGAAATTTCACAAACTGACTTATCGCAAAGTTGGCATTCTATCACAATACGACGCTTGCATTCACTGAGCTCTTCAGAACAACCCCTTTCTTTCACAGCTTTTTGTAAATGCAGACTGCGTGGCTAGGTGCTTGATTTTATACACCTGTGGCAATGGGTCTGATTGTAACTCTTGATGTTTCAAAATATCAGTGGTAACATACTTCAAATATATTATCTCACATGAATTCATAGGGGTGCCAATAATTGTGCCACACATATAATTAATATAATATATATTTTTAAAAACCTGTTGTGCTTGCAATTGTTTGATATCAATGCGAGCAGAGTATTTTTGTGTATTGTTTTAACAAAAGATCAAAAGTTTACCTATGGTGCTAATATTAGTGGCGGGCACTGTACAATGCAGGCAGAACAACTTGGGTGGCCTTAGCTTAGTATATATTGGTGTATATGGGCGTGTAGGAGCTTGTGAACAGCTTGACAAATACCTGTGTTCTACTGAGCAGAGCCGGAAGCTCCACTGCGCTAAACCCAGCCATGTAGGGCCAGTTCATTGGCTGAGAATGTCAGCTGAGCGCCCTCAAACAATTAACTATACCAAAGGCTATGGGTAGGCAACCTTCAGCACTCCAGATGTTGTGGACTACATCTGGCCTGATGCTTTGCCAGCAATACGGCAGTAAGAGCATTAAGGGAGGTGTAGTCCACATCTGGAGTGCCGAAGGTTGCCTTCCACTGCCCTAGGCCCTTCACAGTTTGACGACTCACCCTTGTGAGGGGAATGCCAGGGCACTCTGGCAACAGAACCACTACAACGGACTATAGTGGTTATGGTGCATAGAATGTTCCTTTAATGTGTATATGGACTGTGTGTAACTTTTGTTTAAAGTGTGTATGGGCAATGTGCGGGACTTGCATATAAATTGGTTCATAAAGCATAAAAAAGTCAGCTTCATAAATGGATTGCTAAAATAACATTTCTGTGGTTTTGCAGCAAAACCTTCGTACAAGACGGTGATATAACGCATTTAGACATACTGACACAGTTGCAATCTATTGGAATCGGGGCTCTCATTACACAACAGGCAAAGATTGCAGTATTGTTAGACAGTCCAGCCACCGGTAATGTCTTTTTTTTTTTTTAGTCCAGCCATGTAACCCAGAGGAACGATAGATTTCCAGATGAAATCTTATCCCAGAATTGGCACCTCTACATTACAGCACCAATCCTTCGGGGCACAGGTTCAGTGTTATTTTGTACTCAGTGACAGAAAGTGGATTTTTGAATGGTTATTTGAAAAACTTCAAGAAGCACTTTATACTGTTTTTGTTGTGTTGATTGATTGCCTGTGCTGCAAAGTGAACTATTGTCTCTCTCTGCTCTCTTTTTCTACTAAAATGTTATTTTTATTACAGATTTATTTTTCTCTTACATTTTCATTATTGATCGGTAAATGTATGCATCAATATGATTTTGCAGATCTTTTCTAAATGATGAAAAAGTTCAAATAAATACCTTCATGGATTTGATTAGTGTTTTAACTCATGCCGCACTTGGCCATGTGCGATACATTTGGCAATGGGTAATGAAGGTTTAAATAGAAGAGATACTGTAATACCCCTCCTTAACGATTCACATTTTCATACAGGTCACAGTTACTGTGATGCTATTAAATATTAAAATGCAGCATTACAGGATTTAGCACACGTTTCTTTTTTTGCTGACTGAAAGGAACAGGATCAAAATTATTTTTATTTTTTTCCTGTATCTCAGATTGGAGAATGGGGTCATAACAAATGCCTGCTTTATTTTGCTTTTTTCTTGCCCTGGGAAATAGAACTGTCCAAATAATTGTGTGCATAGAGGTGCTTTCTGAGGTTTTGGGGTATTCTTTGATAACAAAGGCTCACCGATCGATACCTACTATCCTGATCCTAACAGCCTTGTCCACTCACTGTATTTGTGAATTACAAGTCTAGTCTCTCGGTATTATCCCAGCCTTTAGGTACTAAGCAAATATTATAATAGGGACTTGTAAAACTAATCGTAGCCAACCTCTTTCTGATCTCTGATTCTAAAGTCACATAGAGGCATATTGTATATGTGTATTTGCAACCTTTTCATATACATGATATAATAACAAGTGTTATTTTGAACATGTCCCAAATTGTATATCCACACAAACACACACATCCGTAGTGACCGGACAATGCAGGGACCACTGCTGAAGCACTTTCTATATAGTTTTAGTGCCCAGATCACAGACCAAGCAAGCCTAATGATGCACTCACACTGTGCTGGATGCGGGACGCCAGGGAACTAATGCAGGACGGCGAGACAGGGCCCTGAAATTGGAACTGTCACGCCAGAAGCAGATTGTTGGGAGGTATGGTTAGTGAATAGCTCTGACCGTCTTAAATATGAATGATCCATGGGTATGGGTCAGTCTGTGTGTGTATGGGTGTGGGGGGCTTCAGTCTCTATGTGGGGGGGGGTCAGTCTGTGTGTATGGGTCAGTCTGTGTGTGGGGGGGCTCAGTCTGTGTGTGTGGGGGGGGCAGTCTGTGTGTGTGTATAGGTCAGTCTGTGTGGGGGGGCAATCTCTATGTGTGTGTATGGATCAGTCTGTGAATGTGTCAGTCTGTGTGATTGTATGGGTCAGTCTGTGTAACTGCTAGAGCTCCAAGAGAGAGATACCACTCATTTTGTGACCTCCCCTGTATCCGATGGAAAGGCAGCCTTCTCAACCACCACAGATCTGATGGTGCCACCCCTTTCCTGCAAGGTAAGATCAGGGAAAGGGGAATATTCATTTTTATTTTTTTAAACCATAAATAAAAAATTGTGAAGCTCTTCCCTATCCCACTCTCTACACCCCCCACATACAGTACACTCCCATCAACACAGAGTACACCTATGCATACACACACATAATCTCTTTACCCACATACCTTCACCCCCACACACATAAGCATACATACATGCTTCACCCATTACACACCTAATCTCATATGTATAATATAAAAACTACAGCTCTTTGATAAGCACACAATGCAACCCCAATACACATACGCACTTTACAGGCCCTCTAAGCACACACACACAATCTCAAAAGCTCCTTTACATGAGCATGTGCTCACACTACAACCCCTAGTTACATGTAGTACACCATAAACAGACTCCTTTATACAAACACTTCACCACAGCCCCTTCTAAACACCATGAAAAAGTATCTTGAATCTTCTGAAAAGGTTTTCGAGTTTCTGTGAAAAGGTGTCTTGCCTGTAATAAGGAAGGCACAGTAGTGGAACTATAGGCATTGCTGGTGCTGCGGTTACAACGAGGCCCATCGAGTGCCCATGCAATTAGGGCCACCCGATGGGCATGTGTCTTCAGGTGCCCAAAACAGTTTTTGCACCAGGGCCCACTCTATGTTAGTTCTGCCACTGTGCAGCAGCTTCCCCAGCACACAAGCTCTACCCCTGCATGGAAGATCACCTCCACGTACGCAAGCTGCGTCCCCAATCTCTGACTGAGACACACACTGAGACACAGACACATTTTCTCACAATTTGCTATTTTTATTTTTATTTAAATCCACATAGCCTCCCTACCTTTGTGAGAGCTGAGTGGATCTTTCCCTGGCATCCAGTATGTCTCCACTCAATCTTCCTGCAGTTTTGATGCTTAGTTTCCCTTTAATGTGGCCCTCGTTACCAACAATTTCTGGAGCAGGAGAGAATGGCTGTCCCTGAGCTGATTTATTAAGACGATTTACATTAATATAGTGCCTTTGACGGTCAGTGTGCTTCGGAGCCCCTAGTGTGTTGAAATCTGGTTTTCTACTATAGTTAGATCTGTTTCTAGCCACCTGCGTGTGACTTGAATAGAAATTAGAGCTGAATCTCGCTAGGATATACACAGGATAATTGAGAAAAAGACAGCAGCAGGGTACCTGATCACCCGAAGCAGACTAGGAAACAAATTTCATGCTTTAACTTGAAGCTGACAGCAGCAGAAGCTGCATTTCAGATCAATCACTTCGCCTGTCAGCCTTACAGGGTTAAATTTGTGGTCCTACACCTGTCGTACGATGCGCGTTTAGTTTTTTTAAACGTCGCTGAGAAGCACAGCATTTTCCTTTTTATTTCCTTTTCAACATCTGTGCAGGGAATCCAGTTCTTGATGCTGTCATATACTTTCCATTCGTTTAGGAGTGATGAGCTGCTTCACTGCAAATGTGTGGCAGCCACAATATTTACAAAATTTACAGCCATCCAAATGTATTTAAATCTGCCTTAGCTATATCAAATCTGAGCGTAATATGACTCAGTATACGTTTTCGAGGATATCTCTACTGTACAGACTACCATGTTTGTCGTAGAAACAAGGCTGTTTATTTTATTTGTTTGACTTATTTTGCTGTTTTCATGTTATTTTAACTCAAAATGTATCTACTAACACTTTGTATATTCCATGACCAGTGATGATGAGACAGACAATCCCCCTGCTCCCATCTATTCACATGATAATTTGGCATGGGGGATTCTTATTTATGCAACCCCAATATGCTTGGTTGCATACTGCCATACTGTTGCTGTAGTGTGTGACATGGTAGGAAAATGAAGAAAAATGCAATAAAAGTGTTTAAAACTTAATCTGTCATAACTAATAGATTATTCACTATACCAGAGCCGTAGCTATCTCCTTTTGCGCCTGAGGCAAGAACAGAGAGTGCTCCCCATGATATTGATCTAGAGAAAGACTGTGGTACAGCATGATTCCTATCATTATATATTGATCTAGACATAGAGGGTGGGATATCGTGACTCCTGTTTGTGGGATTGAGCTGTGGGGGTAGGTGCTGTTGTCTTCATGTGGATAGGGTTTGTGAGGGGAGATAGGGGCTGTACGTGTGTGTGTGTGTCAGAATTGGGGCTGTCATGTTTATGGAGGTATGAGCAGTATGGGTGTGTTTCTGTGAAAGCAGGACTAGATTGTGTGTGATGGGTTGCAATGTGGAAAGATAGGGTAGAGGGAGATAGGGGCTCTAGTGTGGTATCCTTAAATATGGAAATCCCACATAAAGGTTTCAATTAAGGAAGTTATTTACAACAGCTGAACGATCAGAATTAAGAAAAGCCCTTTTCTTAATTTTGATATTTAAATTGTTTAGTAGATAACTCCCGTATAGCTATCCTTATTTGGGATTGCCATCTTTAAGGATAACAAATTTAGGGAGCTATAAACTAAACACATACACATTTATATACATATCAACATATAACCACAGATATGTACACACACAACCACAGATATACACACATAGACATACAAACAATCACAGATACACACATAACCACAGACATACACATAATCACATACACAATCACAGAACCACAGTCACACATACAATCACAGACTTACACATACACTCACATAATCACAACATACACATTTAATCACAGACATAAACACATAGCTCAGCTCAGCACTAAACAGTGAATGGGCAGCTATACACCAATATATAAAATATTTTTTATGTTAGCTAAATCTTGGAGTTTTGCTTTCTGGTTGTCTACTCACCACACTGTATTAAGGTTTGTTCACTAAATATTAAATTGTGTTGAATTTAAAACCAAATTGCTAAATTCAGGCTAAAATATTCTAAATATGTCTAAAGCGGAGTTAAAATTTTTCTAAATGAATTGTTATTCTCTACATTTTACATTTCGGTTTCTAAATAAATAAATCATTTTCATTATTGTGTGACCTAAGTTTTCAAAGGCTAACCTTTGGGCACTGTGCATTTTCTGAACTGCATTTCCCATGATTCTCAGGCAGCCTAAATGTGGTCAGACATTTTTTTTTTTAATATGCTTGGCATGCTGAAAAATGTTACACCCTTTGTGCTACATGATTACCAAGTAAGAAGCTAACAGTTTTTTTCTTGTCTTCTAGATGGAAATTCGCTACGTGTACAGAAGCCATTAGCACCATAATTGCTGTCTATCACTATGACAACCAGTCGCTGCAGTCACCTTCCTGAGGTCCTACCAGACTGCACAAGCTCAGTCCCATCCGGAAAAACAGTGGAAGATTGCACCAGTCTTGTGAACGGGCAGCCACAGTATGTCATGCAAGTATCAGCAAAGGACGGTCAGCTGCTGTCTACTGTAGTACGGACTCTAACTACTCAGAGGTAACAATTCCCCCTCCTCTAGAAACATCAGTGTGAGCAATGTATTATTAAATAAAAAATTCAAGCACCATTACCAATATTACACTCTTTTTGGTGCCAGGAATGTCTTGGCACCACCCCCCCTTTGGAAGTTGTCAAACTGTTTTAGAAGTTTTTGATATCTTATGCCGGGTACCGTTTCCTGCACGCACTGTTTTTGCTGGAAAGCTGGGAAATTCTAAGCAGGAGCTTCCCTGAGCTATCCAGAGCTAAACCCTCCAGTGCAGGCTGAGTGTCATTGGCTGAGAATATAGATAAAATAAATTAGGTCCAGGCACTCAGGATTGCTGCAGAAAGGCAGGTTTATTGGAACAAAAAATGCAATGTTTTGGCCTACACAGAGGCCTTTATCAAGCATAGTGCATGAGCGAGCTTCTTTGTGACTTGTAGAGACCAAGGAGTTTCTCTAAGCCTTTGTCTGTTATCAGAGTTAAATTCTTTATTTTTGTTGCAATGCATTACCATGGCTTTTCCCAAGTTAAAAGGTTAATCGAGACGTGGCCTGCGTACTCTTTTTCTAGAGGGGTATTCGCTACACCTCACTGACGAGGCCCAAAGTAGGCCGAAACAATCATCTGGCGTTGCTGTGTCTCTCTCGTGGGAGAACTGCATTTCAGCATTTCAGTTCTGGACTGCCCATGCGATTGGTATCAGTCGGATAGGTTTCAGAATATGTTATCTCTGTAATGGCACAAGTGAGCAAAAACTATTTTGAGACCTGAGTGGGGATTTACCGAAGTGCAAGCTACTGAGTTTCTCTAAGCTTCTGTCTGTTCTCAGAGTTCTCATATTCTTTGTTTTTGTTGCAGAGACCATGGAGTACCCCTGCGGTAGTGTATTTTACCGGCCCGTAGAGCACTAGTAACAGGGTGCAGCGATTGCCTCCATTGCATTGTAGTCCTTTAAAGGTCTGAGTCGAATGCCAGGGTATGTTATTCAAGTTCTAGAGTGGGAGAGTCTCTGACTGCTGAAATTACTGCCATCTTGTCCAGGTGTGTGACAAATTGCATGATGAGATCCCTGGAGGCCTGATTATGGTTTTTTGTTTGTGCATGGATCCTATAGAAGCTGTGGATGAAAAAGCTCTTGGCCTGCTTAGGTAGTAAGAGATGGTGAAAAGGGCATCTCAAAAAATGCAGTAGCTCCAGCGGTTCTAAAGTGTCTTATATTCTTGCGGCGGTTGCGATCTTCATGGTCCTCCATATTCTGCGCCATATCAGCCGAAGTCTGCAATAAGCATTTTTGCTTAGCAACCACAGAGCCTTGTCCTACCTTTAGGTCCAGTGAGTCCTCCTCTGCAGCTCTAATTCTCCCGGTGAGGGTATGTAACTATTCCCGCAGTATTGAGATGTTAGCTTGAAATATATGCACATATATCCCCTAGAATTACTTTTATGTGACTCTGAGTAGCTGTATTATTAGATTTCTCAACGGAGGACGTATGGTGCAATCCCCCTGAGGTGGGGATCTTATCTAATGTGTCCATTGAGAGTACCTCTGCAGATGTTGAATCCTCCTCTTGCTGAACAGCCATCTTAGGTGAATCTCGCTGTAGGCCTCCACCAATGAAATCCACGATATTCTGGGATCCAGATCCCATAATAGGTTCATGTTTCTTCATACACATCCCCATATTGGCGAGTTACAAATCAAATGCCCTCCAATCAGTAAAATGACAGATTGGCTTAGTTTAAACAGCTTGTAAATACAGAGCTCAGACTAAACACTCCTGCTATCTTCTTTCGGCAGCTATCTCACCTTGGTTACATTTCACATTTTCTAAGAGCAAGGAAAACATTTTAGGTGCTTATCCATGGGGATTTACATATATATGTATTTACATATATATGTATTTTACTGTATTTTACTGTTCTCTGTGCTGATGGTCAGCTCTCTACAATCTCTGTGTACAGTACAGACATACTCTAAGGACGATGATACATGGGAAAATATTCTGTATAACATTACCTGCTTAACATTTTAAAGAAAAAGTGTGAGACTCTTGCACAACCGAGAAGTTTAGTTAGGTACGGTTTTATTTTTTTTCTATTCTGTTTTTCATGTATTTGTTTATATATATGTGTACTTGATTGATGAGGCTGTCAAGTCACAGACTGATATATAATGTAGATAATGGTGTTGAGATGCACATTTAACGTTCTATAAAGTAATGGCTAATTTGCAATACGTGATGAATTCTCAACAAGAACATTTATGTTAAAATCAATATGACTTACATGAATAACTTTTCGGTTTAAAATATAAAATGGTACATATATGCAGACTGTGGTAGAACTAACAAAGAGGGCCCTGGTGCAAGAACATTTTAGACCCCTCATATGGCAAGGTGGCCAAAAGGTTGTTCACAATCCTCATACAACTCCAACAATACGTTGCCAGCTGGGAATCTACCATTTGTCCATCCTTGCAGAGTTATACTTAGCACTGATCAATTTTTGTGTGCTTGTTTTTCTGTGGAGTATGTATCTGTGAATGTAAGGGTTTATTTGTGTGTAGTGTTGGCATTTGAATGCAGTTGTGAGGTTTTATGTACTATTGCCAGGTGTAACTGCACACATGTAGAGCCTGCCCACTGGACCACCGGTGAATGGAGCACTGAAAAAAAAAAAAAAGGTACGTAAGTGTGGGTAGGTTGGTCACAGCCTTCCCACAGCCTGCCCTCAGCTCACAGCCTGTCACCTCCCTCACCATGCCCCCTACAATGTCATCTTCACATCCTGTACCCCCCACTGTCACCATCATACACTGCCCCCCACTGTCACCCTCACACCCTGCCCTTCACCACTGTCACCCTCACACCCTGCACCCCCCGTTGCCCTGACACTGTCACATCACATCCTGCCCCACACTGTCACCCTGTCACTTTAACCCTCCATCCCTGCCCCTCCCACTGTCACCCTCACATCCTGCCCCCATGCTGCCATCCTCACATCCTGCTACCCACCACTGTCACCCTCACATCCTGTCCCCCACACTGTCACCCTTACATCCTGCACCCTACACTGCCCCCTAAAACTGTCACCTTCACATCCTGTCCCCATACTGTCATCCTCACATCCTGCCCCCCACACTGTCACCCTTACATCCTGCACCCTACACTGCCCCCTAACACTGTCACCTTCACATCCTGTACCCACACCTTGCCCCCACACTGTCACCCTTACATCCTGCCCCCTACACTGTCACCTCCACACTGTCATCCTCACATCCTGCCCCCATACTGTCATCATCACATCCTGCCCCACACCAGTGTCACCCCCACACTGTTACCGTAACATCCTGTCCCCATACTGTCATCCTTACACACTGCCTCCCACCACTGTCACCCTCACATCCTGCCTCACATCCTGCACCCTACACTGTCACCCCCACACCCTGCAAACCACCACTGTCACCCCCACACTGTCATTGTCACCCTCACATACTGCCTCCTGCCATTGTCACTCTCACACCCTGCCCCACACATGGTTACCACCACACCCTGCCCCCACAGCCTTCCTACACACTGCCCCCCTATACTGTCCCCTTCCTACGCACTGCCCTCCTATGCTGTCACCTTCCTACACACTGTCCTGCCATTCCTGCCTACAGATAAGAGGCAGGAAGGGGGAATATCCCCAATTCAATTTAAACTGCTCGCCCCCATCAGCATTTATCCAACTCTACACAGACACTACATGCACTACACAGACACTACTACAGACACTGCATCCACCATACATACACTACACACACTGGCTCCAGTATACACACACAGACAATATATTCAATACACACACTGCATACAATACACAATACATCCATGACACAATTACAGACACAGCATCAAAAACACACAGACGCAACATCCACTAAAACACTGAATATGATATACACACTGCATCCACTACACAAACAGACATTACATTCACTGCACACACTGCATGACATAATGGATGTTGGCGTGCTTTTGATGCAAGACTGGGGGGGGTGGGCAGTATTTCATCCTTGGACCCAGGCAGCACAATGGGCTGGCCTTGGCTTTATTACACTATTTTATATTTTTCTTTCTTCTGAGACAATTTGGGAAAGAGAGAGGATATCCTTTGACATTGCTGTATAGAAGAGGGGAGTGGTCGCCCTAACAGACTAAAAATCTCTTTAAACCAGAGCTTAGTTAGTGAGTGTTGCATTGAAATTATTTTAGAATCTCAATTTCTGAAGAATTTTTGCTATTATTTATGTTTGTATTTAAATGGATATACTCCTGGTTTAATAAGGAAAGCCAATTGTCTACATTTTTTAAATCAATTTCACATTCACACTTTAAAGGACCACTATAGGCACCCAGACCACGTCAGCTTAATAAAGTGGTCTGGGTGCCAGGTCCATCTAGGGTTAACCGTGCCTGCTGTAAACATATGGGTTAATCCAGCCTCTAGTGGCTGTCTCATTGACAGCCACTAGAGGCGCTTCCGTGCTTCTCACTGTGATTTTCACAGTGAGAAGACGCCAGCGTCCAAAGGAAAGCATTGAGAATGCTTTCCTATGGACTGACTGCCCGTGCGGCTCTTGCCGCGCATGCGCATTCAGCCGATGAAGTCCGAAGAAGGAGGAGATTCCCCAGTGCCGAGGGAGCCCGGCGCTGGAGAAAGGTAAGGGATTTAACCCCTTCCTCCCACTTCATATACAAGATGAACAAATAAAAACAAGAATTTTTTTTAAACCAGTGGATGCCAATAGGTATATTTAAAAAAAACAATTGTTAGAACAAACCCAGGCTTAATAATGCACCCATGGGTCAATTCTTAAGAATTAGACGCAACTGCTCGAATGAACAGGATTTTACAAGTCAGGCAAAGAAAATAAAAGACCAATTTCTGGAAAAAATACGAAGAGACCAAACTAACAACAGCAATGGAAGAAGTGAGAAACATTCCAAGAGAACAACTATTGGTCTACAAATAAAGAGATACCAGGAGAATGAGCACAAATGAGGCACCCTTTATATGCAATTTCAATGGTTATAATAATAAAAGTGAATAAGGTAATTAAAAAATACTGCCATATTTTACAAGGGATCCAGTTCTTAAAAATCTTTTACCCACACAACCAAAAATTATTCATAGAGGTGCTGCTAATCTCAAGAGATCTCTAGTCCATAGTAGTGAGGGCCCACAAATAGCAAGACACGTTTTGAATCAGAAGAATGGCTTTTATGGCTGTGGTACATGCTTGGCATGTAGGTCAACAAAAAGCAAAAAAAGACACCTAACTAACATCAAAGAACACATTAATATAGATTATACCATCAGGGATCAGCTCACATGTTTTTCAAAAGGGGTAATTTGTTTATTGAAATGCCCCTGCAATTTATTATAATATTGGGAGGACCATCAGATGTGTAAACATCAGAATATCGGAGCATGTAAGAAATATTAAAAAGGGACTGGAGACCCATAGTGTCTCCAACCACTTTAAGATTCATCATAATCAAAATGCAGAAAACCTGTTCTTCTGCCCTCTGAAGTCAGTTAAAGGACCAGTATAGGCACCCAGACCACTTGAGCTCAATGAAGTGGTCTGGGTGCCAGGTCCCTGTAGTTTTACCCCTGCAGCTGAAAACATAGCAGTTTCAGAGAAACTGTTATGTTTCACTGAGGGTAAATCCACTGACAGCCGTTAGAGGTGCATCCACGATTCTCACTGTGAAAATCACAGTGAGAAGACGCTGGACTTCCAAAGGAAAGCATTGAGTAATGCTTTCCTATGGGCGGTTTTAATGCGTGCGTGGCTCTTGCCGCGCATGCGCATTCAGAGCTGACGTCAGAGGGGGAGGTGAGTTCCCAAGTGTTCCCAAGCGTTTTAACCCCTTCAGCCCAGCGGGAGGGGGCTCTGAGGGTGGGGGGCACCTAATGACCCTATAGTGCCAGGAAAATCGAGTTTGTTTTCCTGGCACTATAGTGGTCCTTTAAGAAAGATTGGAGAGGGGGGACTACAATTGAAAAATAGTAACAGAAGAAATTAAATTAATTTATAATTTTAATACCCTAATTCCTTAAATTCAGACTTTGAGGTCTGCCATTTCTTCTAATTGAGATTGAATATCTATACTTATGGGCACATTATAGTCCGATTCCCTATCATCATCTTAAAGTTAATATTTTAAAGATAAATTTTTTCATTCACTTTCCCACATTATGGTGTATTTTGAAAGGTTTTTATACACAGCTCAGAGGGTGCACTATACAATTATTTATCTCCCTTGTATTAATATTTCATTGTTTTTATACAAGGAGGTGCATTATGGAATCGACTCATATCCTTTTTTTGTAATATTTTAGTAATATTTTATTTTTTTGATTCTATTACATCCTAGAGCTGGCTTTTCATTTATTATAAATATGGTTCTTTCTAATCCAAGTGACAATTTTTTACCCACCAAATGTACATGTATTTTTATCCCATAACTGGTTTCCTATTAATACAGTATTATCCAGCTCAAGAGAACATTCTTAGTACAACTTGTGCTTAAGATGGGTATAAATTATTACTTTGTATATATGCAGATATAAGACCAACACTGCGACTTTCACGGAGGACTAAAATCCCCCAGTGGAATGCACAAGTCACTCGGCATGCATTCCACTGACGCCGACCATGCGTTCTAACGACGCAGGTCACTCCAACCGGATGTAGAGAGCACGACGTCTGTATTGAAACAATGCATTCCAAGTGTGGACAGCCAGACCCGGAAGTACCCACAAGACAAGACTTAAAAGGCCGCCAAGGAGGCTCCCTACAACATACACAGACTGAGGAAACCCCCATCATAGGGCGAAACACGTATCGGACCTACTAGCCATCAGGCAGTGCCAATATTGGACCAATTTTGACTTATTTGAACTTTTTTCTTTTAACCATCAAATATTTATTTTTATTGCAAACTGTGCACTTTGATTAATTTTATTTCATTTAATAAAGCCTTTTTATATTGGAGAGAAGCTTTTCATCTCATCTTTACTCCAGAATCTTTAAAGGCTACACAAAGACCGGCTGTAAGAAGGATGGGGACATCCTAATAAGAGTCCCTCTGCACTACCCCTGAGAGCCATATGTTAAGATTTGGCTCCATGCTTATGAGTATCTGATATTCACAATATCTCTACGTTATTTATGCTGGCAATATTGTTATGTTTTTGTTTTCCTTTATAGAATCATCAGACGTGTGTTCCACCCATTGTATGTATTTTAGACCAATGTAAAAAAAAATTTTTAATTTTTTTTACCAGTGAACAGAATACTGGCAATAAATAAATAATTTAGTGGAAAATTCTTCTTTCTCTGTTCAAATATTTTGTGTTATGATGAGCCAGCCACTTATTTTTTAATATGTGGTAAATTTGCAATGTCAGTAAAGGAAGTTGTTTGTTAAATAGTTTCAGGAGTCCCAGAAGTGTCACATGCAAGAATTGCCTCCGAAAGCTGCTTAGAACATTCCGCCTGCATTTTAATGCATCTTATCATTAAGTAGCTGAGATCAACTTTACATATTTTAAATATGACTTCCACACTTTGAAAGAAAATTCCTGTTCTCTGACCAACACTGTGCAAGTGGTTTAAGCTCTGTCTCAACAGTTGTCAAAAAAACATTATAGGATTTGTAGACTTTCATGTGTGTGACCAAGATACAGTAAAGTATCTTGGTTGGCCTTATTTCTAAATGACATGCCTTCAGCCAACTGTGACTTGTAATGAGAAAAAAAAACACCACTAATGGAAATGCTGTGTCGTGCCTGCCAAATATTTCCAAAACTTTTTGTATGAAGAAGACTGCTGAGTATAGAACTTACAACAATTTATGTAACAGTAACTGGACTTATGTTGGATCTTTCTATGCTTACAAATGCATAGGGTGACCTTCATATTTAAACCAACTTTGTGCCTGCCCAATATCTAAGATGAGCAGAGGGCTTTCCATTTCAGTGGTTCTCATGAAGAAATATGATTGGATATTGTGAGAATTTGTAAGAGCAACCTATAAAATATATATTTAACTGTGAGACTCATCAAATTGTAGCAGACTTATTTCACTTTAAGGACTTAATGGACCTCAGCTCAGGTTCAGAGATGGTCAGTTTCATATTTTGCAAAGGATTTTGGGGGGAAATGCCACAGATTGCTTGGCTGTACACACTTACTGGACACATTAGCTCAAGCATGTCAAAATCAAAGTCTAGCACGGGCCAAATAAACAAGGTTTAAGTTTGTGGGCCACAAAAAAAAAAACAAAAAAAACATTTTCATAGAAACGTAGGTTTATTTTGAAAAGTACAGTATAAAAAAAACAAAAAAAAAACAGCATCCCCTTTACTAAATCCCAGTCCCCCCCATATACCAAATCCCAGTCCCCCATTCTACTAATTCCCAGCACCCCCCTCTAGCTAACAAGCAGACTCCATTCACATTGCCACTGCCAGTATGCGACTCCGGAGTCTGGCCTCTGGTATACCCCAAATGGCGCTGTTCGCACCCTGTGCCAAAGTGGATCCACCCTCTATTTCTTGAAACCCTGTAAAGGAGCAGCACTTCGACGTCACATTGGAATGTGACATGGTGTTGCGTACCCCAGTGCACCCCCGGGTCCTCCACTGTCCAGCCGCAGCCATCGCAACACTGACCACTGACTGACACACACCCTCATTCACAGATAGACACACTCACTGACAGACATACACAGACACACACACACACACATTTACTGACACACACACTGACACAGACACACATACTCACTGACAAACACACACACATACTTTACACATTCTTGCACACACTCACATCATATGTATTTATGCCTGGGGTCCAGTGGGGATCTTCTATCTGGAGATCTCCTTCCTGCTACTCACTGCTCCCTCACACATTTAGTGATGCCTGAATATGATGTCATATTCTGGCACCCGGCATCACTACAGACGGCACGCGTGAGGGAGCAGTGAGGAGCAGGAAGACTGAGCTCCTCCACCGACCTCTCTGAGTCCTGGCCGGGTAAATTTTAGCAGAGTAGGCACCTGCAGTGTGGAGAAAGCAGGTGCCTACTCTGCTTTAACACTAAGCATGTACTCGCGGCTCGCCGTGCCACAAAGATGTCCTTTGTGGGCCGCGAGTTTGACATCCTTGCATTAGCTAGTCTTTTAGATACACTCTTTTTTTTTTTTCTTCTAACGCTGCGAACATTAGTAGGGCCAGACGGCTTCTTTTTTTTTTTTTTTTTTAAGTTTTAATGTTCTATAATCGCTTTCTAATGTGCTTTTAGGAGAGATGGATGTGCTAGGCTTTTTCCTATTGAAGTCAGAAGTCTCATTGTTCAGTTACTTTGACTCTCACTAGGATCATAACATACAGTCAAGACATACATTCTTTTACATGACTGAAGACTTTAGGCATTGAATGATGTAATACACAACTGTATATTTTTCTTTAGCTTTTGCTCCATTGAGGATTACTTTCACCAATTCATTGAATAATTTGAAAGTTTACCTATTACCTGTGGGATTGTTTTACAATAAAATTATTTATTCTCTGCTTTGGCCCTCTCAGGACTGGTCTT
The DNA here is from genome assembly GCA_933207985.1 of Pelobates cultripes. Taxonomy (NCBI): domain Eukaryota; kingdom Metazoa; phylum Chordata; class Amphibia; order Anura; family Pelobatidae; genus Pelobates; species Pelobates cultripes. Next base: position 235,559,771 of record OW240916.1, read on the forward strand.
ACACATAAGGTATAGACAGGACAGAAGCGCGTACCACTCTATAGAGTGGCCAGGCTGACTCAGGAAACAGATGAAATGACTGCAAGCAGACTGTTAGGAAGCATACATAAGACGAGGTCAAAGAGTAACAGAGAATCAGTAAAGCGTGAATACAAGGCAAGCTGAGGATTACAGAAATCAGGAAAAGTAAAGCAAGTCAGAGTCAGATATCAGAAATAAATAACTACGAAAACGCACTGTTTAGTAAGATAACTAGAAGTATACATACCCTATACTGGGTTTTGATTGGTTACAGAGACATATGATGTCATAAGTGTGTGCTACCAACTGCACATCATCAATAAAATGTCAAAAAAACATAATGTACGAATAAGAGAAAGGAAAGGCATTTGTTGCCATCGAGGACGTTGGATGGATGCATCAAAACCGGAGCAAGAGCAGAGTCTCACGTGCGCCAGAACGCAGAAGGGACTTAATGTCTCAGACACTTGTGACCCACCTGCACCACAAAGGAGTAAGTACCATAAGAGGTCCTATATTGGCCCACTTCTTTAATTGTTGGAAGCAGTAGAAAATGCAAGCACTGGAAATTATGGGTAACATGGTTTTCCAAGATTTAATGACAAACTAAGAAAAGAAGCCTGTTCTGTGTCTCCATTAACACATCAAGTGCTGTGAATTATCACACAAGTACACACTTAAGTATTCCTTGTAAGTTTTCAGCTTTTAAATAAAAATTTCAGCGTAATGTAACCAGCTCCAACACCATTGTGACCCTTAGGCAGAAATACTGAACATCACATTCATATATAATTACTACCATTTTAATATACATTAATTTACACCAATCTTTCAACTTCTATAATCTAGTTCAGAGATATTAGTATGCTCCCTTCTCACACAGTCAAACACTGTATCCCCTTCCTGTTATTTATCATAAACCTGCCACGGGCTGTAATTACTACTGTAAGTGACCGATGTTTTCACTTACTTTGCAATGGGTTTGGATTTGTGTCCTGTGTGTTAATGGAGACTGCAAAGGAAAGACATGAGGAATAGATGAGAATGCAGTTCCAGTAAGCTACATGGTCACTTGATATCACATAATCCCTGTGCCCCACACGCATATAATGTCTCTGCCTTCTGTCTATGACATACAATTATTACAGAACCTAATAAAAAGTCCTGATTTTGGGCCACCACCTGCTGCCACAGTCTATTTACTCTTGAGTCCAACTGTTGGAGACACCAGAGAAAAGTTTCATAAATGCCCCCCACACACACACACACACACACACACACTCCCTTATCTATGCATCATATTACTGACACTTTTCGCAAGCCCCTGTTTCATATTTTCTAATTTTGTGAATTATGATATAGTATTGTACCGGAGGATTGGTGGAGGCAGATGTGGTTCCTATATTCAAAAATTATTCAAACTTCTTGCCTGGAAATTATAGACCTTTGAGCTTAACTTCTGTTCGTGGGAAAGTATTTGAAGCCTTATTAAGTGATAATATTCAGGAATTAATTGGGAAGAACATTGTTATTAGCAATAATCAGCATTTTTTTTTAAAGATAGGTCATGTCAAACTAACATAATTGCATTCTACGAAGAAGTAGTATAGATCAGGGTGTCGCAGTGGATGTGATATACTTGGATTTTGCAAAGATGTTTGATGCAGTTCCTTTACAACAGGTTATTTGTTCTTGGGTAGAACTAGTGGCGTACTAAGGGGGGTGGGGGGGAATTTCTGCCTGTAACTGTGTGTGTTACTGTCTGCGTGTGACTGTCTGCCTGGAACTGTGTTTGTGTGAATCTATGTGTGTGTGTGTGTGTGTGTGTGTGTGTGTGTGACAGTCTGTGTGAGTGAGACTGTCTGCCTGTAATTGTATGTGTGACTGCCTGTAACTGTGTGTGTGACTGTCTGCCTGTAACTGTGTGTGAGAATCTGTGTGTGTGTGCATGTGTGACTGTCTGCCTGTAACTGTGTGTGTGACTGTCTGCCTGTCACTGTGTGTGTGACTGTCTGCCTGTGACTGTGACTCTGTGTGTTTGTGTGTGTGTGTGTGTGTTGCTAATATTGTTGTGTAAAAAAAATGAATTATATTGTAAGATGATGAGCAGGGGCTTTAGAGGGAGAGGCAGGGTTTTTTGGAAAGGTGGGTGCAGGGGATTTGTAGAAGGAGACAGAGATTTTGTACATGGGGGGCTGAGCAGGGGATTTGTGGAAGGGGGTGCAGGGGTTTTGTGGGATGGGGGCAGGACATGTGTTTTGTAGAAGGAGACAGGACAGGGTTTTTTCAAAGTTTACACATTTGTGCAATTTATAAAAAGAAAACATTTTAAAAATATTGCGGGTGTTTTTTACATTTTTATTTTTACACAGGATCCGCCCTGGGTGCCAAATTCTCTAGGTACGCTCCTGGGTAGAACATTGGCTTAAAGATAGAGTATAGAGAGTTGTTATTTTCAAACTGGGCAAAAGTGGTATCCCTCAGGGCTGTGTTTTGGGACCGCTTCTACTTAACATATTTATAAATGATCTTGAAATAGACATTGCAAGACATGTTTTGGTGATTGCAAATGAACTCTGTAAAGTGATACAATGTGAGCAGGATATTGCTTTTCTTAAATAGATTGAGGGACTGGGCACTCAAACAGCAGAAGATTAAATTGAAAGCAAATAAAATGCAGTTATGCACCTCAGGATAAAGAATGCACAAGCAACTTGCTCCCTAAATGGTAGTGAATTAGGGATGACAACATACGAGAAGGATTTGGGAATTTTATTACATGACAGGAGGCTTTCAGTGTGGCGGCGGCCATCTTGGATCTCGCGGCTCGCGAGACCAGCGGCCGCCATCTTGTGGCATCACCCACTCGGTCTGCCTCAGTTCTGGAGGTCTACAGCCACATCTCTCCTTATGCACAGTGCCTTTGATACTACATTCAAGGTAAGATTTTTTTCTTTATATCCTTGGCATATCTACCTTATGTTTATTTATCTGTACACAACCAATTGATCACTTATATCCCCTTACTGTTTCAGATTCAACTTCCACTCCCATTATCCTTATCCAGGCAGGGGTCCCCACAGAAAGTCTCTGCTGCTGCTGTAGTATATGTGCACTATAGGGCTCAATACCCTGCCTATCAGCGCTCTACTGGTGTAATCTCTGCATACTGGGTGCTGCCCAGAGTAAAATCCCAATACATCATTTACACCCTGCTGGGGTGATATACATTTATATATATATATATATATATATATATATATATGTATTACTGCTGGTACTTATTGTTCCTGAGCTATTCCACCCTGCTGGGGTAATTAGTACTGCTGGTACTATTCTCAGAACATTACCCTGCTGAGGTTATATCTGGTACTGCTGGTACCATAACTACTGTAGGATCATCTCCTATTATTGACCCCTGCCTCAACTGCCCTCTTATCAGTGCCAAGTCCTTGCCTACATTATGGAAGAGTCTCAGCCTACTCCAGTGGACTTTCAGTCCATGGTTAATGCAGCGGTGGCCGCATCTATGGAGAAGCCCCTATCCCACATGATGACTATTCAACCTGAACACTCCAGGCCATCAAATCCACGCCGCACACGCCAAGATACTGAGCCTGAGGACTCCGAAACCCAGACCAAGGACAACACCTGGGTTAGCAAACGCCACTGGAAAAGGGAGAAGGACCCCAAACCGAGCAAGGGCAAACACCCCGCTAAGAAAAGCAAAACGGCGGCCACCGTCACCCCTGCCCCTCTCCAAGTGTTCTCCTCAGAGGAGGAGGAAGATATTGATGACACTGTGGCCATACTGGATGAATGGCAGGTTAACGCATCTCAATCCGATGATGCCTGGGGCTCAGAATCTAAACCCTTTCATACAGGGGATTCAGATTCATTCGCTGCAGAATGGCAAGGGACGGGGGACACCTCCCTGCCACAGGACGAGGCTATTCTGGACCCTATGGGCCAGGTGCTCTTTGACCCACGTAACATCAGACACCCTCGCTCGACATACTGGACACCTCTGGAACACCTCGCTAAATGTATGCACCTATGGCTGCGTAAACCTATGGACAAGGTAGTCCGCAACCGATTGAAGTCGGAATGCCCCCGCCCTTCCCTACCAGATCAAGTAGCCCTGACACCTGAATTTGACCAGGTAATCACTAACCTTCAAGAGTAGAGGTGGTCACAACCCCCGCCGCGGGGTGGAGAGGGGATTCAAAGGAGTCCAAGACAAGCTACTAGATACCTCCAGACCCCTCTCCCGCATCATGTACCTGGCAGACAATGCCTTCCAACGAGCAGACCAGTTCGATGCCGACATGGTCAGGGAATGGGCTCACGATATCTGCGAATGGGTTCAACGCGGTTTTTGTTTCCTTGTAAACGCAAATGTGGCCCTCTCATCTGGAGTTGGGCACCAAAGAACTCGGACCTCTGGCACAGGGCAAATTATTTGGAGACCTATTCCTAAAGGAATTGAATCGCCATGTGAACGTCTTTACCTCACTAAGTAAAGTTCAAACGTCAATGAGGAGGGTCTTCAGACAATACACCTTTATGGGTGTTTTTGGACGGGCTGGCCGCCACAGGGGCGTGCTGTCAGCCGTTTCTGGCCATCAGGCCCCCGATCCTCAAGACCTCAACCCTTCTACCCGGAAGTGGGATACCGCCAACCTTTCACCTACTCAAGCGGTTCGGACAGAGGACACAGTACCCGTCGACGTGGCAGATCCCGCTTCGCACCAGGTAAGCTACCATCTACCTCCGACCACCTTGCATGCAGGTCGTCTCTCCCTTTTCTTTCAGAACTGGACGACCATTTCGTCAGACGCTTGGATCCTTTAGACGGTACGAGGATACGTCATAGATTTCGTCACCACACCTTATTAAGAATTCCCACCACGACCGCTCAACCGTTCGGCAGAGGACACCAGACTCATCCAAGTCGAACTTCGTGAACTCCGCAACAAGGGCGTGATAGAACTCGCCCCGGACTCCGGAGGGTTCTTCAGCAACAACATCTTAGTAAAAAAGAAAACAGGAGACCTCCGGCCGGTCATAAACCTCCGTACACTCAACACCCACGTGGTCTACCGCCACTTCAAAATGGAGGGAATTCACCTCTTACGGGACCTCCTGCAGGACAGCGATTGGTTCACAAGATTGGACCTCAAAGATGCCTACCTTTCAGTACCAGATCACGCCAATAGCAGATGTTTTCTCCGCTTCATGTGGTACGATCGACCATGGCAATTCACCTGCCTTCCTTTCAGCCTCATTTCGGCCCCATGGTGTTTCACCAAACTACTGAAGCCGGTGGTTACTCATCTGCGCGCAAGAGGAATTCGGTGCATTATATACCTGGACGACCTCCTGCTCTTCTGCTCCGTCAAGTCAAGACTTAGACTACACACACGTTTTGCCGTGGATCTCCTAGAGTCCCTAGGGTTTACGGTAAACGATCAGAAATCGGCTACAACTCCATCCCAAGCCATACAATTCCTGGGGTTCGAGATCGACTCAGTCTCCAGCACACTCCGCCTCCCGACAGCCAAGATCTCTACTATTCGGAAGGAAATCCGCAAGACACTCCGGTGCCGATCGGTCCCTCTACACAATCTCGTTCGGATTGTGGGCCTCCTATCGGCATCCATCCAAGCCATCTTCCCGGGACCACTCCACTACAGTGCAATGCAATGCCTCAAGGCATCCTTCCTCCGCCGAAATCCCACCTACGACCAACCAGTACCGATTACGGCAGAGGTCAGGGAGGAATTTCAGTGGTGGCTAGACAGCATGCAGGCCTGGAACGGCCGAGCTATATTAGGGAAAACCCCAGATTTCGTGCTGGAATCGGACGCCAGCCTTTGAGGGAGTATCGACAGGGGAGCCTGGACTTCACAGGAACTCAACCTACATATCAACTGTCTCGAACTCCTGCTGGGTTCCTGCGCCATACGAAGCCTGGCAAGGGACAAATCCGATTGTTGCATTCTCCTCAGGTTGGACAACATCTCCGCCATCCGCTATGTCAATCACCTAGGCGGAGCTCGCTCACGACTCCTATCCGAACTCACGAAAGAAGTGTTCGACTTCTGCTTTCCACACAAAATCTCCCTCAAGGCGGAATACCTACCAGGGGAGTCGAATCTCACAGCCGACTGGTTCTCTCGCCATTGGAGAGACGGCAGCGATTGGATGCTGGACCCAGAGATCTTCACTGTCCTCTCGCGAATGACAGGACCCTTCCATGTGGATCTCTTCGCGTCCTGCAACAACAGACAAACCCCAGACTTCTTCAGCTGGCTCCCGGATCCGGAATGCAAAGGGGTGGAAGCCTTCATACAGACTTGGCCGCCCTTCAGCGCCTACGCATTTCCCCCATTCACTATGATAGCGAGGACTCTCCATTAGGTACACCAGATTTCTCTGCTTCTGATTACCCTCCTATGGCAGAGTCAACCGTGGTTCCCGGATCTTCTAGCACTATCTTACGCAGACCCGCTCTTGCTACCATCCCACCCTACTCTCCTCATGGACCCGAAGGGGAACCCTCACCCACTTATGCTAGAAGAGAAACTCTCCCTGGTGGCTTGGACTCTTTGCGGGGTACCTGGCAAGTCGGCGAACTATCACAGACTGCTAGGGACCTCTTATGGGATTCATGGGCACCGGGGACGAGATTATGCTACCTCTCTGCTTGGACCTCCTGGTCCTCTTGGTGCATGGAATGGACCTCGATCCACTTCTGGCACCTATTCCTGCCCTCTTGAATTTCCTGTCGTCGCTTTTTGCAACCGGGCAATCATATCGAACGATCGGCGATCTCAGCGGCCCATATTCCTATCCAAGGGATTCCGGCGGGTAAGGTTCTTTGGTATGTCGATTACTGAGAGGTATACGGATCAAACGTCCCCCGGGCCTCAAATACGCTCACCTCTGGGACGTGGACCTCGTCCTCACTTTCTTAAGAGGATGGCCGTCTAACGACAGACTTTCACTCCGCCAACTTTTGGCCAAGATGCCGATTTTACTCTGCCTAGTCTCATTTCGCCGGGTAGCCAACGTTAGGGCCTTTGAAGTCGATGCCTTTTTGATAGATCCCAAATGAGTCACCTTCCATATCTCCCGACGCACCAAATCGAACTCCACCACCATTTTTTACCCCTTTTTCGTCGCAGATCCTCAATTATGTGTGGTTGCAACCTCAGGCAGCTACATGACGGCTACCGCCTCTCTCCGCCCGACTGCCTCCAGCCAACTCCTGATTTCCTATGTCAAGCCACACAATCCAGTCTCCTCTACTACCTTTGCTAGATGGGTACATTGGATTTTGTCACTGGCAGGCGTGGATGCCACTTTCGGGGCTCATTCAGTGAGAGTCTCGGCTGCTTCTTTGGCCTATGCAGCCGGAGCATCACTATCAGACGTCCTTCGCGCGGCTGACTGGTCCCGCGAATCCACTTTTTGGACCTTCTACTTTAGACCAAACTCCTGCGCGACATTTTCTTTGTTACATCAGTGTTAAAAATGCAAAATACGAAGCCTCCTGTCATGTAATAAAATTGATGATTATGCTAGCTTTAGTGTACTAATAATCTTAATTTTAAAAGGACAGGAGGCGAGTATTTTCCCACCCATACCCACCCCTTTCAGTCTTCAAATATATCTACGCTGCTCCTTCTTCGGATTCCTCTATCCTACTTTATGAAGCTAGCTTTTTCTATCTCTCCCTTCATTATCCCGATTATCCAACGTTTATTGTGTATTTCTCGTAGGTCATGATACTTATACCTTGTTGTTGTACTGTAGGGAGAGAAATATCGATTAATAGTATACTGTCATTTGCAGATGCCTTCTATATTTTTCATGGTCTTACGACTAGTACCTAACCTATTCCACGTTCTCGTTTCATCGTAATTCCACTTGGACCTACGATTACTTCTATGTGGACTATCCCAAGTTTATCCTACGTTCCCCATGGATTATCCTAATTCATTTGGATTGATTCTCCTATTACAGACCCAAGACTGGCTTTGATTCAGAATTGTTTGAACTTTGTCCGTCTGCGATGTCGCTAGTTGAAAGAGGAGGAGCCTGTTCGCTGGGAATACTATGCCTCCTACTGTTTTTTGATTGGTTCTTACTATCCCTTTCTTTACTGCTATGGAGTTTAGTAAAGAGAGTTATGCAAAATACTCGCCTCCTGTCCTTATTAAAATTAAGATTATTAGTACACTAAAGCTAGCATAATCTTCAATTGTTATAGACAACAAACTAGACAACAATGTGCAATGTCAATATGCAGTTGCCAAGGCCAGTAAAGTATTGTCATGTATAAATAGGGGCATTCATTCTCAGGATGAAAATATAATTTTGCCTCTTTCTAAATGACTGGTAAGTCAACACCTTGAAAATGCTGTGCAATTTTGGGCACCTATTCTAAAGAAGGATATTATGGCACTAGAAATAAAATGAATGAATCTCTGAATCACTTTAGTTTTTAAAAACAGCACCTCAGAAGGGATATGATTATTATACAAAGTATACATTATACAAATATATTTAGGACCAATACAAACCATTAAAGGACCACTATAGGTACCCAGACCACTTCAGCTCAATGAGTGCCAGAGAAACTGCTATGTTTACACTAGGGTTAATACAGCCTCTGGTGACTGTCTCACTGACAGCCGCCAGAGTCGCTTCGCGCTTCTCACTGTGAAAATCACAGTGAGAAGACGCTGGACGTCCATAGCAAGGCATTCGGTGCTGACGTCGGCAGAGGGAGGAGAGTTCCCCAGCGCCGAGGGAGCCCGGCGCTAGAGAAAGGTAAGTGTTTAACCCCTTCAGCCCCCTTCAGCCCAGCGGGAGTGGGACCCTGAGAGTGGGGGGAACCTAAAGACGCTATAGTGCCAGGAAAACAAGTTTGTTTTCCTGGCACTATAGTGGTCCTTTAACTGGAAATCAATTCATAAACAGGACACACATTTAAACTGGAAGACAGGAGATTTAGTCTAAGGCAGGGGTTCCCAATTAATTTTTCCTGTGGAGCCCTTTGACACAATGCGCTAACAACGTGGAACCCCAAAAGATTTTTGGTGCCATAGCGCAGATAGTAAACAGATAGTAGTTCTTAGGAGCAGGTGTGCTTTTGTGTGTATAGTTGGTGTTTGTATATAATGTTAGCGTTTTGATACAGGAGTGTGTTTGTATGTAATGTTTGCATTTGCAATGTTTGCATTTGCAGGGGTACGCTTGGATGTAGTGTTAGCTTTTAAATGCGAATGTACATTTGTGTGTAGTATTAGTGTTTGAGTGAAGAGTGTGTTTGAGTGTTTAAGTGTTTGTTTATAAATTTTACATTTGAATCCAGGGGTTTTTGTATGTAATGTTTGCAGGAATGTGTTTGCATGTTGTGTTGGTGTTTGATTGCTGGGATATATGCACATATACGCGTCTGATTGCTGGGATGTATGCACATATGATTGCTGTACATATGCCACGTACGTACATACACAAACAAATTAACACAGAGACACACATATAAAAATATTGACACAGACACATAAATTTGTATACACACAGACGCAAAGATACACACCTTGACACATGCACAGACCTTGACACACAGATACACACTGGCACATACACACACCAATACACACATACTGACATACACACACACTCAGATACACACGGTGACACATACACAAACCTTGACACGCAGATACGCGCACTGACACACAATCAGACACACATACTCATTGACAGACACACATACACACACATTGACAAACACACACACTGACAAACACACATACACACACTCACTGACAAGCACACATACAGTCTCACTGACAAGCACACATACACACTCACAGATAAACACACATACACAAACACTGGGGTCCAGTGGGGTGCTGGGCTGAGCGGCTGGCGTGCAGGTGGCGAGGAAGCAGTGTTCTTCCTGCTCAGATCCCTTGCGTGCCTCTTAGTGATGCCGGGACCGTACTGACGTCATATTCCGGTTCCAGCATCACTGCGGTGCGCATGAGGGAGCTGAGCAGGGGAGAGTGCTCCCTCGCCGTCTACCTCAAGCAGCAGCACCCGACCGGGCCAAATTGCGGTGGCCATTTTGTTTGCCGAAATTACAGTGGAACCCCATTTGTGTTCTTGCAGAACCCCAATTGGGAAATGCTGGTCTAAGGCAAAGCAAATAATTTTTTACAGAATGAATAATAAGGATGTGGAATTCTCTGCCTGAGAAAGTGGTTTTATCAGAGTCTATACAGATGTTAAAGCAGTAATTGGATTCATACTTGAAAAAACATAATATTCAGGGGTATCTTTAATTAGTATTTTTCATTAGTGGGGCAATAGCTTTTTGATCCAAGTAATGATCTGACTGCCATTCAGGTGTCGAGAGGGAATTTTTTTCCTAATTTTCTGCAAAATTGGAAGCACTTCAAACTGGGATTTTTGCCTTCTTATAGATCAACAGCAAAAACAAATGTAAGAAATGCTGAACTTGATGGACATGTCTCTTTTCAGCTGTCTAGCAAGTCAAAACTGAAGGAAATTCTGTAAAAGACACCATGAGGGATAGGTATCTTAAATTATAATGGATAACTTCTGAAATAACTTAAAAGGTTAATAAAATCCACCTTGTGCTGTCAGCTATACAGCCCCTTAAATGTGAGCCCCGCAGGGACGCATGGATTGGTAATGTTACTCTCAAGTACACATTTTTCATAAGCTTTCTTTGTAAAAACTGGGATGTGCTCTAGACCTGTCTTTAGTTTACAATTAACTCACAAGATACCCCAAAACAACTTTAGCATAATAAAGCTATTTTAGTGTATATATCATTGTCTCACTGCTTAATTCTCTGCCATTTAGGAGTTAAATCGGTTTTGTTCCTGTCCATGCAGCCCTAGCCACACCTCCCCCGGCTGTGACTCACACAGCCAGCTTGAAAATATGGTTTCAGATCTTACTTACTTTAGAAGTTTTTATCTTCTGCTCTGTAAATTAAACTGTAATATACACACAACAGGCGGCTCCAGAAGGCCATTAACAAAGCAGGATATAAGGAATTCTAAATTAAACAGACTGTGCAATAAAGGAAGTTTATACAATAGATTTCTCTTGACAGGAAACTTTTAGAAAGGCTGTGCAAGTCACATGCAGGGAGGTATGACTAGGGCTGCATAAACAAAGTAATTTAACTCCTAAATGGCAGAGAATTGAGCAGTGAGACTGTATGGGCATGATGCTTAATTAAGCTAAAATAATTTTGGTTCCTATAGTGTCCTTTTAACTAAGCAACCTAGTAGAGCTCGTGGTGCAATTGTTATGTGACAGAGAGGGTTTACTCAGAAAACATTGTAGTGAATAAAAATATGAATTTCAATATTCATGTTAAAATACCTGGGGGGTGGGGAGGGGATTTCCAACTTAGCTGAAATCACAGGGTCACCTGAAATGTAAAAATTCAGTTTTTACTCTGCTGCCATTCACCGTGAATAAACATTAAACAAGCCCTGTCCCTGTCTTTAGTCTCTGCATAATATGCAAAGAGCTCCAACAGTGACAGCCACCAAGTACCTGGGGTTGCATGGGATAGTGAGTTATACTTACCTGAGCCTGTCCATCACCATTCTCTTTTGTCAGGTCCTCTTCAGCTGCTGGCACCACCAGAAGCCAACGTCAGCGTTGTACTCTCACGCAGATGCAAAAGTATAACATTGAAGTCTATGGAGGATTGCACAATCCTTAATCGACAGAGCCTTTTTCCCTTAGCCATCACAAGTGATAGCTGGAAGGTTGACATGCTTTGACTAGGCTTCACTCCCCCCTTTTTGTCAAGCTTGTCAAGAGGAAGAAAAATAGTCTCAGTGTTTTGTAATCTTTGTCTCAGTATATCTTTTGAATGGATTGGAATTTCAGTAAAATTCCAACACAGTTAATATATTAAATAAAGATTGTATCCTTATGAAATACTTATTTGGGGGGGAAGGATTGACACAACCACTTTTTTTTTCAATTTGACAATTTTTATTTTGTGACAGAACCACTTTAATGTGCACCATTATTGGTCATGTCATCAGCACTTGGCAAAGTTTGCAAATTTACTTTGAAACTGAATAGTTTTTTTTTTCTTTGACTTTATTCCAAGCATAATCTTCATCTTTCATTTTACAGTGAGTCACTTATTTTATCCAAATTTCTCTCAGGAGGAATTTATCCTTATCTGAGGTTATAACTTACATACATTATTGTCAGATAGGGAGATTTAGATTTCCTCTTTAAGGTTTATACATATATGTCCTAGGAGTAACCTGTGCGGTAACTTGCGTTCAGCTGACACAGCTGAAGAATGTTCCTTAGCAAATCATTGATTTTATCCAAACTTCATCTTCAGAAAGTTTTACCATTACTGGCACATTTACTGACATTTGAAATATATTTTCAAATTAAATGTCAGTAATTTTCTTAATACTAGGGGTCACCTAATCAAAGATCAAAACTGTTAATTAGTGTAAAGGCTAGCCTGTGTGGTTCAATCGCATAGAAAAGCTAATGAAGTTCAAATTGCTGAAAAACATAATGATGGCCATGATAATAAGGTGTCAGAACAACAGTGCATTGCAGTTTGGTGTGTATGGGGCAGCGTAGCCGCAGATCATTCAGAATGTCCACGATGACCTCTGTCAACCGCTGAAAGAGTCTTCAATGGGGACGGGAGTGTCAGACGTGGACTATGGAGCAACGGAAAAAGGTTGCCTGCTCTTAAGAATCATGTTTTCTTTTAGATCAAGTGGATGGTTAACTGCATATTTGCTGTTTTCCTGGGGAAGAGATGGCAGCAGGATGCACTGTGGGAAAAATACAGGCCAGCGGAGACAGTATAGGCACTGGGCAATGTTCTGCTGGGAAACCTTGGGTCCTGACATTCATGTGGATGTTACTTTGACACGTACCACCCAGTAGCTTATTAAGGGGGGGGGGCATAGGGGGCGGTCCTCCCTCTATGCCCCTCCTTAATACCACTCAATATGGGGGTGCCCGGGGCGCACTTTCATATGTAAAGGGACCAAGCAGCATGCAGGAGTCTCCACATTTGCTTCACATCCAGCAGCAGCATGTCCTCTATTCTCACGACCTGTGCTTTGCTATGGCAACGGTATGGATGCTGGAGCATTTCCATGTCAACCTGCGGCAACGCTCTAATGGGTCACGACAACAGAGGACATGCTGCTGCTGCTGAATGTGAAGCAAACGTGGAGACTCCTGGGCCCCTCTTTACTGGGCAACCATACTGTGCCACCGGACCACTAGGGAATGTAGTGTGTGTCCCCTCCCTGGAAACAGTTAAGAGTCAGGGTGGAGACACACACAAACAATACACACTGCTCACTATACACTCATTATACACACACTTCATACACACTATACACACACTGCATACATTATACAGACACACACTGCATACAGTACACAAACACATACACTACACAAACACTTATACAGTGGGATCTCGGTTTACAAATGACTCGGTTAACATAATTTTCGGTTTACAAAAGAAAATCCATTGAAAATAATGCCTCGGTTTACACATTTTTTTCGCAATACAAAGCAAGTTTCCCCAGGATGCATTGCACCTGGGAGGTTTATAGCACCGCCCCCTGCATGCTAGAGCCTGTGGGTAGCACGTGGCGTCGAATGTGGAGGTGTTGGAGCCGCTTTTGTATCGCGTTTTGGAGCCATTCTGGAAATTGTTTCAGTTGTTTTGGAACTTTTTGGTGCATTGCTCAAGCTGTGGAAAGGTAGGGAGATGAGCTTCGTCGTTTGCGTGCCTTTTATTGTGTGTTCTCCACTGTGGTTTGGTTTCCATGCCAGCTCATTTTGACTTTTCTCTGACCTCCAGACAAACAGATTAATTGGTTTTCAATGCATTCCTATGGGAAACCGCGTTTCGGTTTACAAATTTTTCGCAACAAGAAACGTCCTGGAGAAAGCATTAAATTCATAAACAGAGGTCCCCCTCTACCTGTGTGTCTGTGTATATGTGTGTCTGTCAGTGTATCTGTATGTGTGTCTGTGTCTATACATGTGTGTTTGTATCTGTGTGTCTCTATCTGTAAGTGTGTCAATGTGTGTATCTGTGCATGACTGTGTTATTATGTATCTGCATGTATTTACCTATCTGTCTGTGTATCTGTATGTGCCAGTTTGTGCATCTGTGTGTCTATGTATCTGCATGTGTGCCAGTGTGTGTATATGAGTTTGCGTGTATATGTCCATACATCTCAGCATTTTGCCAACACTACACACAAATACACCGCTGCATCCAAATATCAACACTACATAAAAACACACCACATATTCAAAAAACATACTACACAAAAATGCATGTCTGCATTCAAATGCCAACACTACATGCAAACATACCCTTACATTTACTCACACATACGTCATACAAAAACATGCTTACATTCAAACACACAAACACCACTCAATGCTAAATTCTAAAAAATAATAATTTGTCTGTGTTTTTTACATTTTAAAATTGGAGGGCGGGTGCCAAATATAAGATTCGCTCCAGGTATGCCCTGGCTACCACCTACCTAGAGATTGTTGCAGAACACGTACACCCTTTTATGGAAATGGTGCCACACTGCAAAAATTGTTCAGGAATGGTTTGAGAAACATGACAGAGTTCAAGGTGTTGCCTTGGTCTCCAAATTTCCAAGATCTCATTGTAATTGTGCAGTTATGGGATGTGCTGGAAGATTATATCAGATCCCTAAGCGCTCCACCTCGACACCTGCAGGAATTAAAGGGACACTATAGCCACCTGAACAACTTTAGCTTAATGAAGCAGTTTTGGTGTATAGACAGGGCCGGCGCGTCCATAAGGCGGCACAGGCGGCCGCCTTAGGGCGCACCGGCTCTGGGGGCGCAAAATTCCAGTGACCGGCAGGAGGGAAGTGCTCCCTCCTGCCAGGTCACCTCCTGGATCCCCGGCGCGGCGTGCGGCTGAATTGGATGCCGAGGGAGCTCTGATCTCTCTGGTCTGCTCCCTCGCAGGCTGCTGACTGATGATGTCATATTCCGGCTCCCGCGGCATCAGTCAGCAGCCTGCGAGGGAGCAGATCAGAGAGATCAGAGCTCCCTCGCCACCTAGGAATCCAATTCAGCCGCAAGCCTCCCAGCAGCCCCACTGGACCACCAATGAGAGACCCACGCCAGCTCTCCAGGTAGGGAGGCTGGGTGGGAAATTTAAATTTAATTAAGATTTTTAATTTCTGTGTGTGTGTGTGCATGTGAGTATGTGAGTCTGTCAGTGTGTGTGTGACTATGTGAGTTTGTGTGTGTGTGTGAGTGAGTATGTCTGTCAGTGTGTGTGTGAGTGAGTGTGTCTGTCAGTGTGTGTGTGAGTGATGTGTGTCTGTCAGTGTGTGTGTGACTGTGACTGTGAGTTTGTGTGTGTGTGAGTGAGTGAGTGTGTGTGAGTATGTCTGTCAGTGTGTGTGTGAGTGAGTGTGTCTGTCAGTGTGTGTGTGAGTGAGTGTGTCTGTCAGTGTGTGTGTGAGTGAGTGTGTCTGTCAGTGTGTGTGTGAGTATGTGTGTCTGTCAGTGTGTGTGTGACTATGTGACTGTGAGTTTGTGTGTGTGTGAGTGAGTGAGTATGTCTGTCAGTGTGTGTGTGAGTGAGTGTGTCTGTCAGTGTGTGTGTGTGTATGTGTGTCTGTCAGTGTGTGTGTGAGTATGTGTGTCTGTCAGTGTGTGTGTGTGCATGTGAGTATGTCTGTCAGTGTGTGTGTGAGTATGTGAGTATGTCTGTCAGTGTGTGTGTGAGTATGTGTGTCTGTCAGTGTGTGTGTGAGTATGTGTGTCTGTCAGTGTGTGTGCATGTGAGTATGTCTGTCAGTGTGTGTGTGAGTATGTGTCTGTCAGTGTGTGTGTGTGCATGTGAGTATGTCTGTCAGTGTGTGTGTGAGTATGTGTGTCTGTCAGTGTGTGTGTGAGTATGTGTGTCTGTCAGTGTGTGTGTGTGCATGTGAGTATGTCTGTCAGTGTGTGTGTGCATGTGAGTATGTGTGTGTGAGTGTGTGTGTCTGT
>OW240916.1:235576031-235674224 GCA_933207985.1 Pelobates cultripes
AGCATGCTAGACCCTGCAAGAGCCTCCTGTATGTGATTAAAGTTCAATTTAGAGATTGAGATACAATTATTTAAGGTAAATTACATCTGTTTGAAAGTGAAACCAGTTTTTTTTCTTTCATTCAGGCTCTGTCAATCATAGCCAGGGGAGGTGTGGCTAGGGCTGCATAAACAGAAACAAAGTGATTTAACTCCTAAATGACAGTGAATTGAGCAGTGAAATTGCAGGGGAATGATCTATACATTAAAACGGCTTTATTTAGCTAAAGTAATTTAGGTGACTATAGTGTTCCTTTAAAGAATCTGGTCAATCTGCTACTAATGTCTTGTGCCAGATACCACAGGATACTTTCAGAGGTCTTGTGTTGTCCATGCTTTAAAGCATCAGAACTGCTTTGGCAGCATGAGGTGGACACACACAATATTAGGCAGGTGGTTTTAATATTTTGGCTGATCAGTATATAGTATAGTGCCTGGAGTCATCTAGAATTTGCCCTCCATTCAGTGTTGGAGGAAAACTATAGGGTCAGGAACACAAAACTGTATTCCTGGCCCTATAGTGTTAAACCCACCATTTAGGTGGCTTGCCCCCTTAAAGGCAATTAAAACTCACCTTATTTCCAGCACCATGCCGGTCTGCCGGCACTGGCTCCAACCCCTTAGTGACATCATCAGAATTGCTGCTTTTTAGTCAATTCAATGCATTGTCTAAAATCGCTGAAGGGGGCGGGGCCAAACGCTGTTTCTAAAGATACCATTATTTTCATCATATCATATAATTTATTATAAAAAAAAAATATAAAATATGATTACTTTTTTTTTAAACACACTTTTCTAACTTTGTTCCCCAAAATTTGTTATGTATCTACAACCGTTAAAAAACACCAGTGCTAAATAGTGTCTAACTTTTGTCCTGAGTTTAGAAATACATACCCAATGTTTGCATGTTCTTAGCTATTTTTTTGTTGTTGCAAGTTATAGGGCTATAAGTACAAGTAGGACATTGCTGTTTCAATATATATATTTTTAAAATTTATCAATAGTGACATTGTAACACTGTTTCCTGTCATAAATCTCTAAATCAGACCTCACATGTACATATTTTTTTTTAAAGTAGACAACCCAAGGTATTCAATACAGGGTATGTCCAGTCTTTTTTGTAACCACAAACACTGGCAAAAGTTAGCATTTATATTTGTTTGTGTGTTAAAAATGCAAGAAACTATTATTATGAATGCTAACTTTGGCCAGTGTTTGTGACTAAGTGGTTACTAAAAAAGACTGAGCATAGCCCATTTGCAATACCTTGGGTTGTCTTCTCTTGCAAATGGTATGCCATCGTGGGGGTAATTCTCATTCCTGGGCTACCATACGGTCTCAAAGGCAACATAACCAATCTGGCAAACTTCAATGTGAAAAAATTGAAAATCAAGCCTTATATTTGACACGGTAACTTGCAAAAACACTATAAAACCTGTACATGTGGGGTACTGTTATACTCGGGAGACTTCGCTGAACACAAATATTAGTGTTTCATAACAGTAAAACTGATATTTGGGAAGACCGTTTGGAAATCCCTCTTTCAGTCTCTTTTCTTTTTTACATTAATCTTCTTGGGTTATGCCCTGATACCCTACAACCTACTCTACTCCGGGGAAGGGGGGTTCTCTCTCTCTCTCTCCCTCGCTGTTGCTGTGTTTTTTTCATATATATATATATATATATGTATATATATATATAACACTTATATTACACTTAGTATGATATATATTACACTTAGTATGACATTATATATAATTATATTTTGATTTATTAATTTTTTTATTTTTTTTTAACAGATGCAGGGAGAGTGCCTGTCAGTTCAGGCAGTCCCCCTGCAGGCAGCACTATGGACGCCTATTGCAGCCATGTGATCGCTCTTTTAGAACGATCACATGGCCAGCGAGGGTCTAATTTGCAGAGGGGAGACATTCTGGGTTGTCAGGAAGTACCCCCAGATCGGGAGCAACACTGATCGCCGGTGGGGAAACATCTGCGATCGGGTAAGGAATATATTTGCTGCGGACGTCCAGGGTCCTTAAGGAGGTAAACTCTTGGTCCGTCACAGCCACCTGTTACTGCTCAGGCCAATGCTTCTTCATTACAAAGGGGATGAGCTGCTGGAGATTCTCTGTTAACATTAAACACAGTTTAAAGCTGAATGGAAGCACAACACTAGGGGACTCCAGACACTATAACAACAAGATGAAGCTGTTAAAAAAATGTCACTGGCATGTTTCATGTCATGAGATTTAGTGTAAATATTTTTCAAAACAGGGAAAGGAATGGGTGCAATTTAAGTAAGAACCCGTGGAAAGTATGTTTCCATAATATTTGCAAAATGTTCCGAATTGCACACAGAATTATCACAGACTGAAGATAATTCGAATGATTTGGTCTGTTCAGTGCTATGGTGACACTCAAGGTTCATGTTATTTTTATATTGCAAGGAATTAAAAAAGTGGAATTTTTTTGTTTTTAAATATGCAAAAATAGCAAATTCACTATAAAAATTTTTTAAGCAAAAATAGCCAAATTGGTTATTTAAATCAGCCATGTTTTTAGTTTGGCTATTGTGGCCTATATTTAGAAATAAACTTTGAATTCCCAACAACTCATGGTTTAGTCAATCACGCTGTAAGGTTTTTAGTAACATAACAGTGAATTTTGGCAAATTGGAAACTTGTCAGTTTGTCAAAATGCACCCATTAGTTAATAAACCTTACTCATTGTTGGCTAAAACATGAATTACCAGTTTGAAAATTGAAACCAAAATAAATCAGATGGAAAAATGGTTCAATTAGTTAAAGTGGCGCTAGAATTGCAATTCATTTTTAATTACAATACTTTATGTGAACAAACCCTGCAAGACGAGACAAATATGCAGACAGCTTAGGTAACTGAAGAGAGGATTGTGCTTTGAATAGGGCTAGTTTGTAAACCCACAGGACTAGACAGGATGCAGGTATAGGAAATCACTGAGAGGACAATGATGGGGTGAGGTAATAGCTGTATGAGAATTTAATATGCTACATGTGGATTTGGAAGTCCCTGTAGCTGGATCAGCAAGACTTGGAACTTCCTGGAATCTTTTGCAGTCACAGTTTCTCAAACAATCTGAAAAAAAAAAAAAAATTACTAATGGAATACATCAGCTGTATTTGAGGGAATGTTTGGGCTAAATGATCATAGATTTGCACAGGATTCCTTAACTAAACTGACACAGGGTATTTTAAGCCAAAACTGTCAAAATGGGAAAAAAAAATCAAAAAAGGTACTAAGGAGTTGTAGAACTTTTGAAATTTGGTGATTACAGCATAAATTTTGTAATTTCCTTACTAGTTCCTAATAATTTCCAACATGCCCAAATTTCACAACTATTAAAAAAAAAAAGGGGTCACATTATGTGTCTAAAGCTCTCCAGTCTTGATCAGCAGTGGCATGCTATGAGTGCGGGGCTAACCTGTCCCATGCTCACGGCCTATTATTGCCTCCAAGGTTGGACAGCTTTGGATGCTAATATGGAAATAAATATTCTAAACAACTAATAAAGAAAAAAGCAGAGCCAGGATAAGGGAAAGAGACAGCGTAGTGGTAGGAAAAAATGGGGGATAACCCCTAAATAGCTAACTGACATGAATGAAAAAGAGAAAAGAAAAAAACTACCAATAAGTGTCTCAACAACATAATCAATATTGTCACAGTTGGAATGAACGTTAAAATAGAAATATGAAAATAGATGAATAAAAACAAGAAGCACAAGGCTAAATCTAAGTCCTGTGATCTAGCTAAGGCTAAACACTGAACCCTCCAATAGCAAAAGTAGCAAAGAGAGTATCAGTGAGAAAAAAGATACTTAGTAAATCAGAGTATATCACTTGCTGCAACGTGTGTAGCAAAAATGGTAGAGGGGAGAGCAGAGTACATCTATACTCCAGGCTCTCCTGCAGTAAAGAGTCCACTGGATATAGAAGAGGGGTCTCTGGTGTTCCCCATTTTCCTAAACAACACCCCTGTGTGGTTAGGAAGATAATAATACAATAATTATCAGTGAAAATAAAGTGCCTGTAGCACAGGAGGTATAAGAAAACAGAAATCCGCTAGGATTAGTATGTAATAATCGATTAAATAAAATGTATGAAATGTAAAAGTCCTCAGCTTTGAATGCTGAGAAGAACTTCAGTTTTTGTCCGACCACTTGAAATCAGTTACATAAAGCACCATAATCCCTGCAGTGATACTCTGTTGTTATGCTGCTTAAATTATCCCTTTTATGGTGTATTGCTATTCTTTAATCATCAATTAATTTGTGCTGTTCATGCTTAGATTCATGCATTGGAGACAGGCTATTGTATTTTTTTTTACAGGGACACTATAGGCATCCACACCACTTCAACTCAATGAAGTGGTCTGGGTGCCAAAACCCTCATTTTAACCCTGCAACTGAAAATATTGCTGTACTGCATAAACAACAATGTTTACAGTGCAGGGTTAAAATGAGCCACTAGATGCACTTCTACCAAAATAGCTGTGTGAAATTCGTCTATTTTAATCAGATGGTTTCATAGAGAGCGTCTGATTGGCACAGCATATAGCTTTGCTGCGCATGTGCACGAATCCTCCATTGCTTTCCTATGTGAAAGTACTGGATTGTGTGGAATCATCTACACTGTCGATCTCCATGGAGACCGATGACAAGCTCTGAAACTCATCCTTCCAAAGCTCACACAGCAGGAGAGAACACTAGGATAGATTAAAGCTTAGGAATACATGGTTTTTATTGCTAATGCTGTAGTGTTTCTTTAAATAAACTAGTGATGCTTTCCACCATGGCAAGAAGTATTGTTTAATTTTCTGGCAGACTGAATACAAAATATCTTAGGTGCTGTAATGCAGGCTTGTTAAAATCTAGTAATTGTTTTTTGATAGCACTGTGAAGTATTTTACAAACCGGGATCTAATTAATATCAATGATTCTCAGTTAAACGTTGTGTTAATATTAATATTCATCTCCTATGAACTCATAACAGAACAGTAGTAGTTTCCATTAGCATGGAAGTAGGTTATTTGTATCAATTTCTGCTCCCAGCTTCTTGGAGCCTGAGGCAAGAAATTGCTCAAGTAGTGTGTTTAAAGGATCACTATACCGTTAGGAATACAAAACTGTATTCCTAACTCTATAGTGTCCCTCAGCAGTTAACCATTTTTTATTTTACCTGATTCCAGCGCCAATGGAATCCAACTCCTCCTCCTCTAACGTCAGCAAGATGGGGGAACCTAATGCTCAGTGAGTGCCGCAAACTCATTAGGCCTTCCCCCTAGTAAAGCATTAACGCAATGCTTTCGTATGGGAATTTTGTTCTCATGAAAAGCGTGAGGATGTCCAGGGTCATTTCACAGAGTTAAACTTCTTGAAAAGCTAGGAAGCTCCTCTAGTGGCTGTCTTGGAGACAGCCACTAAAGGCCATCTTACCTTGCAATGTAAACTATCCAGTTTCTCTAACACTGCAATGTTTTACATTGCAGAGTTACGGTAACAGGGACACTTCACCCAGACCGCTTCAATGAGGTGATGTGGTCTGGGTGCCTACAGTGTCCCTTTAAACATAGCTTTCCATATCAAACTGACACTTCTCCATTCTACAGTGCGAGTGATGGGGTGAATGCCCACTTGACCAATCCCCAACTCCAGGAAGCAAACAGATGATGTTTGCAAAGCCCAGGTTTCAATTTTAGAAAAAGTGAGATTGCACATGCACTCACAGACCACCTTGTGAAAGTCCAGTCAGTATGTACTCAACAGAATGTCCTTTAAGAAACTGTAAACACTATGATGCTGGGATCATTGAGAAATCTTCCATTGTTTCTCTAATTTTATCAGAACTAGAGGAATTGAGTTTCCTTGATCTGGATAAGTTTGGTGCTGACCGAATGCAAATACAATTTTATCGCACTGTATTGACTGAATACAAATTATCCTCCTTTTTAGATGTTTGCTTATACATTGATTGTTTTTTATGCTTTTATTTCCTTAGCACCTTCAATGATCGTCCAATGTGCAGGATCTGTCATGAAGGAAATACCCAAGAGGATCTCCTTTCTCCATGTGAATGTACGGGAACTCTAGGGACAATACACCGGAGCTGCCTGGAGCACTGGCTGTCATCCTCCAATACCAGCTACTGTGAACTCTGTCATTTTAGGTTTTCTGTGGAACGAAAGCCTAGACCATTAGTAGAGGTCAGTCAAAATGCTCACAAGTGGGCCTTTATACTGTATAATATATATTATTACTATTATTATTATTGACTTCTTATGGAGAACCAGCAGATTCCTCAGTACTGTACAATATACCATGGTTATAAATTGACATAACATAAAGTTTAATAAACATATCCATAACTACATAGTGGTATGGAAAGATAGAGGTCTGCTGTTGTGAGCTTACAATCTAGCTTGAGGTTTAGTTGAGGGAAACAGAAGACAAACAGAGGCATGAAAGAGTAAATCAGATTATATGCAGCTATTCATGGTAAAGTGTGTGTGTGTGTGGTGGGTGACAGAAATAAAGGTCCTATCTACTAATGCCGCGTTTCCACTGAGTGGTATGGCTCGGGCCGGTACGGTCTGGAACGTTATTTTGAGTGTTTTCATTACTAAAGTGGCCTATACAACCGAACCAAACCGCCCAATTCCTGGGCCCCCTTCAGATGTAGGTCCATAGGAAATGGTACGGTACGGTTAGGGCAGAGCTACTGGCGTCACACTATACAATCCATTGATTGGCGCATCGGAAATCGTCAATGCTTACGACAAATGACACGCTAGGCATTTGGTCTAAACCCTGCATGCCCCTGGCCGTCCGACTTGCATTTGAAACACTCACCTGAATAGGCTGGACCATTCTAACCCTTCCGAACCGTACCAACCCGAACCATAATGCTCAGTGGAAACGAGGCAATAAGTGGCCAAAGTAGCTTATTGTGGTTTGTGGTGTGTGTAGTGGGGCTAGATATCACTGCTGCTCTTGGATGTAGTTGGGCTAGGGAACGGTGTTGCCGTTGGATGTAGTTGGGCTAGGTAACAGTGTTGCTGTTGGATGTAGTTGGGCTAGGTAACACTTTTGCCGTTGGATGTAGTTCGACTAGGTAACAGTGTTGCTGTTAGATGTAGTTGGGCTATGTCACACTTTTGCCGTTGGATGTAGTTGGGCTAGGTAACAGTGTTGCTGTTGGATGTAGTTGGGCTAGGTAACAGTGTTGCTATTGGATGTAGTTGGGTTAGGGAACGGTGTTGCTATTGGATGTAGTGGGGCTGGGTAACACTTTTGCTGTTGGATGAGTTGGCGCAGGGAAATACAGTTTCTATTGTCTGTCCCAATATGTTTTTAATAATAAGGTAGAAGTAATAGATGTGAATAACCTGTTGCTACCAATGCATGAGGTGAGTAACAGTTAATGTTATCGGTTTATCTTTTTTTTGCCAATTCTGTTTATGAAAGTGTAATAAGCTTAATTTAGAAGTATATATTTTTTCTTTTATCCAATGAGTTAGTCTGAGAAAGTAACAGCCCAATCTATTTTTTGGGGGGGTTTTTTCTTTTTGTTTTTTTTATTCGATTCTAACACCCACTGAAATAACACTTTATTTTTCCTTTTTGTTATTTTCTCAATTGACTGATATTTTTATGCATTGATTTCTTGTTCCACTGTGAGCTGCGGATAAGAAACCAAAATTAGAATGTATAGTCTTCGATAGTTCTTCAGAAGCAGACAAATTGTATAGATTAAAGTTAACACTGGATAAATCACATTATAAAAGCTCACCTATCACCTACTGCCTGATGACATTTCATACAGTTATGTCCTTATTTTTTACTTGTACAAATGTAAAATAAAAGTTGGTGGGTGATCTTTTGCACATAAAATTTGCTGGGAAGAGAATATATTATCTCATTGTTGGTTCGGGCATTTTAAATTAGGCATTGATTAAAAGAAAGAAATAGATATATGATGGCAGTATTTAAACCACCATGGCCTTGCATTTTTATGAGATTTTTGCTTGCAAAGGTTAAAATGTTTATAGGTGCTTAAAACTACCAGTGTATGTTATAAATAAATGTTCTTTCCATATATTTTTCAATTCTGCTGACCTACATAATAATTAATGTGGATGCCTTATGAAAACCATTTAAACAATACATTCTCAACAAAAGTTCATAGACCCAAATTCACAGACCCAAATTAGGGGTTAAACCCTGAACGGTATAACCCCTAAATTGCCTACAGCGCTAATCTCTACTCCTCCCCTGGCAGCTTCCGGCTTCTGTATTTTGAGGTTCAGGAAGCGCGGAGTGTCGCTGGGCAGGGGGACCGCTGATTGATTGAGAGTGGTCAGCTAATAGTCTCAGCCAATCAAGGACTCTCCTTTCACTAAACCAACTTTCAAAGAAATGTACCTATTGCCATTATTCTCCCATAATGTAAAATGTTGCCATTTTGGAGATATGGTAATGTTTTCATTGTCGGGATAAAACACCTCTAGTGGCTGTCTTCCTGACCAAGCAGTTTGGAAGAAGCTGTGTAGGTGTTGGATTGCATTTTAGTAGAGGGTTATTTTAACTTTTTTTTGTAATGAAAAATGGGGATGGCCATAAAATACAAACAGTCCAACAAAGACATGGGGCTCATAATGAAAACTTAAATCCCCTCCCTAATGTTCCTTTAAGGAGGAAATGTGTCTATTGATCTTGGCCATATGTAAACATTGACATTTCCCAGAAACGGCAATGTTTTAAATTGTGTGAGAAAAGGAACAGCATCTGTACACCAAAACTACGATATTAAGATGCATTGAAAAATGTTTGGATGCATTTATGTGCTTTCATGAGACCAAAAGCCTGTTTCTATAATTATATATTATACAGATCTATTGATGCTCATGGTTGTCAAATGGCAGATATATTAAATGTTTAAAGATGTCCATCTTTTTTAACGTTACCATGATGAAAAACTCACTACACTTATACAGCCCAGCCCTCACAGGATTGTTCTAAAGCTGTAGTGCATGTTAAGGTTACTTATTATTGGAAATAAACTAGCAGGGATTTATGGTGGTTAACCATTGTCATTCCTGCTCTTCATGGACTACATTTCCAAAATTAGATCAGGTAGAAATGTCCTTTGCCTGGCTAGGAATCATGGGAAATGTACTTCATAAGAGAAGAATTGAGAAAGGCTAGCTATTATTGCCTCCTGCTAGTAAAACATTCAGTCTCTTATCTGCTACATAAAATATCTTATCTTTGCAAAATGCAACAGTGGCTCACATAATTTGTAAATAAAATATCACCCTGCTGCCGCGATGAAAGCGTGTCATAAAATGCTTAAAATGCTTGGTTCCCCCCTGGAGAATTATTATTTATACATTTTTTCCCCATACAACTTTTTTTTATGGATTTACTGCATCAGCTAAATGCTAAGATGGGAATAGAAGTACTGAACGATTTCTGCAGCATGCTAAAGCCTTGTTATGCTTGTCAGTTTAATCTAGTCAGCTTCTATTCCCGTTCTGCCTAATCTATGAAGGAAGACATGAGAGATTCACAGGGCATTTGTAATCTCGAACTTGAAATTCACTTCTGTTCATGTAGTTAAATGATAATACATCCCTACTTTTAAATGAGGATCACAATCTCAGCGTATAATTTATAACTTTTAATGCAGGTTAAACCTAACTTGACATGAAACAATTTAAATATCCATCATCTTGTTTTAGCCAGATATATAGCTTTCAGAGATTTTGATTAAAGATATACTGCTGCAAAAATGACAGGGACGCCTCTTTGGAAGAATTCCCTGAGTCCAAGACAATAGTGCAGACGCAGAACCCTTCGACAGATTTCGCACTAGTCCAGCTGTAAATGTCTGATTGCATCTGTTGAAATAAGGATCCAATATAATAAGATCCAATATGGTTAGATGATAAATTAGGTCATTTAACAGGTAGGAATGCTCCTTGGTTTGAGCATCCTGTAGATTGATTCTAGCCATAGGTATAATAAACTATAGTTTCATTTGTTGAATGCCAGAACATGAATATTTTCCAAATTACAGTTGCTTTGTGAAAGCTTTCTGCTGACTTTCTAATTAGAATGACATTTTCTTTTATTCTAGAAATATTTAAATATGATGGATCTCACAAAAAAGTGTGTGTAATGCATACAGATCAGAGTTCATCCAATGGTTTAAAAGTGGCACGGTCACCATGGAAACCAGTGGAATGTTTTGTTGTTTGCTCCACTTTAAGAATTTTGCCCACAACTGATCTTTATACATAAGCGCCTTGTGCATGAATAGTATTTCATACAAAGTTTACATTTAAGGGGCATATCTAAGAATTACTAAAAATCTGACTTTTTTTATAATGTAATATATTCCAATATAACTGCCAAGAACATCAGCAATGAAATACAATGCCATCTCTTAAAAAGCAGATCAGCTATTTTCATGTGAATATGACACATTAACACAATAGAATATATCATTATGAAACGCCTCTGTATTGCTTCATTCACTAAAATATCCTCCTATTTAGGATTATTACTTTCTGTATCATCACTGTTTTTGTAATGCCATTGTAATGACAAATGGTGGTTCCAGCTTCTGCTACTGAGATGAATTAATAACTTTTTCTTATAGGTACATCTTTATGTTGCATTGTTCTCTGCTAAATGTGCCTTATTTAATGTACTAAAATACATACATAACCATGAAAATGTCCTACACAAGGTAGAATTGTTGCTAATTGACAAGTAAATTGCTAATTTTAAGGAAATAAAGCTCAATGTTTCAACTCCTTTTCCAGCTCAGCGAGTTTGGCCTTAACTTTTTCACAGTTATTGGACTGTGGAAAAAAAATGTGGTTCATATGAATCAATTCACCTGAATTTTCTTGTTGTTGTTGTTGTTGCTTAGTCAAACCAAATTTCGTCCATGGGCATTTAGATTTGGAGGAATTTAGTCAATGCCATTTTTTTGGGGAGAAAAGTATTTAGACCATTTGCCGGCATGCAGCTCTAACAGCCAGCGGGGAGTTACATTTAAAAAAAAAAACATTGGGAGCCGGCAGCCACATTAAAAGGCTAAAAAGAAAACAATAAAAGTAAAAAAAACCTTGGGAGTCAGTATTGTGTTGTTTGGGGCATGTCTACCAAACAGTGAGCAGCCAGCAAATACTCACTGTAATGGAATCAAGCACAGTTACAACCCACGGTCGGCAGGTAAAGGCTAAAATCTTTTTTACAAACATTCCATTGTCCCACCCCTAACTATGGGCATCATGTAGCGGCAATTGATATAGTAATGGGGGAGACATTCCAGTGTCCTCCCTACTATGGATAGTTTGTGGGACAGTGTAAAAATCAATGTGGGGTGGACATTCTGTTGTCCATTCCCAAAGGTTAGGGCCATTCTCCCCCTTATGTTCACAATGCTTCTTCATGAGAAACATTTGACTCGATTCAGATCATCAACTTAATGATCTCACATTAGAATCGTGCTGCAGTGATGAGTCGATGCTAAATTACTGGTAAGTTTAATGGCTTTTGTTAAAGTTAGTTTTTTAACTCTGTTAATTGGAGTTTTCCTTTAACATTTGAATTCAAGGAACAAAAAAAGCCTGAGTAATAAGAGTAATATGTTCATACCCAGCTGACACATTTACAACCAAGCAATTTCACTTGGAAAATAAAAGCTGTTTTCTTATAGACATAAATAGGTCCATTTCCTATGGACCTATTTATCAAGAACATCAACAGTCTTCTAAATCCCATCTCGTGCATGTGAAAATACTTTTTATTCAAGGACTTCTCTGGTCAATACGTCTATAAAACAGGGTTTTACTTTGCAGTATACTTTTTTTTTCTTCATACATACATATATATATATATATATTTTTTTTTTTATTTCTTTGATTACTATCTGGCTAACCATAGGCAAAATTCAAAGGTATAACAAACTAAAACCAACTGCCATCGTCTACAAAATGTATACATCAGAGGGTTTATGGGTAGACACACTTTTAATCTATACCCCTATAAATTATTATTATTTATATAGCGCCAGCAAATTCCGTAGCGCTGTACAATTGGTGGACTAACAGACATGTAATTGTAACCAGACAAATGGACACACAGGAACCTAGGGATTGAGGGCCCTGTTCAATGAGCTTCGCTTACATGCTAGAATGGGTTATAGTGACACAAAGGATATAAGTAGGGGTAATGAAATAGGTTGCAAATCACCAGCAAATAGTTTAAAACTTAACTGAGGATTGCGTCCTCCGCAGTGGCCCCTGTAATTGAATGGAATGGCTATATGCACAGCTGCCCTGTTCCATATGATGTGTGTTGCATCCTAAAACATGCAGCTGCTTAACATTATGTGCTGCTGCCACATTGTTTAGGAGCAGACGAGCTAAGACTGCAGCTGCAAGTTAATGCCATATGCAGTGCATTCAGAAAGTATTCAGACCCCTTCATTTATTTTGTATTATAGCCTTATGCTACAATTGTTTGCATCCAGTTTTACATCGGTCTACTCTCAGTACCCCATAATGACAACAGAAAAAAATAATTTTTGCCAACTTTGCTATGACACTTGAAATTTAGCTCAGATGCATCCAATTTCTCTGGATTATCTTTAAGATGATTCTACACTTTGATTGGATTCCACCTGCAGAAAATTCTACTGAATGAATTGGAAAATCACACTTCTGTCTATTTAAAGTCTCGCTTAACCACTTAAGGGCCACATGACGGTCTATGCCGTCATGCAGTGCAGGGCTTTAATGCCCAATGACGGCATAGGCAGTCATGCAATAAAAGTACCAGCAAGGGTTAAATCCCAGCTGGTACCATGGAACCCCAGGTTTCTTTTGATACTTAGGGATCCACTCTATCAGCTGGGGCCAGCATTAATGGCCCCAGAACGGCCTAAGCTCTGCTTGCAGAGCTCAAACTGAGCACCGCATCAGGGATTTAAATGGTGATTGTTGGGTTAAATCCCTGCACACACAAGGAAACCCCTTTTGACAGCTGGGGCTGTTTTTAGTCTCCCAATACTGACAGGTGAGCTGCATGCAGAGCTCAAAGTGAGATTAGCATGAAGCTTTCAATGGTGATTTAAATCCGAAGAGATAGCAACTTTGTGTAATCAGTGTTAACTCTTTGCTCACAGCAGGAAACTCAGGTATCAATAGTTACCTGGTGCTTCCCTCTGTCAGATGGGGTTAATGTTAGGGGCCCCAGACTGACAAGTCAGCTGCATGTAGAATTCAAAGTGAGATGAAACCTCCTCTGTCAGCTAGGGACATTTTTAGTGACCCTAGACTTTGAGATGAGCAGCATGCACTGCTGAAAGTCAACACTGAATATAGCCCTTTAAATCCATAGAGAGTTCTACAACTAAGCAATCAAGCTCAGCCACAGTGGTTCTCCCTCTGGATCTGGTGTTTGGGAGACCCCAAGGCCTGAATGAAACCTGGAGGGTCTCCCTACATGCCACAATGGCCTTTTGAATACTGCTGGACTTTGTCAGTTGCCTAGCACTGATTGCAATGCATCGGGCTACTATGTTCAAGTTCAAGATAGAAAGCTGTCATACTGAAAATAGCCAGTAGATGACAGCAACATTCCACTCTGTTTTAGCTTCAGAGGGAAACCTTTGAGATTAGGATTAGATTAGGGATTAAGATTACTTTTAGAATAAATATTAGGTTTAGTATTCTGTTTATTATTCGGGTTAATTTAATACCAAATTTATTACCAAATTAATTCATTAGAATTAATTTTAGGATTGGGATTAGGGTTCAGATTAGAGTTTGGATTAGGATTAGGACCAGCAAGGGAATTCCTCTGCTAACATCAGCAGAGGGAATCATTTAACACTATTTATAGGGTTAATATAGGGTTAATATTATGTTTAAAATTAGGGTTAGGCATAGAATTGGGGTATGGGTAGGGATTATAGGGACATTATAATAATAAAGTTGAGTTTTCTACTTATTTAATTTGGGCAAGGGGGGCCGATCACCTAAATAGAGTTTTTAACACTATAGGACTAGAAATACACATTTGTATTCCTGGCCCTATAGTGTTCTTTTTAATTTACATTTAGTATTAGATTAAGATTTAGGGTTAGAGTTGGATTAGGATTTGGTTTGGAATTAAGGTTTAGTTTAGGATTAAAGCGGAACTGTCACTGTCTGAGGAGTTGGCATACAGTAATTTGCAAAGACATCACCACAGAGGGTCTAAGGGTCTGGGCGGCAGTCTACTTACCTGAACCTGTCCCTAGCGGATGCTGCCATCCTTTTCCTGTGGGTTCCCTTCTTCTCCTGGTGCTACATGTGCGAGTGTACAGCATTTGAGGTCTATGGAGGATCCTACAACAGAGTCAATTCCAGAGCCATCTTTGCTGCTGGAGGTGTTACTCTACCTCCAGCAGTGCCATTAATCAGCCTAGAACAATGTTCCAGGCTATTAGGATTTATGTGCAAAATTTGCATTTGACGAAAGTGCACACAGCATGCTGATATTAGACAGTGGCGGAAGATTGGGCTAAGGGAGAACTTTTAATGGTTTTCACGTTTTGGAGGCGAATTACCACAGAAAGGGTCACTATAACCAAAACCAATGTTTTATGAAAACACTGTTTTATAGCAAAAGGCTACTCTAACCAAAAATGTACAGTTCAGTGGAATGGAGGCTGCATGTGTTGCAAGCCATATAATGTCATATATTAGATTATTTAAATATTAAAAAATTTACTCAGATGCAGCGGCGTACATAAAGTGGTCGCAGGGGTCGCAGCATTTGCGACCGGGCCCGTCACTCCAGGGCGCGGCCGGGCCCCCTGTGATGATGTCAGACATAGCTGGGAGGAAGTGACTCCCTGGTCACTCCTCCCTGCTATCTGAGAGCCTGTGCGGGAGGATGGAGGAGGGAGTCAGAGTGGGAACTCTGACTCCCATCAGGCTTGGCCCCCACTGGACCCCAGGGAAAGTCAAAAAAGGTAGGAAACATTTTGTATATGTATGTGTCTCTGTATGTATGTGTGTTGGTGTCTTTGTATGTATGTGTGTGTCTCGGTGTGTGTGTCTGTGTCTCTCTATGAATGTATGTATGTGTCTCTGTCTCTGTATGTGTGTCTGTGTCTCTGTATGTGTGTGTCTATATGTGTCTCTGTATGTGTGTGTGTCTGTGTCTATGTATGTGTATGTGTGTGTGTGTGTGTGTCTGTGTGTGTGTCTCTGTGTGTGTCTGTATGTATGTATGTATGTGTCTGTATGTGTGTTTATGTGTGTATGTATGTGTATATGTGTGTATGCATGTGTCTGTCATGGTGTGTGTGTGTGTGTGTGTGTGTGTGTCTGTATGTATGTGTCGGGGGGGCACGGATTGGGGGAGAGAGGGTGGGGCAAAGGGGGAGTTAAAGGGGGGGAGGCCATGGGTCACACCGGGGCCCCATGGATTGTGTGTACGCCACTGCTCAGATGTTTAGGCCACCTAATGGTAAGTAATAGGCTTTAAAATATAATGGCCATGTGTTTTGCAGAACATCACACATTTCCACATTATTTCAAAAAAATATAAACTGGGAATAACATATCTATTTTATGTATCTTTTTTAAAGTCACACATTATAATCTCAAGGAAGAAACACTTCAAAGGAATGTATTGAAACCAATCAAATTCTAGAGGAGCTGTGATCAGTTTCGGAACTCAAGCTGTTGTTATGATGTATAAATAATCAGCTGCTGAACAGCTGTAAATCGGTGTACTGGTCCAGAATATACTGGCAGAGCATCATGGGAATTGTTCACAATAGTTGGAATAGCAAAGGGTATCCATTACTCCCTGGGGGTCCGGCCGCCTGGGCCCCACGCGGAGCGGCGAAACTGCCGCAGGTGCATCTGCACCGGGGCCCATCAGGTGGCCCAAGCATTTAGGGCTACCCGATGGGCCCTATATCTTCAGCGCTGCGACCGGGCCCCTTTAAAAAAAAAATTGCAGCTATACCTCAGTTGCTGCTGGGAGGAAGTGACGACTGGTCACTTCCTCCCAGCTTACTCCGCGCGGGGGAAGAGCGGAGGAGAGGGAGAGCAGAGGACACCAAAGGCATCCACTCCCATTGCCCCAGCCACCCTCCTGCAACTTAAAGGTAAGAGGAGGGTGGCTGATAAATGAAGTGTGTGTGTGTATGTATTTGTCTGCAAGTATGTCAATATGTATGTCTGTGTGTATGTCTGTGTGTATGTCAGTATGTATGTGTGTGTGTATGTCAGTATGTATGTGTGTATGTATGTCAGTATGCATGTATGTCTGTGTGTATAGACACTATGTGTCTATCTGTATGTGTGTGTGTGTATGTCAGTATGTATGTGTGTATGTGTCTATCTTATGTGTATGTATGTGTGTGTGTATGTCAGTATCCATGTATGTCTGTTTATGTATGTGTGTGTGTATGTCAGTATGTATATATGTCTGTATGTATGTCTGTGTGTATGTCAGTATGTATATATGTCTGTGTGTGTCAGTATGTATGTGTGTATGTATGTCAGTATGCATGTATGTATGTATGTGTGTATGTATGTCAGTATGCATGTATGTATGTATGTGTGTATGTCTGTGTGTATGTCAGTATGTGTGTATGTATATATCTATCAGTATGTATGTCAGTATGCATGTATGTCTGTGTGTGTGTCAGTATGTATGTATGTATGTCTGTGTGTGTGTGTGTCTGTATGTATGTGTGTATGTGTCTATCTGTATGTGTGTGTATGTCAGTATGTATATATATCTGTAGGTATGTCTGTATGTATGTCTGTGTGTATGTCAGTATGTATGTCTGTGTGTGTGTCAGTATGTATGTGTGTATGTATGTATGTGTATGTCTGTATGTATGTGTGTATGTGTCTATCTTATGTGTGTGTGTATGTCAGTATCCATGTATGTCTGTGTATGTATGTATGTATGTGTGTATGTCAGTATCCATGTATGTCTGTGTATGTATGTGTGTGTGTATGTCAGTATGTATATATGTCTGTATGTATGCCTGTGTGTATGTCAGTATGTATATATGTCTGTGTGTGTGTCAGTATGTATGTGTGTATGTATGTCAGTATGCATGTATGTATGTATGTATGTGTGTATGTCTGTGTGCCTGTGTGTATGTCAGTATGTGTGTGTGTATATCTATCAGTATGTATGTCAGTATGCATGTATGTCTGTGTGTGTATGTCAGTATGTCTGTATGTATCTGTGTGTGTGTATGTATGCCATTATGTATGTATGTCAGTATGTATTCATGTGTATGTATGTCAGTTTGTCAGTATGTATGTATGTGTGTGTGTGTCAGTATGTATGTATGTACGTCAGTGTGTGTCTGTATGTCAGTGTGTGTATCTGTATCTGTGTATGTGTCTATATGTGTGGATGTCTGTTTCAGTATTTGTGTCTGTTAGTATGTGTGTATCTTGTATCCTGTGTGTGTGTCTGTGTCTGTGTCCTTTTGTGTCTGTGTATGTGTATTCCTGTGGGCGGGATTTGGAGGCGGGGCTTGGAGGCGGGCACCCAGGGGCCCAGACCTTGAGCTATGTTAGGGGCCCCACAATTTCTGATGGCGGCCCTGCATTACTCCTCTAGATTGTCAAGGAGTAAAAAAATCTAAGATAAGAAAAAGAAAATTCAGAAGATAATATATTCTGAGAACAGTTTGAGAAACCTATGTTTTCCTTCTGTATGATGAGCCAGCATTGTCACCATCCTAAAATAATCACTGACCTCACACTGGTTGGATGTATGGGCAAAACATTAAAAACCTCTGGAGAGCAAAGACAACACCTTTAGTATGCAACTGTGATTTTTTTGTTTTTTCTATCCGATTTCCAAAGAAATGTGACTCTTCGGATCGTCAGTATCCCTGATCATGCAAATCTATAACCTGCTAATTGCAGTCAAATTCACGGTCCCTGGAGTACATTATTTAATGTTATATTATATATCAAATGTATAAAGTGTGTGTGTGTGTTATATAAGTGGATTGCAGATGAAGATAGCTTGAGCAATGTTGCTATACAGTATTACATTTCACTGCAGTATTTCAGTGACTCGCTGTGTCCTAGAAGTACTATAGATTAGACAGGTACATTACCTTGGCTGTATCTTTGCTCTAACAGCAATTGCAGTACAATGCATGCATTTATTTCTTCCTTCCTAGAAAGAGGCTGAAAGCTTTTATATAAATGTTATGTTTTTCTGTTCATGGATGTGATATTACCTTGGGACATTATATTTAACCATTGGGTGTTAAATGCATCTTTACACTATTACACAGAATTAAACACTTTCTGAGATTAATTGAAAATGTTATTATTTTGCAAGCCCTGAAGAACCTTCTTACATAATATATTGCTACATTTATTATCCCCAGTGTATTACAGATGTTCTGGATGGTTTGTATCTATGCATTTATTTTGTTTTCCCATTGTACCTTGCCTTGACCAAAAGATTTCATTATGGATTATATTTATTCCTCCCATGTAGGAAATGAGATCCATCACCCTACATCACCGGAATACCTTTGTGCCAACATTAGGCCTAAATTGGTGCTGCCCCTATTACCTGTCACTCTGCTGAGGACAGTACAGAGTGTAGACAGTACTTTGCCAGCCCCCAACTAAAATAGAGTGTACCAGTTATTCCCCCAAATGAACCAATGACACATAGCAACATTTGAGTTAATTTTTACTTAACATGGAACAACTGTTAAGCTCAAGTTGGTTAGGGAATAGCACATGAGCCAAACAAGAACTGAGTGTCCACAATTTCATTTCTTCCCAAGTACCAAATCCCAAATCCAAAGATTTAAAATAAGTGCTTGTTAAATGTGAATTTTGTTTCCCTTCAAGTTAGAACACCATTTTTATTGGCATTGTCAGTTAAAACTTCTAAGCCCTTGGCAAATTAGCGCCCTCCACCTCTGTGCACTTACACTCAACATAACGCTTAGATTGCTTTGCTAATTATGCTGTTTGGTGTATTCTAGCCACACTGTATTTTGGATGAGCATAATATATATTTTTTAATCAAAATTATTCAACCCCTGTTGAAAATCAGGTTTATTGTCAAATTTGACAGACTTTCAGTTGCTTGCGGTGAACAAATAAAAAAAAAAGCTATTGAAATAGCTCAACACAATGTATGGTTCAAGTAATTTCTTCAAACTCCACTGAACTTATAATGACTTCTTTGGTCCCAAAATTATTTAACCCCCTGAATAGAATCCCTAACAGCACAAATATGCAAAATGGTTGTTGTCTCAAGCACACTTGCTGCAACTATCAAGGACTTCATGAACACTTGAAATACCTATACTGATTAGGGGTTTGAGTGTCACGTTTGATTGTATGTTAGAAATATGGCTAAGTTAAAAAAATGGTCCACAAAGTTAAGAGAAGAGATCATTGCCCTTTACAAACAAGCAACAGGATACAAACAGATAGCGAAGGTACTGTGTGTTCCTAGAAACAACGTTCGTAACGTTCACAAGTTCACAGTTGAAGAAACGGTTGTTACACTACCTGGACAGAGTAGAAAAAAGCTGGGAATTAGCTTATTGGTCAAGATTCCTGTCATCATTCACATAATTTTTCCTCCCCCTCTCTTGTTTTGCCACTTTTCAGAAATTTAAAGCACTTCGGAACTTCAGCACTTTGGTTCGGTTTGGCACTTCCGAACTACTGAACTTCGGAACTTCGGCTCTTCAGACATTCAGAAGCATCCGAATGTTCGAATTTCACGAAATTCGTCCGAATATACATTCGGAACGAAATTAATTGCACATGTCTATAAACTACTACTGACAGAAAAGCACAAGAAAAGTTGTCTCCAATATGCTCAAAATCATATAAATAAGTCACAGATGTTTTGGGATTCTATTCTGATGCAGTGATGAAACAAAACTGGAACTTTTTGGCCTAATGGATCAGTGGTATCTTTGGAGGAAAAAGAATGATGCATATGCTGAAAAGAACACTCTGCCTACAGTTAAGCATGGTGACTTGATGTTCCGGGGCTGCTTTGCATCCACTGACAGTAGAAACCTGCAGCGCGTGGAAGGCAAGATGAATTCATTGAAGTATCAGGAAATTCTTGGAGAAAATGTCATGCCGTTTGTGAGGAAGCTGAAGCTTGGCCATCATTGGACCTTCCAACAAGACAATGATCCTAAGCATACGTCAAATTTTACCAGGGCTTAGTTACAGAAGCAGTCTTGGAAAATTCTACAGTTCACAGTCACCTGACTTGAACCCCATAAAAGATCTCTGGTGAGATTTGAAGAAGGCAGCTACAGCATGCAAACCCAAGACTATTACTAAACTGGAGACCATTGCTGATGAGCAATGGGCTAAGATTCCTCAGGAATGCTGCCATAAGCTGGTGTCTGGCTATGTATCTCATTTGCTGCAGGTCATAACAGCAAAAGGTGCTCTGCTAAGTACTAAAGATGCTCGCAATGAAGGGGTTGAGTAATTTTTAGGCTGGAGAAGGCAATAAAAGTTTAATTTTCAATTGAATGTGGGGAAACCACTTGAATCATTTATTATGTTGAGCTATTTTAATAGCTTTAGTTTGATTTGTTCATTGCAAACAGCTGAAAGTCTGTAAATTTTGACAATAAACCCTGATTTTCAATGAGGATTGAATAATTTGAATTACAACTGTGTGTTTTTACATTTTTCTCAAACTGATAACCAATGAATCTGAAGCTTGAAATAACTCTCACTGTCTTAATTAGTTTGCGTAAAATATCTCAAATGTGAGAACTGCTCCGGATGCATTTGATCTGATGTTAATGTGAAAATAAATAGTTTTCAGTCATTCATGGTGTGAATGAAAATTATGCAGCATACAGCATAGAGCCCCAGTGCATGCAAGGGAAGCAGTGGCAATGCATGCCAATAATAAAATAAAACTAGCATGTTTCTAATCTTTTTACAACAGGTGGAGAATAATATAAAAGAGAAAAATCACGAAAAATCACGAGCTATGTTTTCCTATATATTACCAACGTGTTGCCTAGAATTTTCCATTTGTACAATTGCCAAACTAAAAGTACATTTTATTAAGATCCATCTGTCTCCTCGGGTGGGAAATAAAAGTTACTGTATGTTTCTATGTTGTTTTTGGAAACTACTTTATAAATGGTAGACCGTTAATTTATTTATAGATATTACATCTTTTTTACAATAAAGTTTTTGGGTTTTTTCCGATTCTTTCAAACAGAATATAGGGAATGTGAAATAGGGAATGAGAATCACTGGTGTGGGACTCTAGGAGGTTAAACCCACAGCAGGAGAACAACACACAGAAAGTGACCATTCACCAGCAGTGACTATGATTTACTGGCCCCATCTCATGGTCAACTCATTAGTGACTGAGCAGCAATAGCTGTCCAATTGCTAGTTATATTAACTGTTTAGTAGAATTACCCAACCCGTGGAGGTAATGAAACTCTCAATAGTAATATGAACCCATAGGCTTTATTATCACATGGTGATTGAGTAGCAAGTACAGGTTATCTTCCTCTTGGTTAATTGTCACTGCTGAGTTTTTTGTTTTTGTTTCGTTTTTTTACTTTGTACACTTTTTTTTGTTGCTAGTGCTGCAATCAGTCAAATAGTTTGGATTATTAAAACCAATTTAGAGTATGCAGGTTTGTATTGAGGTCTGGTAATGTTTAGTCTGGCTGAAATCCAGACCAAATTCCTATCCATTCGGAGTGTGTTCTGCAAAATCTAGACAATGTTAAATGGTGTGAACAATGTCTGGATTTTGCTCTGTACACATCAAATAGTTTCGCCCCATTCAGCATGGAGACATTTGGCTATAAGTGAATGGTCTCCATTTTATTCATGTTACACTCGTGCTGTAAGAAGTTTGATAAGAAAAATGAGTCAAGAATAGAAGGAGGAGTCAAAGGAGTTGAGTAATGGGAAGTTAGAACACGATAGGAGGCTGATGAACATGTCTCAGATTGGTAACATATTTTCTTTCATTTTTTGTGAAATGTTTTAAGTGCAATTCTCACTGATAAAACTGCATTGCATTGCATGCTTTTCTGTGGTCACCTCCAGAGGGTCACCGATAGTAGAGTGTTGGTTTAACCCAAAAGGGATCTGAAGGCTGGATTCCAAATATACATACGAAAAAAGGGAATTGGGAGCACACCTGGAATAGGCATATCCATGTTAAAATTAGTGTAGGACCCACTGATTTAAGAGTGCTGTGACCAAGTGGTGGGCTTAACACTATATGGCCATAGGGTGGAACAGAATCCCCATATTTGTTTTCTAAGGTAGGTGATTTTAAATAGCCTTGTAAAATTTAAAAATACATTTTGTGTGTGGTTCCTTAATCTGTATTTTGTATGTATTTCATTTTTGTTTGTTTTTTTACAACAGCACAATTACTGAGAAATGAATACCTCTGGTGTTCCCCAAGTCGCATATATATATATATACACACACTATATAATGCTGACGTTGTTTGGTCACTCTAATCTGTGTTGCACATATTTCACTATCATTTGACTGTACTATTATATAAAGGTGCAAATATGCTAAAAATTTATTTTTAAAATGTAAATATTTGCTGGTAATCGTTTATTAAAGAGATAAATAGCTGTGTAAAGCGGTTTTATTGAGTATTTCTGAAACTCCAATTAGGTTTATGTACACAGTAGTCCTTGGGTATAGATAAATGTGAGGCGATGTGGTGATATAAATTCTGGTATTATAAAATATACCCTCTTTATACTTGTATTAAAGGGAAACCCCAGGCTGGGCTGACCCTGGTTTTTGTGTTCTATGATAGCTTTAAATTCCCAAGATATAACGATTCCAGAAAGCTGCTAAGATTTTGTTTACCCACTAGTTGTTCCACAATGTGCATGTCCCAGAGACTTCTATTGAAAGTTTTTGTTTATGAAAAATGAAGGATGAAACTTCTAAGTAAGTTTATAGAGGCAGCCTAGTGCCTGTCATGCCAGCGATATGGAAAGAGAAGAAGGAAGAGGCAGAGGTGCTGTATACCTGTTTGTCTAATAGGAGAACAGTACACCTGACTGAGCACACCTCTTTCACGCTCTCTGGGTGTGCAGTTTGCGGTTATAGGCCACCATCAGAATCATCAACACACCATTTGTAGGTGAACAGCTCAGAATAAGTTAGGAAAAGGTGTGATGCACCCAGGTTAAAAATAGCAATGGGGTCAGCTTATGGGAGCAGCTGGTAAAACAGCACCTTATGCAGCCTCATTTGTGCAGATGAATAAATGAAGCATTGTAATGTTTAAACATTAAAGGAACACTCAAGCGTTACAAATATATTGAATTTTAATTTTTAATTGTTTCTTTTTTTGGCTTGTTAAAAAAAGTCAGAAAACGTGCCTGTAATCCAGTGCTTATGTAAAATGTAAACATTGCCAGTAATGTTTGATGTTATCAGACGAAAGTGACAGAATCTATGCACCAAAAACACTAAATTAAGGTTTTTGTGCTTAGAGTCCCTTTAATATGCTTTTAATAATAGTAAAAATATGTTGCCCGTTTGCCTGTGTTATCAGAAGATGAAATTGAACTTTTAAGCTGCTGTATTGTTAAAATTATTTTGAGGGTAGAGAAAAACCTGAAACATTTAGAATTAATAATTGAATCGCTGGGTAAGAAAGGGTTTTGTTTGATTTCGGCCTTGGTTTGTTATGTGGGATTTAGCTAAAGGTTCTGAATTCACACCCATTGCTTTCTCTTGCTTTCCAGCTGCTCTGATAATATCTGTTCAGCTTGCGGCTTTATCGACTAAACTCCAGAAATCTATTAAAAGTAAATCTCGTGAAAAAAATGCCTTTCTGGTTTTTACTTTTAAACGTGTACTGCTGCCATACAGTTTACTGTTATAAAGCATTTGATTGTCAGCTTTGATCTGTTAAAACTGTTTACAATCTGGAATTCTGGTATTTAAGGCATTATCATTATACTTCAAAAACTTTTGTTCTTCCTAATGAAAACCATTTTTACTTGCATGTTCTAAAAGCAGGATAAATAAATCAGGGCACATGTTCAGTTATTTTCATAGTTCTTTGTAGTATTGCTGCTAGCAGATGGTGAGACCACCTCAGTGGTTAATACTCCAACTACAGTAACTTGAGATCGCATGTTTGAATCCGAGTATTTTCCAAATCAGCCTTTCATCCATCTAAAATCAATATCATGGCTTCCATTGCATTGACTAATAATAATCACATCTACATCTGGGAGCTAAAAAATAGAGGAACGTGCATACTTCTTGATTAAATTCTTTGGAATTGTAGTGTTCATTATTGAAATCTATATAAGTCTTTAGTCTACTTTTTTTATTTTTTATGACAAGTCTGTTTCGGGCTTAAATACTTTTGTTATATATATATCATATGTCCTAACAATGAATAAATCCGAATAGGTTAAAATTGGGTAATAGCTCTTACATACACAGGATGTGTCAGCCCTGCATACATTGCAAGAAGATGTTCAAACCTGCCAACTTAGACTTACCTTTCTTTTTTGATGGCTCTTCCCTGGTGGAGGGACAATAAAACCCAGTCTATGCAGATAGGGGATCCAGGAATGCTGCAGGATGCCAAATGTGTTCAATCATCAATGCTGTCATCATGTGCATTGCATTCAAAATGGATGAGTTCATTTATCACATATGTGAGATGAGAATCAGGTGAGAAAAAGATAAACTCCACATAGAACTGAAAAATAAATGGAAAGTGATATGCTTCTCCTAGCCATGAATAAAATGGGGCCCTTTTAGACAGGAAATTGGAAAAAAAATTAGCTATGTGATTTTATAAATCTGAAGTTACCATACCGGAGGATACTTCATAGCCAATCAAGTTATTTCACAATTCCAAAATAGAATGGTAATAATAGTAACCAAAATCGAATACTTTTATACAAGAGCATTATTGATAGATACTTTAATTTAGAATGAAGGAAAGGTATAAGTTGTAGGGTCAGAAATGTAAAGTATGTGCATTCCTGACACTATAGTGTTAAAAACATGGTAGCCCTCTGGCCCCTTTAATTAACTAAAAAAATCAACCTTATTGTGCTGGCTTTGCCTCCTTGGCTGACATTATCAGAATTGATCCTTTCAGCCATCAATCACAATGCTTTCCCATAGAATACATCTCTATGAGTAAAATTTAGCGTCTCCACGCAGAGCGTTGAGACACTGAAAGTGACCCAGGAAGCAAAGTGACTCCTCAGATGGCCACTAGGGGTGTCCCTATGCTGTAATGTAAACAATGCCCTTAATCTAAAAAAAACTGTTTTTACAGGAGAAAGTCTGCATGGACTGACGTTACTCACTAGAACAATTACGGTACATTAAGCTGTAGTTTTTCTGGTAACTATGATGTCCCTTTAAAATAAAATACTGGTGATCCTCTGCAGAATATAAGCCATAACATGCAGTCTGTACTGTACAATCTATGATTAAATTTCTATTTATTTTTCAGTGTCATCACAAGACATGACACTCCTGTGAAAGTCACCCTAAAACCAGTGAATAAGAATAGCCATGAGAAAATACAGCTCTACAATAAATGACAAATACATTGCTTTTGGAATAAATAAATAAATGTGCTGTTCAATACAAGATAGTCATGTAATGTAAGACGCAGTGCTGTCACACTGAAGTCAATGACTGTAGCACCAGTAAGACATAAATCATCTCTGTTGTGCTCTAGCTCTTCTGACACGCAAGGATTGCAGATTACCGGTAAAATGTTAGGAATGCAAAGTCAACTACACTTACTAATACAATGCACTTCTGCAAAATATGAGGAAGGAAAAGCTAGCCGTGTTTGTTTCCTGAATATGTTTGATCATTGATTTTATGAATGCTTATGGTGTAGATAGAATTTTCCGTATTTATCTTGGCACAAATATGGCAAAATCATTTCTCGGAGACAGGTGATCACTGCAAAAAATAGACAGAGAAAGCCTTGTCTTGGTGTGTTTGAGTAACCTAAAATGTAATCATTAAAGAGACAGCATGAAAAACAAATGCATAGAGAAAGTTATGGTTTTTGACATGATCTTTGTGCCAAATCCTTTTGAACATACGTTGTGGCATTTGTTTGAATGCTGCTCTCAGCATGCTCATGCTATTGGAGGGCAGCTGTTTCCACTCCTTCTCCTAACGGACCAAAAACTTAGGTGGAATGTGTTGCTATTTCACATCGAATATTAGCATATCTTGAATGTTTTATATTTGCCTTTGGGATTGCTGCTGATCACAGTGCCTCAATGAGGGCACGGTGTCTACTCTCTGTCCTAACAGCTACA
The DNA here is from genome assembly GCA_933207985.1 of Pelobates cultripes. NCBI lineage: Eukaryota > Metazoa > Chordata > Amphibia > Anura > Pelobatidae > Pelobates > Pelobates cultripes. The sequence goes on from OW240916.1 coordinate 235,602,529, forward strand.
GACTGGTTCCATGCCAAATCTCAAGGCACTGCTGCTCAATTTAGTCACTGGGTAGCCATCATATATTGGTTTTCCCATTTTATAGAACACAATTACTCATCCTCTAAAATCTTTACAAATTTGACAGTCAACAACGGGAATTGTAAATAAAATATGCCTTTGTCACGAATGACGTAACTTTTATACACAGGAAAGAGGATAACCACAAAATGAGGGTCCAAATATCCTTATTATCAGCGAGTGGCTGGATTTAAAATATTAAAAGATAGAATCAAAGTCAGGAATAGCCAAGGTCAGGAATACAGCAATACGGATACACGAAAACCAAGCCAGGTCAGGAATATAGAAATACACAGGTCAATCTATAAGCCATGTCAAGATAATAGAAATACGCAGGTCAATATACAAGCCAGATCAGGATACCAGAAGTTCTCAAAGTCAAAATGAGGCCAAGGTCAATAACCGGAATGGAAACACTTAACGTGTAACCAAACAGAAACCACGAATGGGCGAGGAGTAAGGGCCTAAACAGGCTTTAAATAGTTTCACATGTGTTCTGATTGGTCCACGTCATCTCTGCGACTCCAAACATTTTCTAGTTTACCTAAATCATTTGCCATTTGGCTTATCCCTCCTGGAACATCAACCCTGTTACATATCTTAATATCATCAGCAAAAAGACATACCTTACCATCAAGACCTTCTGCAATATCACTAATAAAAATATTAAAGAGAATGGGTCCAAGTACAGATCCCTGAGGTACCCCGCTGGTAACAAGACTATGTTTACATTTATTTATGGACGCGCCTTTAACCCCTTAAGGATGGTTCAGGACCGTCATCTGCATTTTTGCATTGCCGACCAGTGACGGTCCTGAAGGTACTTACCCGATCGCTGTCATTCCCCCGGCAGCGATCGGCGGTGCTCCCGGTGTGGGGAGACTGCCTGCATGGTGGATTAGGACCTCTGGGGCCATGTGATCGCTCAACAGAGTGATCACATGGTCACATTAGGTGTCCTAGTGTCTGCCTGCAGGGGGACTGCCTGTACTGACAGGCAGTCTCCCTGCCAGTGTAAAATAAAAAAAATAAAAAAAGTTAATATTAATAAATAAAAATATTAAAAAATATTATATATATAATGTCATACTAAGTGTATTTTTTATATTATTATGTACATATATTAATATAAAAATACACTTATAATTAAATTACACACGTGTATATATATAATATATATAATAATTATATATATATATATATTGTATATATATATTATAAAATACAAATAATAAGTAATTTAAATTAAATTAAATTTAAAAATAATAAAAAATTTTTTTTTTTAAATTCTATATCTATATGAAATTTTATTCCAACTGTATTTTGATATTAATATATATATATTTATATCAAAATACACTTAGAATGAAATTGTATATATATCTATGTATATATAAATAAATAAAAATAATACAAAATATACATATGTCCATATACAAAATTACATAAATAATTATATAAATATACATTTAGACTTCAGATATATAAATATGCATATATATTTAAATTCTACGTGTGTATTTATGTAATATTTTTACATAATTAAGTAATTTTATTGATTGCAATTTGAGGGACCTGCCTGCCAACCCAGGCAGAAAGTCCAGAGAATTTAATTTGCTAGCACTGTATTTTACCCTGTAACGTTCTAGGACACCCTAAAACCTGTACATGGGGGGTACTGTTTTACTCGGGAGACTTCGCTGAACACAAATATTAGTGATTCAAAACAGTAAAACATATCACAGCGATGATATTGTCAGTGAAAGTGACTTTTTTTGCATTTTTCACACACAAACAGCACTTTTACTGATGATATAATTGATGTGATACGTTTTCCTGTTTTGAAACACTAATATTTGTGTTCAGCAAAGTCTCCTGAGTATAACAGTACCCCCCCCCCCACGTACAGGTTTTATAGCATTTTTAAAAGTTACAGGGTCAACTATTTTTACATTTAAAATGGCCAGGTTGGTTACGTTGCCTTTGAGAGCGTATGGTAGCCCAGGAATGAGAATTACCCACATGATGGCATACCATTTGCAAAAGAAGACAACCCAAGGTATTGAAAATGGGGTATGTCCAGTCTTTTTTAGTAGCCACTTAGTCACAAACACTGGCCAAAATTAGCGTTCAATTTAGTTTTTTACTTTTTTCACACACAAACAAATCTGAACGCTAAATTTGGCCAGTGTTTGCGACTAAGTGGCTACTAAAAAAGTCTGGACATACCCCATATTGAATACCCTGGTTTGTCTACTTTAGAAAAAATATGTACATGTGGGGTGTTCAGAGATTTATGACAGATAATAGTGTTACAATGTCACTATTGATAAATTTTACAAATTTATGTTTTGAAACCGCAATATCCTACTTGCACTTATAGCCCTATAACATGCAAAAAAATAGCATGTAAACACTGGGTATTTTTAAACTCAGGACAAAATTTTGAATCTACTTAGCAGTTTTTTTCATTAGCTTTCGTAGATGAGTAAAATATTTTTCAAGTAAAAGTAAAAAAACATGTATTCTTTTCAATTTTTCATCATATTTTTTAATTTTTTTAAAATGTAATTACATGAGATTATATAAATAATGGTATGTAAAGAAAGCCCTTTTTGTCCCGAAAAAAGCAATATATAATTTGTATGGGAACAGTAAATGAGAGCGCGGAAAATTACAGCTAAACACAAACACCACAAAAGTGTAAAAAGATGCCTGGTCGCAAATGTACAACATCGCAAAAACGGTCTGGTCCTTAAGGGGTTAAAGAAAAGGCAGCATTCGCATTTCTACGAGCAAAGTGCAGCAGAGGCTTGGCATCGGTGAATGCAGAAGAGCGATTCGCTGATTCCTAATGGCTCCGAATAATTAGCTTACAGGTCTCAAGCCACGCAGCCACGTGGAGTGGTTGGGCCGTGCGGCCTGAGAGGAGTTTTTTGGCATGGAGCAGGTAAGTATCACCAAAGCCTTCTATGGCTAGAAAGCTTGTATAACTATATCATTTCTCAGAGTGGTCTTTTTGTAACTGTCACCTGCTCAAAATGTAAATGTAAAATAAATATATTCACACACTGAATATGTGCCATGGTAAAGACCTGCATCCGCCCTTCCACTAAACCATAATTCTTTCTAGAAACATATATCAATTGCAAACATAGAACCACTTTCAATGATTGCTATATGTGATCGCATGTCGAAAAAATAAAAACCATTTTATAGATTGTATTCTTACTGAAGATGTGTGATAATGACCCTATCATTTCATATTTGTCTTACGGCTTGTGAATTATTTCAATACTGCTTACAATGAATTCCAAGAAATGTCAAAAGGCACATTATAAAAACAGATTTTTTTTATTTTTTTTTTAAGTAAACAAAATGACTACTTGTGTTATTGCGAGAAAATATTGGCAGCTGAGTTTTTCCTGTAAGGTTGGTAACCTTAGTTAATGTGCAGTTATCATATGACAAGCTTAGACTATGGATTTATCTGGGGTCAACATAGGGCACATGTCCAGACAGTCAGATTGCAACACAAGGATATACAGCTCATCATTTAGTCATGAACAATGCTATTCTACTTTGGGTAACACCTTGTGTAATTTATTTTGCTCAGTGGATGGGTTATGGAAAGAATCATATTGTAAAAGAATTCCTAATTTTAGAACGTTATGACTTATTCGCTCAGTAATGAAGCTGCTCATGACATCAATATATGATAATGCTGTTTAGTGCTGAGTGTTTTTGAAATAATACACAAATAAATGTAATTTTGTTGCCTTGAAAGAACTCTCCAGTTATACAAACACTTCCAAAATATACTTTCAAAATATTTAAACTCCTGAATGATTAATGGGCCCTCTCCATCCCCTGGATAAAGATATGGGGCACTTGAAGTTTTGTTTGTAAGCTTTTAATGCTAGTTGAAAATGTGACAGAGTCTGACTGACTTATTAGTAGGGTTAGACTAGCTATTATTTCCATGTGGATGTAATCTTGGTCTTTTTTGGCAGCAGCCTAATTACACATGCACAGGTCTTATCTGTTGCTAAATCAAACTATTTTTTCCCTAGTGCCAATAGAGGTCGTTTTCAGAAACTATGAACCTGGATCCACTGTTGCGAACTACATCTCCCTTGATGTTTTGACATAATTATATGAGATGCAGTTCACAACATCTGAAGTGCTGAAAGTTGCTTACCCCTCCTAGTCTATGACTTTGTCTCAACATGTCTTTATGCAAAGCAATCAAGTGGACATGTACCGAAAATGTAACTAGTTACAGGTTGGGCACTTTTGAAACCATGACTATGATGATATGTGATCTACACCAGCTTTCGGTAAGGTTCTTGATTTAATTTGAGGTCACCCTGATGGGGTGCAAGGCACTGCACTACCAGGAACGACCAGTAATTTTCATCTTTTTTCTATCCTATTTCTAGTTTTTGTAAAATCCAATCTCAGCCGTTCTCGGTTAATTGCTAATAAAATACTTGAATTGACATTCTATGGGGACTAGGTTATAATGAAAATTTGATACATTTTAGAAGTTAATATTTACTTGCTTCAAACCAGGTCCTTCAACATGACAAGTTAAGTGCAAAATGCTATGGCTAATTAATTCAGTGACACTTCCTGGGTTCAGCTCTGAGATTACCCAAATTGAGCTGAGTTTTGTCCAAGTTAATTAGCTACAAGTTTAGCCTTCGTGAGTAAATGTGAAGCAATATAAGAGAGAAGCTGCATGAATTACATGTTTAATGAAAACACTGTGTTTTGCAATTAAAGATATGTACTTTTGACGAGCTGATGACGTTCATCATTGTTACATAACATAGGCAGCGATGCACACGGCAGGGGAGGATATCCGACAATAATGTTGGGAAACATGAAGCAGAGTTCTTCCCAAAGCTTAATGTGTAGTGTTAGAATTCTCCTGTAATCTGACATGCAGTAAATAGGAAGTGGTAAAACCGTTTACAGTGCTTAAATAAAACTGGATACAATGAGAATATTTTCATTGTTACTAGGAAACCTTTACATTGCGTTTTCCCCAACCACCTGTAATCTGGCACCGTTCACTGAACTGGTTCTAACTATGTGCGCGCAAACTGCAGTGCTGGATTTGTCGCACCATCCTAAATCAGATGCAGAATGCAGTAAGCATCTGTGAGCTTGTTGTATTACATACTCACACACAAGGGCTAGGGTCATCCAATAAGAAAGGCCTCCGGTTGGGATAGTTAAAATATACCTAAAATTATTACAGCAGCTGGAGAACCACTGTTTGATTACTATCTATTAACAAATAAAATGTAAGTTCTCTAAACAGTATGCAAATGTGAAAGTATGTGTCCCCGACCCTAGTTATATATAGTTACCATTTACCTAACTTTCCCAATAAAATGATTCTCATAGAGGCCACATCAGAGCAGAGCTTCCCCATAGGAAAGGATTGCATTCAATGCTTACCTCTGAAGTTCTGGGTCACATGACCAAGATTTACTCAATAAGTGCTGTAGAAGCACCTCTAGTGACTGTTAGGAAAACTGCCACTAGCAGTGGATTTAACTCTGCAATTTCTAACATTTCAGGGTTAAAACACTACAGAGACCCTGCACCCATTGAGATGATGTGGTCTGGATAATTTTAGTGTACCTTTAAGTGAGGAAACCCCCAAAATATTGTTTACTGTCCAGTTCTTAAAGAATCCCTGCAGGAGCAAATACCTCTGGCCTGTTATCCTGATGTCTTGGTTTACTGAATCCTCCCAATGTGATGTCAGTGACTGCTGGGCTGTAAATTGAATGGAAGCTGAGCTCTATCCATGCCAGCCACAGATAAACTTGCCAGATAAGCTTGGTTGCTGATAAAAAAAAAGAGAGTGAACTGTAGAGACTAAGGCAATATGATGTCGCTTATAATTCTGTTACCTTTACATAATGGAAATGAATCATATTATTTTCTTTCCTATATCCATGAAATAAATATGCCTTAAAGCAGGGGTTCTCAACGTTAGTCCTCAGGACCCCCTACCAGTCCAGGGTTTAGGGATTACCTGGGTGTGTCTAAGGTGTTTAGAAAAAGAAAAAAAAACACCTTAGAGTCTAAGGTGTTTTTTTTCCCTTTTTCTAAACACCTGAGACACACCCAGGTAATCCCCAAATCCTGGACTGGTAGGGGGTCCTGAGGACTGGGTTGAGAACCCCTGCCTTAAAGGGTTACTCCAACTTAACCCTATCTGTGTTTGTCTGCCCCCACCTACACCAAAACAAAAAGGCTCAAACTTACTTATTTTCCCTCGCAAAGGCCAAGTTCTCATTCAGTCCGATCCTCTTTGCCTGACGTCATTCTCCCTTAGTGTAGGGAGTGCGTGTCACGTGATGTGACCGCATCTGATCACTGCGGTCACATCATCACAGTGCCCGATCGGCACCGTGATGTGACCGCATCTGATCGGTACAGTCACACTAAAGGAGGGAGAGGTTACCCACCTTACCTCCAGCGCCTCTCCCTCCATGCAGCTCCTAATACAGCAGCCGGGTCCAGCATTAAGAAGAACGCCATCCGCTGCAAGGTGGCACTATATGATAGTGCCGCCCAGAATTATATCACTAGTGATGTGAACGTGCATGCGGCGTCGCTTTTTCACCATGCACACAAGTTCTGGGGTCATTGGACCCAAATTAGCAAATAATAGGGCTTACTGGGTTATTTAAACCCAAACCTGCTGTTGTTCAGTGCCCTGTCGTGGTTTCCATCCTGTTGGTTATCCAAGAGCACGTTCCTGATACTGTTTATTGGTTATTGATCTTGGCTTGGCTTGGCTTGACTTCCCGTATTTTTGGTATCCCTGACCCTTTGGCTTTGTTCTTACCGTATATGTTGCTTTCTTGGTCTCGACTCGTAACTGGTTATTCTATTACGTTAAATCCGGCCATTCTAAGGCCTGGTAATATGTTGTTACTGTTTGTTATTTGTTACGTGTTTGACTTAATTCTGCGTGTTGGGCCACTAGTTCGTCCTGACAGTGAGAAGAAATGGAGGTTGGACTGGGGTAACACGGAGTGGTGGGCATGCTGCCCTAGGTTGTGACATTTATTTGCACAGAATTTACATTAGCCTGTCTGGACACAGCTGGAGGTGGAGCTACCTGTCCAGCAGCAAAGGAGTTAATCTCTATATGTACAGCTTTTTTTAAAAAGAAAGCTGCACATACGGAACATAATTTTGTCAGATGTATCTATTTTTGTATAGCTGTCTTTCTGAAATGAAAATGTTACCATATATGGATAATTGTCACAATAATTTATGGTTTTCATTAATGTTGTATAATATATAAATAATGTAATACTATACTTAGTATATAATGTTGTATAATATATAATAATATAATAACCCAAATTTCCAAAACAAAAATCAATTTATTTAGTGTGGTTTCAACATTTTTGGTCATGTTAAAAGTTAATATATGAAGAATTTAGTGTTTTCTTTTATTTTTTTCCTTTCTTTTGAAATACTGTATCCCAAAATGAACCTTTCACCAAAGATGAAAGATCTGCTTTGAAAAATTGATCACTTTTGATGTATACAATGTGCAAAGCAAATAGTGACAAATCAGATCAAATGTCATTTTGTTTTTTGATCTAATGCTTTGGGTTGCCAAAGTGCAAGTGTCCAGAAATGCCCTGGCAGACACCCATAATGCTTTATGAACAACTGCATACTGTGGAATCCCAAATATTGTGTGAGTAGGCACGCATGTTGACAGCAGTGAAATTAAAGCACAATCCTTGTTTGTAATCATTGAGATTCAGGTACCTTGCAAGTCTGTAACTCTCCAGCAGGTGTGTAAACGGCTCGAGATACTATAAGCACCATAACAACTTAAGTTGTTAAGGATAAAACTTACCAGGAAAGGTTAAAGGATCTTAACATGTATAGCTTGGAGGAAAGACGAGACAGGGGGGATATGATAGAAACATTTAAATATATAAAGGGAATCAACACAGTAAAGGAGGAGACTATATTTAAAAGAAGAAAAACTACCACAACAAGAGGACATTAAATTAGAGGGACAAAGGTTTAAAAATATTTTCAGGAAGTATTACTTTACTGAGAGGGTAGTGGATGCATGGAATAGCCTTCCAGCTGAAGTGGTACATGTTAACACATTAAAGGAGTTTAAGCATGCGTGGGATAGGCATAAGGCTATCCTAACTATAAGATAAGACTAGGGACTAATGAAAGTATTTAGAAAATTGGGCAGACTAGATGGGCCGAATGGTTCTTATCTGCCGTCACATTCTATGTTTCTATGTTTCTAAGTTTATTGTTTTCGTTGGTGTAAGACATCTATGGCCATTTGTATGTGGTTTTGCAAAAGTCAGGCTTTTAACTCCTGGCCTCTGCTGGAGTGTACCTGATTGCTGCTCTTGATGTTTTCAGAGACCAGGAATATGTTGAGGTATCTTAGTCCTGGTGTATCCCATAAAACCGTATCAGTGTCATTTCATTTAAGGAGGTGCTTTTCCTTCATATGTTTTTATGAATGACAAGCAGCAAACTTCTGGCTTGCTGTGCATTTTCCTAGAGAAATGCTGCGTCAGTGTATACATTTCAGTGCATAACAGAGGATTATGGGAAACCTAACGCTTTATTTATGTCATTTTCACTTGTTTCACTGTTTTCTCCTGGAAGCAAGAGACTTCAACTAAGGTCAGGAAAAATAAAAATTCATGTACTTATACATCCTTCAACTAACGCTTCCATGATGCTCATCGCGCCCTAGCTGCTGACTGAGAATCATGAAAGTTGCAGTTAAACAACAGCTGGAAAAAGGAATGTTGTCCGGTCCTGCTTCAGCCTGAACAATCAGAGGTTATTAAATGGGAAAAAAAGACAGCTGGTTTAATGCGTACAGGATGCTGATCTTGATGATCAGAACACATGTTGTGCAGACCAGTTACTTTCCTCTTCCCTAATAAACCAATAGAAACTCATTATTAACCTTTCCTTCCTGTCTGAGATGGCTTTTCAATCAACACAAACTTTCCGAGCATTATTCACACAGCCCGAGCTTTCTCGTTCACTCACTTTTCCTTAAATGAATTTGCATTACTAGGGCGAGCACTTACACAGCATTACGCAAAGCTGGGTTAATTAAAAGCTGTAACTTCTCAGCGGGATGATATCATTGATAATGAGAATTATTGTCATTCATGATGTACACATTGCAACGCAAGGTCACTGCATCGCAGTCATGCTGGGTTTAATAGAATTGTAAAATTCCAAAGATCTAGGCCTTATTTACTGCATCTGGAATCTTATTAATTCTGCATAGACTTGATAACAGAATTCTATCGTTCAAAACATTTTACAATACCATGCAACAGACTAAGTCTTAGGGCAGTTATCCTGACCTTAGCCGCCACTGAGCAGGAGTAAATGTGTGAAGAATCATCTAGAGGCAGGGCATTACATTTTTTGGGACCCTTGCTCAGGTGCAGTAATACAAAAACCAAAGGAAAAGCTGCAGTACACCCCCTTTTAAGAGCAATCACAGATAATTTGTGTCACAACAAAGGGAATGCCACGGTCCTTTAACAGTGGCAGGGCTGTATGGAATGTATAGTAAGCTGGCCATTCCAGACTGGTATAGAGGATTTAGGAACCACATTGTGATAACAGCTTGTTGTCAGGGAGGCGATGGGTGCTTGTCAGGAGCCATCTAAGTTCTCAAATTATTCTTAAATGATTTGACATACTACTCTGGGAGGGCACTAGTGCACTCTTGGTACCATAAGTCATACAAGGCAACGCAGGGCTTAGCTCAGTGGAGCTAACTTACAGGAGCTAATGGCAAGAGAGACGACGGGTGCCTGGCAGGTCCCAGGTAAGTTGTCAAATAATTTTCACACTGTGAGGGCATTAGGGCAATCTTAGTATCATACCAATTACAGCATATCATAGTGTTTATGGTACGTGGAGTGTTCTTTTAAGGGGGTTAAAGATGACCATGACATGTGGTATAATTATAAAAAATGACTTAGCTGGGATGTGATCCATAAGGGATTAAATCTTCATCTGTTTATTTGCACCACAGGTGAATTTTGCTTTAACCCCTTAAGGACCAAACTTCTGGAATAAAAGGGAATCATGACATGTCACACATGTCATGTGTCCTTAAGGGGTTAAAGACTGAAATGCCGGTGAGTTGTTCCTTTCAGATTTTTAGGTCAATAATGGCTAATACTGTTGTATTATAAATTTCCCTAGATGCTCCTTGAACCCAGGGACTACATCTGAGGTATGGCCAGTGCCAGCCTCCAGATTAGACTCTGGGTGAACTTCACGGAACACAAATTGCAGTCAGTAAACATGGACACCAAAACTGAAACGTATTAACAACTTGCCTTTAAGAACAATGTTAAAGTGAAATAGATTGTTAGCATTTGTTATGATCCAGTTTGCTTAATGCGTACTGGAAAGGTAAATAAGCAAAGAATGTGCTTCAATTATTAAAGTTAATGCTGCATTAGAAAATGGGATCAGGTTGCGAATGTCACTTTAAACTCCTGATGTCTTTTCATGCTGTCACCTGAAATTGCATATAAGCTGTAATATAACGCTAACTGTACAATGTTAATGAAAATGCACAAAAATCATAAATGTACTGAAATCGGTCTCATCCTTGGAGACACGGTTAATTTAACATAGAAATGTACTCACTTTAGGTATTTTGCAAATCTATGGCTGACAGCACAATAATATGTTACAGAATATTTCTATAAAAGCAGGAGAGCTGTTCACACATAATAAGGCATGGAACGTATTTCAGCAATGAAGATGCTACCAGTTTGAAGGTAGCTGATATAGGTTTTTTTTTTTGGTTTTAATAAATATGCTAATGGCAGGGGAGGTAGAAAGGGCACTATATGATAGGAGATGCATTGTTACTTTAACAGTAATATAGGTTTGAGTCCATTATTTATAACCTTTCCCGAATGTGTGTTACTGCTGTTGATCCAAAAGGTAAACACCTGATATTAAAGGAATTTTTTTTTATTATACCACGTTTTTATTTGAAAATGGCTATCAGATTTCTCATTGGACTTATCTTTTTACTGTAATTTATTGTGTTGCATGTTGTTTTTGTTTTATTCTGTGTTAGCAAACGGGCGTTGTTTTGTTACACGAGGTTCTGTCTGCAAATCTAGCTGTGCCTGTTTAAAGTACACATGATTACAGTAATTATGCTTGTTTGTAAACATGGCTTGACATCAGTTAGATATTTAGTAACGTGGAACTAAGTCATGGCCGGGCTCTATGCTAAGCCCAGCCATGCATGGCAGTGTATTGCTTAGTGGGTATTTATGGCACCATAACCACTATAGTGGACAGTTCTATTCTATTTTATGCCAACATGCCATTATTATTGTTATCACAAAGTGGTTCCTATATCTCCTATGCCATTGGTAGTTCTAGAACATGTAATAAAGCTCATTAGCTATCTATATTACAAAACATAACAATGCCACAGTATTTGTTTTTGTAATGCACTATTATTAGTTCAAATGTCCCAATATTGGGAGGTATGCAATCAGGATAGGTGGACGGGGCATCACCAGTAATGAGCAGACCAATCCGGAAAATGGGCATGCCCGCCTTACTAAAGGGTGCGTGCCTTCCTGCCGTTGAGCATGTCAGGGTGATAGGCAGCCTCCTGGTGTCCCAACCTACCGGACCATGCAGAAAGCATGTGCTTTCTGCATGGTCCTAGTGGCCACTGTGCAGCATGAGTGCATCTGATGATGTCCGCAAATTGTTATCGGAGCTCCCCATATGAGGAACTCTTCAGGAACTAAATCAGTACAGCGACACAGAACCCTAAAATCAGGACTGTCACACTGAAGGGCCCTGTTTTTTTTTTTTTTTATTGGGTAATAATAATAACATGGTCGAAAAAGTCAAATTAAAGGGTTACTCTAAGCATTGTAACCACTACAGCCCACTCACACTGAAATGCTGCACATACAGACTGCAAGCACCAGGGCCACTTCAAAGCACTGAAGTGATCATGGGGCTTGTGCTAACCCTCTAAGTGTACCTATTACAGGATTAGATCCATCAAAAGGCAACATAGAAATAGCAAATGTTGCGAATGGGTGTGTTCATGCTGGTTAAATGGACAATGGTAGAAACACCCTATCACTAGTGGCTGAGAATTGGTGGTAGTTTTGCACTTGGATCTGTATGTTGATTATGATTGGACCTGCATGTTGATTATGATTGGATCTGTATGTTGATTATGAATAATGTTCCTAAATGACTCTATGGTTACTGCTCTTTGAAGTAGTGCATACCACTATTTTATTTTTATTTTTTTATGTAGTTATGCTGTGTTACTCATCTATGGAGCTATCATTGGCAAGTGAGTCGTTAAATGAAATAACCATACTTCAGGTAGTCTGTGAGTGAACTTACCTGTGGGGTGAATTATATTTTGCATGTGGTTTTGTTTTTTTTCCATTATTTAATAATTTCACATCAATTTATTTTCTTCATTATACTTTTTTACAAATGCAGGAAATCATTGAAATCTCTGTGCAAATTTACAATTGCAGAACAATATGAGAACACTTGTCACATCTTCTGGTTTCTATGGCTACAAAAGATTACACAAGGGCAAATGCAGAGTGAGCTGGTCCAGTAGCTAGAAAGGAAAACAAGTTACAGAACAAATCTGTTTTTAATCCTCCATCTCCCTAAATAAAAATGTGTTAATTACCTTGAAATATCTTTGTAGTCATCATTATTCATTTTGATGCTGACAATTGGGAATTTGTGAACAAAACCACTTATTTGCAGATTATCTGCAAATTTTCAGTTCACCTGTTGCACAAACCAGACCTTCTACGAAACAACATCTATAAAGGAAGTGCCCCTAGTGTTTGTCTGTCTGATCCCCTCTAGAGGCATGTTCTCTGCAAAATGTAAACATTTGCTGTTTCCTTGAAATGTCCTTTTTTCAGAGGGACAACATATGTGCACCAAACCTGTAGTGGTTTTGGTGCTTGCAGTGTTACGTTAGTGTCATGTATGTAATCTAGGACTTTGTCAAAGAATATGAAGAACAGGATTTAGTCCTACTTTCTGTGAATTTTTGTCATCAGTCGGGCTTGAAAATTAATCGCCCTTGAAAATTAATCGCCCTGTGTATTTGTGGAAAAGTTGTGAAGGTACAGCAGTTATTTCCATTTTGACTTGATTTACTGATCCCTAAAAAAATTCTCCTTTAAAGGGTTACTCCAAGCACCATGAACACTTCAGTAATTTAAAGTGGTCATGGTGCTTGTAGTCTGGATGTGTAGCATTTAACTATGAAACACTGCACATACAGAGTTTATCCCCTTTGCTTCCAAAGGTATAACCAACTCCGGCAGTGTCATGGAGGTGTTATTAGCCAGCCTGAAGGCAAGAGTTTGGGGCTGGCTAATGTTAGTTCTGTGCAAATTTTCATGCAGTGTGCCTGGCATTGATTGGCTGAGAGCAGTCAGCTGACTCTGTCGGACAATGAATGGCAATTGGATTGGCTTCTGTCTTTTGCTCTGCAGAAGTAATAAACAACATAGCTAACGCATGAAATGATCGGGCGGTGCATACGCCCTAACTAAACTTAACTGACATGGAGCATCGTCCAGGCTGATACGGCATGGAGAGCCCACCGGACTATCCCAACCAAAACACAGACATACCCTACACAGACTCGCTAACCTTGCTCGACACACATACCTAGACTGAACAACACTGATCAGTGCTGATCATTCCACACACACTCACAGCCTCCCCCACATCGGGGATTAACTGCATGACCACACCGTAACGGACAGTCTATCCTGGGGGCACATACAGTTCTTCTTGAAGCATCGTTCACTGATACTACCTAACTTAAAATGAGTCATGTTAACCTGTTTGCTAGACAAAATGAGCAGCCCTAACTCACATACATGAACATGCATATGGTTATTGATGCCGTAACTGAACTGTGTTATTACCTGTCAAGACACTGTTGTATTATTATGTCCATTTAGACCTGATTTTGCTGTTGGGGCATTACAGGTCTGCTGGTACCAACTTGCACCAACATAAAATAAAAATAAAGAATTACAAAAAAAGAAACACCATAGCTGAAAGGAGCCTTTGTTCGGTGCCTGGCAGAAAGCCAGGGAAGAAGGCAAAATGTTGCTAAAAGCATTGCTCCATTACTGAGAATCAGGACCAGTGTACTCTTGGCATCATAACCACTAGAACAGACTAGTGCTTCTGATACTTGGAGTAATCATTCAACCAATCAAATGATCAACTGACTATAGGTTGTCTAAGTAGAGTGAAAGCATAGATGAAAAAATGAAATGATGTTAATAGTCCTGATCAGTGGCGTACATACCAGGGTCGCAGGGGTTGCGGCTGCGACCGGGCCCGGCCCACCTGGGGGCCCGGCCGCCCCTGCGCCCCTGGTATGCACCCACAGGGCCAGCCTCTTCCCCTGGGGGGCCCAGGAGGCGGCCACCTCAGGGCCCCCCGAGGCTGGCCCTGCTGACCCGGGCGGCCGGTCGGGCAGGCAGGCGGGCGCGCGAGGAAGCACTGAGTGTGTGTGTGTGTGTGTTTGTGTGTGTGTGTGTGTTTGTGTGTGTGTGTGTGTTAGTGTGTGTGTGTGTGTTAGTGTATGTGTGTGTTAGTGTATGTGTTTGTTAGTGTATGTGTGTGTTAGTGTGTGTGTATGTGTGTGTTAGTGTGTGTGTATGTGTGTTAGTGTATCTGTGTGTTAGTGTGTGTGTGTTAGTGTGTGTCTGTTAGCTAGCGTGTATGCGTCTGTTCGTGAGAATGTGTGTGTGTGTCTTCAGCATTTACCTTTCTCCAGCGTCGGACTCCCTTGGCACTGGGGATCCCTCCGCCTCTCAGCTCCGAATGCACATGCGCGGCAAGAGGCGCGCACGCGCATTTAAACCGCCCATAGGAAAGCATTACTCAATGCTTTCCTATGGACGTTCAGTGTCTTCTCACTGTGATTTTCACAGTGAGAACCGCGGAAGCTCCTCTCGCAACTGTCAATGAGACAGCCACCAGAGGCTGGATTAACCCTCAGTGAAACATAGCCGTTTCTCTGAAACTGCTATGTTTTCAGCTGCAGGGTTAAAACTAGAGGGACCTGGCACCCAGACCACTTCATTGAGCTGATGTGATCTGGGTGTCTGTAGTGGTCCTTTAAGTGTGTGTGCATACCGCGGTCTCGGGGCCGCCATTGGTGTTGCGGCCGCGACCCGCGCCGAGTAAGCGCGGGGGGGCCCACGGATCAATTTTCGCACCGGGGCCCCATGGGTCATGTGTACGCCACTGGTCCTGATTGTACTATGTGGTCATTTCCTCCACCTGCCACTTCTTCTAATCATGAGGGGTGAAATTAAAGACCCACACCATAGTACGTCTCCTCCTGAAATGAATTTCAGAGCGATATATTTGATGACATTGCAAAGTACTTTTATTGTATTGATATGCTGTATCTATTGCGGGTGGTGACATGAGCATTTCTGTGATGGATGACAACTTTAAAACTAGCTAAAAGCTTACAAATTACATGATAATTCTTCTGAAATTATATAGAAGTAAATCAAAATAATTGTTCACAGTCAAGATTAGTAATTACAACTATGTGTTAAAGTATCAATAAATCTGTTATGCATTCTCTCGCCTACGTGGTGAATGAACATCTCCTTTCGACCTTTGTTAATTGTGTTAAGTTTAAAGAGACAGTAACTTCTAGGATTTAGTTAAATAACTTTTTCGTATGCAATGCTATACCATTCATGTGATTGTTAAAAGGAAAGATAACTTACTGAAGTATACTATATAGTTTCCTGTAAAGATTATATTCTAACATTAGGAATACAAACATATATAGAGGTGATCTTAGGGACAAATATAAACACAGTTTCTCCCTGGAACAATAAGGAAGGGGGACCATGACTGCTGCCCAAGTTTGTGGGCCGGGTCATGGAAGATACAATTGTTTCAAAGTTGGGGGTTCTTAAAGAAAGGCAGAGGGAGGGGACTTACCAATCGGCAGGATCAGTTGAGGGCTCCTGAATGTTTGGGGAGACGACAACCTGCACAGAGCTGATGGTGAGGAGCTGGCTATCGAGGCTCATGGTACAGAATTTGGGAGACACCCAACAGCTGGCAGAGTTGGACTGAGTTAAACTTGTTATATTAAATAAAGCTGTGGCCGTTGCCCTTATCCACAAGAATGAGGTGTCACGTGTATTATTGGGGGGCAACGGGTTTGGTTTGGGGACTGGTTGGGTCAGCAGTCATGCATTTTCTCTTTGCAGCCAAACCACAACATTAAGCTGTAGTGGTACTGGTGCTTGGAGTGTCTCTTTACTTTTTTGGAATCTATTTGTGTATTTATTATGCCTTATTTGAGTACAGTAGTTTGGGACAGTAGACTAGAGCATTGTTTCCTAATTTGTAGTCCGTGACTTTGGCACCAATAATATAACTTTTTTAATCTTTAATCTAATTCCCAACCATCATAACCGACTATTGAGCATAGAGAAGGTAAAGTGAGACTGCCGCCAGTTAAGAGACAGGAATCACAAACAAGCATGGCTCTATTACATCATTGGTGAAGTAAAACAAGATGTTATGCACACACATACTTCCATGTTTGTCGTATTCATTTTGTTCTTTCGTCTGTACTCTACTACTCAGTCACATGACATTGGTGCTCGCAGAATTTTTCCAGGGGGAGGTAGATATGCTGCTGTATGAAGGTACAGCAGTACCTTCCAATTCCTCCTCCTCATTTCCAACCTTTGTTGGCTCAAGAGAGGGATTTCCTGGTGGCAGGTAAATTCTAGTTGCCCATTAATAGTAATTGCTTACATGACTGTGTTAGCAGTAGTTAAAAGACAGGTATGTACCTGCGAAACGTGAACTTTAGTTTACAATAGCTGGGATGGTAAAGATTAGCCACGACACTCCCCATCTACAATTCACATGGCTGGCTGTTTATCGTGGGAGCTGCAGTCAATCACACAAAGTTAGTGTGTAATGTAGTGGCCACAAGCCCAGTCTATAACTCCAGTTCCCATGAAGTTCAGATAGCAGTATGGCTGGCTGAATATTATTGTAGGTGCACTCAACAAAAGTTAGTGTTTTTACTGTAGACTTAGTATAGTGCCCCCACCGCTAGCACAGCCCCATCAACAGTGAGTTACTACTCCTATAATGATCAACTACCAGCGTTGCTTGCTCAGCATCATGGGATTTGCACTGAACATGTTAATGTTGTGTAGTTAGTATAGCTCTCTGATGCATAGCAAACATTCTGAGGTATTTCAAAAAAGAGGTTAGTTAGAAGGTAGTAAAAAAGGATATAAAATGGGAAAATTGGTAGTTATGCAGCAAAGGAAGTGGCTAACCTTTTGGGGTCCAGATACTGTTATTACATTTCTCGTGATGTTCAGCCAAACAAATGGATGGCTGAGAATCATGGAGTGTTCTTTCCACTGAAGCTGCAATACCATTCCATAATGATTTAATAGCTAACCGTTGGTACATCAGTATTCACATTCTCTGCTTACAATGTCAGACTGGCTGAGAGTCATGGAAAGTGAACTCTGAACAGCTGGAGTGTTAACTAACCTTAGCTGCAACCCTCACTCCCCAAAACCATTAACCCACAGGTGCAGAGGGAAACCCTCCCTGCTCACTGCAATGTGTTATTGCACACTGCCCCACATTGTACATTAGTGCTAATCACACACTACACATTGCATTTGGTTTTAATAGCAGGTTCTCACCTTTTGATTGCCAGAAGGGTGTATAGTTCCTCATCTGGCATTGAAAGAATTAAAGATAATGCTCTTTTTACCATTGTAGCAGGTCCAGCACAGACAGACATTTCCTTGTTATGCTGCAGTGAATAACCACTTGTATTATTGAATACAGGCACATTCCTTAAGTGGTCAACATTTACAGATTTTAATGTAGTCACTAAGCTGTTAAATGTGTAGTTGTGGTCCGCAACTCAAATGTGATTTGGGAATGTGGTCGTCTGGTGTAAAAATGTTGGGTAACAACTGGTCTAGAGGTTAATTTTCAGCCAATGAGCGTTCTTATCTTGAAATCTTCCTTGTCTGTCCTTTCAGATTCACAACTTATGTGTCAAAGATCATGATAGAGATATCTGCTTTTTCATATTTCATTTTTCTAATGAGATAAAAATGTTTGATTCACAGTCACCTGGCATGAAGAATGTACAATGTTCCCAGTTTTTATATTTTCTTTATTCTTCTTTTTTTTAGCCATTGTTCCTACATTATGTAATGCTAGAGATGTTGTGTTTGTGTGACTATATATATCTTTTTTATTATTATTAGCTAACATAATACCTTGCTCATTACATTTCTGAGTTGTATTTCTTGTGAAATGTGTATTATTATTCAAACAAATATTATACATGGAACAAAGGTGCTAAATACTCCTTCCTAAGACCTACATATATTTTTGTACGACAATCACATATAATGACAGACTGATACCACGGCGATTAGCAGG
Source organism: Pelobates cultripes (assembly GCA_933207985.1). Classification (NCBI taxonomy): domain Eukaryota; kingdom Metazoa; phylum Chordata; class Amphibia; order Anura; family Pelobatidae; genus Pelobates; species Pelobates cultripes. Next base: position 235,621,213 of record OW240916.1, read on the forward strand.
CTTTCAACTGGGAACAATACGACCCTGATTGCAAACACCAAAGAACATATAGACAAGTGACCCTGAATGTGTCTTGGACGACATTCGTCGCCTTGCTGGTCTAAGATGTACAAGTCACTATCAGCTATATTTGTCAGAATTGAGAAAAATGTATGAATATTCATATTTTCTAGGGCTATAATAGAGTGTCACGTATTTTGCAATTATAGATAAGTTACAGAAAATAAATGAGAATCAACCCAATTACTATGTAGCCAAAATGTTCTGAATGCTCAGTTATGAGAACACAAAATCCAGAATGACATCCCATCTATGATTGTTCAATGTTTTGCCCTTTGTACACTGTGTTCCGAATACTGTGTATGTATGTATATATATATATATATATATATATATATAATTTTTTTTTTCCTTTCATTTGTCATGTGCCATCGAGCAGCTGAGCTTTAAGGGATTCCTTCACTTAATTTCAATTTCTGTCTCTTAATTAAATAACTCCAATTTGGGAAATGTTAATGACTCTATTTGCTGTTAAAGTTTTAGTGATGTTCTTTATGGTTATAATTAGAAATAAAATGTTCTACTACAATTCTGCTCAAGAATTACATTTTAATACTTGAGATCTCTTCTACATCTTTGCAGCTAACTCCAGATATTGTTCCATATTAACAGTCATAACTGTTCTGTTGGTATAACATTTTAATTCACTAAATACATACTTATTCGTGGATTAAACCAGCAAATTGTAAGTCTTCCCCTGCATATCTCAAAGTGGACTTTGTAAAGTCCCTCTTGGGTACAGAAGCTCCAAGGTATCATGCCTGTCTGTGTTCATTTGCATGTCAAACTGGGGCCTCAGGGATAGTTGTGGAAACGTGATTTCTCTGAGTTTTTGTGCCCAAAGGGGTCTTTTCGAACTAAAGCTTGAGATTATATATAGGTAGCAAAAAGACTCTGGTGAGGTATCACCAGTGAATATTTTGTTTTATTGCAAACATTTCAATAAACATGTATTTTGCCTTACTCCCACTCTCTGGAGATCTTTTATTCCTCTTGGGTCAAAAGCACTGCTTAGCGAACCATAAAACATGTAGGCAAATGGCTAGTGTGCATTCACCAACCGTGACATCATGCCCAAGCATTAAGCATCTCAAAAGTGCACTGTGGGACAGTATCAGACATCCACATTGTCCATGTTCTTAGCAGATGAGCGGTGCTTTGGACCAAAGGAGACTTAAAATGGTTGCCATCACACAACAAGCAAGGAGATGCAATTAAAAAGTTATTAACTTACATACAAGATTTAAAAGTGCTCTGCTATTAGCTAGGTCTTAAAAGTTTCTTACCGCAGTAAGCCTGGGGTGGGGGGGTGTCAATGGCATATTCACCTGGGGTGAATTTCTACTCAACAGGACTATATTTTTGAGTGGATATTTTGATCTTTGATACACAACAATCATTTATTATCAGGAATAATAAAAAAATAAAAAAACAAAGGTTTCCTTAAATTGTATTTTCTTGTGGAACATCTTTCAAAATACATAGACTTTCCTTACTACAAATAGTTCTAGCATACCTTTACTGCGAAAAGCCTCTATTAATTGTTGAGATTTTTCACAAACGTCCACCTTTAAATGCACATTAAGACAGTAATTTGGCAGACACTCTTACAATGGTAATGCGCAATCAACAATCAGACTTTAATAAATACGTCCCTGCAGGAAAAGTATTATGCTTAAAGAACAGTAAGTCTTGCACAAGTGAATGATAATAGTGACATCTGGTGGTTTCATATCTTCTGTTCAGCTACAGCTTTCAGAGGATCACTGTAATACAATTCACATTTTTAGATTATGGATTTTAAAAAAATTCCTTTTTTAGATGGTGAGAACCCATGAGTTGTATCAGAATACACCTATAATGCAGCCCTTTGCCACACTCCTCCCTCTTCTATAATCCTTTGTTCTGTTTCTGCTTAGGCAGGTTTATTGAAACTCTGACTGAAATAAGATTTTTTTTTATTTATTTTTTTACAAGCGTGGTTTTGAGGGTGCATTCTCTGTTGAGGGACACCTGCTCCCCCTGCATAGTCCGTGCAGGAATTAAGAGAGGAGTGCATTAGCTTGGCAGTGGTCCCCTAGTGGGTTTGCATATACCCTGCTAGAGAACAGGCAGTGTGAAAAGAGTTGGACAAATCATTGACTCGACTGTCTTGGTTCTTTGCGATAGGTTTGCTTACTGATCAAATGCTGACTGTTTGGGACACTTACTGACCAAATGCTTGCTGACTGTTTGGGACACTGTTCCTAAGTAGCTCTCTGCTTTGGAAAGAAGATTACGATTCCTTTGGAAAACTGTTTGTCATTCAAGAGCGCACTTACAAGAAATCAGAAGTTAGACAGCATATCTCCATAATGAAGTAATGGCCGGGTCTCCAGATGAAAGTAGAGAGAGATCTCAAAATGGAGGTACACAAAATTAAAATTGAACAATAAAATAAAATAAATAAAAATAACAAATGGACTATAATAACAGCTGTATATTAGCATAAAAAGTCCAAAAGTAGTATCCAATGCGTTTCGTCACTGTGGTGACTTCCTCAGGGATATAGAAGTGTTGTAATCTTCATGGTTTATATATCATGCCAATTTTCAAATTCGCGGGGAAATTCACATGTTACTTCCGTTTTTTCGGCCATTAGACTTCCTGCGTTCCACCTTGGAACGCATAGCGTCACTTCCGGTTTCTGGTCTCATCCGATCAAGAGGGCTTCTTGCGTTCCACCTTGGAACGCATGACATCACTTCCGGTTTCGGATCTAATCTGATCGTGGGGAGCCCTCCTCTGCTAGCACTAATAGAAGTGCAGCAGAAAAGGCTTCCCCTCTGGTGCAACAATCAGTTCCCATTATACAAATATGGGACAAAGAAAGAAGTCAAAGGACCCTGTATGCCATGAGAATGATAAAGCATTAAAAATCTGCATAGGATAAAAAAAATAACTATAAAGGACTAAATGAATGTAATATAATATGGACCAGATTAGTACATGTCATATATAAGACATGACATGTAAGACATTATAAAAAAAAGGAGTAATAGTACAATATATATTCTGTGATATCAGAATTCATAATTGTTATATACGTGGAACCCCAAAAGGGTACAGAGTTGGAAAAACAAATGTATAATACCATTCTAGCCCAATCCAATGTACAAATGGGAACAGCATGTACAAATATTAATAATAACTGAACATATATCAAAGATAGTGTATATATATATAGCCTACAAAATATATATTGTTTTTTTTGTTTTGGTTTTTTTTTTGTCCCGCATAATATAGCATTCTCAAATACAGTAAATAAATAAATACAATTAGACAATATACAAATATAAAGTGTAATGAGTTCAGCATCCATCTATAAGATAGAGATAAGGATTAATATCCATATAATACATATAATACAATATATCCAGATGTGAAACTTATATAGATGAATATAGATAAATTTCAAGCTACTATCAATAAGATCAGGATATAGAAAAGAGAAAAATAAATTTTGGAAGAAAGATAATTATTGAATTAATTTGTATATCATTAGATTAGACCAGTTAAATCAATATCTTGATTTAAACTGATTTTAGGTGTTCTTAAATTATATATCCATTCTGCTTCTTTTTTAATTAGCTCTTGCATTCTGTTACCTCCCCTCCAGTGTACATATATCCTATCGATTCCAAAGGCACGAAAGGTGGACCATTCAAAAGAACTACATGTGTTACAGTGTCTAGATACACTGTGATCAATTTTTTTGTTTCTTATATTAAGGAAATGTTCTCTGAACCTAATATGTAGTTGACGGGTAGTCCTACCTACATATTGTGCCCCACATCCACATTGGAGCAGATATATGGCATATGTAGTGGTACAATGTAAAACATTTTTAATTTGATATGTTTTTTGGATGTATGTGCCTTTGAAATCGACAATCTTTTTGTCTAAGTTTATACATGTGGAACACTTTCCACATTTATGGAAACCTGGAGTTTTTGATGATTCCAAAAAATGTTTCTTTGGTTTATTAGTATATAAAAGGCTAGGGGCCAGTTGAGATTTTAAGTTATCGGCTTTCTTATATATGATCAGGGGTTTGTTTGGTAAAACCTGGCCTAGCACTTCGTCCTGTTTAAGGATTGCCCAATGTTTTTTTAAAATATTTTAGATCTTTTTTGCATGTGTGTTGTATTTTGTTGTGAATGCAAATTCAAACTTTCCTTTATTGTGATTCCCTTTTTGTCTATCTATTAGAAATTCAGATCGATTCTTTGTTTTGATATTCTGTATCTCCAGATCAATTTGTTTCTTATTATATCCCTTCTCCACATATCTTATTTTGTATGATTCGAGATTGCTCTTCAAAAGAATGTATAGTAGAGCAATTTCTTCTCATACGGATTATTTGTCCCTTGGAGATATTGTCCAACCATAGTGGATGGTGTAAACTATTGTTTTTAAATGCAGTATTGCAGTCGGTTTTTAAAAAAAAGTCTTAGTTCATAATGTGTTTTCCTCGATATATATAGTCAAGTCTAGAAAATCTATTGATTCGTGATGTATTGAAGAAGTACATTTTAGATTATAATCATTTTGATTGATGTCCTCAATAAAATCCGTAAGGCTGGTGTGATTGCCTTCCCAAATAATAAGCACATCATCTATGTAGCATCGCCATAGGACAAGGTTCCCCCCAAGGTGGGATCCCAAGGTGACATGTTGCGACTCCCAATGGGCCACATAAAGATTGGCAAAACTTGGGGCGAACCTCGTCCCCATGGCGACACCACATAGCTGTAAAAAGAAGACCGAATCAAACCCCCAAAAAATTTTTGTCAATACAAACTGAATACACATAACCAAAAAATCTATTTGTTCTATGCATAGACCATTCTGTTGGGTCAAAGTATCTTTGATAACTTCCAATCCCTTAGAGTGGGGTATGTTTGAATATAGGGAGGTGACGTCAATTGTAGCCAGTAAATAGGAGGACTTCCCATAATGGCATACCATTTGCAATATTAGACAACCCAAAGTATTGCAAATGGGGTATGTCCAGTCGTTTTTAGTAGCCATTTGGTCACAAACACTGGCCAAAGTTAGCGTTAGTATTTGTTTGTGTGTGAAAAATGCAAAAAATGCCAATTTTGGCCAGTGTTTGTGACTAAGTGGCTACTAAAAAAGACTGGACATACCCTGTTTGCAATACCTTGGGTTGTCTACTATTGCAAATGGTATGCCATCATAGGGGTAATTTTCATTCTTGGGCTACCATAGGGTTTCAAAGGCAACGTAACCAATCTGGCGAATTTTAATGTGAAACAAATGAAACACAAGCCCTATATTTGACGCTGTAACTTTTGAAAACACCATAAAACCTGTACATGAGGGGTACTGTTGTACTCGGGAGACTTCGCTGAACACAAATATTTGTGTTTCAAAACAGTAAAAAGTATCACAGCAATAATATCGTCCGTGTAAATGCTGTTTGTGCGTGAAAAATGCAAAAAACTTAACTTTTACTGGCGATATCATCGTTGTAATACATTTTACTGTTTTGAAACACTAATATTTGTGTTCAGCGAAGTCTCCCGAGTAGAACAGTACCCCCCATGTACAGGTTTTATGGTGTCTTGGAAAGTTATAGGGTTAAATATAGTGCTAGCAAATTAAATTCCCTTTACTTTCAGCATGGGTTGTCAGGCAGGTCCCGCTAATTGTAATTAATTAAGATACCTAATTAAGTAAAAATATTACATAAATATGTAGAATTAATATATGTGTGTATATATATATATATATCATTTAAAAAAAAAAAATTATTTATATATAGGTATATATAGTGATATATACGTATATATTTATGTATATAGATATATATATTACTTCGTTCTACATGTATTTTGTTATAAATATATATATATATTAATATCACAATACAGTTAGAACGAAATAACACACATCTATATATTTTTTAATTATTTATTTAATTTTATTTAACGTATTTACATTTTTTTTATATTATATATATATATATATATATATATATATATATATATAACAATAATTATATATTTAATCAGTATCAGTCTACGTGTAATTTGATATTAATATATATATATTAATAGTAAAATATACCTAGACAGTGTATGTGTGTGTATGTATATGTGTGTGTATATATATATGATCTAAGTATATTATTTTATTTTTTTACACTTTTTAACTTTAATCTTATTTTATTTCCAGCCAGCAGGGGGACTACCTGTCATTACAGGCAGTCCCCCTGCTGGCAATGCAGCAGCCAGCTAACCCGGCCATGTGATTGTGAGGTCCTCGCAAGGACCTCACTCTCACATGGCCGGGGGGGCTACAGGAGGGAGGATCTGCCGCGTGGGATCGCCGGTGACCGGGTAAGTAAAAAAAAAAAACAGAGGGCGTACTATTACGCCCTGCGGCGTTTAGAGCCGCTTAAAATAGGGCTTAATAGTACGCCCTCCGGTCTTAAGGGGTTAAGAGATCCCTCTCTACATATCTCAAAACAGAATGCACGTGTTATAGTTGATTATATATTTCCTACCTGTTCAATGTTAAATTTTGTATATATTTGTATTGTTTTTGTATTTTATTGTACCCTATTGTATTAATGCAATGTTTTGAGGAGCCAGGACATACTTGAAAACAAGAGAAATCTCAATGTATCTGTCCTGATAAAATATTTTATAAATAAATAAATATAAGGACAAGACCCCCAATCCACATTCCAGAGTTCTCAGACAAGAAAACCTTGTGACTTATTGATACCATCTATTATTATGTCAATCCAGACATCCATAGATAATTAATAGAAACATAGAATATGCAATATTCTACAGTAACAATTTCTACATTGATGATTGCTATTATGTATATTACATAAATTTGTTATATGATGTTTTATGAGTAATCTGTGACTAGAGTTACAAAATAATAGGGCAGTTATGTATAAATAGCAATTCTAGGGAAAATTGCTAAAATATGGAGGAAGCAGCATGGATTCTATTGGCTTTCATGGTGATTACCCATACTTTAAAAATGTATTTTCCGAGTTGTTTGTTATGCGTTAGCCACCCCTTTGTCACCAAGAAAGTGACTTACAAACTGTGCTATTTTGTTGTTTATTTTTTTAGTGGCTTCGAAATCCAGGCCCACAGCATGAGAAAAGGACTCTGTTTGGAGACATGGTATGCTTCTTATTCATTACTCCACTAGCCACTATTTCTGGGTGGCTATGCCTTCGAGGAGCTGTGGATCATCTGCACTTCAGTAGCCGACTAGAAGCTGTTGGACTTATTGCACTTACAGTTGCACTTTTTACCATTTACCTCTTTTGGACACTTGTAAGTGTTTTCCTTTCTTTCTTTTTTTTCTTTTTTAACATAAATATATACCCTGCTCAAAATATATGTAAATTCAATATTAAAAAAATAAAATTATTTATATATATATACACACACTAATATGGATAGAAGGGCAAAACAAGCACAGGTACCTTTAGCAAAGTAAAGGTAACTAGTAGGAGGGGAAATGTATGTCCAGACTTCCAGGTTTTTGATTTAAAGAGACATTTTTTTAATTATAATTGTGTTTTAAGTAGATTGAGTTCAGATTCTGGAAGATAGTGGAGTCAGTGTAGTGGGCAGCAGTTGTTAAATCTGCTACAACTGATTACCCAAGTGAAGACAAGACCCCAAGTAGGGATTTATGAATCTAGACGAGAGCAGTAGTTCCTGAAAAGATGCCAACAGCAGCAGGAAAGATAATCTCTGTGGATCCTGTAACCAGCAAGAATTGACAATCACTGTGCAGGTAATACCTTGCGTTTGTTATTGAATGGAAAGTAACTACCTGCACAGCTGTTATCATTTCTGTCATATCTTCATATTTTTTCACGGGTCTCAGGAGTATTGACAGAGCTTACAAGGAGCGCTGATCAAAGGTTGACGATTATCAAAGGTTGGCGAAGAAACAACATCAAACAAAATTAACTCGTTCTTGTTGGGCAATTTAAGTCTTAACTCAGAGGGCAGGATATCAACTCAGAGGTTAGTTAATCAACTCAGAGGGCAGGATATCAACTCAGAGGGCAGGATATCAACTCAGAGGGCAGTTCATCAACTCAGAGGGCAGTTCATCAACTCAGAGGGCAGTAAATCCACTCAGAGGGCATTTAATCAACTCAGAGGGCAGTAAATTAACTTAGAGGGCAGTTAATCAACTCAGAGCACAGTAAATCAACTCAGAGGGCAGTAAATCAACTCAGAGGGCAGTAAATCAACTCAGAGGGCAGTATATCAACTCAGAGGGCAGTATATCAACTCAGGGGGCAGTAAATCAACTCAGAGGGCAGTTAGTCAACCCAAAGGACAGTAAATTAACTTAGAGGGTAGTAAATTTTGAGTCAGAGTTAAGGGATCAGAGGCCTCGGTAAAGCAAAGAAACCAAAGAATATTATACATTGGTGTTGTTTTGTTGATTATTATATATTATCAAAAGACATGCATTTATGCCCATTTGCAGTCATAGTTAAACACATCCTGTGCTCACACAACCGTTTTTTTCTAGGATGCGGCCAGGTGTCTGCTAATTTTTCAGTCTTATTATGCACAGATTCATAGAGCAAAATTTCACTAACCTGCACCTAGTAAAGTGTGCCTGCTTTACTTTACATGACTGAACACGCTGTGATTTGAATATGTTGCCGCTGTATGATAAGAAGCAAAACTGCAACTGAGAGGAGTAAATGTAACACCTGATATCACACCACATGCCTGCAGATACAGACTTTGTAGCTTATCCTGTACTGCTCTAGTTATAGGAGTAATAATGGCTCAGAGTTAAACGTGCTGTTTCAACTATTCCACAGTCTTTTACAAAAAAAAAAGAGAAAAGTTACGGGTACTTTTTTTTTTTTTTTTTGCTTAGGAATTAAATTTATTAACCTATTTGTTTTGATAAATTATTTCTTACATTTACTATATTTACTTTTTTTTTCTTCTGCAGGTGTCTTTTAGATACCACTGTAGATTATACAATGAATGGCGTAGGACCAATCAGAGAGTTCTTCTGGTGATGCCAAAATCAGTCAATTTGCCATCAAACCAGCAGTCTTTGCTGGGCCTGCACACATTTAAAAGGAACTCTAAAGAAACAATTGTGTGATGATGGGTAACCACAGACTTTCCTTGAAGCATTGTAGCACTATCTCTTAATTCTGTATCCTGGACTTCATTCAAAGACTGTTACCTTATCATGGATATTTAACATCAGAAAACCCTCAAGTTGAGTTTTAATTTAACCCCTTAAGGACCAAACTTCTGGAATAAAAGGGAATCATGACATGTCACACATGTCATGTGTCCTTAAGGGGTTAAATAATTATAACTACAATTATGTATTTGCTAACATGCCAAACTTGTTTATTTAGCTAATGACAGCTTGCATATTTTCTTATTAATTCTACCAAGAGTGCATCATTTTTACATTTTTCATTGCCCAAGAAACTGGTTATGAAATATACAAATACTTTTTTTAAACTCTGTATTATAATGGATATTTGATTACATTTGTTGTGGAAAGTACTACAGATCAAAGCATTACATATACATTTAAACTCCAGGCATTATGTGCGTCCAGCAAAATCCATCTTGCATTCAAGTTCATTCTTACTGTGACAATATGCAGACATTTTATGATTGTGAACTGTTTTCTTTCCGGGACATTTTGTAATTTTTATTAATTTTATTATTTTTTTTAAATATTTTTCAACACAGTTTGCATAATGTCTTTCTTTTTTCTCCAAGCCTTACATTTACAAGAACTAATGTGTACCAAATAGGAGGTTATGCTACACAACTAGGTTTGCATTATGCAAAAGAGATAATTAAAAAAAAATTTCGCCTTCGATTGATTCCTTGTGTCTACAATGTTGGAAGTCTGGATTTTACTGCTGAGTTGGACAGTATTCTAGATCTACGTTTTGCAAAAAAAAAAATCTAAACGAGAAGGGAGGCACATTCATGCTGATGACTCATTCACTTCTGGAGCGCTCAAGATAAGGATGTTTGTCACAAGCAGTGACTGAAAGAATGAATTCTCATCAAATTAAAATACTGAGTGATTTGGATATATAAGTGATATTATGAATTATACAGTTGTGCATTATTTAAGTAATAAATACTACATATTTTTTGTGTTAAGTCTTTGTTTTTGTATTCCTTGGTGTCCTAAGCCTACTGCGATAGGTCTAACTTCTGTTTTAGAAGTTATGACCTAGATTAGGAGAATAAGGCAAAGGGTCTTTTATCTAATTAAACATGTTCTAGTAATGATACAGATCAAAATCATCTTCAGTGTATAGTCGAGGTAAGCCCTACCATATTTTTGGTCTCTGATATGCTGCCATTGATTAAATGGTTCTAGTAATGATACAGATCAAAATCATCTTCAGTGTATAGTCGAGGTAAGCCCTACCATATTTTTGGTCTCTGATATGCTGCCATTGATTAAATGGTTCTAAAAATGGTGAGACTTTGTTCTGCCTAAATTCTAATATCCATTTCAGAAAAGGATGTAAAGTTAAGAGTGATGGGGGAAAAAAAGAACTGAAAGAGGGATTTCCAGCAGAGAAATTGATAGCAAGAATGATACATTTGTTGCACCATCTTTCAAAATGATACACATTGAAAAATGATGATTACGAACCAAACAAACAGATGGGAAAAAAACAGATTTACTAAATGGTACAAAAGAACAATGAAAACTGCACAAAACTGCAAAAGTTTGATAAATCTCCATAAAATGGCACACAATGTGTTATTTCTTCTCATCTCGTGCAGACAATAGGACAGCCAAACAACTTTATAAAATTACCTTTGTTTATTCACTCACAAGACATAGCAAAATCATCACAAAAAAAAAGTAAAATATAAATCATTTAAAGGGACACTCCAGGCACCCAGACCACTTCTGCCCATTGGAGTGGTCTGGGTGCCAACTTCCACTACCCTTAACCCTGCAAGTGTAATTATTGCAGTTTTTTTTATAAACTGCAATAATTACCTTGCAGGGTTAACTCCACCTCTAGTGGCTGTCTTCTAGACAGCCACTAGAGGGCACTTTCTGGTCCATAGCACAGAAAACCTGTTCTAGAGCGTCCCTGGACGTCCTCATGCTGTGTGAGGATCTCCAGTGTCGCTCAATTCCCCATAGGAAAGCATTCAATGCTTTCCTATGGAGAGCTCTAATGCGCATGCGTGGCATTGCCACGCATGCGCATTAGGTCTCTGCGGCCCGGTTCAGTCTTGCCCACCAGCCGACGTAATGAAGAGGAGGAGCGGCGGCGACCCGAAACCACAGCTGAGGGACATTGGCTTGGGTGTCAGGAAAGTGACTTGTTACGGGCAAATGCAAATATTACAAGTTTTAGAATGAAATGTTGTATTTCTTAAACTGTGTACTTTGTCTTTAAGAGATATTGCAAACTGACAAGGTGTTAGAAATGGAACATATTGTTTTTCATAACTGTTTCTTTAAGCAATACCCTCAGTGCATAATATGTTTGCGCCATTTTGTCCCAGACAAATTACAATAACAATAATGCATAAACAAGCTTCAAGGCTATGCTACGACTCTTGCAGTACACAATATACTGTGGTAACCCCAAGTTAATGGAACTTCCCCAAATCCGGGAATCTCCCACGACTGTACACTTACGACTTAGTATAAACAACAGATAACCTATTCAGACTTTAAGATGCCATCTTGAACTAAGTCAGGAAAATTTCCATGACGTATACACCCTTTAGTTATGGCCTTGTATGTTTGCCAAATTAAGGGAGGTCCTAAATTGAATAAAGTAAAAGAAATGTTACTTTTTCATATTTGAACTACAGTAACCTAAAATGGAGACACCTAAGGTATAAATAGGTGTACTTTTAAATGTTAAGATACAGAGGAGAGACTTGGAGACAGACGCTGCTCCATCTTAAAATGACAGAGAGGCTGACATGATGACATGTTCAGAAGGGTATGTTAACCTATTAATGATGTTTGCAAGCATGTAATTTAAATCTTATAAACTCTGCTATAATGGATTTTATATTTTTATATAATAAATATCCAAAAGACAATCTTGCTTCCAAGACAATCCTTATTTTATATTGTATTCTCAATTATTTATATATGTTAAATAGAGGATCTCTTACACTATATAAAATTATGGCTAAGATATCTGTATGGTTAGCCCTACTAAGTTCTATGCTTTAAGACATTATAGTGGTAAATAAGGGAACCACCAGCGGTTACAATTGGCGACCACTGAAGGGACTTTGTACTTGGAAGCTTTAAATATAAAATAAATACCTAGGTAACCTCTTATACGTAAGAGAAGACACAGTACTTTGTCATGGCACAAGTCTTGAAATATCAAGAATCTATTGAGCTATGTGTAGCCCAGACTCAGAGAGAGATCTTCATCATTAGAGATGATTTTAATGTGAACAAGGCACTGTGAGTTCAGGTGCCAGGTACAACGTAACTAGCATACAATGCTGAAATTGTGGATCTTAACTAATATCATAATAGAACAAATGCCTAATACACCAGCATAGCATGGCCCGTTAGTTCCAGGACAGTGGATTGCAGACAGGGGGATATGTTCTCTTTGTAGCTGCTTAGTATGCATGCGCAGGAAAAAGATTAATGCAAAATGTTGTCAAAAGAAAAGTGATAAGACAGAGCGATGAAATTTGAAGTCTAATTCCAAGAATGCAAAGAAAATTGCATTATGGCTTAATGAAAACATTCATGCAACAGACAGACAGGATTTTTAATTATTGCATTACTGCGTTCTGGATTCTAATGTCCACTATATATGAAAAGTTTTATAAAACAGTGATATTTTCCATATTGTCAGTTAGGCTAGCTGTTGATTGAAAATCAAGAATTATAACAGCATAACTATTTTTGGAGTCTGGAGTTTCCAGCCAAGGTTGCGGAGATACAGAGACATGTAAACATTCCAAGGAATTGAGAAGTCTTCGTTTTATATTCCAAATTATTAACAACATTATTACATACAGCCATAAAGAGAAAGACATGGCTTTTAAATAAATTCAGTGCAGTACAATGCAGTACACTGCAGCATATATTTTATATAAGATAACTAGCTTATATTTTTTTCCTAAACAGAGTTGAAATTATACTACCCTCCTAGAAAAAAGGGCAACAGGTGGTTATACATCCCTTGCTTCTCTAAATGCTCTGCAAAAATAAATATTTATAAAATAATTAAAACTAATATATATGTAAGATAAATCAGGGCAAAATAAAATTGTAACTATACAGGATCTCTAATAACTTTTAAACTGAAATTATTAAAGGCTTATTTAAATAAAATGTTAAATACATTTACAGCTTTAAATGTGACCAAAAGATACTAAATGATGTGTTAAGCAGCCAGCCCAATTCACTAGAATAGCATAAGTATTCTACTATTTAAAGTGCACAATTCCTGCACATAATGACTTTGCTTACTTAGGTACAGTCTTTAGTCTATTGCAATGGCAGTAAAGTCCACCAATTTTAAAAGGGAAAGCTAGTATCCCACCGTACTAGCTGTAAGGAAATTAGAACAATTATATTGTACTACTGACTGTAATCAGATCAGACACATGTAATCTCAGTGAATTTCATAAACTAGGTTTTCATAAAATAAGATTAAATATCAAAGTTGTTTATATATCAATATATCAATGTTGTTTATAAATAAAAGTATGTAGACTAGGCAATAACAGCATTTACATGCATTCAGCAGCCTGCTCTCTCAGAGCCAAAACTGGAGTTAAAAAAAAAAAAAATAGGTTTTAAAAAGTCCACAGTCAACCACACATGATGGGTGAAATAATTGCTTATTTAAAAGCTATATGCTGAGGGGGCGTGGCCTGGAGCTCGACCGGAGCAGCCGCATGTCAGCATAGCTCCGTGCTCCCGCGGCCTAATTAATTAGCGGTACAACCACCCGACAGCAAAAACCAGCACACAGACCCCCGGGCAAGATGGCACAGCAGAAGGGCAGGCGACAGACAGACAAAGCCGAAAAAAATAACTTTTTCGGGGTCCGGAACGCGCCACACAAACACGCGGCTGCATTAGAGGAGCCACAAGATGGCGCCGAGGACGACGCCAGCGAGCTGCAAAAGCCTTCCCAGCCTGAAGCACCAGTGACCCAGGGGATCCTCCAACGTATGCTGGACAGCATGCATGACAAACTGCAACACACACTACACTCAGCCCTAAAAGAAATCAGGGCAGACATGCAAGACCTGGGTGCCAGGACCTCAACGCTGGAAGACCAAATGGCAGAACAGGCTGACACCCATAAAGAATTGAGGGCAGACATGGAGGAGATGCAGGACACCTTGGAAGCCCTGGGCAACAAAGTAGCAGACATGGAGGACAGATCGCGGCGCAACAACCTCAGGATCAGGGGTATAGCAGAATCGGTGAGCACGGCAGATCTCCATGCCCACCTGCAGAGCCTGTTTAAAATCCTAGCACCGGATTTACCCCAAGACCTACTCCTGCTGGACAGATACCACCGAGTTCCGAAGCCCAGATTTTTAACCTCCGACGCGCCAAGAGACGTGCTAGTACGTTTGCATTACTTCCACGTTAAGGAAGACATTATGAGAGCAAGCAGACAGCGCCAATCCCTTCCGGAGCCGCACCAGAGAACAACCATTTATGCAGACATCTCAGCCGCAACACTGAAAAAGAGGAAGACTTTCGCAGCCATTACAGAGCAATTGCGGCAACATAAGAAGCCATACAGATGGGGATTTCCGGTAAAGCTGCTCATCTCCCATGAAGGCACAATCACAGCCATCCACACCCCTGAAGCGGGCCTGAAAGCTCTCCAGGACTGGGGAATACCGCCTCCACCAGCCCCAGCCGCCGCGCCGGACCGCAGCGGGGGCACACCCATGTGGCGGAAGGTGCCCAGACGCAGATAGACGGCGCAAACACTGCAGGATGTGGCAAGTAAAATTGAGAGACTTTGGGACTATGCACAACTCATGGGACAATACTAAGCGGGGGGGCGGCTGAGAACCCAACAGCATGGGTCACACTACGGGACTAGAAGGACACCCTAGAGTTAGGGTTTGCTACAGACCCCACAGCACTACCCAAGCCACGCATAGCGCGGGTGACTAGCTTATCACAAGACGGTTAGGCCGCAAAAGGCTTCACACAGGAATGGAAGCAATACGCTTCTTCCCCCAAGGCACCTTGGACAGGCGCCAAGCCAGATATAGGGCAGTTTGTAAAGTTTTAGTTCTGTTCTGTTATTACCCCAGTTGTCAATCAGAGAATGCACAACACAATGACCACATCCCCCACACTCTATCTAGGGAAAGAACCCCCTATGGGGACACAACACATCAAATTTACAAGGGAGAGTCGCCTGGATCGCAATGGCTGGGTAAGGCGGCTACCCCACACATAGACACCGACACTTATCAGGGTAAGCGAATAACACCTTTCAAACCCCTATGAAAATATACACCCACAATACCAAAGGCTTGAACAGCCCTGCAAAGCGCAGCTTACTACGCCGGGATTTGAAACAAAACAACCCGGACGTAGTGTGCCTACAGGAAACTCACTTTAAAACGAACTCACACTCCCCACTGTTCGCACAAGACTTCCCGCACCAGTTCCACGCTACCTACTCCAACAAGTCAAAGGGAGCCTCCATACTTATTAGCAAAGATGTAGCATTTACCCTTTCACACTTAGAAGTGGACGAGGGAGGGAGATATGTCCTGGTGGTGGGCGACTTTAATGACATTACGTACACGATCATGAACGTCTATGCCCCAAACGTAGGTCAAAAACTTTTCCTCCATAAAATAATAAAGAAACTAGAAACAACACAAAAGGGGATTAGTATAATATGTGGGGACTTCAACCACGTGATGGACCCCACGGTAGACTCCACGGCGTCGCCAGCAGCACCCAGAATGCGACCGCTCAAACGGCAATGCAAAGCAATACAAACACTACTCAATACACACCACTACTACGACGTGTGGCGGGCGACACATAGTGGGGAAAGGGGCTACACATTCTTCTCCGCGGTACACAACACGTACTCCAGGATAGACGGCATACTAGTTAAGGGACAACACCTAGACCAAATAAAAGAATGCGACATTAAACAGTTCACATGGTCAGACCATGCACCGGTAGTAGTGACTTTGACCGACCTATACGACTCCAAGCACAGAAGCCCCTGGAGACTTAATGCCTCTCTCCTCAGGGACCCCAACTTCTGCAAAACACTAGAAAGAGCACTGCGACACTACTTCGCGGAAAATACGACAGCTCAGGTATCCCACAATACGATTTGGCAGGCACACAAAGCCGTAGCACGAGGACTCTTGATCCAAAGAGCAGCAACCCTCAAACGACAGGCAGACACACAATACCAGGAGAGGCAGAAAGAACTACTAGACATCACGACCCTAAACCAAAGGAACCCCTCACAAGACCTAAAGAAACGCATTGTTCAGCTCACACAAGACATGCACAAACAAGCATTAGATAGAACAGGACAGCACCTCCAGAGGCTTAAAGCGACACAGTACGCTCAAGGAAACAAGGCAGGCAAACTAGTGGCACAACGCCTCAAAACAATCCAAAGTAAACAAAAGATAGCACACATCCGAACGGAAGAGGGTCACAAAATCACAGCCCCCAAGGACATTAGCAATGCGTTCGCCAAATACTACGCATCCCTTTATAACCTGGTGAATGATGCCAAAACACATCAACCTAATTCACAGAACATACAACAATACTTGCACGAGATACCAATGCCCTCACTGACATTGCAACAACAACACACACTCTCAGCCAGCGTCACCGAAGAGGAGGTAGACGCAGCAATCCAACAGCTCCCAATAGGCAAGGCCCCAGGCCCAGATGGCTTTGCTAACTGCTACTACAAAGCATTCAAACCCATCCTGGTGCCATATTTAACGAAAGCTTATAACGAAGCCACTCAACAACAAAGCTTACCCCGTGAAACACTATTAGCCCACATCATAACACTTCCCAAGCCGGGGAAACCACCCACCTGCCCCCAAAACTTCCGCCCTATCTCCCTCCTCAACACTGACGCCAAACTATACGCCAAGATATACGCACACAGGTTGGGAAGCCTGCTTCCTCACCTCATCCACTCAGACCAAGTGGGGTTCATAAAAGGCAGACAGGGGGGAGACAACACCAGGAAAGTGCTTGACATAATATACAGTGCCCAACGCATGAGAATGGGAGGCGTGGTGGTAGCACTGGACGCAGAAAAGGCCTTTGACCGACTGAACTGGGAGTTCCTAGAGGCGGTCCTTACCAAGGTCGGGATACCAGAGGGCTTCCTTTCGGCGGTCAGGGCTCTATACAACAGGCCAACGGCCCAAGTCCTAAACGCGGGGTTCGTGTCAGATCCCTTCCACATAACTAATGGATCACGCCAGGGGTGCCCGCTATCCCCACTACTATATGTTTTAGCGCTGGAACCGCTAGCGATAGCCATAAGACAACACGCCTCAATACATGGGGTGACTATAGGGGACAAGGAATACAAAACAAACTTATTTGCTGACGACGTGCTGCTCACCCTGACACAACCACAGATATCTCTCCCCAACCTGGTGGAAACAATTTTAGAATACGGACGGCACTCGTACTATAAACTAAACATTAGCAAGACTCAAGCCATGGGAGTAGGGATGGGGACGGACGCTCTAGATAGACTTAAATCGGCCTTTCCATTCGACTGGAGAACAGACCACATTACGTTCCTAGGCATAAACATCCCGACCCAACTAAATAAGCTAATAGAAAAAAACTACACCAAACTATACAAAGAACTAGCAGCGACTCTAGAAGGTTGGGAGGGCAAATATTTATCTTGGGTAGGGAGGCTGGCAGCATTGAAGATGATGCTGCTTCCCAAACTCCAATATCTTCTACGCACACTACCCATAAAGCTACCTAAATCCTACTTTAAAACGCTGCAGAGTCTCCTGGTCCGATTCATATGGGCAAAGAAAAAACCAAGGGTGGCAGCCTGGGTCCTACAAAGACCGATCGAAAAAGGGGGGCTGGGGCTACCAAATATCCACACCTACTACAAGGCCGCACACATAGCAGCTATCAAAGCATCTACGACAGAAGGGGAAACCCCACAATGGTCCAAAATAGAAGCCCACTGGGTGGGAGGGTATGGCTTACACAACATATTCTGGCTACCAAGTCACCTACGCCCCGCACACATCGACCCCTTACCGACCACCTTGACTACTATGGCAATCTGGGACGAGACAAAGGGTGGGGAGAG
Organism: Pelobates cultripes; assembly: GCA_933207985.1. Classification (NCBI taxonomy): domain Eukaryota; kingdom Metazoa; phylum Chordata; class Amphibia; order Anura; family Pelobatidae; genus Pelobates; species Pelobates cultripes. Next base: position 235,639,715 of record OW240916.1, read on the forward strand.
GGCCTGGGACAGTATACCAGGGAATGCCCCGATCTCCGTGATCGCGGTAGGAATCCCAACATTTGAACATAAACAATGGAGAGATGGAGGGTGCACAACAGTCACACATCTATACAAGGAGGGGAAGTTAATGACCTTTCCAGACCTCCAAGAACTATATCACCTCCCAAATAGAGCCATATTCCCATTTCTACAACTGAAGTCCTTTCTCAAGGGGATAGAAGTACAAAACACACCACAGCAACAAGGGTGTAAGTTAGAGCACCTATGCCTCTCACCAAAACCAGTCAAACGTACACTATCCACGCTGTATAAGGAGCTACATAATGAGCCACGGGACACTATTATGCCATTCCAAGAAGCGTGGAACGGAGAACTGGGATACGTCCTATCACAGGAGAAATGGGAGAGGGCCTTTAAAATTCACAAGGGGAACACACAATGCTCCACACATTTAGAAATTATAAGGAAGCTACAATACAGGTGGTATATGGTACCAGAGAAGCTATCCAAAATGTACCCAGACTCCCCCAATAGATGCTGGAGATGTGGGGCCCAGGGAGGGTCAATGGGACACACATGGTGGTCATGCGAGAGACTAGCACCACTCTGGGTGACAATGGAGCAGGAAATAGGGAAGCTGATAGGTAGACGCTGGCCACTTAACCTTGAACAATGCGTACTCTTTATGATCCCCACAACACTGAACAAAATTGAGGAACGACTAATCTTCCACATGCTAATTTCTGCAGTAACACTATTAGCCAGAGCATGGAAATCAACCCAGGTGCCAAACAGGGAAGCTTTACTAAACCAAGCAGACACCAATTGGAAGTATGAATTAATGGCCTTCAAACACCTGACACCACAGGGAAACATTAAAAAAGCGGGGGAGAGATGGAGGGAATACAGGGAGGGATCAGAGGGGACCCGGAGCCCAGTAGCACCACAGGGGACCGCTGCGAGGTCTTTCCAGAATGGGGGAAACCAGGACATAGCAATCAGAGGATCACCACCCCCGTAAGAAATGGAAAGAGATAATAGACGTGGAACGTCTCAAGCAGTCGCAGAGGTTAGAATCACACCCCCCCCACAACCACCAACCACAATAGGGGTTGGGCTCGAGAGGTGACGGCCCTAGAGTGATGAGGGGTACCGGTTGACAATACAAAGGAAAATATAAAATGGTCATTGTGTAACACTAATGCAACACTAATGTAACTAATGTAACACCAATGTAAATTATTGTTCCTGCACTATCCCATTTCTTTTTTGTATCCTGGCGAGCAGGCGCCGCAAGACACTTGACAACCATATAATAAAACTTACTTTCAAATTGAAAAAAAAAAAAGCTATATGCTGCCGCAATTATGTATATAAATACAGATAAGGGCAAAGAGTAAAAATAAAAATACAGTTTCAAATCTCATATATGAGGATTCAGTTCCACCACATATTCTACAATTCTGAAAGAGGCTAATTTTAATAATATGTTGTAAGAGCATTGTGAATATAATTAATGCAAAATTAATGTGATATTGCAAGGCCTGCAATATTCTAAACAGACATTAAAATTAAAAAAAGAAAAGAAAAATAATAATGCATAAAGAATAATGCATAAAAAAATGCAGTGTCAATTAAAGTGATAATACTCTGATATATTAAATCACATTGCATATCACATATCTGCTATATGAAAAGTATAATTAAAGTGACATTACTGTCCAAAGCCCCCTCACATCTATTTTATAGAATTTATCTTTTTCAGTGGTCACCTCCAAAGAAGCCTCTGAAACTGGGGGGCTCAGAGGGGTGCTCATCCCAAAAGGAATCAGATTCCAGACTTAAATTTTTTAAAATAAATAAATAAATGATAAAGGAATCACGGGAACACCCAGAACATGCATTTTTGGATATAATCTTAATTTGCAGATATGTTATGCCTTAAAGACATATAAAGGATATTTAATTAAATATGCAGATATCTTTAAAAATTAAACAATGTTAAAAAATAAAAAAATAAAATAAATTATTAATAATAAAAATATATAAACAGTCACAATATAATCAGCTTAGTTAAGCAGATTCAAGTACAAGTACTTATGTCAAGAAATATACAGAATACGTTTACAACAGGCAGGTTTAGCATAAATGCAAAGTTGTTGTTTTGGGGGATTTATTATTGCCCAAGAAATCTCTGAACATATTCAGAATTTTTAAGAGCAGCAAGTAAGACAGCAGATTGCAATGGACACCATTAAAATATTGCTTTACCGATTGATGTCAGAGCTTTAAAGAATAAATGAAAAAAAATGTTCTATAGCTCACTAGACCACTGGCTTTTAATGAACAGTTTGCACAACACTTATAAATAGTTTGTTATACTGCACATTATAGCTGTGACAACATGATATACAGTGTCAAAATGCTATTTCACTGTTTAATAGACTTACCCAGTATTTAAGGACAACATGTTTCTTGCAAAGTCATCGGGACTTTGAGGGAGGTTCTAACTATGTTTAATTAATTAATTAATTTACTAAAGAAAAAGAAAAAAGAAGAGGTTTTGTTTTTCCCCTGCAAGTGAGTTTTCAGCGCAAGGTCATTTTGTGTTCACAGACTATTCGGATTTTTTTTTTTTTTTAAAAGCTGTTCTTTATCTCACATTATGAACGGCCTTGTAATTCCTATGCACACTAAAAGTTGGCTTCTAAATGTTATCGTTTTAACTTTAATATTTCATAGTTAATACAGAGAATAAAGTAATTTAAAGAAAGTATATTGAAAGTATATTAATTGATAAGATTTCATTTATCTATTTTGGTCCACTGTTCACTGATCTCGTTTCTCAGTCTGGTGTTCAAACAGTTTTTCTTACGATACGTCGTGAGTTTATATCCACAACTGCATTTTGCTTTGTGGTAACAAATTGAAAGCCTGGCATTGTAATACATGTATGGACATGCTTATAACAAAGCATGGTCCCTCTCCTCATGTAGTTGGTCATTAACAGGCCCTTTGATGCAATGTGTCTACCAACGCTTTTCTGTGGTCACTGGATCACATCGCATACCCTATCTCTCTGTCATGATGCAGAGTTTATGCTTGCAAGGATATCCAGACCTTATCCACCTGGTATCCGTATAAATACTCCTATCGTTTAGAGGGGTTAATTACATAATAACCATTGAAGGTAATATGTTGGTTGTTCTTCCTATAGAGGAAAGATGGACTTGCCCTAAAAGCTTTTTCATGGCTAGGACAAGCTCTTATAGAGAGAGGTAATGTACTTCTGACTCCTGAAAAGGAATATTGGTGGTCACAATATGGGAAATACTGTAATTCATGTGTTTAGTAATCATAAGCATTTGCTTATTGCCACATTACTGATGTACTGTTTATTGAAATATTAATATCCAACATACTTTTTGAATTACTATATATTGAAAGTTTTGCCAACATCTCATGGTTATAAATATGTTTTTGTATGTGTTGATGCATGTACCAGGTTTACTTGGATATATCCTGTGCGAAGTGCAACCTCTGATGCCATGTTTTCTAGTCTCACTTCCTTAGTATGCATTTGATAATCCCAGGACCATCCATTTGGATAGTGGTCCTGCACTTACTGCAAAGGAAACCTAAAACTGGGCAACCATATTTGGGTTACTTTGGGATTTCAGTGCCCCAAACACCCCCAAAGAAGTGGGGTTGTGGTCTGGGAAAATGCTGAGGTTAAATGATTATTAACCAAGTTACTAGTTGCTTGCCCCACACAGTGGTATCTATTTATTCCTATGGTACAGATGAGCATTCACAACATACCTGATGATACAAATGGTGAGACACCATATGAAATGTTACATGTTTTTCACTGACAAACATATTTCTGCACCAGGGAGAGCTTAGAACCATTGGTTCTATTAGAGAAATTTAGGGAATTTTTTTTTCCAGCCCACCTCGCCTTGCACCACCAACTTTTTCTTACTGTTGGCCAGTTCGTCCTGGAGAGGGTGACTCAGATAACTTTTACTACAGAGAACAATCAGAGCCAACAGAGAACAGTAAGTTTTGATATTTTACAACCTGCTAAAATACTTCCAAGACGTTCACAGAACCACTGACTGACACAGTGGATGCTGTTAAAGATGGCAAGATAAAACAAACAGAGGACGACAGAAAAGCCACCAGAATCACAGCCACGTAACAGACTGAATCATGATCTGCAAATGTGAAGGAGAAGGAAGAACAGACAGATGTGATACATTCACAGTTAACATGGAATGTATGAAAAATGAATCATTAACATCATTATAAGAAAGGCTCTGGAGAAAACAGACTGAACCTGAATTATCTTATACAGTAAGAAAGAAATTCAAAGATAGAAGCAAAAGGATGCTAGAAAATTGGAGTCTCCTTCTTACAGTCTGTAGCATTATCATAACATCAACCCTAACTGCATTGGGATTATGTTAACAAGCAGGAAGCACCTGAACTGAATTGGACTGTACACTATACAAGTTCTGTGATCGTGAGGACTACCTCCAAGAACTATCTCATAAGGAGAGACCCAGCTCACAGTGAAATGATTGACTATACTGGTATTTCACAAGGAACCTATTGAGATCATTCCAAAAACCGATTATACATGAGAAAGATGTGATTGGACTATTACAAATCCTAATAATGGACTCAACAATGATGACAAAGCATGCTGAAAACAGAAAAAGATGGGACAGATGATTGTGAAAGACTTTAGATGCATCTATGAAGGTGATGCAAGAAAATACTTTGCCATATAGTTTATCATTGAATGACTACCGCAAATAGCCTTCTTATGCTGAAAAGAAGTGCTATACTAATTCTGGACATTGCTATTATCCAAACAGACGATAACCGGGAAAAGAAATAAAGGCTGATAACTGTCAACACCCAGCTATTTCTTAAGATGGAACATGGTACTGAGAAAACCTGATTGACTATCAAAGCACCTCACAGTACAAGACACAGATTGTTGCCTGCAACTCATAAAAAGTGGTTAATAGGAAGGAGCAGAAGAAGAGTAATATAGATTTCCTACTGGAGTGAAAAACCACCCTGGAACAATATTCTGTAACAATGAACTTTACAATGACATTTGGTGGCATATGAATTTGAATTCAGAAGAAACACATGAATTAACGAAAGAAACCTTGATGCAATTAATAAATAATAACAAGACCGGCCTACTAAGAGCAGATGCCCTGCCAAGAGAATGGAATATAAAAAGACCAACAAAATCTTTCAGAAACTTGACATCATGGGACACTTGTACTAAAGCACGATTTGCAGCTTTTCTTAAACTCTACATATTATGTACATACCTGCAAAGCAAGGAACTCCTGTAAACATAAACACAGAGACATTGATACAACAAGGAATCTGTAATAGTTCTGTTGCAGATGTGATCTACCGTCGTACTCCTTGCTCTTTTTGTATAACTATACCAATCAAAACATTAAATGGCTCTCTAGGACCATAGACCAAGGATTCTTGCTATATTCTGGACTTCCAGGAATGTGGTGCATGGACAGAAAAATTATAACTACTAAAGCAATCATGCTATTTTTTTCCCTGTATCAGAAATGTGTCAGTGACAATGTGTAATATAATACAGATACTATAATTAATGGTTTAAGAAACACATAATGTGTTAATTACAAAGGTGGATAGACTTTGTGAATATCTGAAACGCAATTGAAGATTATTGCTAAAATGCCATATGCAGCTGCAGTTTGGCCTACAAACAAATATATTAGACATACGTATAAGAGCATAACAGCTGATTACCCAGATAAATAATTGAATCATGATAGTTAAAGATCATATGATTGCAATAACAACTGCAATAATGAATAAGGTTTAAACTTTAGAAGAAAATATAAAATGTTTTTATTAAATCAGAAACTACTTGATATTCGTTTAAGTTTGCAGAGTGGTATAATTAATATAAGTGAAGTACTTCAATAGTTAAAATTGAACTGAAAGACAGGCAGAAACTAAACTTCAACTATCATAAAGTTTATTTATAATGATAAAAATATTCAGTCTGCCAGAGCCAAGGCCAGTCAATGGAAAGTAAAAGAGTATTAGGGATTAACCCATCCAGGTGATATACATGATGATTTTGGAAATTGATCATTTAGGTCACCTATTGCAAACTGGTGAAAAGATGACAAAGATATAAATTCAACATCCATACCACTCTATGTATATATATATATATATATATATATATATATATTAAAATACACGTAATCAAATATTTTATCAGTTTTTCAAATACAAAGAAAGATAATTAACGGCATATTTCCAATTAGCAACTATTCTAAATATATTGAGACATTTTGAATAAAGTAGTATTTTTAACATTTAAAGAGAATGTAATTTTAGATACCATTATGAACAAAGACGGTAAATACTTTGCTGCTTCAAATTATCCCTATATCTCTAAATCATATACAGGGGTGTTTATCTTTAATACAAAACACTAGAAAGATCAACTATGTTACTATTTCATCTATCATTATTATACAAACTATAACAAATGAAAAGATTTTTCCACAGATTTGACCTGTGAACATTTTTAGCACAACAGCACCTGATGTCAGTGAGATGTCTATCGCTGAGATGTTACAAAGATTCAAATACAGCAAAAAGAGGCGTTCTTGGGAATCCACTTCAATTGCTGTATCAACAAAACATTTACTATAACGGGATCCATGTCACTTAAGACAATGTCTTGGAAATGCTGTCAATTAATTGATTCCGTAAAAGAATATCGGGGAGAGTATCCAATCTATACACATCATAAACTGTGTAAAAATGTTTCATGGAAAAAACTAAATAAAAGGCAAAGACAAATACCAACACCATCACCACGGTGATAACAGATGATGCTGATTCAATATCTGCAACCAATTCTAGCCAAATATTTGGAAGGCTGGACTCTACAACCTATACTCTACAACTTATACCCGGGTATTCTACAAACACAACCTCCAGCAATGTATCTAAGGAATGTAAACTTCTACAGGCCTTTAAAGACTTTGGATTACAAATACAATTACTACTTTTAACTTTGGATTACAATTCGTATCCGGATCTATCCAAAAATATCTTACTCTGGAACTTGGTGTTCTTTTCAATTCTTTCCCAGGCAAAAGCTTTGCTCATTTTAATCAACCACCTTTACATGCAAAGATCACACTACAGATATTTTACTGTTACAACAATGATCTAAGATGCTGGGAGCATAAAAAACCTAAAGACAGTTGGAGAACTTTGGTTTACTAATTTAAGGAAGAAATGCGCTACAATGCCCACAGTTTAATGGAGAGGGTGTTACGGGCAAATGCAAATATTACAAGTTTTAGAATGAAATGTTGTATTTCTTAAACTGTGTACTTTGTCTTTAAGAGATATTGCAAACTGACAAGGTGTTAGAAATGGAACATATTGTTTTTCATAACTGTTTCTTTAAGCAATAACCTCAGTGCATAATATGTTTGCGCCATTTTGTCCCAGACAAATTACAATAACAATAATGCATAAACAAGCTTCAAGGCTATGCTACGACTCTTGCAGTACACAATATACTGTGGTAACCCCAAGTTAATGGAACTTCCCCAAATCCGGGAATCTCCCACGACTGTACACTTACGACTTAGTATAAACAACAGATAACCTATTCAGACTTTAAGATGCCATCTTGAACTAAGTCAGGAAAATTTCCATGACGTATACACCCTTTAGTTATGGCCTTGTATGTTTGCCAAATTAAGGGAGGTCCTAAATTGAATAAAGTAAAAGAAGTGTTACTTTTTCATATTTGAACTACAGTAACCTAAAATGGAGACACCTAAGGTATAAATAGGTGTACTTTTAAATGTTAAGATACAGAGGAGAGACTTGGAGACAGACGCTGCTCCATCTTAAAATGACAGAGAGGCTGACATGATGACATGTTCAGAAGGGTATGTTAACCTATTAATGATGTTTGCAAGCATGTAATTTAAATCTTATAAACTCTGCTATAATGGATTTTATATTTTTATATAATAAATATCCAAAAGACAATCTTGCTTCCAAGACAATCCTTATTTTATATTGTATTCTCAATTATTTATATATGTTAAATAGAGGATCTCTTACACTATATAAAATTATGGCTAAGATATCTGTATGGTTAGCCCTACTAAGTTCTATGCTTTAAGACATTATAGTGGTAAATAAGGGAACCACCAGCGGTTACAGACTGAAGGGGTTTTTACCCCTTCAGCAACCAGGGATTGGGAGGTGGGAGGGAGAGGGGACCTGCAGTGCCAGGAAAACGGATTGTTTTCCTGGCACTGGAGAGTCCCTTTAAATATTCTGTGAAAGCCTCATACAGTATGTGTGACTTGTGGCAGGATATTGCCTGGTCTACTCATTTCATAATACTGTAAATTCTGTCAAGACCCATAGTCAATGGAGCTGAAAAGAAACTGCTCATCTTGGTACAGCACAACTTGCTGTACACACAGGACTGGATTTCCCATTGGGCAAAGTAGGCACCAGCCTACATGTGCCTTTTGTCAGCACTTATATTTATTTAATTTTTTTTTAGAGTTTGAGTGCTCTGATGGGGAGACATTTGTACCCAGGGCAATTGGCCTATGTTCCCTGAAGTCCAGTCAGCCTTCTATGCTTGATAGCAAAACCACAGGATCGGTTTTAGAGGGTGTAAAACAACCAAACAACATCTAGGGGGTGTAGTAGAACCGGAGGTGATGGTTGAATATGGTCTTTTAATAGAGATCAAGAGACAGGTCTATGAGATAGAAGTCACTCTGGGTGGCCATAAGCTTACCAGTAGAGACGTGTTTTGAGGGACTTCTTAAATTATTGAAGACTAGGGGAGAATCTTATGGGGGTAAGCAGGCTCTTCCAAAGCAAGTCCTGCAAGTGTGAGTTAGCAGTAATTGTGCGAGCAGCAGACAGGAAAAGATCACCGGCAGAGTGGAGAGACCGAGAAGAAGCATACCTACGAATTAGTGAAGAAATATAATGGAGGCTAGAGTTGTTTGGAGCTTGTAGGTAAGGATTAGTGTTTTGAATTGACACTACATTACAGTCTTTAGTTTGGCAGTAAAGTTTCTGGGGAGACGAATTAAGAGAAAATTAAAGTAATCAATGTGAGAAATTACTAGAGCAAGGACAAGGTCCTTAGTAGCATGTTGCATAAGAAAGGGTTGGACATGGGCAATGTTTTTAAGATGGAATCGACAACAGACTGGACGTGAGGTGAAAAGATGAAACTAGAATCAAAGATAACACCAAGACAGCGAGCTTGTATGAATGGGCTGCTACCATCAACTTGCCGGGAAAGCGAAAGAGGAGCATAAGTATTATTAGGATGAAAAACAAAAAGCTCTGTTTTAGAGAGATTGAGTTTCAGAAAGCAGTAGGACATCCAATCAGAGATGGAAGAAAGGCAAGCAGTGACACATTGTAGGACGGTGGTGAAGAGATCAGGGCAGGAAAGATAAATCTGGGTGTCATCTGCATACATCTGGTATGGGAATCCAAACTAATTAATAAGTTTGCCAAGAGAGGTAGTATAAAGATGGAATAGGGGACAAGGAATAGAGCTTTTGGGGCTCCAACTGAGAGAGGATGAGGGGAGGAGGTAACGTTGGAAAAGGAGACACTGAATGAGCATTGGGAGAGATAGGAGGAAAACCACGAGAGGACTTTGTCACAGAGACCAAGGGATTAAAGAGTTGGGAGAAGGAGGACATGATTAACAGTGTGAAAGGCAGCAGAGAGGTCAAGAAGAATTAGTATAGAGTAAATTTATCCCAACTTACCCTAAATGTAATAATTCTAATACCACAACTATAATTCCTAATTCTTAAAGGAACACTATAGGCTCAGGAACACAAACATGTATTCCTGACCCTATAGTGTTAAAACCACCGTTTAGGTGGCTTACCCCCTGTTAATCCCTTAAAAACTAATAAAATTTGCCTTAGTTCAAGCACCGCACGGTTCTGCTGGCACTGGCTCTGCCCACTTTCTGACATCAGAATTTATGATTTTTAGCCAATCCAATGGGAAAGCATTGGATTGGTTGAAATCAGCAAGAAGGCGAGACAGGGCGGGGCCAAACGCCGGTTTGACCAATTCGCACCTCCTCATAGAGCTGTATTGAATCAATACATCTTTATAAAGAAAATTCAGCATCTCCAAGCAGAACGTGGAGATGCTGAACGGCTGTGCTGCACACTGTGCAGCACTGCCCCAGGAAGCAACTCCAGTGGCCATCTGAGGAGTGTCCCTAGGCAGTGTTTGCATGAAAATGCCTGAAGGTAATGATAATACTCACCAGAACAGCTATATTAAGCTGTAGTTGCTTTGGTGACCATATTGTCCCTTTAACCTTAAACACTCAGAAAATGTATATTTGCCGATGTCTGTAACCTCCTGTTGTATTCGCAGTAATTGCAGAGTATGCAAAATTTCAGTAGGAATGAAAAGGAGACTGTTGTCACTGTCAGACTCCCAGAGGTTGAGCAGAGTAGTAGAGAGAGAAACCTTGCTATAGAAAAAGGTAAGTAAATCTTTTTAATTTTTTTGGGGGGAGGGCACCTAACACCTATAGGGGTTAAGGAATACCCCAAACATTCAAATCAAACATTGACTTTTAACCTTGGCGTATTCCTCGAATGTGTGTACTTTAGATTAATATTTGTGAAATGTTTGTATGTAATATATACTTCTAAAAGACACACATATGTATAATATGTTGCCCATATATTAATAGACCGTTGCATACATGAATATTTATAGAAACTCAATGTTTTAAAGAAACTTTAAAGAAACACAGATCTGATATCATGTACCCCAGCGGTCTTAGCTCTGTGCATTGCAAGGAGCGACTGGCTGCTTTCGCTCCCCTCACCTCCCACATCTTGCAACAGCATTTAAATATAAATGGCCACAGCAAGTTCCCAGGTAACAGCGGTCCACCAGGAAATTTCTCGATATTCCAGTGGGCCAGTCTGACTCTGTACAGAATGACCAATGGGAGGAGGGAATTCTTTGCACCTCCCTTCCACCAGTCACCTGGACTTTGCGTCCTAAAGAGGCCGCCTGTTCGCCTGGCCCCTTTACCCTAACCACTTCTAACAATATCATTAACCCTGCGTGCATTTACACAACTGCATGCAGTCACTATCCTCACAAATCCAAGCACAGTACATTAGCAAAACAAGCACTCATACATATATTTATACATCATACAGCAATTGTTAAATATCAATTTAGTGTTTTATATGCAACAAATGAATTAATCACTTTATCTGATTTTTATTTTATGAGAATCCACCGTGATTTGGAAGTGAAATTTGAATTTAAAGTCAAAATAGCTGAACTGGAAAAAGTAAATAGAACTGCATTTAGTTGGATGAGGCATACATATATTACAGGGCAGACAGAAATATTCCTGTTGCAACATAATTGATTACAGTGAATTTATCCTGACGACAGAACTGTGTGCAGTCAATGAGACATTTTAATTAATAGGGACACAATTAAAATATGGAACGTAATCATCTGCTCTTTTAAAAAAGAAGGCTGCAGTATTTCAGCTAGTGGAAATGTATTTGTGTTTACATTAAATTTTCATAGAGAATTGAATGACCTTGCAAATATAAATAAGGTATAAAATATTACAGGTACTTCTTACATTAATCCAATTAAATGTTGTTGATATTTCCTGGAAGCCATGAAAGGTGATTGATTATTTTCACTAATTATTGTGATGAAATTGTCAGGATAATTGCATAGTAAAACATCATTTGTACTATTCTCCTGAATCAGCATTGAGGTATTGTAACACCTGATGGCTTAGAGAAGTATCAAGATTGTAATTAACAATGTTAATCAGTTGACAGGATTAACGGTTCCATACTCTTATAAGGGATACTTTCAAGTTATGTCCTACTTTAGCATATATCATTAAAAAACCTTATGGACATACATAGAAAAATAGAAACATAGAATGTGACGGCAGATAAGAACCATTCGGCCCATCTAGTCTGCCCAATTTTCTAAATACTTTCATTAGTCCCTAGCCTTATCTTATAGTTAGGATAGCCTTATGCCTATCCCACGCATGCTTAAACTCCTTTACTGTGTTAACCTCTACCACTTCAGCTGGAAGGCTATTCCATGCATCCACTACCCTCTCAGTAAAGTAATACTTCCTAATATTATTTTTAAACCTTTGTCCCTCTAATTTAAGACTATGTCCTCTTGTTGTGGTAGTTTTTCTTCTTTTATTTTTTTTTTTAATTTGTTTATTTCATTTTTCTTATAAAGACGTACAAGACATTGCCATCATCAATAATGATATAAAAAAGAAGAGTGAAAACATTTACCTCCGGTTGAATGAAACATATGGTATTACATATAAACATATAAATTACACATTGCCATTTTCTATATTAGTGCTTATTCCCCTTATCTTTACTCAAAAATATTATTACTTAAAACTAATCCAAATACCATACTAACAGAATCAACCGACATGACAGAATTTTAATCCAGCGTTCCCTCTAAAAATGCATTATATATACCGTATAAGTCAACCTAATTCTCTTTTTATTATTATATCATCTTATATTAAGTAGATGACTTTATATAACTTCATTAATGTGATAGACATAACAAACATACAAGAACAAACAATATTATGCATTGCAGGCTCTACTTGGGGTATATCAGTGGGACCTCTATTCCATTACCTTAAAATAGTAAAAAGAAAAAAATGTAATAAAATAAGAAAAAATAAAAATATTCTATTTATTTTGTCCAGGATTTTATATGACCATACTCTCCATTTTTTCCTTCCAGAAATTACTAACATCCATGAACCAGTTTAGTAGCCCTTCTCTGAACTCTCTCTAAGGTATCAATATCCTTCTGGAGATACAGTCTCCAGTACTGTGTACAATACTCCAAGTGAGGTCTCACCAGTGTTCTGTACAATGGCATGAGCACTTCCCTCTTTCTACTGCTAATACCTCTCCCTATACAACCAAGCATTCTGCTAGCATTTCCTGCTGCTCTATTACATTGTCTGCCTACCTTTAAGTCATCAGAAATAATCACCCCTAAATCCCTTTCCTCATATGTTGAGGTTAGGACTCTATCAAATATTTTGTACTCTGCCCTTGGGTTTTTACGTCCAAGATGCATTATCTTGCACTTATCCACATTAAATGTCAGCTGCCACAATTCTGACCATTTTTCTAGTTTACCTAAATCATTTGCCATTTGGCTTATCCCTCCTGGAACATCAACCCTGTTACATATTTTAGCATCATCAGCAAAAAGACATACCTTACCATCAAGACCTTCTGCAATATCACTAATAAAAATATTAAAGAGAATGGGTCCAAGTACAGATCCCTGAGGTACCCCACTGGTGACAAGTCCAAGCTTCGAATATATTCCATTAACTACAACCCTCTTTTGCCTGTCACTCAGCCACTGCCTTACCCATTCAACATTATTGGAATCCAAATTTAAAGATTGCAGTTTATTGATAAGCCTTCTGTGCAACAGTGTCAAAAGCCTTACTGAAATCTAGGTAGGCAATGCCTACTGTACCACCCTGATCTATAATTTTAGTACCCAATCAAAAAAAATCAATAAGATTAGTTTGGCATGATCTCCCTGATACATACATATTGTTGCCATACATATTGTTGCTGGGTCTAATACATCACCAGCAGCCTGTGGACTCTTGTTGTATCAAATATATTAAATAGCATTACGGTATTACACTTGTGGGATATTTAATAATATCTCTTGCATGCTTAAAGGAACATTGCAAACACCGCCACCACTGCAGTGCACTGTTGTGGTTATGGTGCCAGGGAGCCATGGTACCATTCATTGCTAGTAGTCAAACCATTTTAGAACAGTTTGATTTCTTACCTGGGACTGCTGGGCACTGCTTCCTTCCACCTCTCAACAACAAGGAGAGCCAGAAACAATTGCTTTTGAGCTTCTGTTCGCTCACCTAGGCTAAATTCTGCAGTGCGGGGATCGCTCATTGACTGAGAGCATTAGCTGATCACTCTCAGCCAGAGTGCTAAGCCCTACACCCCTGGACCTCACCCAGAGAGCTTGCACAGTGCTGTAGTGAAGGCAGGAAGCCAGGTTCAATGGACCACAGGTAAGAAGTCTGACTGTTTTTAAATATAGTAGTTTGACTGTTTACAAAGTGTTGCATTGGTTATGGTGCTTGGAGCTTAAAGTCTTCTTTATGTTTTCTGCCATAGATGCTTAAATAGATAAATTAATCACCTATAGACTTGTTTTTATCCTTTTGTAACATAGACTAAAATTACGTAAGTGATATTAATTTGATATTAGCTTGATGACTGATTCTTATTTTGTCAAAATAGTGTGGTGAGTAGAAATCAAAATATAATAAAGTGTGAGCACTCCTATTATAAATCCAAAAATAAAGTAAATGTAATACAACTACATCCTGGATGTTGCAATATAAGAAATGTATAAAAAAAATTGAAATGGATATAGAATTTATAATTATAGAGCATGTAACCCAAGCCAGTGTCCTATACCCGAAACAAGAGGGGGAGGGAGTATGTCAACTAAAATGTTAACTGACATATATTGTGTAACACCTTAAAAAAGATATAAAATTAAAAATTAAACACCACAGCAATGATTAGAAGAGATAACCATGTACATATGTGAATAAATAGAAAAAGCCAACAGATAATCTAATAGGCGTACTTATCCGTGGGTGGACCCTCCACGAATCCAGATGATGCTGAAGACTCATTAAGTAAAACACAGCGGGATCAAAAAGAGATCCTATGATGCCCAGCGAATTAATACCCTCGATGTTGTGCTGTGTTCCTATGCTTGATTTATATATTGTCTCACCACCAAAAAAGTGAGTAGGATCGGGTGTAGTGTGGGAGATGTGTATATATGTATGTATATGCTAGTATATTTTTTTTATTACATTTACTTTATTTTTGGATGAATAGGAGCACTCACACTTCATTATATTTTCATTTACTAATTTCTAGTCACTTGTTTAAGTGTGAAGCAGCCCATTCTATTTATGACTTTATTTTGAATTACATGATTCACACAGTGTTTTATTTTTAACCTGGTGAGTAGCAATGCATTCTTTACTTTTATTAAATGTTTATATCAATTTTGAAATGCTACCATAAACAACTAATCATCAGCAGTGGAACCCACTAAATCTAGCATTTAAACTATTGTGGGTCCTAATCCAGTGTTAAAGAATCACTGTTATAGACTCACAGGTAAGTATGTCCATTTGTTGGTGCGTGGTAATTGTATTTGAAACCCTTCCAGCACATGTAAAAAGGCCTATACTTGTGGGGGGGATATACACTTTTACTTTCTATCATAGCACAAGATGTCTGCCGATATAAATACTCTGACATAACCCCCCTTTAGTGCATTTCGTAGCCAAAATTAATTTAGCTTATGAATAAGCACTATAGAAGTTACCAGACATATTGTGCAATCACATCATTTCTAACATAGGCCCGTGCGTGGAATGAACATTTTTGAATATATTTGTACCTCTAATAGTTTTGAACTTTACACTTAGTACAATCAACCATAATATCATTATTAACATAGTACATTGTTTTCATTTGAAAAATGTTTTTGGGAGTTACATATGGTATGGCCAATAAAAAGCAAATCTCCATACGTTCCGGATCAATTAAGAGCGGTATAGCGCTCCCCATCTCAAAGGCCAGATTTAATTGCATAGGCTCAATTGTTTCTCCATCCACATTGGCAAGCATCGCATGAACAATATCCTTGGATACAAAATACAGAGGTATGCGTCCCCCTGCCAATTCGATCATTCCAGTTTGCACTTCGTCGAGAAAAGCAAGTGTGTGGAACAATATTGGGTCATGCAGAAATAGAAGTTCACGCTTAAATAAGTCATGACTTTGGTGCAACTCAGTGGATTTGGCAATTAACTCCGAATGCAAATTTGTTGTAACAACTGTGTCTTCCACAATAGTTAACACGTCTTGGAGAAGTGTTCTTTGCTGGTTTAACACCTGATGAATATCGTTAATGTGTTGCTTTAGCGCATAGATTTCCATATCCAGCTTTTGGACAGTAATAGAGTTGGCTGCAGACATTCCAGTTGCGACAACTGCACCGACAGTGGCACAAACTAATGCAACAATTATAGCGGTGAGGAACCTTTTGGGTCGGTTGCTCATCGGAATAGAACTGGATACAAATGGTTTCCGGGCTTGCACCAAGATGTTTCGTACACGGTCCTGTGCTCTTTGGAGGTGCATCTGGTACCAAGTCTGTAACTCAGGAAGCTGCATCGATGAAATGTTGTATGCCTTCTCAATGGAAATCTTGGGGTCCAAGCTGACGAACACACGTCGGGTCAGGATCCTCTTCTCTGTTAAGATGAACCCTGGTGTCTCTTGAATCAGGATGCCGGAGGATGGTCCCATCTCTGCGATCGGGTCGGTCCGTAGCTCTTGGCACAGGAGCAGTACGATCCAGAAACACGCCACATCCTTCTTGGACATCTTTCGACAGTCACGGATCAGGAACTCGTTTCAGACTTATCTACTAATGATTCAAGGTTTGTTAAGCATACAAACTTATAACAGTGTGACATCACTTGGCCTAGGACAACACATTATTACGATTCATCAACATATGTATTCTCTCTAGTTCTATTTTTATAACTTCATCCCTCACTACATTTATTACTGACTCTTCAGTAATTCGCCTATAGCAGCTAAACAAGCTAGTAACCTGCTTAGAAAATGTAGTTATTGGATGGCAAGGAAATGGTTAATGGCATGAACGTACATGAGATCATGGCACATCACAACATTTCACATCATACTATACCACGTGAATCAAGCATTCATCCAGGTTAGTCGTTCACCCTTCTGCGTCTGAATCCGCACCTATAATCCTTAATTGAGATTTAGGATGACAAGCACGCAACTGGTTAATGTGAACCCACTTTTCAATAAAATCACCATCCTTAGGAATTTTTATCTTATACGCTACTGGGGAAATTTTGTCAATGATGACATATGGCCCTTTCCAAGAAGGTAAAAATTTATTTTCCTTGACTTGATTTCGCGCAAAGTTATACAGATAGACTTGATCTGTTATCTCATATTCCTTTTTCGTGGTTTTTAAATCGTAATAGGTCTTAACCCCTGTCGCTGCTTTTTCTAGATTCTTTTGGGTAAAAGCAAACGCATGCTGTAAATGCTTGCGCAAATCTTCGATATACTGATGCGTAGTGGCAGCATTGATCAAGTTATGATCCGAAGTACGATATAGTAAATGCTGTGGTAAAACCATCTTTCTTCCTGTCATCAATTCAAAAGGTGACAATTTGGTAGCAGTGCTAGGTGTAGCTCTAATCGCCATTAAAACTAGGGGCAATTTAATGTCCCAGTCTTTACCAGACTCCTTAACATATTTCCTCAGAATATTAACGATAGACTGGTTATATCGCTCTACCCCCCCGCTAGACGCAGCGCGGTATGCAATATGTAGCTTTCGTTTAACACCTAGAATGTTCCACATCTTAGCCATTACTTCGCTGGTAAAATGACTACCTCTGTCTGACTCAATTCTTTGAGGCAGACCGAACCTGGAAAAGACATGGTTAATCAACAAAGTGGCGCACACGGTACTCGTGTTCTCTTTACAAGGCAAACACTCTATCCACTTTGTGTACATACATGTAACAGTTAACATGTATTTGTTACCTCTTGAAGATCTTGTTACAGGACCTATAAAGTCAATTTGAATATCAGACCAGGGTAATGACACCCCCCTCTTCTGAAGTGGTGCACGATGGGTTGGACCATGGGGTTGATATTGCGGACAAATCAAGCATCCCTGACAGTATGTATTAACATCCCTTAACATGTGTGGCCAATATGCATAATCATGCAATATCTCATATGTGATCTTATCACCACGATGCCCAGATGTAGGTGCATCATGTGCGTGTTGGAGCATTAACCCTCTGTATACAGTTGGGACTACCCATTGTTGTATACCATGTTTAGAAGTTCTGACCAGTAACCCATCCATGATACTAAATTGGACTTTATATCTCATCAAGATTCGTAAATCTTCATTATCTTTGCAATCCTCATCTGTGATGGGATTGGCAGTAGGGTCTTCTATATGTCTATAAAATATGCCTATGACGGGATCGTTCTTTTGACTAGTAATCAGGTCCTCACTAGGAGCTTCTTGACTCCATTGCATGACGTTTAAGTCGGCATTATCTCTAGCCTGTTGTCTAGTTATGGCTTCAACATGAATTGAACCCATAAGATCATCAATGTTTAGGGTTTCACCATTGATGGCAGCTTGTTTTGCCAGTGAATCGGCTAAGTCATTACCATCCTTGTCAATACCTTCTATTTTAGAATGGCCTTTGGTTTTCTTCCAATATATGGTTAAACCATTTTCCTTAACCAACTCATCGATTTTACAAAACAATTTCCCATGTTTAACAGGTTTGTTATTGCTCTTCAGCATTTGGTTACGTTTCCAGCTAGGCAGATATTCGACAAAACTGTTGCGAACATAGTTGGAATCCGTTATAATAACAAATTCTTTGATACCATATTCTATTGCCATTTGAATGGTCTTTTATACTGCACAGAGTTCGGCTATCTGACTGCTTTTGGGACCAATATTGTATCCTATAGATACATTGGGATAATCACCTATCCAGGCGATTCCGATACCTGCAACTAACTTCCGTTCAGCACCAGCGACGTGGTGATATGAACAACCATCAATGTATACCCACGGTAGTGGTCGACAGTATTCCTCGTCATAAACTTTATAAGGGATAGCAATTGCTCTTCTAGGAAGTCATCTCCGGTGTCATTATCATCCAGAGATGGAGCAGTACAGTCATGTAATTCTGCTAAACCTTGGGCAACTGGGCTTCTCTTATTATGTTTATAACGGACTTCTAACGGCCATCCCTGTAAGGATAGTGTCCATGCAGTAATCCGACTGTTAGAGAGATTACCGTCTCTAATTCTTTCACTCTGCAGATACCCTAGAGGTTGGTGAGCTGTTTCTACAATTATTTTCTCACCTTGAATATAGCTACGAAAATTTTGTAGTGCCCAGACAGTCGACAATAACGCCTTCTCACACGTGTTGAATTTAACTTCAACAGGTGACAAAGTCTTGCTAGCATATGCAATAACTTTGTTTAAACTGTCCTGCTTCTGATACAGAACAGCACTTATGCTTAAATCTGTATATCCTGTCTCCAGATAGAAGGGTTTACCCCCCTCTGGGTATGCTAAACAGGGTGCCTGAGTGAGCTTCCTCCTCAGTTCACTTACCGCTTGGTCCTGAGGCTCCCCCCAGTTCCAGGTAGTTTCCTTTTTAAGCAGGTGTAAGAGTGGTTTTGTTATTTCTGCATAGTTATCTATAAACTTACGGGAGTAGTTAGTCATACCAAGGAACGATCTTAATTCCCTGATGTTTGAAGGTGTTTTAGCCCTTAGTACGGCTTCAACCTTCTTCCTCTGGGGATTTAATCCTTCAGAAGTTACCTCATGTCCGAGGAAATTGACATGGGTGCGACACCATTGCGCCTTTTGTAAAGACAGTTTAATCCCTGCCTCTCTTAACTGAGTGAGAACATGTCTAATCTCTAAGATATGCTTATCAAAGGAAGTGCTTTTCAGCAAGACATCGTTGACATATGATAACGTTCCTCTCTCGAGTGCGTCAGGCATAGCTTTATGCATGAACACAGCGAATTCATGACCAGAGTTTATATAACCGAAAGGCATGCGAGTCCAGGTATACTGCTGCT
Source organism: Pelobates cultripes (assembly GCA_933207985.1). Taxonomy (NCBI): domain Eukaryota; kingdom Metazoa; phylum Chordata; class Amphibia; order Anura; family Pelobatidae; genus Pelobates; species Pelobates cultripes. The sequence continues at coordinate 235,659,705 of OW240916.1, forward strand.
TTCCAAATGTGAAGGCCAATTTGTATTGGTCTTCATTATGGACTGGTACAGTCCAATATCCCTGCGCACAGTCAATGGCAGTGAATATTTTGGATCCCTGCATTTGTACCAAACATTGGTCTATGTATGGCATTGGCCAACCAGACATATAGACGCGTTTATTTAGCTGTCGTAAGTCAGCGCATAAACGCCATTGTCCATTAGGTTTCAGAATCCCCAAGATCGGATTATTATACGAACTGTGCACTGGACGTATAATGCCCCGTTCCTTTAAATTCTGAATGATGTCTTGTAGACCATCATATGACGCCAATGGGAGTCTATATTGTTTGATAAATACAGGTGGTAAATTAGGATCAGTTTGTATTCTGGCTACGTGGAGGTTAGTTAACCCACAGTCGTAGGAATCTTTGGCAAAAATATCTTGGAATTCCAAAAGGATTTCCTTTAGCTGCTGTCGCTCAGCATCGTTGGAGCAACCGTCAGCTAAAGATATTTGCTCTTATAGCCTTTCCTGAAATCCTGGAAAGATTTCAGGCTGGCCTATCTCATAAGCTTCTTCAAGCCTAGAAGTTAGGTCAGTTCGGTGTTGACTTACCTTTTCTCTTTGGTCGTGATACTCTTGTGATTCCTGCTCATCGAGCGGATGATCGAAGGTGATAGATGCTTCTTCGATTTTACACGAGCCTTCTTCAACGTTGAAGGGATATACAGATAGGATAGTGAATAATCCTTCTGGGGAGGAATGGAATATTTGATCGACAATTTTGTCCTCAGTTAAGTATTCTTCAGGGATGAGGCCTATAATTTGGTTTTGGAAACCAAATGTATAGTACTCAGCATCCAATGCTAGACCTAATAATGTTCCTTTTGGTAAAGTAACACTATTGGGTGTAACATTGTTGACCATGATATAGGTGGGATTCTTACCAATACTTACCATAGGTGTATGTGTTACCACCATCCCTAATTGTTGTATCCTGTTGGATAAACAGATTAGGGCATCAGAGTTTTCCAATCTCTGACCCCCCTTGACCTGTAGGGGTAAAAGAAAGTTACTTGTCCCTTGGGGAATGGTTATGTTATCAGGAACCTGGATACTTACCGCATATGGGAGTATTTGTCCTGATTTCAGGGCGTTTTCCTCGTGTAGGTATCCACAAGGATTACCTTTTAACCTTGTCCACAAGTTGGAATAAATCAGGTCAAGGTGGATGGCAAAGCGATGTATGACATCATTGCCGATGTAAACCTGATAGCGAGATTCGTCTATCACTAGGAATAAATGTTTAACTGTCTTATTGCCGATGGAAATAGATAGTAAACATTTTGCTATCACATTGTGACTCTCTGATTCGCCATCCAGATTCTGGATCCACCTGTCATGTGGGGAAGCGTACCTGATCATTTTAGGATTAGCGATCTGCTTTAACAGACTTCTGCTAATATAGCTGTTCTCACTCTGTAAGTCCAGCTTTGCATTCCTACTTCTTCCTAAGTCATTTATCTGAATAGGAAAGAATAAGTTGTTATTAACCCTTTCAATTCTGGCAAGGAATTGAGCATGACCTGCCAGATCTACAGATTCAACATAGTCCCTGTGGAGAGAAATGGTTAAAACATCACCTTCCAGAGAGACATTCTGGATCCTCTCTGGAGCAATTCTTACGGAATGCTCATCTACAGGTGCGATTGCATCATTCACCTGCAGGATAGTCACGTCAGGTGACTGACTATTCCTAAAATGTACCTCTATCGAGTCAGGTCTTTCTTCTATCACATGGCAGTTATGATCAGATTGCACATGTGATTTCTCATAGGTTATAGGAACTTTAGCTTGTGACCATACAATTCCATTCACACAGTCAATAATTGTGTTAAGTCTTCTGAGTATGTCTATACCCAGAATCAGTCGGTCATAAGGGAGATCTACCACTATCACCGGGTGTCTAAAGGTTTTGTTACCTATTTTAAACTTTAACCAGGTATTGCCAATAACATGAAGGGCATTTCCTCCTACACTCAACAGAGCATTGGGGAAATCTCTTAGCTTTTTGATTATATTGGATAAGATAGTGGCTTGTGAACCAGTATCTATTAACCCTTTGACAAGCTGGGGTAGCGAGTCCTGTATTTCTACCGACATGTAGTACCTTCCTTCATGTTCTTCTAATTCACGTAAGAATTTAGAATGTGTCAACATATCACTCGTTTTCCATACGTTACCTGTCACAGCAGTAGTTTCTACCAGGAATGCTCAGTCTTACCCACAGGCCCATCCTTTTTAGGAATATCTTGAATTGTCAAGCGGGAACTGATGGTCGGCATCTCATCAGTTAACCCTTTCAGGTCTGGATCCTGGAAACTAGTGGTTGCTGGGGCTGCTTTAGCCTTTGGCTGAAATGAAAAAGCAGAGGAACACGTTGCGCCTCCTTCACCCGGAAGTGAAGTGACGGTATAGGCAATAGGTTTCCTAACACAACTATTGTTTATTTGACTGTTAGTACCTGGAAAGGAAACAGGGTTAGGTATTACATCTACTGATAACCTAGCCTGTTTAGTCACAGTGGCTATTATTGCTGCGGCACCTGTTGTTGTTGCTGCGGTTGCACAGGTAGTTCTGCAATTGGAGCTATCCCTAAAAAAGGATTTCTGGCAAAGACTTGGTTAATCTTTGTCATTTCCTCCATTAATTTGCCCATCTGGTCTGTCAATTGACCAACCTGACGACGCAAATTATTTCCCCCATTGCCGTTTTGTCTTTGCCCATTAGAATTTGGTTGGGATGGCTGAGACTGTTGGGAGTTATTGGAAGCAGATTGGTTGTTTCTGTTTCCATATCTCCTATTTCCCTGAGGATTCCTTCTCCATTGGGAATTGCCTTGGTTCTTATTAACCCAGGGACGTTTATTCCCATTGGCATTGGATTTTTCAGAGTTATTAGAGGAATTTGCAGAATTGCTTCTGGCGTTTTCCTGTTTCTGAGGTTTTGGAGATTTCAAAACCTCGGAATAGGTCCACTTTTTCTGTTGGGTTTCTAAACCTAACTGAATTTTAGTCTCTGACACCATTTTATCACCAGGTTTCTTAACCTTGGAATGTATTTCATATAAATAATATCACAATGTTAAAAAAATAGATTTTATTTTATAATAACAAATTAATTAATAATAATAATAATATGCAACATGCGTGACAATAATCAATGAATATCCAGTATAAAATGGTATGCAATACAAAGGAATGGCTATACACGTTTCAATGGCTAAACAGCATTTTCTGTCAAGACTTCTGACGATTTATGAGGTATCCTTACACAGAGAGGAAGCAAAACTTTTCACAGGGAAGGGCCATAAAACCCTGGCTAACAGTTAGAATAACCCTTTCAATGCTGGCTAGATCTCCTAGGTAATTAAGATCTATTCTTATGTAATTTTACATAAAATAACATTTAAACCAGTTCATTAGTCATTTCCTGGAACCATCCAATAAGAGAATCTACCATGTTATATAAGCAGATTTTAATTTGTCTAAAAGATATCTTATCTTATATTAGAGCAAATCAATACACCTGGATAAAAACAGCAGTATGCTATGGCTGATTTTCGTCATGTGCATGGTGTATAGTATACAATTTCATGCACTGACTAACTAGCCATTCTAATGGTAACTTACAATCGTAATCTCTTGCGAGATTCATTTGTATGTTTACCGGCATGGCATGAAAATACAGATCTTTGAAGTCTGTGCTTTCATACCTGGGTTTTCTTTGGGCCACGGAGTATGCATTTTTAAGAATTATTAAAAATTCTCTGGGGCTTTGATCTGGACGGCACTTTAAATTATAAAGCGCTTTCTTAGCAGAAGCAATGGTTTTATACTTACCATATTCCATGATTATTTCATATTTCATCTTGGACCAGGACATTAACTGTATAGCTTGAAGACTTTCTAGATAAACACGGCACATTGAATCAAAGGTCCATGTAATGAACCATTTCTTATGAATGTCATCATACATGCCCAATGAATTCATTGCTCTATCATAATTTTCCAGATGTTCAGATATGTTTCCTGAACCTCTAGAAAATTGTGGGACCGTCTCTCGAAGACATTTGATGACCTTTGGTGTTTCATAAACAGGCGTCGTTGATTTACGACCTCTGTTTCTGTGTTTGGGTAAACGTCTATGCAATCTGTCTGCTGAAGAGGAATTAGACCCGTACAACAGTGCAGATGGCATATCAGTTACATGGCCTTCAGAGTGGACAGTGTAATCACTTTCACTCCCATCACTCTGAGCTTCTTGTTCACTGTCACAATTCCGATCAGCATCAGAATTCTGCCAGTGTACAGAACCATGTCTGTTTTCATTCCTATCACCTTGAATCTGATTCTCCCTCTCAAGTTTGGCCAAGACAGTCTTTTCAAACTGTTCTGCCCAAGATTGCCAAGATGGCTTGGTAATGTCATGAGATGGGGAATCTTGTTCCACAGGTGAACTTTTAGAATTATTCACATCTTTACTTACAGACTGTTTTATGAAAACCTGGTTTGGTGTGGGAAAATCATAATAAGGAGGGGATTTACAGATAGTCTTTTCTTGCATTTTTGTGCAACTTTTTGGCACAGAATGATGACTACCAACCTCACTGTCTAATTTCTGACTCTCCTTTTCATACTCATCCAATTGCATTTTAAGCTGATTTATTTCCTGTGCATATTTATCCGTCAAAGCTTTCATTTCTTTTTCATGATCAACCTGACAAGTTTTATGCTCAGCAAGTAAATCTTGGTATTTCCCATTTTGAATGCCCAGATCATCACTGTACGTGTTCAATTTGGCATTCAGTGACTTGTTTTCATCTAACACCTTAAGAAGTGCTGTCATAAAGAAAGGCCAAGAGTGTATTATGTACGCCATTTTCCTTTCTATGTTCTTTTGTTCAGCAATTTCTTTAAGATATACAGGGAGTGCAGAATTATTAGGCAAGTTGTATTTTTGAGGATTAATTTTATTATTGAACAACAACCATGTTCTCAATGAACCCAAAAAACTCATTAATATCAAAGCTGAATATTTTTGGAAGTAGTTTTTAGTTTGTTTTTAGTTATAGCTATGTTAGGGGGATATCTGTGTGTGCAGGTGACTTTTACTGTGCATAATTATTAGGCAACTTAACAAAAAACAAATATATACCCATTTCAATTATTTATTATTACCAGTGAAACCAATATAACATCTCAACATTCACAAATATACATTTCTGACATTCAAAAACAAAACAAAAACAAATCAGTGACCAATATAGCCACCTTTCTTTGCAAGGACACTCAAAAGCCTGCCATCCATGGATTCTATCAGTGTTTTGATCTGTTCACCATCAACATTGCGTGCAGCAGCAACCACAGCCTCCCAGACACTGTTCAGAGAGGTGTACTGTTTTCCCTCCTTGTAAATCTCACATTTGATGATGGACCACAGGTTCTCAATGGGGTTCAGATCAGGTGAACAAGGAGGCCATGTCATTAGATTTTCTTCTTTTATACCCTTTCTTGCCAGCCACGCTGTGGAGTACTTGGACGCGTGTGATGGAGCATTGTCCTGCATGAAAATCATGTTTTTCTTGAAGGATGCAGACTTCTTCCTGTACCACTGCTTGAAGAAGGTGTCTTCCAGGAACTGGCAGTAGGACTGGGAGTTGAGCTTGACTCCATCCTCAACCCGAAAAGGCCCCACAAGCTCATCTTTGATGATACCAGCCCAAACCAGTACTCCACCTCCACCTTGCTGGCGTCTGAGTCGGACTGGAGCTCTCTGCCCTTTACCAATCCAGCCACGGCCCATCCATCTGGCCCATCAAGACTCACTCTCATTTCATCAGTCCATAAAACCTTAGAAAAATCAGTCTTGAGATATTTCTTGGCCCAGTCTTGACGTTTCAGCTTGTGTGTCTTGTTCAGTGGTGGTCGTCTTTCAGCCTTTCTTACCTTGGCCATGTCTCTGAGTATTGCACACCTTGTGCTTTTGGGCACTCCAGTGATGTTGCAGCTCTGAAATATGGCCAAACTGGTGGCAAGTGGCATCGTGGCAGCTGCACGCTTGACTTTTCTCAGTTCATGGGCAGTTATTTTGCGCCTTGGTTTTTCCACATGCTTCTTGCGACCCTGTTGACTATTTTGAATGAAACGCTTGATTGTTCGATGATCACGCTTCAGAAGCTTTGTAATTTTAAGAGTGCTGCATCCCTCTGCAAGATATCTCACTATTTTTGACTTTTCTGAGCCTGTCAAGTCCTTCTTTTGACCCATTTTGCCAAAGGAAAGGAAGTTGCCTAATAATTATGCACACCTGATATAGGGTGTTGATGTCATTAGACCACACCCCTTCTCATTACAGAGATGCACATCACCTAATATGCTTAATTGGTAGTAGGCTTTCGAGCCTATACAGCTTGGAGTAAGACAACATGCATAAAGAGGATGATGTGGTCAAAATACTCATTTGCCTAATAATTCTGCACTCCCTGTATGATGATCTTTTCATCAGTTAGAATGGTGTGTTTAGCTTCCCATTCTATGCTTTTCAACCAAACCTCATAGGTTGCATCATTTTTCATATGTTTATGAATATGAACTAGAGCATGTTTTCTTAGGTCTTCAATTATTTCAGTATTATCTGATTCAGCCATATTTCTATACACTGATTTAATCTCAATACAAAACTCTTTTCTATATCAAGATTAAATTGCATGAATTACACCAATATTATTATATATGGAATATAATTTCAACTTAAACGATCTCAGCACCGTGCCTCCAATATGTGGGGATATTTATGGGATAATAATAATAAACAGTGAGAATTGCCCACTAATTCAATTCTCAGACCCAAAGATCGTTATCGTGTTAAGTGGAATGTATTTCATATAAATAATATCACAATGTTATAAAAATAGATTTTATTTTATAATAACAAATTAATTAATAATAATAATAATATGCAACATGCGTGACAATAATCAATGAATATCCAGTATAAAATGGTATGCAATACAAAGGAATGGCTATACACGTTTCAATGGCTAAACAGCATTTTCTGTCAAGACTTCTGACGATTTATGAGGTATCCTTACACAGAGAGGAAGCGAAGCTTTTCACAGCGAAGGGCCATAAAACCCTGGCTAACAGTTAGAATAACCCTTTCAATGCTGGCTAGATCTCCTAGGTAATTAAGATCTATTCTTATGTAATTTTAAATAAAATAACATTTAAACCAGTTCATTAGTCATTTCCTGGAACCATCCAATAAGAGAATCTACCATGTTATATAAGCAGAATTTAATTTGTCTAAAAGATATCTTATCTTATATTAGAGCAAATCAATACACCTGGATAAAAACAGCGGTATGCTAACATGTGATAATATCACATTAATATATAATTATTCTTAATTCCACCTGCAGAATGGAATGTTTATAACTATATATTCTTTAGTTAACTAAGATTTCTTAATATGGAAATCTGACCGTGATTTATCCAGTCATATATATCATGCTATTAGTAAATTTTAATTAATTTAATTAATTAAATGAAACCAGTATAATTACCAGTTGAGTAGATATTTCATCCGATTGGTAGATAGTCTCAGGAACTTATTTGGATGTCTGTAGGTGCATGAGTTATGGTGAAAGGTGGTGTTGGTTAGAAAGTCAGTAAAATTCTAAGTGTTAGAGTTTTAAGAGTAGAGTGTTAGTCTCAGATGTTGTCCTGGGTTTCTCTGCATGTCCGAGTTGGAGTCCCCAAACTTCCAATTCCTCTCTCCTCTTTTTCCTTCTTTGCATACCCCCTGTCTTCCCTTTGTCCTAACTTTTAAAGGGCCAGACTCTCTGTACGTCATCAGTTGATAACCCAATAGAAGCACTAGAGGTGTGCTTACCTAGGGATCGCAATTTAGGTATTTGGTCTATAGAGGGCAGTCTTGTCCCACTAAACATACCTATCCAGGAAAGAGTTAACTTTTCCTGGTGGCTATTTTGATGTCATTTTGGCCTTATCTTTATAGTGCCATAACTTACGTTTCCTTTCACTTCAAAGGGTTTTCTCTTAGTTTTGTCCAGACTTAGTGTCCGCGATTCCTGCTATAATTTCTGATATGGCAGATCATGAACTAAGTTTAACCTTTTCCGTACAATGGTACCTTATACATATAGAAAGTAAAATTAAATTATTTAATCTTCTCTGTCACAAATGTTTGGGTTTAGAATTGATTATATTCCATTAGCATTTTAGACAGTCTATCCAACCCCCGTTCTCCTTATCACTTGGTTTGTATATACTATGCATTCCTTTAGCTCTGGGAACGTGGTTAGTTTTACAGATAGAAATCTTGTGTCTTTTGTTAACTTGGAAATAACAAAATGGAGTCTGCTCTGTTCAAAGTGACTCAGAATATACACTTTTACTTTCTATCATAGCACAAGATGTCTGCCGATATAAATACTCTGACAAGGAACGCATGGGAACGGCGTTCCTGCACTTTTTCCACAGCAGGAACGCTGTTCCTGTTAGTAGTCCTGCAGGACCAGGGCCGTCCTTAGGGGTGTGCGAGCTGTGTGGCCACACAGAGCGCCATGCCAATAGGGGCGACGGGTGACCGACTCAGCTTGCACAACTAGGTATTGCCCTACCTCAGAGCGCCCTGGTGGATGAAAGATTGCGCCCTGCCCCCGCTTAGAGAGTGAGCTCTGCTTTGTTATTGGCCGGTGAAGAGATTGAGGACCTCCCTCACCGGCCCGCTGTTTGCATGACGGATAGGAGCGAGCAGTGAGCGCTTTGATTCTGCACCTTCACAGGGTGCAGATACTGTGCCCTCCTCTCACTTGCTCGGCATTCAGAGTGTTGGTGAGGGTTACCATGGCAACACTCTCATACCATCAATGCGGATCTCGTGAGAGGAGGGCTCCTATTTTGCAAGGTGTAGAACTTCAAGCGCTGGCAGAGACCGCTGGACCACCAGGTCATCAGTATTACCTCATCCCTGCCTAAAGGTATGCAAGAGGGAGGGAGGCAGAAGGGGGGAATCAACATGACTTAATTTAAGGGAACAAAATAATAATAACAAAGTGTTTAACCAGGAAAGGTACATTCAGATTGCTCTGGTTTCCAAGTACGTCCTGGGGATGTTACCTTAGCCCAACATCCAGGGGTTGTTACTATCACCCAATTTAATGGTACTCATTTTATCTACCTCGGAAGGATGAAGGGCTGAGTCAACCCTGCCGGGATTTGAACCTGCGACCCCCAAGGGTTAGAACAAAATATGAAATTGCTCTCCTCATTTAAAGCCTTATGTCACTCCCTCCTACCCACAAAACATCACTATCCCCTCTTACTGTGTTACCTACACACACTCCATAACACACACGCTACATAATCTATTCACACACAAACACTAAATAATCTACTCACACACAACATCCCCTATACACATACTATGTTCTCTACACACATACACACTAGATAACTCACAAACACTACATAACCTACAGACACATTATGCTCCCTATACACACACTATGTAACTTACACCCATACACACTACATTCCCTATACACACACACTATGTTCCCTAAACACATACACACTACATCCTCTATACATACACACACACACATTACATAACCTACACACACAGACACACTATGTTCCTTATATACACACACACTACATAACCTACACACACTACATCCCTATCCCACACCACACTGTGCTCCATGCACACACTACATACCCTACATACACACACTACATCCCTATCCCACACCACACTGTTTTCCCTGCACACACTACATAACCTGCACACTACATCACTATCCCACACCCCACTGTGTTCCCTACACAACATAAGGGCATGGCGACTTCAGGGAGACAGGAACTTTTTCAACACTCTTGTTAGAAATACGTTTGTACTCCTAATACTAGAGTGTTCCTTCACATAGGTTGTTTCCCACCAAATCTATACATTTGGGAGGAATTCTTCTAGCCCATATATATCTAGAATTTTCTGCTCTTTAAAAAGATCAGAAATTGTTGTACCATTATACGTACAATTTAACATGATTTATGAGAGTAATATTCATATATATATATATATATACACATGTATATTAATATCTGTGTATTATTATTATATGTGTTATTATACATATAATATTTACAAATGTATTCATATATGTGTATATGCATGGTATGCCCAGAAATCCCATTAATACATAATATCTATGTAATGGAGGCTTAGCACTTTTTACAGGATGGACGAGGGCATGTGGCCACGGAGGGGCGCTGTGAAGATTTTTCGCACAGTTGGGATGAGGTTTTGATGCTGGCGTGCTGTGCCTTTTTTTCGCCACACATAGTGTTGTGTGTTTCTTCCAAACAACTCAACTTTGGTTTCATCTGTCCACAGAATGTTTTGCCAGTACTGCTGTGGAACATCATGGTGCTCTTGTGCAAACTGTAAACGTGCAGCAATGTTTTGTTTGGACAGCAGTGACTTCCTCTGTGGTATCCTCCCATGAAATCCATTCTTGTTTAGTGTTTTACATATTGTAAATTCTTTAACAGGGATGTTAGCATTTGCCAGTGACTTTTGTAAGTCTTTAGCTGACACTCTAGGATTCTTCTTCAGCTCATTGAGCAGTCTGCGCTGTGCTCTTGCAGTCATCGTTACAGGACGGCCACTCCTAGGGAGAGTAGCAGCAGTGCTGAACTTTCTCCATTTATAGACAATTTGCCTTACCGTGGACTGATGAACAGCAAGGCTTTTGGGGATACTTTTATAACCCTTTCCAGCTTTATGCAAGTCAACAATTCTTAATCGTAGGTCTTCTGAGAGCTCTTTTGTGCAATGCTTCTTGTGAAAAGCAAACCCAGAACTGGTGTGTGTTTTTTTTAGGGCAGCTGTAACCAACACCTCCAATCTCATCTCATTGATTGGACTCCAGTTGGCTGACATCTCACTCCAATTAGCTCTTGGAGATGTCATTAGTCTAGGGGTTCACATACTTTTTCCACCTGCACTGTGAATGTTTACATGGTGTGTTCAATAAAAACATGGCAACATTTCTTTCTTTGTGTGTTATTAGTTTAAGCAGACTGTGATTGTCTATTGTTGTGACTTAGATGATGATCAGATCACATTTTATGACCAATTTGTGCAGAAATACATATCATTCCAACGGGTTCACATACTTTTTCTTGCAACTGTATATGTTAGTATTTGTTTATATAAGTGAGTTAGTGTGGCCTATATAAGTGTGTTGCTGACAAGGCTGGGCTGCGTAAATTATGTGCACGTGAGTGGCTAGTTAGGTATGTATGCATGCAGCTAAATAGATGTGTGTGAATGGCTACTTCTGCGTGCGTGTGCGTTGCTAAAGTGGTTATTTAGTTAAGTGTGTGTGCATGTGGATAATTAGATTTGTAGGAAAATTTTCATGAGCTGGAGTTTGGTACACAAAATAGAGGAGGCACTTTGGCCTTGGACCCTGTTAGCAAAATGATGGAGTCAGTGTTATGAAAATACCCCGAAATGTTTATTTCCTCGCATCGCTGCAATGTCTAAGCACATCTACAACATTGCTAAATCTAAGAGAAAAGAGGTTGGTGAGGGATAGTGGGCAGGTTCACGGAAATTGACAAGACATGAGAAGTTGCAAAAGCAAAATGTGAATTGGTGCTTGGTTTCACACAACACCCATTGGACAGCAGCCAGGATGATGGTAGAGGAGTGGAACCTCACATGAGGCTTGGATGCCCTGGCCACCATACTTTTAAACCAGCTACCTTAGACCCAAGCCATCCACTACAACATGTAGCCAAACATGATAATCGAAAACAAGCCACCATATTCCAAATATAGCACTTTTCATTCTAGTTCAGACAGAGATGGAGATGTAGTAAAGATGAGCCTCAAGTGTTAGCAATGGGACAGAATTTGAGGAGATCGCTCATTAAATAGAGGTAATTTAATCACTTTCAGCATCAGTTTGATTGATTTACCTGTCTTAAAAATATGTCTCTGGATCCATTCACCAACAATGCTGGCAGTCCTGAGAGAAAGGGCCTTTGTTTCACTATTAAACTCATCTATTCTCAGAACATCAACACATTGCAATACCGCCTGCATATATAAGCACATGTTATGGAAGGTGTTTGTCTCTTTCTCAGAAGAAGACATCATGCGAGTCTAACTGATTTAAAGTATGCTTCGTTTTTTATGCCGTTTTAGAGCATGCTACGATAAACATACACAATGACACGGGGCGCTGTACATTCACAACTCTACTGAAAGCTGTTTGTGTTCAATTTTCAACAAAGACGCAAGTGCCGGAGTTTCTAGAAACTTAATTTGATCATAGCTAGACACAGAGTACTATTGTGTCACTGAAACAGATGCAAGGGCAGCAACTGCTACAGAAGCAGATGCCAGATGATGTGGGCTCAAATAGCTTTTGGCCATGCAGCTGCTGGCTACTGATAAACATCAACCTCTGGCACCTGCCTGTCAGATATACTGCCACCTGCTGGAACAAGGTGACATTACTACGCACAGCTATTACTAGACAGCCCTTGAAGTAATTAGCTTTTAGGTTTAGTAATAATATAAAAGTTAAATTAATATTATTTACAGGACAAATCAGATTTTTCATTATGCAATTCATGGTCATGTCTATGAACTACCTTTCAAACAGCAATGTATTCATATTGAAATTCAAACAAATACATGCTTCCTAGTGAGGGGACTTCAGCAAAACAAAAAATCTGCCTTTCATATCCCTCATTTCGTATTGTAAACAACAGCTTGCTATTGTCTAATGATTTTACAGTGAATGCCAGTTCACAAATTATTCAAGCATATAAACTGAATGATTTGTTCAATAAACAAAATAAGTTGTAAATTGAAATGAAAACCAAATTGCTAAATTTATGGCGAAAATAAAAAATATATCCAACTCACCGTTATTTTGTAGCACAGTCTTCAATTCACTATGCATTTATGTTTATTAAATAAATCCCTGCATGTTTTATAATGTTACCATCCAGGTTCAAAACGTCCACTCACACTAGCCATTGGCGAGTGAAAAATATACCCCTTATGGGGGCGTGGCTTGACCGCCGAGAGCGATGGCTGCCTGAGTTCAGAGCTCTGCACCCCGGACGCTCCAAACCATTCAGTAAGCAGCTAATTATCCCAGCAATAAAACCTTAGTACCACTTAACTGATGGGGGAAAGCACCGGCCATGGCAACACATTATACCTCAAGAGCCTCCCTTTGCACCTCCCTTTGCTAGGTGATCATTTTTTTGGTAAAGTAGTAGCCATCGAGAAAGCTGCTGATAGGAAGAAAGCCTTTCTTTCCTAGGAGAAAAGACAATTTAACTCTTCATTATGGGAGGCGGGGGGATAAGAGAAATTCTCCACAGAATCAAACTGGAAGAATTACCAACCCTCCTCCACAACTAAACCATCTAAAGGAAGAGGATTTAGATCTACTAATAAATACTTCTGAAGATGCTCAGGTCCAGCCAGGTACCATCTGAGTTCAGCTTTTTTTTTTTTTTTTATCTTGTCTGGACCAAATGCATTACAAACACCTGGGTCCTATCCATCATCAGAGAAGGATAAAGAATAGAATTTACTTCATTCCCATTTCATTTGTGTACAAAAACCATTGGAACAAAGGGTCATAGAGGAAGTTCCTCGTTGTGAAAGATTCCAACTTCTATATTCCACAGTGATTCTAGCACCCAAGCCAGAATGGAAATGGAGACTTAGCTAGGACATAAAAGGTCTCAATACATCACTCAAAATAAGAAAATTCTAATTCAATTTCCTCTATCCTTCCGGCTACCAAAAAAGGGGATTAGATAACATCAATAGACCTGAAGTATGCCTATTATCATATTCCAGTTCACAAGAAGCATGCACAGTTTCTAAGATTATGGATATAAGGGAGACAGTTCCAATTCAGGCATCGTCCCTTCGGATTAAGCTATGCACCAAGAACATTTTATAAAATTCTAATAACATTGGTGGCCTTTCTTTGACAGCAGGGCATAGAAATCTTGTATTACCTAGATGATCCTCATTACTGTGCCCTCATTTCAGACAGCAACTCTTCATACACAAAAAGTAATCACCTGCCTTCGAGACCATGGATGGAAGATAAACGAGAAGGAAATTGGGAAGAATTGGACACATGGAGGGGAGAGAGAGATGGTATGGACACATGGAAGGGAGAGGGAGAGGGAAAAATGGGACACATTAGCTTTGTTTCTTACTAGCTATTTCAGTTCTATTGATCCTGGCTTGTCTGCAGCACTGGGGGATGGCCCTTGTCAATAGCCGTGCTTCACCTGATCCTGATCAGATATCAGCAGGGTATATAAACTCAGCCTTGCCCTGTGATCTGGATCAAGTTTTTGATCCTGTTGTGTGTGTTCCGTACCAGTGTT